>OX421453.1:32005069-32007569 GCA_949126865.1 Montipora capitata
TCACTCATCTTCATCCACTCCGAAGTTCAGATTAATCTTATCACCAACTTCGAGATAGCGTTCATAAAGATACTCTGGCAATGTTCCGTGCTTAGCCATTGTAGTTTCCCTTCCGTCCTATCCTTTGTCTTACTGCAGCACCATATTAAAATCTGCACTCCGTGAATTAAACGAGTGGTGTTTAATTAACAGATTAACACCCCACCCAAGTAAAAGTGAGGCCATGCTAATCTCTAGAAGAAACCCCCCGATTAATACCCCCCCGATCTTCATTGGTAAGTCTACAATTGAATGGGTATCGAAATCACGATTGCTGGGAATGACCGTCGATGAGAAACTGACTTGGACTCCGCATATGCTGGAACTCAAAAAATCATTTGCTAAAAAATTAGGATTACTTAAGAAGTCGAGATTTCTCCCTAGGAACGTCCGACAGGATCTCTACTTTAAGATAATTTTGCCTTCAGTGACCTATGATCTCATACTATGGGGATCTTGTCATAATTCCGACTTATTTCAGTCCCTAGAAAGACTTCACTGCAGGGCTGCGAGACGTATCTTTAATTTGCCGAAAGACATGACATCTGCTGATGTCTTACAGCGGGCCCAATGGCAAACTCTGTCTATTTATTACAAATCAGCCATTTTTATCTGTTTCCACAAAGCTTACCACGATAGGTTACCTAACCCATTAATTGATCTGATTTTTAAGAAACGGGCCACAAATTATTTAACCCGGTCTTGCGCCTCTTTAATTGTTCCACGCTTCAACACGCGTTATATGAAAGACTGTCGCGTTTAGAGGCTCAGCCCTATGGAATGCAGTGACCAATATTTGCAGTACCTTGACAAAAAACATTCCGTATCGTGACCTCAGACTAAAGCTCAAATCCCTAGTTAATTTTAATGAATTTAGTTTTAAGATAACGGCTGTATCCACTTGTAATTTTAGAAAAGATGACTTTGTATATATTTAAATTTATGTCTATATTCATATCTGTCAATACCGCTAATTTTAAGTTCAATGTTCTTTTTGTATATATTCTTAGTTAGTTAGTGATTAGTTATTGTAAACGACCCCACAAGCTCACGTAGCTTTAATACTCATCGTTTTAAAATAAAGGCCATCTATCTATCTATCTATGCAGAGGCCCAGTTGCGTAAGAGGTCACAGCCATTTGCAGGAAGGTTGACAACGGATAGAGGCATTATCAGCGGTACGTTATGAGGAGACACCGTTGTGTCGGGCTTTGGGTACCTGGACCTTCGACTGGTGTGATAGTACGCAGCCCAGCTTGTAGCACGTTTGACGTTCTCCTTCATTGTTGCACCAAACGACCTGGCATATTCGCGGAGCTTAGACATGTTCACGTTCTTGGAATAAACAGTAGTGTGGCAATTTTCAACGTATAATGTTGTAGAGCTTAATAAAAGATCAAGCGCTTGGTAGTCATACTCTCCTACTTCCTAGTCCCCATTCCGTTAACTGCACAGAGTTTGCTGTTGCAGAGACATGACCTTGGGGACCATTTTGGGGCGCCAGTGATGTTACTCTAAGCACGTATTTGATATACATGCTCTTCAAGTACAGTTTTTCAATGGTGAACCAAACCAATCGCTTCTTCTGCTGTCTTCTTTTCATATGAAAGGCCCTTGTTATGGACAGAGAAAGCTTGGAAGATTGCGCCAATTGCCCTAAGGAATTCCTCTCAATAACTTTGGCGTTTTGCGGCTATTCGAGATCAGTTGCCACTCAAATCGAAGAGAAACCGGAACCCAACAAAATAGGATCACCGAAAAACCGCTAGTATTTTCTACGAAAACCGAAAACCAGATTCTAAAAAACGAAAAATCCGCAAACCGCAATGGACACCAAAACCGAAAAACCGAAGTCTTTTTGCAAGAAAACCGAAAAACCGATCTAAAAAATAGCCAGAACCGCAAAACTGAAAATCCCAATGTCCCTCTCTTTTCTTTAACTTGTCAAGCTTCGAGTTTTCTTCAGTTTTCTTGTATCTGGTTCAGTTATTGAAAGAAAGATAATACGTGGGTAACTTTAATTTGCCGTTCCCAATTTCTATTAATTTGTACTTCCCAATTCTTAACTGACATTCTATTAGTTTGAAAGTTTGGGAATACTAAACGAACCAATTTTTCATCTCATTTTTTTATTTTCTTAGGTTTTAGCGAATGTTCTAGCAACCCATGTCTTAATGGTGGAACGTGTATCGACGTCATCAATGGCTTCAACTGCACATGCCCAGCTTATTTAACTGGCGATCGGTGCGAACTTGGTCTCGGTGAGTCCTTACAGTACAAATACTAAAGATTCAAATAAAAAAGATTATTAAATGTGTGTGTTTGATACAAGTTGAGGGAAACCCAAAAACCAACAAAAGTAGCTTATTAGGTGATTAGAGAAAGAATGGCAAAGACCAGGAACAGGACGCTTTTACGGACCGAGTTATTTTAGATAGATTTTCCCCGAAACTAAACCTTT
>OX421453.1:32015069-32022569 GCA_949126865.1 Montipora capitata
ATGGCGAGAAAACAGATGCAAAATAATGGTTAAACAGCTGAGCAATTTCTTTTGGTGTAGAAGCTGTAGTTGGTTGCTCACTACGTCTATCAGCGTTGACTGACCCCAATGACATCACGTCCGGGAAGTTGGAAGATTTGTTGGTAAGTTTGAAAATTGACCAAAATCTCTTAGGCTGGCTTCGGATGTCCAAAGACTCGAAGTAATTCGCTCGGCTTTCTCTTATTAGGTGTTTAGTTCTGGCTCTAAGAGTCTTAAATTTGTCTCGGAGAATTTCATTTCGAGGCAAGAACTTTAGTTTCTTTCTGACTGATATATACTTCAAATTTGAATCTTTATTTAAGAGCACGGTCCCCTTAGACTAGTACTTAGCCAATGGAGCGGCTTAACAAAACCGATTTTAAAAAGTCATTATTCTTGATAGCAAAGTGTTTGTCACGAGATATCGCAATCAAAAGAAATAACAATTGCGAGAAGCGTGGAGGAGAACGCTTTTTTTCCCTCCCCTCTGTTTAGTATGCAGGCTGAAATATCATGGAAGAACGTATTTGTACCCTGGGGAGTAGTGAAGTCATATATTTTCTTCCAAACATCCTATTCAAAGGGCATTTGAAATCTTATTCTCAAACTCATTAATAGTTCATAAGCCAAAAACAAAAGAAATCATCACCGTGAAGGAAGTTTGGATACGTGGTCTTAATTAGCAGAAAATTTCGCCAACTTTGATCCCAAATATCTCTCGAAATCGGTTAAAAAACTCGGCCTTCGGCCTCGTTTTTCAACTCGCTTCTCGGTGTTTGGATATCCGATGAAACACTCCTTCTCGTGTTTGATATATTACTTACAAAGCGCGTCAACTTGTTATTACATAGTGTGACAGCTTAGTTTATTACAAAGTGCGACAACTTGTATTACACTGAGTGCGACAGCTATTTTGTTACAAAGTGCAACAAGTGTTATTACAAAGTGCGACAGGTATTACAAAGTGTGACAGTTTTATTACAAAGTGCGACAGGTATTACAAAGAACGACGATTATTACAAAGTGCGACAGAACAGTGTGTAAT
Organism: Montipora capitata; assembly: GCA_949126865.1. Classification (NCBI taxonomy): domain Eukaryota; kingdom Metazoa; phylum Cnidaria; class Anthozoa; order Scleractinia; family Acroporidae; genus Montipora; species Montipora capitata. The sequence continues at coordinate 32,016,136 of OX421453.1, forward strand.
GTAACAATGAAATGTGGTAATGGTGTAATGAGACCTCCGGAGGAAAAGATGTTTTTTTTAAATTTATTTCACTTTGTGTTCCTAACAAATATCCCAGATGTTTCTACCTTCTCAGGCCAGGAATGCAACTCCTATATTCTGAACAAGGAAGCTGACCGCAGTGTGACACATACAGCAACTGGTTCATCATACAAATGCGACAAAACACTTGCAACCAGCTGGTACCGCTTTAACAGCACATCAGGGTTCAAAATGCCAACTACCTGCATAGCACCCAACAAGTGTAACACACATGCAACAGGCTGGCTAAACGGAGCTCACCCAACCCCCCAGGAGGGCATTGTAGGCAGGACGGTGTGCTTCAACTGGAACGGCAAATGTTGCAACTGGCAGCTGGTAATAACTGTTAGGAACTGTGGGTTACTCTATGTGTACAACCTGACCAAAACAGACACCTGCAAACTTCGTTACTGTGTCACTAACTGAACCCGATAACTAACATCCAAACCTTTTAGGTTTGATGCAAGACAGGCGGGTCTATTTCAGTTCTTGGAGGAGAGGGTGGGCACCCGATACTTTCTTTCATTACCGAGAATAACGACCTCTAGCCGGTTGCAAAATACGCACAATCGCTGTGGCTCTGTTTTCGTAACCATTAGCAACCTTCTTTTATTCTCAATTTTCCCTGCTAAGGCACAAAAGAACCAAAGATCTATTATTCGCTTTTTGTCTTTTTTACAGGGGAATCTTTGTTTACATTATTTGCCCCATTAACAAAAATGCTATTTTCTAATTAGTTGACCGAGAACAAAGTACTGAATATTGAAAGTGTCTTGCATAATGAGCTCTCTCTGAAAATACCAGATAATCTCTGAGCTATGATGCTTTGAAAATTGGGAATTTTACAAAGAATGTATGCGATTATTATAATAGGCCATTTTACAGTTGTTTGCTCAGCAACCAAGCCTATGAATGGCTGCGAGGCTGCCGGTGACCTTGCATTGATACAGACCTCACTGCTTTTATCATGTAAATTGTGTTGTTGTAACGCTAATTAGTCCATATTAACATTACAAAAGCATGAAGGTTTGTATCAAAACAGGGTCACCGGCAGCCTCGCTTCCATTGTTAGGCCTGGTAACTTAGCCACAACTGTAAAATGGTCTATTAGCGCCTTTGTCACCCAAGAATTTATCAGCCTTGGTGGCTAATAACTTGCTCGTTATCAAAGAAGAAAGGCTTAAAAACGCCTAAATTTAGAGATTTCTTTAAGTTCAATAAGTTGTTTGTCTTTTAAAGTCAACTTCTAAATAGCCCGATGCCTTCAGATCTGTGAGCAAACTGGTACGTTGCTGAAACAAAATGTAAGCAATGACGTCAGCAAAGATTCCTTTAATACGGAACTGCAGTGATTTAGATGCCTTGACTCGCTAACATTTCATCTCTTCAACATGTCAACATGTCGTCCGTCAAACATGCACACTCTTCACAATCCCATAGTCAATCAATCTGTCAATCAATCAATCAATAAAAACCAATCACATTATTCGAGCTCCGTTAACAGCTGAATTTCGGTACACCACAGTTAGCCAGAAATCGTTGCCATCTCAGCACTGACTGAGCCAGTCGCGGCCTTGGGGTTTCCATGTTTGATAAACAAAAGATTGTGACACTGTTAGTAATGCAGTACTGTTTTAAAAGGAACAATTTAATTCAATTAATTAACCACTTCTTGAATTCGAATTGGTTGACTGATATTTAAGACATCGGAGTCACCAGGCCTGATGAAAAACGTAAGGAGTGGATACCTCCATTGGTTCCGATTGGTGGTTTTCAACCAATTCCTTGAGACCGAGGTGACAGTGGTGTAAATGAATTCTTGTTGACAAATAAAAGAAGCAACTGAGAGATCTATTCTTGGTTTGCATTCACGTGATTAGATGCCCATGTTGGTGTACAAAACCAAAGCAAAATGTCGCTCGTGTTATGCATAATATTAGGGCCAAATTTCCAAAAGACGTTTTCGCTATAATTGTTCAGTACACCAACATGGCCCCCATTACGTCACGTGAAAACCACCGATAGAGTGTTGTCACGTGACATCATGACAATGGAACGGAGGCCATGTTGGTGTACCCAACTAATCATCCGGGAATTGAGCTCTATAATTATGCAAACGTTTTCCTTTTTTTTTTTTTCGGTGGAAAAGCAAGGTTACTGATCACGTGAGTGAAAACACTGTATACTGACCGACTTGATTGTTTCAACTTGAGTAATCTTGTGGGAAAATTTCCTTAATATAGTATAGAGTTGCAAAGTTTAGGTAACCATTTACTAAGCTTCATTGCAGCATTTGAATTCAATTAAATCATTCGCTGTATCTCCCCGAGTAATTCAAGGTGAGGTTTGCTTCTGTCGCAGTTACGACGCATGCACCATACAGTGATCTAAAGCGTGATACAGTCGCGGCATATCCTCCTTTTACCAATTAACAGTAGAATATAGTTGGCTGCCTGACGTTCGGACGAATTTCTGGCCAAAATCAACATTTTCCTTCAACAAAACAGAATAGGGACAACGCAACGCGTTGGCACAAAATAGAGAAGAAGGGGAGGCCTATTGGCCTATTGTTTAGGATTCTGGCCCGGGTTGCTCGAAGCATGGTTAGCGATTCAGGGGGTGGCCAGATCGCCAAGTTGTGTTCGTTGAGCAATACTCTTTCCTCTTGCATTTCCTCTCTTCACCCCGGAGTGTAAGGCGCCACCGGCAATTCCTTGCTAGGGGTGACCTTGTCATGTACTTGAATCCCATCCAGGGAGTAGCAGAGATACCCCAGGTTAATTAATGAGAAAAGACACCGAACGGAGGATTTCATGAACCACCCGGTCGATCGGAATTTTTTGATTGCATCTGACGTCACGGCGGCCATGTTGGTGCAAAGAACAATAGGGAAAAAAGTCTTTTAGGAATTTGACTCTATTATTATGCAAAACTTGAGCTGCATTTTTTTCTATTGTTTTGGCACCAACATGGCCGTCTTATTACATGAGTGCAATCAAAGAATATGTTGCCGGCAAAGTTTGAGGTACAATGAAGGCGAAGCATCCTAAAAATATAAATTGAGTAAGAACGTTTTCAAAGTAAAAACGGAGAATGAAAAAGGCTCACATTTGTATGCTCACGTTGTCTTCAAAATCTCTAATTTTGGTAATTTCACGCCGTTATGCATAGTACCGTAAGAATATGTGCTAAAATACGTTCGATTGCACATGTGTAGCACGATTATTTTTCTTCTTTAGAGCGGTTTTCAATTGAGTAACGTAAAACAAAGAAATTACTTCGACAAAGCACAGTAGGTGCAAACAGCGCAATAAACCAATCCAAATTCGTAGCAATTCCGGGTGAGTTGCTCAAAGCGAGGGAAAAATCGCGCGTGCAAGTCGCGATTAGTTTAGGTTTTCCTTCTCATTGGTTGATAATTGAAGAGATGGTGCGAGATTTTTGAAACCAATCACTAAGCCTGGCAATTGCAATCGCGTAATTACTTTAGACAGTCATCTGAAAACTACTCTAACCAATGATGTTACTGCTTTGTGACATTGCCGTTGCCGTGTACGAATGCTTGATGACGAACAAAGAAAGCTAATGAGAGACGTTTTCTTTCTGTCTGCAAAAAATGCGGCCATGACGTAAATTGTAAAGCACCTATATCCTCAATTAACTTCGAAAACTCAAATGAGAAATTATAAAAGCAAAGATATCATTGACGTTACTTGTTGCATTCTAATCATGTCAGTCCCACGGGATGTCCCTCGGGTATCGATCGTGATACCCATACGATTTCAGCGTTTGGACGCCATCTTGTTCTGGCACAAATAACCTCGATCTCATATGATAGTGTTACGGCTTGCTTAAGGGAAGTCAGATTCTGTTAATACTGGATGGGTCACCGTCCGGTTGGATACGCTGGGGATTCACGCTGTTTGGCTATACAGGAAGAAACTGATATTCGATAAAACTAATATTACATTACAATGCATTTGTTCCTTAAATGTTTTCAATAAAATTATTGGAAACAAGATAACAGTCAAAATACTTCTATTGTGATACCTTCATTAATGAATAAACACTAAAAAAGCGGGACCCAAAGTCCCATGAAGAGTACCTCCCAATTATTAAAAAAAAATAACTAAAATAAATTACATATTAGCTTCCATAGTTTAATACTGCGATTAAAAAAAGAGGACTGATAGGTGATTGATTTACAGAAGGGCCTTTCCAAATACTTTATACAACGAGATCGGGATCGTCAGGTACGGGATCAGTAGAATATGGGACAGGTGCGACGAAGAAGAAAAAGCAGCTTAATCGCCTTAGAAATAACCATGAAAACTTGAATTAAATTGCTAGTTATTATGACACCAAGATGATTTTTCTTTTTCAAGTGGCGTTTGCTAACGTAGCCACGATGGTAGTCAAAGCGAACCGGGTTTTTCTTCCTGTTTACTAATAAGACCTTGCACTTTGATGCGTTAATTAAAATTAATATTGCTATGGAGACTCCAGGAATCAAGACTGTTACCCGCTTGCTGCAGTTTTTTCTATATCCGAGTATGATGAGATACAATGTACGTCTCTTCAGCTCAGTGATATCTGCTTAGATGGCTGTCAGATTTCCATCAGGCAGAGCATTTGACAGATCATTGATAGAGATTATGAAAAGTATTGGACAAAGCAAATTAAACTTCCCTGAGGCACTCCAAAGATCACAGGGAACCAGCTGGATGAGATCCTATCTACAACTACTCTTTGCTTACCCTCCTGCGCGGATAGTTATTGAACCAGGCATGCAGCTACCCGACTACCCTGTATCTCTAAGGTGGCGTGGTCCACGGAATCAAAAGCCTTGGCAAAGTCCAAGTACAAAATATCCGCTTGAATGTTGTTATCGAGATTTTTCCCGATGGAATGTAGAGATGACGATAACTGAGAAGTGCAGGAGCCGCAATTCTGCCCAAATTTACCCGTGGTTCGTCTTGAACCGTCTTTCAAATACCTCGTTGATGACAAAACAGAAATCGAACACATCTCAATAATGCTTGATTACTGCTAGTTGTTGAGAAGTTAAAGCAATGGTGACGGGTACGGCAACGGCAACTTCATAAAACAAGAATATGGACTTATCCTCGGTTTCTACTTGTGAGATAAGCTCACAAGCTCAAGCACAAGTAAGAGTTAAACTAAGTTCACACAGTGAAACAAGCCGAGGAGAATTTGGCATGCGCAAGCGTAGTAACGTCGGAGACGATCTAGTAAGATTCAAGATGGCATGCGAGTCGTCATTGCTTAACTCACGCCGGTTCCCACTTGCGACATACGCACAAGCGTGAGATTAGCACCAGCACAAAAAGAGGAAAATGTCCTTTTCTTATGCGTATGCTTGTGTTTATGCTTATTTTACGCCCATTCCCACACGATTTTTCTTGCGCATATGCTTGTGGTTGTGCTTTTATCGCACATGTGGGAACCAGGCTCGTCAACGAGAATGTCATTGGCTGAAAGTGGAAAAATAATTGTGATGCACGCTTGAGGCACGCATTTTAGCAAATATTTTTGCAGGACTCTGCACTATTGAGGTTTTGACAACAATACAAACGTTTTATTGTATATTTTTACTCTGAAACGGCTCGCTCCAGTTTATTTTTAGAATACTTGACCGCCACATTGTAGGACATGAGCGAGATGGAATAATCTCAAACGACGTAATATACAACAGTCCAAAGTTATATTTTGAGGTGACATGTTTGCCTTTGTAGATCACCGCGCACCGGTGGCTCAGTCGGTTGAGCACCGGGCTGCCATGCGGGAGGTCATGAGTTCCACTCCTGCCGGACCAACACTCAGGGTCTTTAAATAACTGAGGAGAAAGTGCTGCCTTTGTAATTACATCCCCAAATGCTTAGACTTTCAAGTCTTCTTGGATATAAACCGTAGGCCCCGTCTCACAAATAACTTCTATGTTCATTAGTTCCCTGTGGGACGTTAAAGAACCCACACACTATTCGAGAAGAGTAAAGACTAAGGGATCCTGAAGTTCCCGGTGTTGTGGCTGTCCTTTGTGAGTATATGGGTGGGTGGGTATAGCAGGTCCATAACGGCTAAATAGCTATACCAAACCTTCAACCTGTTGAAACAAATAAATAAGAAACAAACCGCATTGGTTAAAAGATCGAGGGAAAAATTGTCGTGCCGCACCTGCAGCACGCATTTAGGTACCGTGACACAAAACAACAACTTGACTATAAAGCAATGAACCATTCATTTCTATTTCCTTTACTTTCATTAAAACCGTTCTCAACAATAGGCGGTTTTCCCGTTAAGTCATCGCTGCCATGTAGGAGGACGAAAACAAAAGATCTCTCATTAGCTCCTTT
>OX421453.1:32027569-32030069 GCA_949126865.1 Montipora capitata
TGTGACAGATTAATGCAAAGGCCCATCAAGTCCTTTAAACGGCGGGTGAAAGAGTGGCCAACAATCAATACCCGGTTTGGAGCCATGCAAAGTGGTTTGCGAGAATTAACCCCTCTACAAACGAACCTAAGCAGAATACAACTTGCCTGAAAAATCTTGATAATCCAAGTTTACTCCGTGAAGGTAGAGCTAAGAGCGGAGATCGCAATCCCTAAACTAGACCTATCCTTACTCCGTCCTTATATATGATTGGCTCATTTTTCTAGCCTAATGCATCACGTGAACAGGAGGGGGGGGGGGGGGGTGTCAAAAGAGCATGCCCCCTTTTCACTTTTTGAGGCTCGATTTCTTGAACAACTGATATCTTTTAATGCTCAGCTGATGGCCGCGTACAAGTGTTGCATTCACGGAGTAACCGTAAAAATAACATTGGCCATTTTCACGCAAGAAGATCAATACATAATCTGAACAGAAAAATCGCCCTATGGTTTTGTCGACTAATGTAAATTCAAGACGACCAATTCCGCTAGTGTTGTTAATTCTCAAAAGAGAGAAAATATAGGAATGACAAACTGGGTAACTTGAGGGCATAAGGTTATGGCTTGGTTACCTTTCCTTTCACCCTAACCTAGCTTCTTTCCTCCCGCCATTTCGAAATCGCTCCCATCCCTAGTTAATTTATCGATTTATCACAGGCATCTAACGTGAATTCTGGACAGACTTGTGTTAACTTGTTCGTCTCGAGGGACAAATCGCCTTCAAAAAGTCGTCTAGAATTTTGTTCGTCTCGTTTTCACGTCAGACGCTGTGTTTGTAATCTAGAGTAAAAATAGCTATTTATCCTTGGATGAGCCCAATCTTGAGGGCAGCAGGGCCAGTTGCTTAATTGCTCAAAATTTACTCCAGTTGGTTTCTTGTCACAACTTTTGGTTTGTTTTACATTGTTTCGTTTTTAATTAACAGACAATTCTATATTCATTTTCAGGGCTTACCATGTTAGTATGTTTGTCACCAGAAGTTTCGTATCTCCTCATTGCAGTTTTGTGGATTTTATTTCCAATTGCCTATTTGGCAATCGATGATCTGAGCAACAAAATTCATGAAAAATTCCACCCAACATCGTTCATAGAGGTTCCTTATAAACGAATTGAATCTAACACCAGCGACGAACTCCCATCTAAACTCTCATGCGTCGAAATGTCATGGCTAGTGTGGAAAACACAAGCATCGTGCCTCGCCCTGTTTTCAAGCAACTTCAGCAAACACTTACTTGTGAACAGTGTAGCAACGACGTTGGCATTTACTAACACATTCCTCGCACCCAGGAATCAATATTTATTTTATATGTTAGCGTTGGGTATTGGTGACCTCTTTGGGAGATCCTACCTTGGCCTATTGTCTTTGTGTGGAATAGAAAACAATTTTAAGATCCGGGAAACATGGGTTCTGGCACTCGCAAACGTTTCTTTACTTACATTTATGGTGTTTGCCTCTTGGTTTCGGCTTTTGTCCCATTTTTATACTGTTTCCGCTGTTGTTCTAGTGAACTCCTTTTTGGCTGGGGCAGTCTGTGTGAACGGTTTTCACAATGCTGGCGAAGGACTGACAGTGCTAAAGATAAGGTTTTGTCGTGGGCTGTTGATAGGGGCGTTATGGTCTGCAAATACAGCCGTTTCTCTCATTGGTTTGAATACCGAAGTTTTACTACGGCGGCAATGTCTTGCTTTCTTACCTGAGGTGCTTTGTTATACAAGATCATTGAACGAGTGGAATCCATTGGAATATTGTGTAACACAACAAACTTTAGAATAGTGTGGGATGCAGTGTCACCCAGAGGTTAGGGCGCTTACCTTAGGACCGGGGGACATCCCGGGTTCAAGAGACTACTCCTTGAATTTGATCCTAGACGTCCCTGGTTCAACATCTCAGCTGCACTAGTAAATGGCCGAATGGTTTGCTACAGGCCGATTGCTATTCTTTAAAAAGCTTTGCTGTTGTTACAAAAAACCCTTTCCGGGAGTGATCAATTAATTGCTTATCATATGTATGTATTGAATTTTGAGTGTAATTGTCAATTCTGCACACGCACCTTGAAACTTGCGTGGCAAGTTTTTCAGTAAAGTACGCGTATGCAGAACGGAAACCTGAATACCATATTGACTGCGATGGTAACAACGAATTAAATCCCGATAATCGATGGTACAGATTGTAGTGAAAATCTAATGTGTTTGAAGTGCTTGTTGTCGTGGAAGGTTTCTTTCATCTTATGAGACAACACCACAACGTTTTACGATGAGTTGTTCTCACGGGATTAGGATCATTGTTTGATGACTTTTCGTTTCTTTTGAGCAAATGGTGTTCTTATGACGAGTGTGTACAGCTGCCCACTCCGCAAAAAAAAAAAAAAAAAAAAATTCGGAGAGGAGCGTCTGTGATTTACCGTTGATAATCTTGTTCAATACCACGTGATTTTTCCTGGAATGTGTGGAAAATGATTTGA
>OX421453.1:32035069-32055069 GCA_949126865.1 Montipora capitata
TTCATGATATAATTATGTAGAAGCAATGCGCGCGTATCACGCAATCAGGCAAAAATTCCCCCCCCCCCCCCCCAAGGCTCGCATTTGATTGGCTATCTGTGAATTTCTTCCATCATTGATCAATCAGAATGTTCGGTGTGTTACCCATCTTTACAGTGAATTACCTCTGTTCTGCTCTATGTTACCTGAAAATGATTTCATTTCACTCAGTCAGTAAGAATAGAGAATTTTTCTATTTACATTACTAGAAGCAAAAAGAAGTAACACCATGGAGGACGTAGAAGACCCTCCATATAGACCTAGCGAGGAGAAGGTCAAAACGAAGACTATTTTGGCTTTCGGTACCATTGGATTCCTTGTGGATATGTTCTTCTACGTTAACTTATCTGCCGGTCAAGATATCTTACAAGGCACTGTTATTCCAACACCTTTTGTGTTGTTATCTGCCACTGGCCCAGCGTGCCTGTCGTCTATGTTATATCCATATATTTTTCAAAAGATTCCAGTTCCTGTGGCTTCCTGTGTTATTTTGGCTCTTTCTGTGGCTGGAATGCTAGGAACCACTGGGACTGGAGTGGGAACTTTCTTGGCTCCTTTGTCGTATCTAGGTAAGCTGTCTCTAAAACAGAGAATCTGTTTTTGGTGAAGGTATTTGCATACTTCTTCATCCAAGTCGAAGGGACATTAAATTATGTTTTCACTGGTGCATGAAGAATTGTTGTATTAGCCTTCTGATTAGTCGTACGAATTTTTTTCAGCCTTTTGATTGGCTAGTAGTTTGTTGACTCAAGTTTTGCACGGGCGGCTTGTAATTTGTAAAAATGGCGGCCGGCTGCTGTATGGTTTTAAAGCATTTCGGTCTTTTATTGCTTAGTTTTCCCCACAAAGTACTTTTAAATCTTTAAAAGTTTTAAAAGTATTCAAGCGAGGTATGGAAAGTAAAGATTCCTTTTGTTTCCAATAATATTTTGCTATTTGTTTGGGGCTTTTGTTCCGTGGTTTATGATCTCTGTACTTATATACATGTAATTAACAAATTACTTCATGGTTGGCTCGTTTGCACGATTCTTATTACTCACTCGTTGTGAAGGATCGTTAAACTTACTCGTTCACTTCGCTCACTCTTTCGTTTAAGCGATCCTTCACAACTCGTGAATGAAAATTGTACGCACTTAACAACCATGAAGTAATCTATATTCATTTGCGTTTACTTTCCATGTCCAGACTGTCCGTTCTTTTGTTTTGGTTTTGTATTTTTTTTGTTCTTCAATCTCTCCACGTGCAGTTAAGTTTCAATTCGACAAATGCTTAGGCTAATTCTCAAACAAAATTCTTTGCCATTCAATGGAAAGCATTTCTTCAAATTCAAGGGACGGCTATGGTACAAGAATGCCTGTTTCCTTCGTCAACGTATTCATGGCAAAGATTGAGACCGAAATCCTAGGCAAAACATCACAGTTTTAAACCTACAGTTTGGAAACGCTACATTGACAACATCTTTTCCCTATGGGACATAAGTGAACCCGACATTGAGACTCGAACATCGAACAAGCAAACTCACATCACCCAACTATAAAATTAACGACCGATATCTCTGACACTGCAGAGACCGTGTTCCTAGACACGGTCATATACAAAGGCAGCAAATTCAAGAAACAATCGATCCTTGATATCAAAACACTTTTTAAACCAACGGAAACCTAGCCTGCGAATGCACACGTATTTCCGGAGGTCGTTTGGGGAGAGAAACGACCGCCGGAAATAAATCTGCGTTCGCAGGCTAACGGAAACTTTCCGGTTCACACATTTTACCTCGTGTCACCCACCCACTTGAATTATATTGCTCCAACAGCTATTATGGGATGCTCTGGGGGCAAATACATATTAATTTGTCCCTCCCCCTCCCTTCTTCCCCGAGCATCCCATAATACCTTTTTAAACAAAAGAAATCGAAATGGCTGCGGAATCGTCGAAGCAGTCTATTGTCTCTTATAGATTTGAGTAAGCTTAGGAAGAGAGACCTTTTAAGCACAAAATTCATCAACTTGAATTTTTACTTGCCCTAATGATGAAGAGGATTATGTTGATGTCTCGTCATTAATCTCGAAAATCACTAACCATTGTCAATCAAATTATATATCCCTCTTCTATCTATATACTAGTTTATCTAAATGGAAGAAATGCTGCCGTGGGGATGGGAGGTGTTCAAATATACTTGCGGAGATTTAACGACGGTTCGTGCGTGGAATTTAAGGGAGATTTTTGAAAATAGGTCTTGAGCAGGGTCAGACCAAACAGGATTCTCATCTGGACCCCACTCGAGAAAAGAAAGAAAGCAGTTTGAGGATACGAGCATAGTTTTAATAAGCGCCAAGTACTATGTTTCATGTGACTGATTGGATTTATATACTTGCCCTTGAGTAGCGGCAGGTATGTTTTGCAGGTTGCAGGTTGCAGCTTGAAATTTAATTATAACTGGAAAACCGCTGGCACTTAAAAGTAAACTAAAGCGATAGACTTACCGTGACTGTTACATGACGCTGTTTACGACAGACGGAATATACTTGCCGAAGGGTGAAGTTGCACGTGTTTTTACCATGTGAAAGACGCCAACTACTTTATGTAAGAACCCCTGATGAGTATATGGGTTTTATGTGCCAGCGGTTTTCCAGTTATAGTTAAATTTCAACCTGCAACCCGCAACCTGCAAAACATACTTGCCGCTCGAGTACACTCTGAATCATAAGTAAGTGTGATCTGTACGATTTTCTAAAAAGGTATAAGTTGCGGTCAAAATACTACGCATCCTTTCTGAGGAAACGATGCAACGTAAATAGCCCCCTTCGAGGAAATGTAGATACAAGTAAAATACCAAAACCAGAGAGATTGAAGAAAATAAAAGGGAATCACGTAACATTGGCATCGAGTTCACTTCGACTTCTTTTTCACAACAAATGAAAGCCCGAATTGCTGTGCCGGGTTATTAGTTCTGCTTTTCGTGTGACTGCGATGAAACTACAGTAATATACATGAGGAAGACTTGTGAATGAGCTTTACAGTGGTAAATACTAACAAATGGCATGACTGTTTCAATGCTCGTCCTTTTGCGACATTTTGACCACTAACAGTTCACAGAAGTTAACCCCGTATCTGGATGGGAGACCCACGTGGTTGTCTGTCGTGACGCCATGCAGTCTGTTGCCCAGTCCGACCACTTCAGTTTAAAACTGCTATAATTCTCCATCTTTATACGCAAGGGCTGTGAAATTTGACCTTCAAACAATAAATTTAGTTTGTAACATGATGAAAACAAACTTTGCATTTTTGTGTTCGTTTCCGTTTCTACAGATGTCGATTGCTGCCCAGTATCCGACTACAGCAATAAACCCTTTGCTCTTGCAAACAACTTTAGCATTAGAATTTGGAAGGAACCACTTGAGAAATCCGTTGTAATTTCCGCTTCCGCTAGTTGTGCAAATTGCGGTGAAAGCAACACACAGAAAAAAAAATTCAGCTCGATAAATCAATGAAGAAAGTTTTACTTGAGTTGTATCAGAATAGCACTTATAGATATGTAATTAATCACGAACGCAGCTTGTACAGAGACTTTGCATCGTAAACAAAAAAATAGTCGTATTCTGGGCATGATGAGTGAAAACTTTGTTGACGATTCTGGGCTCCGTAATTTTAGAATCATTGCAATTCAGGAAGAATTGAGGGCTGTTCTAATTACTTGCAGTCTTTAATAATAATAATAATAATAATAATAATAATAATAATAATAATAATAATAATAATAATAATAATAATAATAATAATAATAATAATAATAATACGTGACCTGCTAATCGCCCTTTCTCGCAGTCGGAGACTGAATTGCTAAGGGCGCGGCTCAACGAGATCGGACCGAAGGAGCTGTGCTACCGGCTAGGCGCTCGGCTCCTGAACACGACCCATGGATGACCTCGGAGCACAGCAGCACAGCCTGATGGAATAGGCTGTGAGTCGATTTTGCTGAGGGAGGAAAACCGGAGTACCCGGAGAAAAACCCTCGGAGTCAGGTTGAGATCGACTGAAACTCAAGCCACATACGATCCCGCACCAAGGTTTCTTCGAAAAATCATATTTTACAGACCCTTTCTTCAAGAGCGATCGCTTTTATGCTCAGTGAAAAGCCGTGGCTGCAAGATCTATGATCATACCACGTAACTTAATTCCTCCATTCGCGCATAACTACAATCCCTTGAGTTTTGAAGAAAAATATGCTGCCTCGTTCCTTCGCTTCAGGAGCAATTACTTGTTCAAAAACATTGATCGCCACTCAGAGTTTCATGCTTTTCGCGAAGCAAAAACCAAAACAATACTAATAATTCATGAGCCTAACAGCCTATCAAAACACGATCTCGACCCCAGAGCTCTTCTCTTGACTGATGGAGAGAAGAGCTCTGGGGAACCCTGAAGCAAAGTGTCTTCTCATTGGTTTTCGTGAAGAACAATCGAATGCGTCTCTAATTGGTGCGTTCATGTTAGCACGAGGAGTGAGCAGGCTCCGCAAGGTTCAAAGAGCCAATTTTATCACAAAGCCGGATAAAGGCTCAGGCGTGGTTATAATGGATAAATCTGACTACGTACGTCTGTTGAAAGAATCATCCATTAATGACGAAGAAAAATTTGCACCAGTAAGCCTTGAGAGACCAAGAACACGAGGTAGACCTCCGAAATTTTACCATCCATTACTCCAAAAGGAGAAGGAGTTGACGTCGACTGTACAAAAGATCCTACCCAAAAACATCGCCGACTCAGTAGTCCAAAAGGGCTCCGGGCTCACACATCTGTACGGTCTTCCTAAAACCCACAAGAAGAAGTTAGCCATGCGTCCCATCTTATCTGCCACAGGAACATACAATTATAAACTTGCCAAGTGGCTGGACGAAAAGCTAAAGCCTTTGTCCGTCAACGACCATACCGTCCGTGACATTTTTGTTTTTGCTGACGATCTCCGTGAAATGAAAATCAAAGAGCATGATGTTTTGGTGTCGTATGATGTGTCATCACTCTTTACTAATGTTCCTGTGGACGAAACCATTGAGAGTATTGCAGAGAGAGCCTTTGAGAACGACTGGTTCAACAAAGAACACGATCTTAATATCACGAAGCAGGCCCTGATAGAACTGTTAAGAATCGCCACCAAAAATCAGCTTTTCCAGTTTGAAGGAAACTTGTACGAACGAGTGGACGGTGTGGCAATGGGCTCGCCGCTGGGGCCTCTCATGGCAAACGCCTTCACGTGTAACATCGAAAAACAGCTGGAAACAGAAAACAAGATGCCCGCCTTTTACAAGCGCTATGTTGATGACACCCTTAGCGCAATGCCTGATGTTGAAGCAGCTATAGATTTCTTAACGACACTAAACAACAGTCACCCTTCTATTGATTTCACAATGGAGCTCGAAGAAAATGGCAGACTACCCTTTCTTGGAATGAACGTAATCAGGAATGGATGCTACCTGAACACAACGGTGTACCGAAAACCAACTGACACCGGACTGTTGTTACATTATCACAGCCACGTTGACGCGAGATATAAACGGTCACTGATAAATACCATGCTTAACCGTGCGTTTAAGCTCTCGTCTACATGGAAGGCCTTTCACGAGGAATGTGAACGCCTCAAAGAGATCTTTTCCCGTCTGTGTTATCCTGAAGATCATGTGCAGTCCACCATCCGCCTTTTCGTTGATTCAAAAGTTTCCGAGGAATCACGCACCCACGTTGATGAGAAGCGTGGGGACCCAATCAGAGTCGTGTTGCCCTTCAAGGACCAAAAATCTGCGAACGCCGTACGGAGACAACTTGCCGACCTAAGCCGTAAGATCAGTGCGGATATTACCCCTGTCTACACGAGCAAAAAGATCAAAGAAGAGATCCGGGTCCGTGAAGAGAAGCCACCCCTTGTAAGCCAACAGTGCGTTGTGTACCAATTCAAGTGTGACTTGTGCGACGCAGGTTATGTCGGATATACCTGCCGGCACCTTCACCAGCGCATTGAAGAGCACAAAGGGGCAACCATCGGCGACCATCTGAGAGAGAAACATGCATTGGAACCTAACAACATCGCAAAGAGTTTTAGAATCCTGAGAAAGTGCCAGAACAAGTTTGATTGTCTTGTTTTTGAAATGCTTTTTATAAAAGAACTGAAACCATCGCTAAACAAACAGTGTGACTCTATCCGCGCCAAATTATTTGTTTAGAACAGTTCTTGTAATTATTTTTTGTCTATTGTTTTCTCTAGCTACAGTTCATTACTCCATATATTTTTAGCACTTTTTACACTTTTGTACATATTTTTATCACATTTCGGCGCATTTTTATCTAGTTTTTACATATTTATGCTAATTCCTAAAACTTTTATTCTCACTTGAAAATGACCTCCGAGGGGTCGAAACGTCGTGACTTTTTATAGTTAGTTTTTATTACAAAATCTATATCTAAAAGACTTCTGATTATAAAACCTTGATTCCAACAACTTAAACTCGACTTATTGAACAGTATGCTCAGCTCATGACACGCACAAGTGATGCCTTTATGGGCTAAATTGCAGAATACCCCGGGACTTTTTCTTATTTACGCGTAGCCGGCTACGGAGAGTGGCTACGCGTGACTACGCGTGGCTACGCGTGGCTACGCGTAGCTACTAATTTAATTTGGTGATCACGGATTATGTTAACTGAAGAAAACTAGAGAGCGAAATCGGATAACGAGTATGGACGAGTATAGTTCCTCCGGCCACAGAGAGGAATGTGTCAAAGTCATATTGTTCTATGCCATAATTTTGATTTATCCCATACGCTTACATTTCGTTTCGGTAAATCATTTCATACACAAAAAAGCATTTTAGGGTTAGGTTAGGGTTAGCAAAACACTACGAACACCGGTACTCTTAGCTTTCATTTTGACGCGTAGCGCACGCGTAGACGCGTAGCCAGCACATAACAAATTGCCTCGTTCCATGATCTAGCCCACACCACAAAACAATGCGAACACCGGTACCCTTAACCTTAATTTTGACGCGTAGCCACGCGTAGACGCGTAGCCAGCACACAAGAAATTGCCTCGTTCTATGATACAGCCTCCATGACAAAACACTACGAAAACCGGTACCCTTAACCTTAAGTTTGACGCGTAGCCACGCGTAGACGCGTAGCCAGCACATAACAAATTGCCTCGTTCAATGATCCAGCCTCCACGCAAAACACTACGAACACCGGTACTCTTAGCTTTAATTTTGATGCGTAGCCACGTGTAGACGCGTAGCCAGCACATAAGAAATTGCCTCGTTCCATGACTCAGCCCACACCACAAAACAATACGAACACCGGTACCCTTAACCTTAATTTTGACGCGTAGCCACGCGTAGACGGGTAGCCAGCACATCAGAAATTGCCTCGTTCAATGATCCAGCCTCCATGACAAAACACTACGAACACCGGTACCCTTAACCTTAAGTTTGACGCGTAGCCACGCGTAGACGCGTAGCCAGCACATAACAAATTGCCTCGTTCAATGATCCAGCCTCTGAAGAAACTTGCAATTGCTCCCCTTTATGAAGTAACCGTGATCTTCAATTTGGACAAATAACAATCTATGTACGCGGCCCGTTCTTGGAGGCAGCAAGGCCAGTTGTAGCTTAATTTCGTTGTTCAAGCCGAAGATAGACTCGGGTTTCTTGTTACAATTTGGTGTGTTTCACAATGTTTCTTTTTTAACAGACAATTCTCTATTCATTTCCAGGGCTTACTATGTTAGCATGCCTGTCACCAAAAGTTTCGTATCTCCTCATTGCAGTTTTGTGGATTTTATTTCCAATTGCCTATTTAGCAATGGATGATCTGAGCAACAGAATTCATGAAAAATTCCATCCGACATCCTTCACGGAGGTTCCTTATAAGCGAATTGAATCCAACACCAACGACGAACTCCCATTCAAACTCTCATGCGTCAAAATGTCATGGCTAGTATGGGAAACACTGGTACCGTTCCTTGCACTGTTCTCGAGTAACTTCAGCAAACAGTTACTTGTGAATAGTGTAGCAACAACGTTGGCGTTTAGTAACACTTCAGTCGCACCCAGGAATCAATATTTTATATGTTAGCGCTGGGTACTGGTGACTTCTTAGGGAGATCCTATCTTGGCCTGTTGTCTTTGTGTGGAATAGAAAAAAAGTTTACGATCCGGAAAACATGGATTCTGGCATTCGCAAACGTTTCCCTACTTATCTTTATGGTGTTTGTCTCTTGGTTTCGCCTTTTTTCTCATTTTTATGCTGTTTATGCTGTTGTTCTGATCAACTCGTTTTTGGCTGGGGCATGCTTTGTGAACAGTTTTCACAATGCTGGCGAAGGTCTGAGAGTGCTAAAGGTGAGGTTTTGTCGTGGGCTGTTGATAGGGGCGTTATGGTCTGCAAATACAGCCGTTTCTCTCATTGGTATAAATACTGAAGTTCTACTACGGCGGCATTGTCTCACTTTCTTAACTGAGGTGGTTTGTTATACAAGATCATTAAACGGGTGGAATTCATCGGAATATTGTGTAACATAACAAAATTTTAGACAACTTAACATAGCAACATTTAGATGGAAGACAGCGTGGGATGCAGTGTGGCCCAGAGGTTGGGGATTTTGCCTTGAGATCGGGAAATCCCGGGCCAAAGAACCGTTCTGACACTCCTTGAATTTGATCCTGAAAGGGACTGGTTCAACATCTCATCTGCACTAGTAAATGGCCAACTGGTTTGCTACAGGCCGATTTCGATTCTTTAAAAAGTTGTGCTGTTGTTTTATTGATTTTGTTTAGGTGGCCAATTTCAATTTTTTTTTAACATTCTAAACACACAAGAAGATATAAGAAGAAAAAAGAGGGAGGCGCGGTGGCCTCATGGTTAGTGCTCTCGACTCCAGTTCGAGTGGTCCGGGTTCGAGCCCTGGCCGGGACATTGTGTTGTGTTCTTGGGCAAGACACTTTACCCTCACGGTGCCTCTCTCAATAGTTGTGTGTTAGTCTGGGATACCTAAAATGGAACAATAATCGAGGAGGTACCCCAAATTGAAAATATGAATGATAAAGGAAATACAATTTTTAAAATATATATATTAATTAGTTTAAAAGTATTGCTTTATAGAATAATTATTAGAGAAAAAAAAAATCAATCAATCAAAACAAACAAGGAGGAAAACTAATGTAGATATCAATCATCACGCTCTTAATATGAAACCTGTGGCTCTGCTTCATTAATTTCGTTTGAAACCCGTTTGGGGAGTGATCAATCAATGGACCTCTTTAGATTGAACCTTTTGTTTTCCCATTTCAGACCACGTGATGTTCCCAAGGGAATTTTCCTTTTGTTTTTCATAAGTTATGCATACATATGCACGTGCATAAGTTGACATTTGGAAGAAACTGTTCCCTAGAGTAACATCACGAAGTCTGAAATGGGAAAACAAAACGTACATTGCGTATGTATGTACTGAATTTTGAATGTAATTTTAAATTCTGCGCACGCGCCTTGAATCTTGGGTGTCGAGTTTCTCAGTGAAGTACGCGTACGCGGAACGGAAACTGTAATACCATATTGATTGCGATGGTGGCAACGAAGTCTATGCCGATTAATCAATGTTAAAGATTTAAGGTAATTCCTTAGTATTGCATTGCTCATCCCTACTGCGCACGACGTTTGCCTCATTAGCGCGCGCACATGAGCACGTGCGGGTACAAAACGTAAGAGATTTCCCTCAAACTTAGCCCGATAGCGAAATAACTGCTCTTTTTCTCTCAAACGAGCACGGTGACTCCCATTTTTTTTTCAGATATTTGCTAAGAACTGTCTAATAAAAAACATATTTAAAGAAGAAGAAATTTTGATAGTAGAACACGGATTTTTTTGGAAAATAGTTCCGTACTGGGCGTATTTCGGCCAAGGCGAGGACTTCAAGCTAACCACGGAACTGTCCCAAAAAGTGCACTATTCCCACAACCGGGCAATCAAAAACGGCGTAAATGAAGCAATACTGCTTATGTGAATAAAAGAAGCTTTATTTTCAAAATAAAATTTTGTGTCTTTGAATTAACCAAGACTTAATTCTGTATGAAGGTGATTCGAATTTTAACGCACAACCAGTAAAAATACCCCATTTTATGAGCCTGCTGACGCGTAAACAAGCACGGTGACCCCATTTTTTATTGCATTTTTTTAATGTTCATATCATGAATGTTAATTCTGCCAAGTTTCCAAAAAAGTTTGATAGTAGAACAATTTCAAGGGAATTACCTTAAAGAAAACGACAAAACTTTTTAGATTACAAGACATGTCTCGACAGAAACTTCTGTCATCTTCAGTCGATTAATGTACAAAGCGTTAAATTGAATTTATAAGTAGGAAAAAGTGCTAGTTATGCCACTAACAACGGAATGTACATAAAACGTGAAATGTGAGAATTAAAAGGATAGTTTTAGATTTACGTGATACAATTGTAGATTAAGAGAAGATTAAAGATTGTAGTAAAAATCACCCTACTCAAAGTTAATGTATTTGTGGCCTTTGTTGTCTTGGAAGGCTTCATTTATCTTATGGGACCACACAACATCGTTTTACGAGTTGTTCTCACATGTTTTATTGACTTTTCCATGGTTTCTTTTCAGTAAATGGTGTTTTTACTTGGTCTGTTAAAAGGATACGATTATTGAATTTCTCTAGTCAATATATTCAAGGATACATTCTCCATGTCAATAGGTGCTTTGTAACAAATTTCTAGAGACGCAGATAACAACACTCCACTTCACTTTAAGTCCATGATAGTCCACAGTTAGCATAGCAATTGTTCGGGGGGCCACTTAACAACAGGGAGTTTTAAGATTTACGACGGCGATTTCGACTAAATCATCAACTCAAAAGTTGATCTTTGCACTTTATCTAAGTGTTTCACGGCTACTCCATCCCATTCACGCATTACAGTGTGAAGTATCCTAAACATAAATTGAGTGCGCTTCCTAAGTAAAATAGAGAATGAAATTTTGCATTTGTATGCTCACGTTGTCGTCAAAACCTCAAATTTGGTGATTTCACGTCGTTTTTGTGCAGAGTTCCCGCAAAAATATGTGCTAAAATGCGTGCCGCACGCGCAGCACGATTATTATTTCTTTTTTTAACCAATGATGTGATTGTTTTGTGACATCGTCGTTGTCGAAGCAGTCGTCGTCTCTTAACGCCTTAAAAATAAATGACGTACTGTACAAATGCTGGATAACAAAGAAACAAAGTATGGCGGCCATGATCTGCAGAATTCTTCATATCCTACTCAGCCTCAGCTCTTTCAGTAATTGCTAAACATTTATGCAAACTGTTCCTAGCTCATCCTCGTTCATCTCCTAAACGCGGACGTATCTTGCCGTTAACATACCCTATTCTACACGTTCTTTTAACCATTCCTTGGTTTTTTGTCTTCAAACAGCTCCAGTAGCATAAACGCTACGAGCGGTTTTTGTCATATTTTCAAACTTAACGCCAACTTGAACTTGAATGTTTCGTCAAGCAATGTCGGATAGTGTTTTGCCACTACCTGAACATTTACATCCAACAATGTAGCATGAGGCCGATCCAATTTTATTCGATAGTTTGGCCAGGGCTTTAAAGCAAAGACGACAGCTACGCAACGGAATCGTCACAAAGAATATCATTGGTTAAAAGAGGGATAAATAGTCGTGCTGCACGTGCAGCACTCATTTTGATACATTTCTTTGACGTACACGATAAAACAACCATGTGAAATTACCAAATTTTGGGTCTGGCGACAACCTGACCATACAGCAATGAACCATTCATTTCTCTAACTTTACTTTAAAACCGTTTGTACCAATTCCGCCATCTGATAGTTCGCTCGTTCTGTACAACATTAACAAGATGGACTACTCGCAAAATTCTTGTGATAGCGGTAAGTTATGTCTTGGAAAGCCGTTTTTGTCGAAATTGCCTTTGTCCTTACATAAACTCCCAATTAATATGCCAACCAGAGAGACAAAAGGGTTTTTGTTATTTCAATGGCTGGAAAATTTGAAAGTCAAAAACAAATTTTTTAAATCCCCCTTGCACTAAAACAAAGAATTTGGCGAAGCGAAACTGGATGGTGCAATATCGTGTTACCTACGTATACATGTTGATAACTTCACCATCAAGTTGCTGTAATGCAGCTATAGCGAACCCCCTTAATCCGCTTATTCACAGCTGTCGACAGTTGAAAACCATTCCATCCTGAATCGGAACTCTAAAATCTTTTTAATTTGTGATGCACTGTTCTTACAACCTGTGTAATCAAGCGAGGTAATTTGCATAACATATCACAGGCATGGAGAGTTAGGTAAGATTCCCACTTTATGGGTTGTTTTCACGTTACGTCATCGCCGCCATGTTGGTGGACGAAAACAAAAGACCTCTCATTCATTATCTCCTTTTGTTCGTCCACCAGCAATTTTACATTGCAGAATTGCTGTGTGTCTCTAGATATTGGTTGCAAACCGCCTATTTTGACAGCATTCAGT
Source organism: Montipora capitata (assembly GCA_949126865.1). Lineage (NCBI taxonomy): Eukaryota > Metazoa > Cnidaria > Anthozoa > Scleractinia > Acroporidae > Montipora > Montipora capitata. The sequence continues at coordinate 32,047,659 of OX421453.1, forward strand.
TTTTATCCGCCATTTCATCCCGAGTAAGACAAGGTGAGTTCATAAAACTATGCTGCTTTCTCCTGTCCCCTTTGCGATTGACTCATTGTAAAGGATTGTAACTTCACGGAGTGTCAAAACAATTTACGCTACACTCGTCAACATTTTTAAACATAATTATGCAGAAGCAAAGCGCACGTTCACGCAATCAGGCAAAACTTGCGCCATCTAGGGCTCGGAGTTGATTAGCTATCTGAGTTTCTTCCATCATTTACCAATCAGAATGTTTGGTTGGTTAACTCTTTTTGCACTAAGTTATCCCTGTTATGCACGTTGCTGCATGAACGTTGTTACATTTTTTGCAGTTAATATTAAGTATAGATATTTTTTTTGCATGTAAGTTATTCTGCAGCAAAAAGAAGTAACGTGTTTCGTGTTCCACGATGGAAGACGTTGGAGACATATTTACAAATCCTCCGCACAGTCCTAGCGAGGAGAAGGTCAAAACGAAGACTATTTTGGCTTTCGGTGCCATTGGATTCCTTGTGGATATGTTCTTCTACGTTAACTTATCTGCCGGTCAAGACATCTTACAAGGCACTGCTATTCCGACATCCTATGTTTTGTTATCTGCCACTGGCCCAGCGTGTCTGTCATCTATTTTCTACCCATATGTGTTTCAAAAGATTCCAGTGCCGGTGGCTTCCTGCGCTATTTTGGCTCTCTCTGTAGGTGGAATGCTGACAATATCGATAATGCTTGAGCCGAGGATGAAGTTGCTTGGCGTGTGCTTAGTTTCTTTCGGATATGGCACTTTGGATAGCGTGTTTTACCCTCTATCGGCTTTGTATGGCAAAGCTACGGTCGACAGCTTCCCCATTGGGAATGGATTAGCAACTTTTTTGGCTCCTTTGTCTTATCTAGGTAAGCCGTCTATTACACAGAGGATCAGTTCTTGGTGAAGGCACTTGCACACTTCTCCACCCAAGTCGAAACCACTTTAAGTATTTGAGTCTAGCAGCTCGAATCATTCTTAATAATGATATATTTAATAATGATATATTACTATAATATATACTTGAAATATATATACATTTATTTCATTCAAAGGAAACTCTCTGGGCACTAACCTAGAGAACCAGGGAGCAAACAAACGATGGAAATCGTCCATGCCTTCCATGATCGGTACTCGATGTTTAATCTTCTTCCCTAAACTCCCTTTAGCTTGAAAGAGAGGTTTAGAGGACAAAGCCAAAAGAAAGCGATGATATGTTAATATCTTTCACATTCATTGCAACTGACTTGTTTCTATTGTTCTTGTCCTCTCTGCCCGACTATCAAGCTGAAAATTGATATTTCGAAAATGGCGTTCTTCACTTAACCCACTATACAGTCCATTTTGGGGGGTTATTTGCATTAAAACAATGGATATCCAGTTCACTGAAGCATGTACAGTCCCAAGAGTAAATAACTTTTATTATTTTTATGTAACGATGCCCCTGAAAACGCATTGCATTATTGGGTGGTGAACATAGTCAACTGAGAATCTTCACTTTTTGCAAGTTCAAGTGTTGCATTTATGAAGTAACTGTAAACTTCAATAGACCTTAATGGAGTTAAGCCTGCAGGCACATTTTCTTTTGTTTAAAATTACATGCAAAAGAGACTTAAGAGACAATTCAATACAAAATTACTACTTAGCCGCGTTCATGTGGTAAAACCGCTTAAAACTCCGATAAGGGCTATTTGGACAAAAAGCAATATCTCTGTACCATCCCACTCTTAAAGGTGGCATTGCTACCGACTCCACTGGGTTTTTTCGTTTGTACTTTGGTTTGTTTGTCAGAGTTTCTTTTGTTAACGGCAAACTCTCTATTAATTTTATTTTCAGGCCTTACCATGTTGCTATGTTTGTCACCAGAAGTTTCGAATCTCGTCATTGCAATTTTATGGATTTTATTTCCAATTGCCTATTTAGCAATGGATGATCTGAGCAACAGAATTCATGAAAAATTCCACCCGACATCATTCATAGAAGTTCCTTATAAACGAATTGAATCTAACACCAGCGACGAACTCCCATCCAAACTCTCATGCGTCGAAATGTCATGGCTAGTGTGGAAAACACAAGCATCGTTCCTTGCACTATTCTCTAGTAACTTCAGCAAACAGTTACTTGTAAATAGTGTAGCAACGACGTTGGCTTTTACCAACACATCCCTGGCACCCAGGAATCAATATTTATTTTATATGTTAGCGCTGGGTACTGGTGACTTCTTTGGGAGATCCTACATTGGCCTATTTTCTTTGTGTGGAATAGAAAACAAACTTAAGATCCGGAAAACATGGATTCTGGCATTCGCAAACGTTTCTCTAGTTATATTTATGGTATTTGTCGCTTGGTTTCGACTTTTTTCTTATTTTTATGTTGTTTGTGCTGTTGTTCTGGTCAACTCTTTTTTGGCTGGGGCAGTCTGTATCAACAGTTTTCACAATGCTGGTGAAGGTCTGGCAGTGCCAAAGGTGAGGTTTTGTCGTGGGCTGTTGATAGGGGCGTTATGGTCTGCAAATACAACCGTTTCTCTCATTGGTATAAATACTGAAGTTCTACTACGGCGGCATTGTCTCGCTTTCTTACCAGAGGTGGTTTGTTATACAAGATCATTAAACGGGTGGAATCTTTCGGAATATTGTGTAACGTAACAAAATTTTAGACAGCTTATTAACATCGCGACATTTAGATTAAAGACAGTGTGGGATGCAGTGTTGCCCAGTGGTTAGGGCGTTTACCTTGAGATCGGGATATCTCGGGTTTAAGATCCGTTCTGACAACCCTTTGAATTTGATCCTGGAAGTCTGCGGTTCTAGTTTTCAGCTGCAAGTAGTTTGCTGCAAGCCCATTGGTATTCTTTAAAAAGTTATTCTCTAGTTCTGTTGTTTTATTGATTTCGTTTAGTGGCCGTGAAAAACCCCTAAGGGAAGTGATTATATGTATTGAATTTGGACAGGAACCGATGACAAAGAGGCTACAACTCCATTGTGCTCCATTGTGCTCACGGTGTTGTGACAGATCGATTTATTTTTAGATTGAATTTCCCGCGAATGAGACTCCCAAAAGAGCCCGATGACCAATTACAAGAAACTAACCGGACGTAATAGGGTCACCGAACCGGAAATGCCTTTGTTTTTTTTCGGAAAAGGTAGTCTAAAAATAGATCGGTCTATAACTGATGCCGTGACATAGGACCTAGTGTGCGAGATGTAAGCTCCGGGTCATGGGTTCCTGATTTGGAGGGTAACAAGGACTATATAAGATTTTCAACTTTACGCAAGCGCGTTGGATCTTGCATGTCGCGTTTTTCAGTGAAATACGCGTACACAGAACGGAAAACTAAGAGACCATATTGATTGCGATGGTGGCAAGGACGTAAAAGCAGATTAAGGGCCTACTGACGTATTTTTTGGGGTGCGTTGCTAAGGATGTTATGGTTAAGTAATATGAGAGAATTTCGCATTATTTTAGTCAGTTTCCAACTTTTGTAAACCAATGACCCGAAATATGACGTCATCATGCCACGCCCATGGTCACGTGACCAATAAGAGAAATCTCTAAATTTATGTACGTGCTACGCAATTTGGGTATTTAATCAGTGGTTTGATAATTTGTATTGGTTTTTGCATCCAGCCAAGCATGGTTTTCTTTTTATTTCGAAAAAAATGTTCTTTTTAAAGAGATAAACGATACTGAAATACCCATAACATTTTCAACAAAAGATGATTTGAAAAAATCAATGCCTAGCTATATTCTGTATTTGGGGGTGATACGTGCCATATTAAAAAAAATTACTAGTACAAAGTACTCCACGATACGACACGCGGATTTCTTGTACAAATGAAGAACTTACTTTCCGTTATTTTTCCGTTTCTCTTCTAGTATTTGAATTCAAATTAACTACTATATTTTATTACACCTTTTTCCAGTATTACGTCAACATCCAGCTAATATGTATATGTACATGGAAGCAATCCAATGAGTAAACTCTCATTGTACCCGATTGGAAGAAGGCTTGTTTGGCCAGATGGAATACTCAGTGCTTTACTAAATAATCAAGGTTACGTTGTATAGGCTCTTTATTTATTTATTTATTTACGAAAAGAGTACTTTTGTTCAGTTTTTGCGTGACACATGTGTGGAAAAAAATGCGAAATATTTGAACTCCTCTCTTGCGTTTTGAGTTCTGTAACTTCTTAAAGAGTTGGAAAATAAGCCTCAATCATTACGTAAACTGCAACCCCCCCCCCCCCCCACCCCCCACCCAAAAAAAATTATTCAATTCCCAGAGGATTATGGGACACAAACATGGCCGCCTTTTCTTTGTTTAGGGTCGCTCCTGATCTAAAAGAATACAGACGCATATCTGCGTGACCTCGGGCTTTCCTGATGTCCTGGATCGTCGGCTACATCATTATTTAACATTCAAGTTAAAGTTATGGCAATTATTGCCGTTATGTTCACTCATAAATTTGCGCTCGTAAAGTGATCTCTCGTAAAGCTCGCGGACCGACCTGTTCCGAAAACGTTCGACATCTTTTAGTGTGAGTTTACCGCGGACGGTGTGTGCATTTCTATGTGGTTTGAGCTTGTTGTTGGTTTGCATCTGATGTCACGGCGGCCATGTTGGTGTACAGAACAATGCAGTAAAATGTCTTTTCGGAATTTCACTTCATTATTCTTCTATTGTTTTGTACACCCAATGATGGCCGTCTCATCACGTGGATGCAAACCAAGAATTAGACATTGTTCAACCACGCCATTTTTGTTCAATACCACGTATGCACCTTCGCTTGGAAAAAAAATGAATCAGCCATTACACAACCATGCTAAGTATACGCTTTGGTTAACTTCGCGAATACGCTTTAGGTTGTGAGTACAGACCGAATGCAGTGACGTCTGTACACACGACCGAGGTCAAGATTCTCCCATACAGACTGACTAAGCTCGGTTAATAAGTTGTTTATTACATGAACAATTTTAATTCGTTTAATTTAACTGGTTTGTACTGACATTTTGCTTGCGAACGACAATGAGTGGCGATGAGCTGAACTTAATTCTGCCATGTTTGCTCGTCCTCCTTTTTCTTTTTTTTTTCTCATCATGCTTTTTGGAACTTCCATACATTAACATAGGTAGAAGAAAATACTCAATATTTTTGCATTTTAGTTTCCACCTTTTTCACCGCAAAACATTACCAGTCTAGATGCCGGTCTAGATGGGAAAATCGTGACCGCGGTCAATATCAATTTTAGCCAATCAAATTCGTGAATTTGGTAGTTTCCATTGATTGTGAGACAGAGCCATATAATACCGGTAATGTGTCCTGCGAAATGCAAAAGAAGGCTCTCGCAGGTAAGTTAAGTTCAATCACATCAAAGTTACTTAGTTATTCCTTACTCGTAATCTGTTTTTTTTTTTTAACTCATTTATTGGACTTCTTAATTATAATTATTGCTTCATCAATACCTCTTACTAACCGAGTTCGAGGTCCGTACTGTAAGTTACGGACCGAGTTTTTTCCCGTTGATTTATGGCCCAAGCGCGAAGCGCGCGGGCCATAAATCAACGGGAAAAAACTCGGATCCGTACCTTACAGTACGGACCGAGAAAACGAGGTTAGTAAGATATTTATTATATCTCTGAGGTTAACCCGCGCGCGGGCAAGGAACTTAGTCAAAGTGAAGCGGAATTAAGGTTCAACTGCCACTAAGAATGCCGTGCCAAAATCCCAAAAACTAAATCTTCTTGGCTGTTAAGTTTGAAATGGTTGCTTGCAAGATTCAAACAGTTTTCAATACAAGTTTATGCAACAGAAATGACATGAAAAACTCGCTAGATGATGTTTTGTCGAAATTTTAAATTTAGCGGGCTGTACAGCGGGCCGTACTGTAGAATACGGCCCGCTAATTTAGCCAATTACAGCGCGCGTACTATCTGAGAGATATAATAAAAAGTCTAATCTTTACCAATTAGCCGCAAATTAAAATGAAGTAGATGAAAATTTAGGACCATGGAAAGAACGCTTAACCATGATAATCCTGAATTATAAATCCTGTTTTCTTCAACACAACGGAATGTAACTCTGGTTCTATTTTGAAGATACTTTTGAGTTATTAAATGGTTATCTTTTTCTTATCCAACCATGTGTGTGGTGACAAGTAAGGCTAAAAAGTGACCATATCTTGACTCATTGTAAAACAAAAGTGGTTAAGAGTGGATTTCTGTAAATGTCGACCGGGACGGGAAATATGAAAAAATCGAAAAATACGAAAAAAATTCCCAAGATAGGCCTCAATGACCGATTCATGAAAATACAAATTTGAGCTCGATCAGATAAATATTTTGGAAGTTATGCGACATTTTAGTTTGGGCGGCTATATGCCTTCGTCCTGAGCTTTTTTCGGAGGCTTCAAAGGGGTTCAAGAAACGAGTTTGTTTTGTTTCTACGCTAAATACAATCCAGACTACTAATAGCTCATTTGATTAAGGATATCCTGAGCAACATTTTGATGTGTTTTGGGAGCAAAAGATTTTAATGTGAATTTTTGGCAGATTTTTCAATATTTTCGTAATTCGGATGTCATTTTAGGAGCGAATTTTCGCCCGAATTCAAGTGCTAAAAAACGCATCCGATACATGAGTTTTTGCAATTAAACTTATATCATGTGAAAGAGCATTCTTTGAAGGTCTAAAATCTAATCACAAGGAAACACCACTTTCTGATTTTTAGTGAAGCGAAATGCAAGTACCACTTGACTGAAATCTGACCTTTTCACCACGCGGTCAAGCGACTGCCAGGCAATAACTCGAACAAAGATTCAATACAAATATAGTTTATTTTACCATTTCTATGGCTAACAACCAGATTGAAATACAATTAAGACTATCCTTTGCTGGTTTCTTAATTAAAATAAAAAATTGCAGGAGTATAAAACTTGATTCAGACCTCGGATTGCAGTACGTTGTTTGTGTTGACACGGTCAAGTTTGACTCGAGTAATTATTTCCCCTATCAAATTTTTCTACAAAAACGTTTGAAAACTATAACCAGACTACAAAATATTCATGTCCGTACCTTTAGCTACGTGCTCGGTGCCCTTGGTACCGGAGATCCTTTGGAATATAGGCGGAAACATGGCAATATATGGGCATCTTTTGCAAAGCAGTATGTCAAGGAATGAGCGTTACGTGACATCAGGACACAGGAAGCCCACACTAGTACGCAGTGGAAGCATTTCAAGGTTGCGCACAATAAAAACAATAGAAACAATAGAAATCTTTAACAAAATCAATGGACTGCATTTTAACTCAGCCATCTTTCTATCTTAGCAAAATATATACATCATATATAATATTTATTCCAGTTTCATAATTAAAG
>OX421453.1:32075069-32095069 GCA_949126865.1 Montipora capitata
ATTTTGTATTGAGCACTCTTAGGATAAGTGAAACAATTTATTGCATGTTTATCCGTTTTTTTGTTGTTGTATAAATCTACTAGCGCGTAATTCTGTGAATTGCTACACTACTCAGTATCTATTCTGTGATAGATAGTGAGTAGCGTAGTAGTGTACGCTTCTCGATAAGGCAATGATGTCCTTTGCATCAAAACTAGAACAGGGTGTTGCCACTGTTGATAATCCTGTAGAGGATACTGGTACAGCTGAGGTACCGGATTCCCGTTCATCGTTGTCGGTAGGCTGGGCTTTGAAATCCTCCAGTACTCAAAGAACCCGACTGAATGAAAACCAGAAACAATAACTTACAGAAGTATTCAAAATCGGCGAACAGACTGGAAAGAAAGCTGATCCCTCCAATGTTTCCGAGTCAATGAGAAAAGTTAGAAACGCAGATGGCTCTTCTAGATTTGATGCTTCGAGTTATTTAACTTCTCAGCAAGTTGCAAGTTTCTTCTCACGCCTTGCTTCAAAGAAAGTTGTCCAAGCTGCTGAATCTGGGGACGAAGAAGATGAACACGCCGAAGGGCTGGATAAAATTCATGAACCGAACATACAAGAATTGAGTAACGAAGTCATGGCAGAAATATCACTGCAGCATCGGATCATGTACGATACGCATAACATTTGGGAAATCGCCGCTTGCTCTAAACTCGCAAAGTTTTCTGTGCAGATCCTCCAAGACATATGTAATTTTTATCAGCTTGACATCTCAACAATCAACGTTAAACGAAAGAAGCCCTACATAGATCTTCTGACGAAATTAGTTGGTAGCTGCAGTTGTAACGAATCACTTTGAAACGCAATCTTCAACATAGAGAGCTGGGGCCAACAGACCTCATCCACTATGCAGGGGCAAGTTTTTCTTGAAGAGCCCCGATCATCACCGCAGGAATAGAGAATCTCCTTTGTGTTTAATACGTGAGGGACTTGCCTTAAAGACCCCAGAAAGAGCTGTAACTCAGGTCCCGACCATACTAATAAGTTTTGATCTCGAAGAAAACGAAGCAAATTATTTTCGCCCAAACTAGCGTTTAATTTTACCATTGGCTTCATTTGTCCAAACTAATAGGTTCGAAAGCGATAAGAACGAGTTGGACGTGGAATTGTGCATATGTGAAATAAATGTTCAGGTAATACCACTTCATTCACAAAGTAGTCCCACCACGCGCTAGTTCTTCCTGGTCTAGTCCAATATCTCCTTTTTCTTTCTTATGGCTGTCCTTCATCAGTTCTTTATTGGTATGGCGGAATCTCACAAAACGCTTCAGGTAGTAATTTTGCAACATTTTGTTTCCGTGCGGAGATCGGGTGGCTTCGGACGCGGGAGAAAAACTGCGAACCGGGGTAGGGGTTTGTAAAGATTTGTCGTGCCAATAAAGCACGTGTGGCGAGTTCGATGTATCAATATTCTGACATGGCTCCGAGGCTTTCGGGACAAACGTCTTTTTCTGGTGTTGTTTTCTTTGTGTCCAAGTCTCTTTCGGGAATTGAGAGACAAAAGAGACTTTAAAAAGTTACAATTTTGACCCGAAAGCCTTGGAGCATGTTAGAATATTGATATATCGAACGTGGCCTATTTGAGAAAACAAAAAAGTTTGCAAAAGCTCCGACTGACCTCAAAAGTATTCGAAAACAAATTCTGCCAAGTTGTAAAAAAATAATAATAAAACGCTTTCGTTTTGTATTTGCATTGTTTGGTTTTGTGGAAGCTGCGAAATTTAGAGACTCGGGTGAATTTTCGGATTTCGTTCAAACTGTTTGGGAAAAAGTAATCAAAGAAATTTTGCACAGCGCGAAACGACCTAGGAACGAGTTTAGCCCAAGAGTGTTACTCCATGTAGGTAGCGGGTCGCTTAAGAGATGACAACAGGAGACAATTCAGGAGACAAAGTTAAACTAGTCATTCTTTTCATTCCTTTACTTACTCTCTTCCTAATCAACAAGATTGTGAGCTCCAAGTGGTTACGTATCAGGATAGAAATTGCCCTACCCCTACCCCCTAAAATGGGATGACAGCATTGCGTGACGAACAAATAACGAAGCACTGGAAAGGATTCAAGGTCAAACAGCAATCGTTCAAATGTGATAGTATTTTGGTGTAGTGCAAAGAAAGCAACTATCCACAAATGACTTAGCGTTGTTGAGTTAGATGCAGTGGTGATCATAAGCGCCGAAACAAGATCAAAGATGGTATTCGACCATTAAATACGATGAAAATTAGTGATGTAGATCGGACATTGTGTAAAAAGAAGGAAACTATACTGCTTTAAATGCGACAAATGGTGAGCGAAACACGTTAAGTCGGCTTTTGGACCTGCCTCTTACAGCAAATAAGGTTAGAACATTTCAAAATTATTATCTCTGTGTCTATTTCAACTTAATATAAGTCAAGGCATGTGGTGCATGCTAAAATATATGTGTAACCCGTAAATTGAAATTTGACGGCGGAGGGGCAAATATTTGCATTTTTAACGTACTTTGAAAAGCTCTCGTGTCGCTCACAATCATTTGCCCAGATAAATTTTTACAGGAATCTGTAGACCATTCTTCTGCAATTCAACCACCAGAAGCTTAATCCATTTGAAGGTTTCGCACATGGTGAAAATTTATTATATTCACGAAGTACTTTCAAGTGAATGAAATACATGTCTTCGAAATTTAATTATTTTGCACCCAAAAAGACAACGCAACATTCCCTAAAATCGACCCAGCACACATTTAAACATTACACAAAAATATTTGATTGTTTTAAAGACGGAAGAATAATTTGTTTTTGCATGCGAGGCTCTCAAACTGGTTTAATAAAATGGTGCGTAAAATGGCGACTGTAAAGGAATTTGGTAATTTGCATATTTCTTTGAAATAAATGAATATTTTGGCAAAAAAACTATCCAGTATTTTTTATCATGCCCTAGCCTGTCTACCATAAAAATATGAGCCAAATCGAATTTTCGACCCTTGCCGCGAAATTAAGAATTTGTCTGATTTTTACAGGCAGGCACTCTTAAAGAATTTACTTCCACATTGAAATCCACGTTCTTGGATTAGGGTGCTAACGCTTGCTCTTGCTTCTGTTGTTGCTGCGCTGCTTTTCATCTTAAACGCATGGTTCATTATAAATTCTGTATTTATTTATTTAGTTTCAGTCTCAATATTTTTGTTCTGCCATTGACAGTTTACATTCTAGTTTCTTACTCCTTTTCTTAAGGCAGTCCTTTAAATAAGCAAAATAGCTTCCTGGACTGCCTGCCAAATGTATGATAATTACATGTAATTTAGTACTATAATTTATAAAAGCAAATAAAATGAACTGAACTGAACTGAATGACTACTAAAGATGTGAACTCAAGTGATCGAAGGTGTACTATGGCCAAACAGAAAAAGATCATTAAAGACCCTAATTGCGGAGCACAAAAAGGCAGTGGCAGATTTTGATAAAAAATCCAAAGATGGAGCCATCTCCACCATTTCAGCCACAACATGAACTTTGAAAACGTTAAGGTCGTTGGTTTCGAAGCCAATTACCACGAGCAACTTTTCCTCGAAGCCTGGCAATATACTTTGGACCCGAACGCTGGGAACGATCATATCGTACTCCCGACTGACTGACTGATGGCTCCGTCGATCTCGAGAGACCATGGTTGACTGTGCCCAGGCTTGTCACTTTGTGTTGCAGCGCCGGGTGTGGCTGTAGAGGCCGATGCGGGACCCGCATTGCCTGTTGCATCTGCTGCAGGTAAAGACCGGCTCCTGTCTTCCTGTCTGGGATGGGGCTGACTGTAGCAGCTGCTCCTTGCGAAGGCGTTTCTCTTCCCAGCGGCTTGCTCTCCTCTCCTCTGCTTCCTTGATGACTGCTTGTGTGGTGGACCGCCAGCCAGATCGGTCCGAGGCTGCTGTCTCTAGGTCAGAGGGGTTGAACCCACCAGCCTTCAGATCCCGCTTGCACACATCCTTGTAGCGGAGGGCTGGACGTCCTGTGGGTCTGGTGCCAGTGGCCAGCTCCCCAAACAGCATGTCTTTGGGGATGCGGCTGTCAACCATTCGAGTGACATGGCCAAGCCAGCGCAGACGTCTCTGGGTCAGGATGGCAAACATGCTGGGCATCCCAGCCTTGCGTTCCTGGTAGGAGTAGAGGGTCCATGCTTCACTGCCGTAGAGGAGAGTGCTCAGTACACAGGCCTGGTAGACTCTCATCTTGGTGTTTGTGGTGAGCATGGTGTTGTCCCACACTCTCTTTGTCAGGCGGGCCAATGCTGTTGCTGCCTTGCCAATCCTCGTGTTCAGCTCTGCATCAAGGGAGAGGTTGCTGGAGATGGTGGACCCGAGGTAGGTGAACTTGTCCACCACTTCGAGGGTGTGGTCGCCGATCGAGATGCTCGGGTCGTTGCTGACATCTTGACCCATGACCTGTGTCTTTTTCAGGCTGATGGTGAGGCCGAACTCTGTACAGGCAGCTGCAAAGCTGTCAATGAGCCGTTGGGCTGCTATACCAGCATCGTCAGCGAAGAGGAGCTCTCTGATCAGCACTTTCTGCACCTTTGTCTTTGCCCGGAGACGTGACAGATTGAAGAGGCCTCCATCACTCCTAGTGTGGATGAAGATTCCGTCTACAGAGCCCCGGAAAGCATAGGAGAGGAGCAGAGAGAAGAAGATGCCAAAGAGGGTTGGAGCAAGGACACAGCCCTGCTTCACTCCATTCTTGATGGGGAAGGGTTCCGAGCAGGATCCGTCAAATTGAACGGTCCCACGCATATCCTGATGAAAGGACACAATCATGCTCAGAAGCTTGGGGGGGCATCCAATCCGCTGGAGGAGGGCAAACAGTCCTTCACGGCTAACCAGGTCAAAGGCCTTGGTCAGGTCAATGAAGGCCAGGTACAGGGGTTTTCTCTGCTCCCGGCATTTCTCCTGCAGCTGCCTCACTGAGAACACCATGTCGATGGTTGACCTGGCGGCCCTGAAGCCGCACTGCGCCTCTGGGTAGACACGCTCAGCGAGAAGTTGCAGTCTGTTGAGAACCACCCGGGCAAAGGCCTTGCCGACAATGCTCAGGAGAGAGATGCCACGGTAGTTGTTGCAGTCACTCCTCGCGCCCTTGTTCTTGTAGAGCGTGATGATCTTGGCATCTCGCATGTCTTGGGGCACTGCTCCTTCCTCCCAGCACTGCATTAGAAGCTCGTGAAGGTGCTGTAGGAGGGAGCTCTCCTTTGCGGCCTTGACGACTTCAGGGGGTATGTTGTCACTGCCTGAGGCCTTGCCACTGGAAAGGGAGTCAATGGCCTTGCGGAGTTCTTCAATGGTTGGTGGTTCATCCAGCTCGTTCATCTCGGGCAGCAGAAGGGTGTTCTCAAGGGCAGTATTGGTCACAATGGTTTCCCTTGAGTAGAGCTCTTGGTAGTGTTCCGCCCATCTCTCCATCTGCTTGCTGCGGTCTTTGATGATGTCGCCTTCAGCTGACTTGAGTGGGGCAGTCTTGATGGCACTTGGGCCGAACACCTTCTTCATTCCCTCATACATCCCACGGACGTTGCCTAGATCGGCGGCAAGCTGGATGTCTTGGCAAAGATTCAACCAGTAGTCGTTGGCACAGCGCCTGGCAATCCTCTGAGCTTCGCTGCGTGCAGCACGGAGTTCTGCAAGCGTCTTTGCTGAGGGGTCTTTCTTGTAGGCAAGAAGAGCGGCTCGCTTGGCGGCAATGACGGGCTCAAGCTCGGTGGCACCAGCCTCAAACCAATCTGCGCTCTTTCTCTCTCTTCTTCCAAAGGTGTCCAGGGCGGTCTGGAACACAGCCTCACGGATGTGGTTCCACTGCTGTGTAGCGCTGTCAGTTGGACAGTCCTCCAGGGCTACATCAATTGCATTGGCGAAGCGTTGCCGCAGCTCAGGCTTTGCAGTGCTGGCTGTGTTGATGCGGGGTCGGGGCTTCGGCTCGGAGCGGTGGACTTGCTTGGGGAGGAGACGAACCTTGCTGGCCACCAGGGAGTGGTCAGTGTCGCAGTCAGCACTGTGAAAGGTGCGTGTGACTAGCACTTGGCTCAGCAGGGATCTCCTGGTAATGACAAAGTCCAGCTAATGCCAGTGATGAGACCTGGGGTGCCTCCAGGACACCCTGTGGTGGGGCTTGGTGGAAAAGAAGGTGTTGGTCAGACACAGGTCGTGGTAGGAGCAAAGCTCAAGGAGGCGCTGACCGTTCTCGTTTAGCTTGCCTATGCCAAAGTGACCGATGCAGCGAGGCCAGGGGTCATGGTCAGCACCAACTCGGGCGTTGAAGTCTCCGAGCAGGAAAAGGTGTTCCTTGGAAGGGACCCGCTGTATCTTCGCCTCCAGCTCCTCATAGAACTGGTCCTTGGCCTCAGCTGTGGAGCAGAGTGTGGGGGCGTAGACACTCAGGATGTTGGCTGGTCCAGAAGCGGTGGTGAGGCGCAGGGAGAGGACTCGCGGTGTGCCTGAGGAGGGCGCTTCAATGGAGGAGAGAAGTGAGTTTCGGACAGCGAAGCCGACGCCGTAGAGTCGGTGCTCTTGTTGCTCCTGTCCCTGCCAGAAGAAGGTGTAGTCCCTCTCCTTCAGACTGCCGCAGCCAGGGAGTCGCGTCTCTTGGAGGGCTGCAATGTCGATGTTCAGCCGCTTCAGCTCACGGTCGATGATGGCGGTCTTCCTGGCATCACTGATTTGTTGGAGGTCGTCAGACAGGCCAGGACACATAGTTCTGACGTTCCAGGTTGCCAGTTTCAGCACTGGCGGCTTTGTGTTCCTTTTCTTGTTGCCTGGTGCGTGGGTTACAGTCCGCTTTTCGGCTTTTGGCCTACACTCCAGGCACCCACTGAAGTAGGCGGACTGTGGCGGGCCAGCACCTTACTGGCTGGGGGCTGCCCAGGTTGAGGCGGGCGGTAGCTGGCCAGTGGGATGCGATGATCCCTCCCACCGACAGGAGACAGCCCCAGGCGCCCGAACTAACGCCAATAAGCTCTGGGCTTTTAACCGGTAACTGCCGTCTCCCCATGTTGTGCTGCCGCGGGATGCGGCACTGGAGTGACCTCTCCAGGGCGCAGGCCAGGGCGATGATATGGAGGACCTGGGATGCCCAGTCGTCAGGACCCCCCTCTCTAACCGTGCTGACGAGATCCAACGGAAAGGACAAACCAATACAGTTGGTGTCAGGTTGGCTGCAGGAGTTGCCGGAAGGTATTGCGTTGCAAGAACCAGCCGTCTTAGGGGCTCCACTCCGGATTATCTGTTGGGGTTTACTCCCCTAGCCTTTGTCATCTCAATGACACCGCAAGGCAGCGAGGTTTTTTGACAGAGTTTCCTTCTCTGCATGAGGCAGGTAGCACAGGGTTACATGGTCACCTGTGGCAAGTCCAAGAACGGACCTGACCTGACAACAGAAGCCTACAAAGGCATCGCGCGAGCATGAATTGCATGGTCACGCGGCGCAAGCTTCCCGCTACGTTACTTTAATTAGGGAGCTTAAACGCGCGCATTTTTTAAGGTTTTAAGACGCGGACGTCAACCGGAATAGAAAATTTCCCGTGCCAGGGCAGTGGTGTCTCCCAGATTTTATACCAATTATCTCTAATGGATAAAAGATACTTAAAAATGTAAATGTGGTTTTGTGAAAACACGTTAAAAGGGAAAACAGAACACACCCGGTTGCCGTACGCCTCTCAAAAACGCGCGTGCTTAAGCTACCTAATTAAGCACGTGCGTTTTTGAGACGCGGACAGCAGCCGGAAGTGAGCTGTTTCTCTTTTAACTTGTCTTCACACAACCACATTTACATTGCTAAGTACCTTTCCTCCATGAGAGATAATAGGTATAAAAATCTAGGAGACAGTACTGTCCTGGCACGCGAAATATTCTCTTCCGGTTGCCGTCCGCGTCTCAAAAACTGATGAAGACTTAAGAATTAGCCGAAACGTCTGCTGAAAAATATCAAGGGTCAGTGGCAAACCTTTTTCCATAGAACTTATGATTTGGTTTTTGTTGTTGAAGATGACAAGTTTCATGTTCATGGTCAGATTTTTGGGTTATGGTCGCCTGTGTTCGACAAGATGTTTGTTGGAGAGTTTCGAGAGAAAAGTAAGCGTGAAATCCCACTTCCTGGAAAGAAAGCAAATGAAATTAAAGAGCTTCTCTTTATGAGTTATCCATCCTTGGAAGAAAAAATAAGTGTCTAGGGACAAATTTTTCTTTCTTCTGGAACTTTTTGGTGAATATCAAATTATTTCTGTGGTTAAAAAGTGTGAAGCTCGATGGTCAGGGAAAAGACCGAGGATGACTTACTGCAACTGCTTGTCTTTGGTCAAAAGGAACATCCCTTGAGGAATCAGATAGAACCAGACGATTAACTACAGATTTACTGAAGGAATTATCAGCCATTTGCAGAAAACTTGCAAGGTTGTGAAGAAAAAGGGATTTGAAGGGCTTGTTGATTTTAGCAGATCACTGCATTCCCATATCAAGAAAAGGGTCCATGTGCTGAATGTGCGAGACAGCAAAATGGAAACCACCGATTTATACCTTGAAATTGGATCAAGTGATGACAAAAACAAATTTACTTTTTGTCGTAGTATCGCTAAAATTAGTGCACATGCAGAAAAAGTCCAGGAAGATCTTGAGAGATTGCCATGAGGGTAGGTGTACAAGAATTGCATTTTGTTCCTTTAAATTATTGAAACATTCTGAATAACCTCTGGAGTAAATGGCAGTGCAAAAGGCTTTTGTCATTGAATCCTTAAGTTTTATTGCCCTTGCGATGTGAGTATCGAGCATGCCAATGTTTTTGGGTCCTTGTGCTTGTACCGAAGCATAGAAGAAGCAAAGACAGAAAACAAAGCAATTTCAAGTAAAAACTAATCCCAAGTGATCAAAATTTAACACAATGCTTTTCGGTCCCCTCATTGAAAGACTCAAGTTTATTTGTGCACTAGATTTTACTTATGAGAAATTGAAAACAAAATGTGCACAATTTCTGGTCAAACAAAATAACTTCAAAACCAAACTAATGAATATTGGATGGCCATCATTGAACTCTGTAAATGAAAGTCAGAAAAGATATTTTTTAAGGCTATACTGTGCACACTCAAGTAATGTCAAAACTGAAGAACATTTAAGTAAGCAATTGTCATACATATAAAGAAAAAAAGTATATTATTTTATGATAGAATCTGTACTTATTTATCGGTTTTTCGACTACTGAGAAAACCTGTATTCCAGCACTTGACAAATTGATAATTTTACGTGTTTCACCAATCAGCTGCTGACACGTCACTCGCTTTATTTTGGGCCATTCCTCTATGCCACTCTATAGAAGCAATGAATAAATGTCTAAACGTTCTCCTTCTTTAGTTCTGGGTTGCATCTTTGTCAAGAATCCTTCCATATGGATTCGAACAATATTCTAGCAAACTACAGTATGTTAAATTGCCCACTGAAAGGTTCCTATCGTTTACCGACGATGTAGACATGTTTTTGGAAGCTGAAGAAAGCAAAATACTCTCGTAGAAAGACCGACGGTGATGTATAGTACTGTAGATTTAGTTGTGGCATTTTCTGGTCTCTGAAAATGAAAACAGAAGGCTTGAAGATTTACCACCACCAGAGTTAGATGCGTATCTGAGTACAGTACATGTAGATTTCTTTTGTCGGTAAGAAAAAAAGTCTGGTGAAGAGTATGAAACTCTCAGACTGCTTGTTATTAAACAAAAATAAACTATAAACAAAATAACTAGCAATTTCTAAAAGAAAGTGAAGCGCTGTTTTTAGCTGCGCACGCGCGTAACCTACACACACCATAACTAAGAAACACACGTCAGCTGAATGAATCAAATTTGAATCAAACGTAGCGCGCGCAACATACCGGATGTGAAAATACAGCGTAAAAGTCGCACGAACCGGAAATAAAACCTGCGGAAAAAAATCTGTCTTTGTCTCAAAATTTTGCTCGTGACCTGTCTTGATATTTTGTATGCACGTATCATTCACGATGGCACTTCAAATAAAAAAAATTTCGGGAAAGTTATATATTATCTAGTACAATTTTCTGTGAAGTATACATCGCATTTTTTCGATGTATCTTAAATTCTACTTGATAACTTTCTTTCGTACTCTCTTAAGAAGTTAAAGAATTTAGGGAGATTTGCAACAAAGAAATAAAAACGGTAGGTCACCGACTTAGCTGTTCAGATAATTTTCAAAAACTGAAATTTAGAGGGCCTTTTTGTGGACCTGGCGTGTTGTCATGGTAACCAATATGCCGTCATAAGTACCCTTAAAGTATTACCCAACAATAAAGTTGCAAAGATACACTAGGAAATATCCTTCTTTGGTATCTTTCATCGTTTCACAAACACTATAGCAACGAAAAACCCTTTCGAGCCTCCTTAATTATTAAAAAATACAAATGATCACTATATTGTAGAAAGCAGGAGCTCATCTGAGAAAGGACATGTTTATAGGAATCAACAAAATACCAATCGTCAAATTTAACAGTAAGGTAATATGAAATACTAAACGACACAGACATGAAAACCGCTGAGCATGTTTGTACCGTGAGCTCGTCTAGTGAACTTTTATCCTGGTATTTAAGGCAGAGATTTCGTTGGTTCTCTACTCTGCACCGAGAGGTTTTTCTCTGGTTACTTCGGCTTCCGCCTCTCCTCAATTTGATTTGCGTTAATTATAACGACCTTCGGGTTAGATCACCGTTGCTCTACTGACTGAGCTACAAGATCAGACAGGAGCAGGCCGTGGGAACTGAAGATGTTAAAGTCATGGCCTCCTCCCATCTGACCTTGTAGCTCAGTCGGTAGAGTAGCGGTGATCTAACCCGAAGGTCGTGGGTTCAATTCCCACTCTGGTCAGAGTTTTTCTCTGTCCTAGCCTGTGTACAGCCGCCCGCTCTGCGAAAAAAAAATTGGAGAGGAGCGTCTGTGATTTACCGTTGATAATCGTGTTCCATACCACGTGATTTTTCCTGGAATGTGTGGAAAATGATTGGATTGGTTATTACCCATCGATCATTACATCATTGAAACAACGAGTTTTGATTGGCTTTTATTTCTCCACATCAACACCGTGAGAACCACCGTGAGAGATTTTACGATGAGTTCGTGTGTACTTTGAGCACGGTACAAAATACGAATAAAAATCTTTTAGATTGTCAAAGAGGTTTTTCTTTTAAAGTACGAGGGCAATTGTTATCTATGGAGTGTAAAGTGGAAATCGATTCGACGTACATTTGTAGGAATTGTTGTCAGAAACGAAAGCGCTCTTCACGAGGTAAATATAGCACTATTCAAAAGATTGCCCACTCGAAAACCTCTCCCGCTATTCTTTACCAGTCAATGTAATCCCAACGCCTTGCTCGGACCAGCCTAGCCATTCTCAAGCACAATCTACAAAGCGTAATGCCCTGGAAGATTTGAGATGTGAACACATCGAGGAAAAAAACAGCTCATCGGCAACGATCTGTGCTGCTCTGAAGATCAGAGCCGTACCCGGTTGGAAGGCTTGCAAATACATCCTTTCCTTTAAAGAGTGCTTCTATGCTATAAAGCTAAGGTATCTCAAAACTATCGGAGACGCTCTTCAATGCACGTTTGAGAAATACCTCATTGACCACCATTTTGAGAATTTAGCTCCAACGAAATATGAGCGACGCAAATTTTGGTCAGCGTAGATCACTTAATAATGTCTGCAAAATTATTCCGGAACACGATTACTAACGGTAAATCACAGTCGCTCCTCTCCGATTTTTTTTTTTCGGAGAGCGGGCGGCTTTACACAGGCTACTGTCCTTGTGTGGGCCCATTTCCCATTAGCAGGGCTAACGCTCACATGGTCCATATAGGGTAGAGAACTAGCACTTCATATTACACTCTAATCAGTTAAGTCTGTTAAATAACAGTTTAGCTGGAGCATGGCACTGACCTCAGTACCATACACATCATCTGACATCATGACACCATGCATGAGAACTGCTAATTTACACCTGATTCAAAATTGAATCGAAATAACAATACTGAGACAGATTACAACTGACGAATGGACCTTACATGGACTTTCCACAAGGTACTTTTTTGGTAGGGATGGATGTGCTTGGGATAGTTCATGGTAACCTTGTAAAATTGAGGATGAAACGGGTAATTGCAAAGATACGATGCTGTTGTTGTTATCATTTCTGCATTTAATAGTCCATTTCCCCTATATTTATTACTGCTAGTGTTCTCTGACCCTACGTCATTCAACCTTCTGGCTTTAGTCTTTCTTGTTAATTTAAAGAATATATCTTGAGCAATTTTGAATGAATTAAATTGAATGTCAGAAGAAATAAAAACAGCAGGACAAACACAGAGGGGCTGGCTAATAAATGTTAAGCCTCAATATTATTTGAAAAAGTTATTACCTTCAAGGGAAATTGAAAATCGATCCATTATGAAGAGAATGGTCTTGAGCTTTTCCTTCTCTTCAGCATCAAGGGTTTCATAGGTTTTATCTGGAGTAAATATGTGGTAGTATGTAATGGAACAATTTGAGTATGTTGACTGGTTGCATATAGACAGTAACATTTAGTGGTATTATTATCTGTTGGATAGCACTTGTGGTCTTTAAAAGGTGTACTATTTTCATCACTAAGCAACAGGAAAGTGTACAACCTTCTATTTACTTACATGCACTTGTACTCTCAGGCTTATGGGATGGTCTGGTATAAGTGACATCATTTACTTCTTGTACTCCTGTACCTAAAGGATTGTGTATGAGAGGAGTCAACAGTAAATCAACCAAAATGGTGCCATACTTTGTGAAGAAAGAACCTCTAAAATGCAACAATGCTTAAAAGTTTAATAGGTATGGTGAATGTTGATCAACCCAAAAATTGATCAAATTACATGTTATATTACAAAATGGTTTGTCAGTTACCTGAATTGAAGTTTAGATTAACTGGTCGACCAGTTGTGTCCTCCATGTCAAGTGATTTCAGTTTGAGGCCATAGGTCTCTGAGAACCACAATGCCTTTCGTGCTTTTTCCCTACAAAAGTGGAAAAGAACAGCAGTTATAAGACCTCAACTTGAAATAATGTCATGTACCATGTTTTTATCTTTTCCATAATAATAATAATAATAATAATAATAATAATAATAATAATAATAATAATAATAATACTACTACTACTACTACTAATAATAATAATAATATTATTATTATTATTATTATTATTATTACTATTATTACTATTATTATCATTATTACTATTATCATTATTATTATTATTATTATTATTATTATTATTATTATTATTATTATTATTATTATTATTATTATTATTATTATTATTTAGACCTTGCAACTCTTCATTGGAAACACTGACCCTCCCCCCCCCAATAGATTTATAATAATATTATTGTAACCACAGCCACACATTTTGATCCTGAATATGGTACAATATCTTCAATACTGAGATACCTCATTTCCTTAAGGAAACGCTGCTGTTGTCGCCGTCCAACTTCTACAAAGGTTTTGCCTTTATGTCCCTCCTGCCTCTGGACGCCTCTCAACTCCAGCATGGCAATATAAAGAGCTGATGCTTTTTCTGTAATTGACAGAGATGGTACCTGTTAGTAGATTAATCAGGCACTTTCCTCAAGGTGACTGCTTCATGTTGTTAGGATTTCCAAACAAAAGCCAGCTGTAAGCTTATAGATAAACCAATGCTCATTGAGAAAGACCCTGTGAACAAGGCTAAATTTTGATTTAGTAAATGTAGTATTCTACCTTCGAGCTCCTCACTCAGTTTCTGATTTTCATTAATCAGTTCTTTCTCTCTCTTTTTTAGTTCATTGATGACTTCTGTTGGTCCTTGCACAATTTCCTCTGGCTGAAGTGCAACGCTGCACCAATAACCAGATCTCATAGCGTAACGGTCTTTGCCACTGGTTACGTTTCGTATCTTTTTCACGATGTAACCAACTCTGCTATTCACGGCGATACCAACACGGACGGATGAAGATGACGACAACTTGTACCCAATTTTAAGCAAATTGTCTTAAAGGGCATCGAAGACTTTGTTTGGGTTTCCGCTAAGTTTCTGCAGCTGCCAAACCGCCTCTCCGTTTATTTGCAAGTGGAACATTGGGTTGCATTCAGTCCTCGACGGTGTAGACATGTGTAGGAATGCAGGATTGATCGGGGATTCTACGAGCTCTGAAAAGGGCTCCCGATCAATACTCTGCATTTCTTTCAAAGAAGACATTTCAAAACGAAGAGGCAGTAGAGAAGCATACAAGCGTACAGAAGCGTCTCTTCTCACCAAAAGTGATCCGATCGGTGCGGTAAAGCTTTAGAGTTGCCCGCATCAGTAACTCATTACAATTCGAATGCTTTGGTATGAACACAGATACCGCAAGCTCGATATATGAGCAGCTCTTTATATGATGAACTTTGCATTGTTACGTGACTCGAGCGATTTGCCTATTTATAAGGATTTGTATGGGGAAAATAACCATTGTATCTGTGACCTATGAAAATGTAGCGATTTCAATAAAAATCGTCTTATCACAGGAAACTTTTTTCAATTCCCAACCTGGGTTAAAAATGGTAAATTTTTGGGTTATATTTGTGATTTCAGTGGGAATTTCCCAAACTGGGAAAGTTATACCAAAACCAATCTTGGGTTCAATAAAACCCAACTTAACCCCA
This sequence comes from Montipora capitata, assembly GCA_949126865.1. NCBI lineage: Eukaryota > Metazoa > Cnidaria > Anthozoa > Scleractinia > Acroporidae > Montipora > Montipora capitata. The sequence goes on from OX421453.1 coordinate 32,089,811, forward strand.
AGAATGGGATAATAGTGACCCAATATAATCCCAAAGATGGGATTATACTGGCCCAATATAACCCCAAGAATGGGATTATACTGACCCAACATAATGCCAAAGATAGGATTATACTAACCCAATATAACCCCAAGAATGGGATTATACTGGCCCAACAATATCACAAGGATGGGATTCTAGTGACCCAATATAACCCCAAGAATGGGATTATACTGGCCCAACATTATCACAAGGATGGGATTATACTGGCCCAATATAACCCCAAGAATGGGATTATACTGGCCCAATATAACCCCAAGAATGGGATTATACTGGCCCAATATAACCCCAAGGATGGGATTATACTTGCCCAACATTATCCCAAGGATGGGATTATATTGGCCCAACACAATCCCAACAATGTGATCATAGTGGCCCAACATAACTCCAAGAATGGGATTATACTGACCCCATTTAATCCCAAGAACAGGATGATATTGATCCCCCATACTGGGCCAATATATCCCCAGTAATACCCTCAAGAAAGGTACAAAAATGACCTAGCAACCTATTTAACTCCAAAAATTTAACTGATGCTAGTAAGTCATCAAGCTAGAATGACAAATGACCCACAGAAAATACTAACAGTAACATGATGTTTAATTAACTGCACTTGGATTTTAGGTTAACTACTATCCATACAATACTACAAACATCAAATTCTTCTCAAAATGTCAAACAATAATAATTACAAAATACATCACAGAATCTTGTAATAGTATCGATCCTACAAATAAGTTACATATAGCAACAGAATTAGTACCCATGGCAGTAATTAATTTTGTAATTTATCCTTGTCTCAACAATTTGCAGCTTTGATAAATAAGCTTTAACTTAAGCTAAACCAATGAACTTCATAAATAATAAAACTAGACTATTCACACCTGTTTTCTTCCTTTGCTCATTTCAGCAAGTGCTGTTGACATTATTACTGCATAGCTAAGAAGGACTACATTAAATTTTTACTTTGTAATGAATTCCAAGAGTTAAAATAGGCAGTTTCTGCAGAGTTTCTCTCTATTGATTAGTCCTTCCAAGCAGTTACATTAAACAAAGGAAGAAGTATCATCTGGGAATGAAAAAATTATTTCCAAATACAAAACAAGTACTGAATTCAAAGCTTTAAAAAAATGGGAAATAAGTACCCTTGACACCTGCATTTCAATGGGGCTACAACTATTTGTTTAAAGATGACATTCTTAACCAAACACAAGATCTGAGCTCAGTTGGAATCAGATTTACTAGATTACCAATGAATTTCTTTAAAACCTGTTGCAGGTGAGTTGGTGTCAGGTTTGTTAAATTACTTTGTTTAATTGAAAACTTTGACTTAAGAACATTAACTGTTTGTTCTCTTGATAGTATTCTTCCAAAAGCAGCTTTAATAACCACATTCGATGAGGTTGCTGTTGTAGGAACTGTGAAATCTTTGGTGGAGGTAACTTGTTGCCTTCACTAGACGTTCCAGTTTCATGATGGTCATCACTGCTGTCAACTGATATTGTAGACAATGATTCACCACTGTCTGAATTTGAGAAACCATCCTTAAAACAAGATACAAATTGAACTACATGTAAGAGTACCAGTAATGCATTGATACATTTCTTGGCCCCAAGTGTTTAACCAGGCTGAACTGTACTACATGCATGTTCTTTTGAATACATTTCCAAGCAAGTTAAGAGGATCTTATTATAAGATGATCGAATTTTAAGCATTATAAACAGGAGAGGCACCGAGGTATCCAGGAACTACATGCATGATAAGCTATTTTACTACTGTATGAAGCATCATACCAAAAAAATGTCAACAAGAGTGATGACAGAGGGACTATAAAACAAAACCTAACCTGTTCTGGTGATGTACAAGGTGAAAGAGGGCAATCAGGTAAACTTGTTCTGAACTTTTTCCCAGGTGCATTTTCCCGCTGTCCCATCAAAGAATTTGTTCAGAAAGTGTCTCTTAGTCTTTCATGCATGGTAACTGAAATGTAAAGATATATATGTACATGTATACTTCAATGATGCAAGTCATGATTCCTCTAAATCAGTGATCATTTCAATCAATTACAGTTAGTGTGTGAAGAGTAGACTCATTTACTTACAAACATCAGTAATAGTTTCCTCAGGCATTAATTCTGCATTGAAAAGTGACAGCATTTACGAGAGCGAATCATTTGTCAATCGTATACATGTATTTATTAATTCGCCGTATGAGCACTTTTATACCAAATCGTTTACTTTACCATTTGATCTAAAACTTCATTTTTCTGTTAAAAGGTTTACCAATTATTACAGGGTTATAGCATTTAAGCCAAATTACGTATCCTTGCGCGTAAAAAATTGACTTCAAGGTACTCTACATGTAAAACGTCATTTTGACGACAATAAGGCATAAAATTACATGTTGTTCGCTTGTAGTTAATGCTTACCTTTTTATTTGAGTTGTTGTAAGCATTTCCCTGCCTTAGATCAGCATTTAAAGAGTAAAAGTAACAAAAAATCACCACAAATTTGTGATTGTAATAAAACTGCCGATTACCGCCAAAATCTGTAAGAGCTTGCGGTAGAGACTGCTGGCCAAAATGAAAACGGCTCACTAGTTCCAGTCTCGTCTCTCACTTGTTATCCAACATTGAAGAAATATGAAGAATATTCCGAGCGAATCTCTCCGATAAACCCTAAAACAAATGTGGTATTCACTAAGAGGATATAGTGCTGACTTGGAGTGTGTAATTTTTAAGAGTGATGCTTCATGTTCTTCCTGGAACAAGGCAGATCATGAGTGCATCCAGCGTTAATTAATAAGGTATTGTAATCCGTTAAGGATTATTTTGGCTAATGACATAATTTGGAATTCCAAGTTGGAATAACTGCAGGAAAATGTGTCCATATTATTCACAATTCTGCGAATAACTTGGGTAAAGTGGTTCCTAATCATTCATAATTATGGGAATAACTTGGGTGAAGGTTTCTATATCATTATTCACAGTACTGGGAATAACTTCGGAAATTTGTTCTTATTATTCACGATTCTGGGAATAACTTGGATAAATGTTCCCATATTAATCACAATTCTGGGAATAACTTGGATAAATGTTCCCATACTAATCACAATTCTGGGAATAACTTGGGTGAAGGTTTCTATATCATTCACAATGCTGGGATAAACTTGGGAAATTTGTCCTTATTATTCACAATTCTGGGAATAACTTGGATAAATGTTCCCATATTAATCACAATTCTGGGAATAACTTGGGTGAAGGTTTCTATATCCATGGCATCTGACAGGATGCGGCGATGCGGATCCGCATAATTCACTGAAATCCGCATCTTCCGCATAATTCCGATATTTTCCGCATAATTCCGATATTTTCCGCAAAAAACAGAAGAAATATCTGATATTAGTGATAAAGCAGCTCCTTAACATCCTCAAAAACATAAAAGCCGAAGAAATTCACTGTTTTGAAACGCTTATTTTCCTGAACATTGAAGAAAACACACCATTTCGTTCGCAAGATGAAAGTTCGTAAGAAAGATCGTAAGCAGTTTCCGCGCATTTTTTCCCCAATAAGCCTGGACACTAGTTTTTGTTCCTACAATGCTTTCCATTGGACGAGAAACAGTTACACTTCAGCAAATGACGTAACTGATAAGAAACTAAGGGCGCGTTCGATTGACCGTATTCCGGAATAGGATTACATGGAATACAAGTTAGAAATCCTTCGTTTTTACGGAGATTCACATTAAAAATGTCGAACACCTGCTAAAATGCTATTTTAAACATATCTTTATTATCCTTGTTGCTTCAAAACGCCAGACATACCGTTTTGAATTCATCACTTCACGTATTCTTATTCCGGAATACGGTGAATCAAACGCACTTTAAGTCAATGATCGTGGGAATGGATCGCGCTCCAAAGGTATTACAATTTTGCTCCATTATCTCCAAATTGAAACAAAATTCATGATGAGAAACAAAATAATTTTTTATCGCTTTATTTATTTTACCAAAAGTTGTGGGAAAATCCCAACTGCTAACCCTTTTATTTCAACGGTGAAAGCTGGTCGCAAATTGATGACTGACCTTCATGTAATTTAATCACAAAGGGCAAAAATTCAGTCACAAATGCGATTGTATTGGTTGCAATTTCGATTACGGATTTACCGTAAGCATGTAAATACATTGGACGGGCCTAATTATTAGTTTTATAACTTGTTTGAGTTTCCGCATAATCCGGTGTAATTTCCGCATAATCAACGCATGTTTCCGCATAATATGGCCAAAAATTTCCGCATAATCTTTAATTTTTTTCCGCATCCTATCAGAAGCCATGTATATCATTCACAATGCTGGGAATAACGTGGGAAATGTGTCCATATTATTCACAAGTCTGGGAATAACTTGGATAAATGTTCCCATATTAATCACAATTCTGGGAATAACTTGGGGAAATGTTGCCACATAATTCACAATATTGGGAATATCTTGGGAACTTTTCCCATATTGTTCCCAGCTTTGGGAATAACTTGGGAAAACGTGAACAGCATATTCCCAATATTGGGATGTAAAAGAACAGTAGTCGTTCTTTCCCAATAAAAACCCAAAATTTTCCCCCAAAAGAAATTTCGTTTCCCATTTTTTTCCCATGAGTGGGAATATTTCCCATTTAATTCCCAAATGGGAATCTCGAAAAGTTTCCTGTGTTACCTTACTTTAGTTGAGTGTTTTTTCCTTCCTGTGTGGTCTTTGAGCCGATTTACGGCCATTCCTGTTAGTTTTTGAGGAACCGCTTTGCTCCCTCTATGGTTGGGTACTCTCACGAAGCAGTCGATCCGATCCGCCGAAGGAAAAACGGCCGTAAATTCTCTCCAGCAGCTCCAGTCGCCTCGAAATTCCAGGTAAAGTACGGACGATAGTTAATTTTTCCTTCCGTGGTCTTTGCTTGGCGTCGAATCTTCACAGAGGCAGAATTAAACGTCGGCAATCTCTGAGAACTTTCCCGTTTTAGCCATCGAAAGAGGCTTTGTTCAAACTTCGCGTTACCCCAACGATCAAAAGTTAGCTTAGCGACCCGGCCAGAGAGTCGAATTACTTTCACTCTGGGTGGGAGACAGTCCTTTGCTCCCATCAAAAATTCACTTCCTTGAAATCCTACAGCAAAAGTCTTCCTTTAGTTTCACAGATGAACAACAACGAGTATTGAGAACTGCAGGGTACGAG
>OX421453.1:32097569-32122569 GCA_949126865.1 Montipora capitata
AGCTTCTTTCCATGCCGACGCAAACTGACCAGACTCCAGAGACATGTTGATCATCGTAGACAATGTAGGTAATAGGTCATCAACAACTTGCATAGCAAGTGTTGTCGGTATAGGGTCTAATACACATGACTTCTTAGACATTGATTTGATGAGGTCAGATATTTGCTCAATTGTCAAAAGCTCAAACCAGGATAATGGAGATGCAACTGTCTTGTCACCTTTTTCGTCAACATCAGGTACATCAGGGTGTACATAATCAAATTGATCCAGAGTAGAATCAATATCTTTGATCTTCTGTGCGAAAAAGTCACCAAAATTAGTCGCAAGCTCATTTGGCTGAATGTGGCGTGGAAATTCAACATTGGATGATTCAAACAATAATGACTTGGTAATACGAAACAGCTTTCCTTGATCTGAACCATTTTCAGATATCAGATCAGTATAATATGCAGTGCGTTCTTTGTGCATTATGTTGGTGACGCGGTTTCGAGCTACCTTGAAGGCACGCAAGTCATCCTGGGATTTTGAGGATCGCCATTTCTTTTTTTTCTTTTGGTTGCAGGAAAGGCAAAAAAAAATCATACTTTTACTGGTCGGAATTTCACGAAAATTCGGCAGTGCCATCTTAGAATATCAGACAAAAAAAGCCATATGAATACTCATTCCCTCACCCCTTGTTTTTCGAAATTTTCCTTCTGAAATTGTCAAAGCCATCCAAACAAAATGCCGAAATAGCTACTTTTGAGGTAAAAAAAAATAACACTTCTAAGTGAACCACCGACCTAAAAACAGTCACATTTTCTTTATTAACTTCTTTACAACAAAAGCCATATGAATACTTGATTGTAAACTGAATAGTTATCCCGTAAGGGAAGAATTTTCAAGCGGTTCTCCCAGCTTTCGGCCAATTTTCTTCATTGTTTTCTGTACAATTCCCGAATTCACTACTTGCACAAATCCCATAATACACCTCTTTTACCCACCAAAAATCTGCATAGGCATTGTTTTCGACTTGTCTTGGGTCATTTTCATGTCATAGGAGAAATTGCAAACAATGGTTATGCAAAACCTTTGGGGGGGTAAAAGAGGTGTATTATGGGATTGTGCAAGTAGTGAATTATCTTTCGAATTTAGCGCTACAAAGCGCGGAAAAGTCCCGGATGTGTCGCAGCATTGTGGGCGATGTACTAAGCAATGAACGCGTTCAAAAAAAAAAAGTCTTACAACCTAGCATGGCCACGGGACTCATGTTTCCAATTTTCTTTCGGTTAACGTCACGTGGTCGATTTTTGTGACATTATCTTGCATTTATGACATCCATGTTGAGCCCACCAAAGGAGCTAAATCATCACTCCAGATATTTCGATTAAATTTAACAGTCCTTTAAGCGTCCAACTACACACAATGACGACTACAAGTTACCCTCCACATTTCTCAGAGCCTTGGAAGTTCAGTGACGTCGTCCTTGTTGTTGAAGACCAAAGATTCCACGTTCATCGAGGTGTTCTTGCCTTTTGGTCTCCTGTCTTCGAGAGGATGCTCACTGGTGAATTTAAAGAGAAAGTTAACGCTGAAATCTCGTTTCCCGAGAAAAAAGCAAGCGAATTTGAGGAAATGTTGCAGATGATGTATCCATCCCTAGAAGAAAAGTCAATCACTCGAAGAAACTGCTACTTCCTGTTTGAACTTGCTCATGAATATCAAATAGATTCCATTGCTCAAAAGTGTGTTAATCTCATGGTTTCTTTGGTTAGAAACGGGGAAGAGTACGACGTGTTGGGTATGTTGGTCTACGCTCAAAAGTACGAAATAAAATCGCTAATATCGACGTGCATCTATGAGGCACGGCGATTAACTTTACAGCAATTAAAAGGACATGGAAAGCCTGACCAAATCGAACCAGACAACTATTTGCGGATTGCTGAAGGGATTATAGAGCACCTTGAGAAACAATGTAAAGATGTAAAGGTTACGTGCCAGAAACAACTGAAACAAGCGAGTAACAACCTTTATAGACATATCCTTCCTAAACATGACTCGTGGGCCCGTCTCAGCTCAACGAATTGGTGGTCAACGGATGCTTACTTAAGTGAAGTAAAAAGCGACGTCAACAAGCCCGGCGTGGGCTGTGACAGTCTTTCAGTTGTTGCCGAAACATTGCTCGAAATAAATGCGAAAATAGATTCCTTGGCTTAGTTTTGTCTGTGAAAATTGCCCGTGTTGCAACACTCGGCAAATGGTACGCTTTTGACAACTGCGTTCAGAATTCGAAACAAGAATAGCTGGCTGCAAAACCCTTAAAGCCATGAAGCCGGTGCAACAAAAACAAACAAACAAGAACAATTTTTGTTATTGTCTTTCAATTTTACATTTGAAGTCCTGCATAAACCGCAGATAGCATAGATGCGAGTTGTACGTTACATTTCATTTCACTGGTCGTATTTTAAAACATTAGTGAGTAATGAAGTTAGTTCATTGATTCCAGAGAAAAAAATCAAAATAAATACTTAAAATAAATGTTATCGCCGATATACCTTAATGTGACAGCGCGATGCAGTTATGAGTCATATGTGGGTATTTGAAATTTGACTATGTGACTGCGTGAAGCAGTTCTAATCAACACCGGCCCGGCCACATTTCACCCTTGCTCATCACAGTAGCTCAGTGGTTGAAGCATCTGTACTATATTACGGAGGGTCGTGGGTTAAAATCCCATCTGGGGCTCGGGATTTTCCAAGGTTTCCATTTGACCCACAATATCTATCACCTAAAATATGGAAATAAATAAATAAATTAATTAATTAATTAAAAATAAATTGCTTACTGTACTTGTCTTGTTTTTCCGTTAAGACGTTGTTGTACACTTCCCTTTCGAAATCCTTTTTCTGTTAGTATTTTCCATACAAAATTATTTTTACTTTTTTATTTATGTTAGTCAACTTTAAGATCATATAGATTTCAGCGTTTTTGTGCTTTCATCTGTAATTTGGCCTTAGGAAAGTCATGCATCAACGTTCTCGAATGTAATTTCACTCGTCCTTTTGCCAATTTGTCCTTTCTAAATTTCTGAGGATTTCTTTTCTCCTTCTTCATTTTGTTAATGTGCATTTCCTTTTTTTTTTAGTTTTAGCTGTCGGCGAACATTTGAAATTAAAGTTCATTTGCCTTGAAGTTCAGTAATCTTTTACTATAGGCGGATTGCACATCACGTCATCGCCGCCATGTTGGATGACCCAGACAAGGGATTTCTCATTGACGTATTTGTTTCGTCATTCAGGACTTGTACATTTGGTCATTGTTGTCTGCGTCTCTAGGGGTTGATTGCAAACCAAGTTCAATCAACCAAACCAACCAAAACCAGGTTTTCCTGAAAGAGATTTCACAGTGTTTGATCCCCAATAGAAGATGACGCATTCATAGAATGGTAGTAAATCACTATTGGTTAATTTGTCAATTGATGGTTTTCGCCTGACGTCACAGCAGCCATGTTGGTGTATCATCTGCCATGATTTGGTATTGTTTTGTGCACCAACATGGCCGTCTCATCACGTGATTGAAAACCATGTATTGACAAATCCGGTGTGCAGGCCTCGTGCTTCCCATGATTAGCATCAGGTGTAAACGGGGTTGAAGCCGGATAATGTTAGATAGTTCATCAATGGTTAATGCAACATGATAAGTATTAGAACTCATTTTGGAGACTTTAAATCCCTTCTTCGGAGAACACGCAAATAAGAACAAGCTTATGAGGTTTCGCTTCTATCTCAAAAGCTGCATAAGCAATAAGGATAAGTTGTTAATTTGTGAGTTCCCTCTTAACACGTGATCTCTTCGGATCACGTGACAAGAGGTGATTGAAGACCGCTGGACGGAGGTATCCGTCTGAGCTTAATTGTTTTTATTGGCTTGTTCTCCAAAGAAAGGAATTACAATCGCAATATTTTTACCGGAGAAGGGAATGAAGAAAATGAGTTTTTATGCTAATATCTGAAATTATTTTTGGACTGCGTTGCATGCTGCAAAGGGTATTTGTATCTAGATCTGTTCTTCCCAAGATTGCGCGCGAGTCCACGTTCACTCTTACTGACCAACAAAGATCTTGAGTAGGTGTGACTCGTAAACAAATGATCATGCTCGTTGGGTTTTTCCGTTGTACTCTCGTCCTTTAGAAAGCCAATCAATAGTTTTTAAGTATTAATTTCTTTTCTGATTTAATTTCATTTAGATTTATTTGTAACCGAAATTTTCTGTTTTTAGTTGAACCACTCACGCTTAATCACTACTCGATCACTTGAATTTCTCCAATACCGGAATGCTCGTTCTACGATACATATTAAAGTGCGTTCATATTGTTGTTTGGTTGCTTGAAGTCTACAATATATATGTTGATTCAAAAATATACTTTGTTCCTAGCTGGTAGCCTATGAATCATCCTCGGATGATCCGATGTTCCTGAATGTTAAACGCCGGGGAACCCCGTGGCTAACCAATAACTGCACTGATTGCTCTGTTGCCAGCGGGGTTGTCGTGATGGTGCAGTGGTTAGCACACCCGACTAGTAACCAGGGGGCGTGGGTTCGATTCCCACTCACGGCAATATGTTTTTCATTCAAATGGATCAGTTAGTAGTTCGCTGTCGCTATTTGTATACTCAAATTACTTGACATTTGTAGCAAAGCGTCGTGTATCCTTCGGATCCTACTAGCTTGGGATTACATTGAAGTAAATAAAAGTATCCTTGAGTGTGAATATTATTTTAGAAAATGGTGTTTACGTATCACACACTCCATCGTACAAGTTGAAACGCACGCTTCTTAGCTTATGACTGAGTAGTCTGATCTTCTGTAGTAAGTTTTATCTGAAATGAAGGGTTCCAGTATGGAACAATGAAGGATTCCTGTATGGATTGCTTCCTGGTCCTTTAAGCTTTCTAGGCATTTCTAGTGCACTTCTTTAATTAACCTTAAATTTCTTTGACGTTATTGTTGTAAATGAACTTCATTTATGCTATGGGTACAATAAACTGTTGTTGTTGTTGTTTTTATTTTTTTTATTTTTGCTGTGTAAGTAAAACCATTTTGGTGTAGCCTAGTTTGACTTTCAATATTATAATGATTTTAAAAGTAAAAAATTAATAAAGTGCATAATAATAAAGTGCACAATTCTCTCCCAGAAGCCATCTTGCCCTTCTCAGTATTTTGTCATTCTGGGATTTCGTATCCTGGTATGAATGAGTAATGAGAAACGTACAATGACCCCTTAAATGATGGACGCCTGTGGAGGCCAACGTCAGGTTTTTGTGGATTTGAGTTTCAGATCGCTCAAGCTAATGCGTAGTATTGTCGCCTTGTATCTTAGATGGTAAACAGACTAGTCGTAAAGTCAGAAATAGGCACGCATTGTGTACGTGTGGTAGTGCAGTAACATAGCGCTGAATAATTGTCAACTGAGCTGCGTTTTCTCTTACAGGATATTCAAGTTATCTTTGCGTAATATGCAGTTCTAATAGTACACGATATTGTTTCGGTACCGTATATCACTATAGTGCCATGGTAGATGTCTCAGGTAAATAGTCCCTGAGAAGACATGTGGTTACTAATAATATACTAAACCCCAGAAAGATTGAAGGAAATAAAAGGCAATCGAGAAACATTGGCTTCGAGGCTGACCTGTTGATCATTCTCAAGTTCCCGTACGATGTCTTTTTCACCACAAGTTTGAGATTGCACTCTGAGCGTCTGACAGCTTTCTATGACAAAAGTTCACTAAAGTTAATCCATGTCCGGCGGGGTTACGACTTGCCGTCAGAAACATAGGACCGAAAGTTCTATTTTACCGCTCAAAAATGAAGGTACAGATTTTGTTAGCCTGCTTTATGCAAAACAAATATTGTTGCAAAAGTAAATAAATATTGATACACAGTTTTTAGGACGAGCAGAAAGTGTCGATCGAGAATAAAATATTTTGTCATTAGCAACAAAATTTGCGACATGAAAACAACTTAAAGTTTAAACCGAGAATGTAAAACGTTACCATCAGCGAAAAAAAATTTGGGGCATTTTTGCTATTGTACTTTTGGATGCACAAGTAAATCGCAAAATCGAAAGTGACATCGAATTCTATGGGCGCAGTGATCAAGTTATCTTGCATGTTTACTCGCGAAGCAAAGGCTGCATCTATGTCAAAATAATGGCAAGACAGCGGGTTTTTGTTTTTGGTATTTTGTTTTTTTTTTCTTTTGAGTGTTTTAAAGATTGACAAGAAATGTGCGAATTCAAAACAAAGATCACAATCGCCCAACTCTAGAGGTTGACCCTTGTTTCTGCAAAGTTAAAAATTTACTCTCCTAGACGGGGTTATTTATCACCAGGTAATTCCATCGTTTTGGAAATAGCAGCTGCTTTATTATTCATCAGCGTCACAAATTCTTGCCGATTTTGGAGCTCATTTTGTTGAAACTCAAGCACGCTTCCAAGAGACCTGTTTATGTGCGTGAGTTATGCACGCCTTGCGGGCTTATTATCACCACGGACTTTCACTCACTCACTCACTCAGTCACTTACTCTTACAACCGGGTGACAGTGTGTAGTGCACCACCACAAAAACCGTTCTTTTAGTTTCCACATTGGATAGAATAGTCACGAAGGTAACTTTGACCAAAGTTTCTAACAAATGGTCACTGTGCGTGCAGGACAAATTTTTGAGCGCCACGTCAAGTTAGGAACATCAAACTTCCGGTTGCCGTCCATTGCTTGAAAACGCTCGTGCATAAATTAATCAGAGATGTACATAATTTAGGTTACCAGATTAGCACACTGCATATATTTCACGCAGGTGTAGGATCTGCTGTAATATAAATTATTATAATGATAATCATGAAAATGATGATTAAAGAATGCCACTCCTTGAAATACAAATCTAACAAATTGCTCGAATTGCGCGAGGAACTCTTTTTTTGATTTATTAAGAGAGGTACGATCGTCCTGGTGGAGTGTATTCCTACATGGTAAGGACTGTTTAGGATCACATTGACTGACGTTTCGTCAAACCGAGTGGAAGTCATCTTCAGAGTCAACTGATTTGTGTAAAGTCGGTAGACAATATCAACACTGTGGTCGTTGATGTGATTGGTCAACTAAGTGTGACTTGTAGTGGTCATTAGTGCGTGGTAATGGAACAATGATTTTATTCTTGGAGTCCTTTCAGTCGTAGACAGAGGAAACTAAATAAACAGTGTAGCTCTGTCAACGGATTTTTCGTTGAGGCAAATATTCTGTTACCATCAGCCAACAAACGTAAGCTATAGTTTTATAGACATTCTTCAACCGACTCACGTCATCTCCAGTGTATGTTACTAAAATAACAGTTTGGCTGGAGATAACGAATCTCGCCCTTCACCTTCTCGCCGAGATGGAATATATTTCCTTTAGTACGCGAAAGATAGTCGACTGATCTTCCTAAATGATAATGAACAACTGGTTCCTAACCAGTCTCCTCTCGGTTCGTTATTTTTTAGGACAAAAATTGAAGCGTCGTCAATCTGTTGCTCCAATTTCCGTTCTGTGGTTCCAATAGTTTTTGACTTGCTCCAATTTCCATTCTGGTGCTCTAATTTCTGTTCCAAATTCCGTTCGCTTAATTTCGGCTCTGGTGTCCTAAGTTCTATTAAAGTGATTCAATAAAATGGATGAGATCTTCATAACAGAATTTGAAGTAGGATATTGACGGAGATGACCCCTCATAATTACCTTGATGGGAGACCGACATGTACAGTGTACACTGTACAACACCAGATTGCCTATCGTAGATTGCGTAGCGTATTGGATATTAGAAATCTCCTCACGTCGCTTCAAATTTCGCGAGAATTTGCAAAATTCCAAGGGTTCTATGAAATTTACAAATTTTGTTTACAGTCGATATAGCTTGATTTTGATCGCCATACTTCACAAACATACTCTGAATAGAAGTGCTTTTTTAGAGGTGTTCTCCCTATCCAAAACCGTCAGGCCATAAAGGATTTATAATGGTTCAAAATCGGCAAAATTCCCATACATTCACTTTGAACACGAAAAAACCGTTGAAGAAAAATATGACTTTCTTTTTTTGATTGTACAAGGACGATTCCACGAAGCAGCTAATGCTGCTGATCCTATTCACTGCATCTTCCAAAAATCATCTCCAACTAACCAACGAAATAAAAATCAATTGTTGGAACGGTCTTTACTCTAAACCTGGAATTATTTTTCTCTGGATGGAATGCAGTTGTTAACTATGTTCCACAGAGATCTAGGGTTGTTTTTATGTGATTGAACCTCACCACGGATATAGTATACCCTGCGTTTTTAAGAATGACCTTGACTACACTCTCAGCTTCTTTATAGGCTTGCCACTTAATTGGAGCATGGGCATCCAAGGTGGAAATAAAAACATCGTTGAACTTTGCAAGTTTAGAGTTCACATCCTAATCAGTCAAGGTTCCGTGCTGGGTCCTTTGCTATATTCATTGTATACATTCCCATTGGGTGACATTGCAAGATATTATGGCCTGTCTTATCATTTTTTATGCGGATGATACGCATTTATATTTTCCTTTGAAACGCCATCTGCTGAGGATTTGTCGATTTGGAAATCTACTATTGAAGACTGCGTTAGGGATATTGACTTGTGGATGCTAGCAAACAAACTGAAACTGTTGCCCACGTTCTGGTTTGAACAACTTTGTCATTGCTTCTGAAACTGTAGACTGTTCTACTACTGCTAAGAATATTGGGGTTATTTCCAACAATTCTCTGTCATGCTTCCGCATGTCACAGCTGTATGGAAGTCTTCTTTCTTTCATCTACGAAATATTTTCAAGATTAGCAAGTTTCTTTCTTTATGATACATACAAAATTTTTATTCATGACTTTGTTACGTCAAGGATCGACTACTGGAATTCGCTGCTTTATGTTCAGTCAAAACGTATTTTACAACGTCTGCGGAGTGTCCTTAATAGTGCTGCAAGGTTCATTCATCTTAGCAGTAGATATGAACATGTCACTCCTTTCCTTATCCAGCTTCATTCGCTCCCTGTTGAACAGAGGATCACTTTTAAAATTGCTGTTATTACATTCAAGGCTTTTCATGGTTCTGCACCTGACTATATCACTGAGCTCATAAAGCCTTATACACCTAGTAGAACCTTACGATCTTCGAACAAATTGTTGCTTTTTAAACCTATATTTAATCTTAAGACCTATGGTGACCGGTCCTTTACGATGGCCGCTCCTTCTGTTTGGAATACCCTTCCATTGGAACTCAGATCTTGTTGTTCCCTTTCTTCTTTTAAATCCAAGTTAAAGACTTTGCTTTTTAAAGTTTCTTATCATGCCGTTGTGTAGCCGTTATTTAGAATCTAGTTTTTTACTGTTAGTTTATTTTTAATGTAAAGCGGCTTTTGGACTATTAATATTGGGAATTAGTGCTCTATTGATATTGTATTGTTCACATTGTTCTTGGTGGAAGTCATCATGAACAAATCAAACATTTTACTGTTTCATTCCAAAGATTTTTCCTATTCATTCCACAGTTTAGGTCACCTATATCAGCTAGTATTTGACTAGGAACAAGAAAATAGACCTAAGTGCAAAATAAGTTTTCTTATTGTGCTTTGTAGCGGAAGTCTTCCTAGATTACGAATAAAAGACTTTTAGTCATTTCCCAGATTCATGAAATAAAGTTTTGAAATTTTATGCAATCATTACGTTTTAGAAGGTAAAAGTGAGGAAACAGGACTTGTATGTGCATCAAAATTACAAAAGGTAGTTAAGTCAATACCTTAAAGTGCCCCTGTGATAAAAAAAAATCACTTCCTCTTTTTCTTCAGATTTTAAAGTGTGTTAACACCTGACTGGAAAAATTTTGACCTTTGATTTTTTATCCTAAGGCCGTTTACTTTCAGTGTAAATTTTGGATTTCACCGTCCGCCATTTCTCAAGTTCAAAACTGACCGATTGGACCCAAGAGGGTTGGATCCAGGGAAGAGTGACGTCAAAGGCTCACTAGCTTAAAATCTCAGCGTGTGAATGCAGCTTATCATATTTGCAAAGCGCGAATTTAAAGGTCTACAAGCCCAAAGCTCCCGTGCTGCATATTAATACGCCTTGCATTCTTAAACTAGTGAGCCTTTGACTTTCCACTATCCTTTTTTTCCGCTTGACTTATCAAGTGATGTCACGTGGTTGAATTTTCGTTGCATAATCTTATATTTGTTACTTCAACCAACGTCCATATTGAGCCCACCAAGGAGCTATATCATTACTCCAGTTATTTCGATAATCATTACATTTAACACTCCTTTAAGCGTCCAACTACACACAATGGCGGCTACAAGGTACCCTCCACATTTCTCAGAGCCATGGAAGTTGAGCGATGTTGTTCTTGTTGTTGAAGATCAAAGATTCCATGTTCATCGAGGCGTTCTTGCCTTTTGGTCTCCTGTCTTTGAGAGGATGCTCAGTGCAGAATTCAAGGAGAAAGATAGCGGTGAAATCTCTCTTCCCGAGAAAAAAGCAAGCGAATTTGAGGAAATGTTGCAGATGATGTATCCATCCCTGGAAGAGAAGTTGATCAGCCAAAGGAATTGCTACTTCCTGTTTGAACTTGCACATGAATACCAAATAGATTCCATTGCTCAGAAGAGTGTTAAACGCATGGTTTCTATGGTCAAAAACAGGACAGAGGACGACGTGTTGAGTATGTTGATCTACGCTCAAAAGTACGCAATAAAATCTCTGTTATCGACATGCATCTATGAGGCACGGCGACTAACTTTAAAGCAATTGAAGAAACATGGAAAGCGTGGCCAAATTGAACCAGACAACTATATGCAGATTGCTGAAGGGATTATACAACGCCTTGAGGGGCAATGTCAAGATGCAAAGGTTACGTGCCAGGAGAAACTGCAACAAGTGAGTTTTTTCCTTTGCAATCGTCAACGTCCAAACATTGATAGCTATAACCAGAACATGACAATTGAACAGCACAGGAGATATCGCCCAAAGCCACAAACGACGGCTACCAATTTAAGGGATTTGAAGAACAACTTGGGAAAGCTGAACTTGGATTCTGATACTCTTTCTTTCGTTGCCGATACATTGCTTGAAGTAAACGCAAAAATAGAGTCTCTGTCGCCGTAGTTGCAACACTCAAACAAGTTGTAGGTAGGCTTCTGACAATTTCTTTCAGAATTTGAAAGGAGATTAACTACAAAACCCACAAAGCCATGAAAAGGGTACAACAAAAACAAACAAATAAAATCAATTTTTATTATTATCTTTCAATTTGACATTTAGGTTCCTGCCCAACCCGCAGATAGAGTAGATGCGAGTTGTAAAAAGTAGTCTGGAATGAATGGTGTATATTTTGCCCGTCTGAAAACTAGGAAAAGATTTACATTCCACAAAGAAATTCTCACAAAGGTCGAATCTGTTTCTATCGCATTTAAAACAACCATTGTTGTGGTGATCCGTTCGTCCCTCTACGGCGGTTTTCAAGCGGGATGGTGCTGGCAATTCTTTAAGATTTTTTGACCGACGGAAGTCTGGTATGACAGAGCCTCGAGGGAAAAGTTCTTTTAATTGAGGGTTAGACTGTAAAATAAACAAATGCTTTCTAATTATGTTACCAATATCTGTTATATTTGGATTGAATGTAATAACAAATGGAAATAGTTTATTCTCTTCTTTTCCACGAGTTCTAAGTAAATCATTTCTAGAAATGGTGGAGGTTTTGGAGAATTGATCATTAACTAATTTAGAAGGATAGCCTTGATAAAGAAGGCACCCTTTGTACTCAGCTGTTCTCTTGACAAGGAAGGTTTCATCAGAGCAATTTCTTTTCAATATAGTATATATTGTGGATGATTTATTAGCCCTTCCCATAACATGGGCATGGGCAGCGACGATGTTTTCCTTGTCTCGGTTGGGGTTAACAGTTATAATCTTGACCGAAATTTTTAGAAGAAAGTTAAGTCATTTGCTGCTGCCAAGTTTCCTTTTGGTTTGATTTGGATTTGTAATTACTGTATATAGTTGTAATTTTCTAATATATATTTTATAATTGTATATACATACATACACCCCGCGAGCAGAGCCTCTGTAAAACTCACCAAAGGGCGAGAAAGAGAGGCTCTACAGAAAACGAGTCAAGTCTTTTAAGTCGCCGCAGCCCAAGTTTCTGGGCTAGTCACTCCGGTCAAACCGGTTTAGGAAACGCGCGCATCATATTTTTGACAAGGCGAAGGTCAAAATCGAGCCTTCATTACGAAAATCAGCATGGCGTCTTGGAGTGCAATCGAAACTTGGCCTGACTTTGAAACTGTCTCCAAGCAACGGCTTGCGCATACTCAATAAAAACGAAACACGATTTCTGCAGAGCCCTTTCTTTCGCGTCGAGTTAAAAAAGGCTCTGCTAGCAGGTAGGCGTACATATAGATAATTATGTAATTCAGTTCTCGGGCTCCAAATAATATTTTTGATAGACTACTACTACCACTACCACTACCACTACCACTACCACTACCACTACCACTACCACTACCACTACCACTACCACTACCACTACCACTACCACTACCCTTACCCCTACCCCTACACCTACCCCTACCCCTAACACCACCACCACCACCACCACCACTACCACTACTACTACTACTACTACTACTACTACTACTACTACTACTACTACTACTACTACTACTACTACTACTACTACTACTACTACTACTACTTCTACTGCGAGGATCATACCTTTACTTGATTTCAGATCTGCAGTTCAATATATTATTTATTTCATATATCATTTCACGTTGACCCTTGTACACGTATAAGTGAGGCCCTGATAGCAGCCTGATGAGGCCAACGTCAGGATATTGTGGATTTGAGTTTCAAATCGCTCAAGCCAATGCGTAGTATTGTTGCCTTGTATCTTAGATGGTAAACAGACTAGTTATCGTTAAGTCAAAAACCGTATTTTCAATCTGAGTTGAGTTTCATGACAATTTCGACAAGAATGGGTGTATTATTGATCTTTTAAAATTCATAATAGCGGAGCGCACTCGGAGCAGCATGGATAAGAAAATATGGTAACCTATCTGTGCGAAAAAAATTGGTTTTGGTCACCGAACGAAGATACGACCGCCGGTACCTCCACCCCTCCACTTTGTGGTGCAACCTGCGTTTTTGATGGGAACATCTTTGAAATTGGACATCGATGTTATGGTTAATTGACGCCTGTCAAAACAAATTATTCTCTGACAAGTATCACGTGAATATATCGAGAGCTTAAGTTTAAAGCTAATCGAGGTCAGCTTTTCTTTTAATTGACCGGGTTACCAGGTACTGGTTTTCGATTGGATTACAGGCTCAAACCAGGTAAACTTATTGTAAGAACAAATAACAAGGGAGCTCCGCTTTTAGCTTGGCTAAATTACATTTTCCACAATAGATGAGAATAGTCAGGAAGAAAACTTCGAGCAAGTTCCAACAAAATGGTCTCTGTGAGAGCAGTACTAATGATCGAACGCCAAGACAAGTCAGGGGCACCTAAACTTCCAGTTGCCGTCCGTTTCTGGAAAACACTTATGCATACATTCATCAGCGATTTAAGGTAATTCCTTAATATTGCATTGCGTATCCCTACTGCGCACGATTTTCGCGTCATTAGCGCGAGCACATGAGCACGTGCGCATACAAAACGTAAAAGATTTCGCTCAAACTAAACCCGATAGCGAAATCAATGCTCCTTTTCTCTCAAACGATTTTTTTTTTCAGGTATTTGCTAAGAACAGTCTAATAAAGAACATATTTAAAGAAGAAAAAAACTTTGATAGTAGAACATGAATTTTTTTTTGGAAAACAGTTCCGTACTGGGTGTATTTTACCCAAGGCGAGGAATTCAAGCTAACCACGGAACTGTCCCAAAAAGTTCACTATTCCCACAACCAGGGAATCAAAGTCGGTGTAAATGAAGCATTACTGCTTCTGTAGATAAAAGAAGCTTTATTTCCAAAAAAGATTGTGTCTTTGAAGTAACTAAGACTTAATTCTTTATGAAGGTGATTCGAGTTTTTAACGCACAACCAGTAAAAATACCCCATTTTAAGAGCCTGCTGACGCGTAAACAAGCACGGTGACCCCATTTTTTTATTGCATTTTTTTTATGTTTATATCATGAATGTTAATTATGCCAAGTTTCCAAAAAAGTTTGATAGTAGAACAATTTCAAGGGAATTACCTTAACATGCTGCGCATACTCCAGACAGGTGTAAATCTACTGTAATATACATAATTCTAATGATAATCAAGAAAGTAACCACAAAATCTCAAACTGAGCCCCTTGCCGTATTGACCGAGCGATAGCGAGGTCAATACAGTTAGGCCAATGTTTGAGAATTTGCTTTAACGACAGAACGCCCAAGGTTATGAAGTTGTTTATTATGTGCCCAACGGAACGACCCTAAAGAAAGGAAAACCGATTTGCATAACCATAATCGGCTCGTGGGCATCAAGGGAGAAAAATGGTTTAACGCTTAGCTGCTCTTAGCCAATCACAGAGCGCGTTATATCGGCCAGAAATATTAGCCATTTAATAATGATAATTAAAGAATGTTATGACTAACTAATTGCTCGAATTAAGTGAGGTACGATCGTCTGGTTGAGTGTATTCCTGAAAAAATATTGTTTAGGATGTTACTGACTGACATCTTGAGACCTGACCGGAAGCTGGAGTTCATGAAGGAGAGCCTCTATCTCTACTTATACCTTGAGTCAACCCTAATCCTAACCCTGAAGGTTTTACCGTGTTTAGATAATTTTGTGCAATAGATAACCACTAAACGACAAAATACACCACGTATCTTCCGGCGACCGTTGCGTTTCCGCTTGGTTACAACTCTTTGTTTGCGGATTGAAATCAAAGAAAAACCATTTGCGCTTAAATTATTCGCTGCGCTCACTAGTGAAATATTTTTCAACGCTCGAAGAGAAATATCTTATCTCCGCGCGGCATGTATTTGTTGGCCGATGGAAACTGAATATTCGTCTCAACGAGGCATTCGGCGACAGAGCTATAATGATTGTTTAGTTTCTTCTATCTATGGCTGAATGCACTCTAGGAATAAAGTCATAGTTCCATCACCACGTGCCAGTGATTACTACTACTAAGTCATGACTTAGTTAACCAATCACATCAAAAAACAAAATGTTTATATCATCTACTGACGCTACACCGAATCCCTTGACTCTGAAGATACTTTCGCCAGGAGCTCATCAAGGGGACCTGTCTACCATACTTGGTCTGGGGTCAACCGTTTCCCGAGTAGATTTATTTATAGAACGCCTCCCTTGGGAGATTCAGCACACCCACCGTTGTAAAAGTCTATCAAACAGAGCAGTGTCAGCGTCAAGGGAAATATGGTACTTTCCGTTGGAAAAATAAATTTATTCGGGAAAGAGTTAGCGACCCACAATGGCAATAAGGTTAGACTTTTCGACATTTTTTTCGTAAATTATCTTCTAAGGTCTTTTATCGGGATTCCCGTACAAATCCTTATATTTTTGTTGACTTTCCTCACACTGAGCTTGGGCACCTGTGGGAAATACGAGCAACCTTTTTCCAAGCGTGTCACGCAACATTGATGCCGTGCAAGTTGTAGAACGATGTTGATCGCCGTACCACTCCCTTTCCCAACTTGTCACGCAACAAAAATGAATGTTGCAAGTTTTCGCTAACATGAATAATTCTGCCAGCTGATTGGCCGATTGGTTGTTGTTGTCTGCAGCCAGGATGGCCGTTCTACAGCGAAAGCGTGCGGCTCTATTGTTTATTAGTTAACTTCTGGAGTATGGAGTGTTTTTTTCAAAGTATATTTTTCTCCTTCCTTCTCTAATGCTTTCTCCCTTGTTTGTTTTATGAGTCAAGCTTGCTGTGTTCCTGAGGCATGGATGACCCTGGCAATTAACTCCAATTTTTTTTCTTTCTGACAACCATAGCCTGTTCCATGCTCCCAGATGGTAGGAGAAAAAAAATGGGTGCGAAAAATGTGTGGGGGCTTGTAGCCCCCACTCGCTTTTCCCACGCAGTTGTGTTCGTTTTCCCGACTATCTGGGAGCCTGGAACAGGCTATGACAACCACAACAGTGCAACCTCGACATTCTCAACAACCTCTTTTTCAGAAATGGTGGACTCTTCCACACAGTCCGCCATGTTTGCCGACTGACCAGCTACGTGCCTCAAAATCATGTTGCGTAAAACGTTTCATAAGTGATGGTAATACGCGCAACCAATGTAAACAAAGTTTAAACAAGTTTTTTCCAACTGTGTTATTTCCGCGCCGTAACAGTTTGGCTGGAGCACTGACCTACCATACACGTCACGAAAACTGCAATTTACGCCTGATTCTAAATTTGAAATAACAACAAAAGACAGATTACAGCTGATGAATGGACCGTTCATGCGATGCTACGCCTGCGCAAAAAAAAAAAAAAAGAAAAAAAAGAAAAACGATACAACCTACGCTTCGAATTTCCTTTCCGCTTAACTTGTCACGTGATGTTAAGTGGTTCTTCCACCGTGAGCACATCAAATGAGCCAAATCATTACTCTCGTTATTTCGATGACATTTAACAGTCCTTTCAGCCTCTAACTACACAAAATGGCGGTTACAAGTTACCCTTCACATTTCTCAGAGCCATGGAAGTTCAGTGATGTCGTCCTTGTTGTTGAAGATCAAAGATTCCACGTTCCTCGAAGTACTCTTGCATTTTGGTCTCCTGTCTTTGAGAGGATGCTCAGTGCGGAATTCAAAGAGAAAGATAACGGTGAAATCCCTCTTCCCGAGAAAAAAGCAAGCGAATTTGAGGAAATGCTGCAGATGCTGTATCCATCCCTGGAAGAGAAGTTAATCACTCAAAGAAATTGCTACTTCCTGTTTGAACTTGCTCATGAATATCAAATAGATTCAATTGCTCAAAAGTGTGTTAATCTCATGGTTTCTATGGTCAAAAACAGGACAGAGAACGACGTGTTGGGTATGTTGGTCTACGCTCAGAAGTACGAAATAAAATCGCTAATATCGACATGCATCTATGAGGCACTGCGATTAACTTTGCAGCAATTAAAAGGACATGGAAAGCGTGACCAAATTGAACCAGACAACTATATGCAGATTACTGAAGGGATTATAAAACGTCTTGAGGAACAATGTGTAGATGTAAAGGTTACGTGCCAGGGAAAACTGCAGCAAGTGAGTCAAAGCCTTTATAACCATGGCTTGAAAAAAGGAAGTAGTTTAGTAGGGACCAGTGGAAGATCACACGTCACCTCTGATGAATATTTCGGTTATTTAATATACGACATGGACAGGCATGGCGTGTATTGTCAAAATCTTTCTCCTATTGCCGTCATGTTACGTGAATTAAATGCGAAAATAGGGTCTCTGCCTTCAAGCTAGCCATTGAACTGATCGCCGCTGTTGCCCCGCTCAAGCAAGTAGTACGCTTTTGACAATTTCGTTTCAGAATCATGATTTGAAACAAGAAAAATTGCAAAACCCTCAAAGCCTTGACTGAAACCACTAAAACTGGTACAACAAACAAAGAAACAAGAGAATGATCAAAATAAAAACCTAAGTAAAGAGATAAATAAACAAATAAATAAATAAATGTATATGCATTTCGCCGGTAAAATTATAAAATAGTAAAAGGTAAAAACTGTTAAAATGTTTGACTAAACGTTTTCGATCTTGCGATCATCTTCAGAGTGAAGATGATCGCAAGATCGAAAACGTTTAGTCAAACATTTTAACAGTTTTTACCTTTTACTATTTTATAAATAAATAAATAAAACAGGAACAAAAACAAGAGTACTTACTTATACGATAAAAAAATAGGTAATCAGTCTTGTTTTTTATTAGGAGTTTGTTGCACACAGTTACGCATATATTTCCCTTTTAAAATCCTTCTTCTGTTAGTATTTTCTGTACAAAGTTATTTTTACTTTTATGTTTACGCTAGTCAACTTTAAGATCATATAGATTTCAAAGTTTTTGCGTTTTCGTCTGTAGTTTGGCCTTCGGAAAAATTATACATCGTTTTTTAAATTTATGACGATTTCTGTTCGTTTCCTTCATAATTATGTTAATGTGCGTTTCTTTTGTTTTAATTTGGAAAATCGTCGAACATTTGAATTAAAATTCATTTGCATAGCTTTGAAAGATTGATAAGAGCATTCAGTAATCTTTTGACATTGGTTGATGACGCTATGACGATAATATTTTTTTTGAAAACACTATTGTTTAGTGTGTCGAAGTTACAAGTCCAGGTGTGCAAGCTTCGTGCTTCACATTTTTACCATCAGGTGTATACAAGCAGGGTTAAAGATAATGTTATATAGTTCAGCAATGATTGATTGTTCAAAGATAAATATTCATTTCCAAGAGTACGTGAGGCAAGAGAGCTAATGTTAAGTTTCTGAAATTTAGAGACTGTAACTGGGAGTAATCATTTATTATGAAGTGTGTTCGTGGGGACGAAATTTGGGTTCTGGAATATGTGAGGGAGTATATGATGTTTCCTTCCGTCTAAACATCCTAATCAGTCGAACACGTGCATAATGCCTTAATAACTGCTTACATATAGATACATCCGTGAATCCTGAGGAACTAAAATAGGCATTAAGAACCCTACATGAAATCCTAGTACGTTTGTTGCACGTTTGTTAAGCAAGAATACTTCAAATTCGTATCAGGCGAGTAACTGATCTGCTTATTAACTTATAGTTCGACAGGTCACGTCAACTAATTGTCACGCTTTCCTTAACTTCACCACACCACTATGAAAACCACCAAGTGCGCAATAGTCTTTGCGCATCTGATGTATGACATCATTCAAAATGGAGCAGAAAATGCAGACGGTCGACGAAAAAATTCAAAGGTCACCTTGAACCACAGGAACCCCGGGATTATGAGCTGCGCTCACCATCGTCGAACGCAATTACCTTCATGAGCTTTCAGAGGCTTCAGCTGTGACAAGCATAAGGTGTTATATTTAATTTGTGAAAACGGCTTCTTATGTTCCCTTTTAACAATTTCGGTCGTTTCGGATCACGTGACAAAAGGTGATTGAAGACCGCTGGAAGATCGTATCCGCATTGCCTCAGTTAATTCTCAGGCTCCCAAGCTTGTTTTTATTTGCGTGTTCTCCCTTAAGAAAGGAATTAAAGTTTCAAGATGTATACCGGAGAAGAGAATGATTTTTTACTGCTAATATCTGAAATATATTTTTAGACGGTGTGCATTCTGCAGAGGTTATTTTTTTTTCTGTTGTTCCCGTGACTACGCAGTCCTAGTTCACTCCTACTGACCAATGGGGCCTTGTCCTTGAAATAACCAGATAGTATGAACCATTAATAGTTTTTTCAATTATTTTCACCGGGATAGGTCCCGCTCTCTGACGTTATATCCCCTTGCCATTGCTCTCTACTAAAATTACACTGAAGAAGTCGAGCGATATTGGTATTGAGAAAACCTTGTTAACAGATTTATGCCAGAGACCAAGTCACGGGCCTCTTCGCTTTCGGAAAACAGGGACCTCTACTGCCGATTTTCATTGACTTAAGAACGTAAAACTTTCGTGGGTAATTTCTACAGGAAACCATGTCTCTCTCTGACAGATGTGGGCTGAGCAGGCCACAAACCAACTCATATAAAATGAGAAATCGTAGCTAGATAAAAGTTTTGCAAGTAATTTCTTAATAGCATTTTCTTCTATTTTTATACCAAAAAGATTAGCTTTATACTTTTAAGGTTTCGATAGAGCAAAGAAGAACGTGAGAAATTATCTCTGCTTTGTCCTAACACAATCCACCAGCCTCATTTTACAACTAAAATTTCGACTTTCATTGTGCTAACATCGCTTGCTGATTTTATAAGCGCAACTCAAAGATTCAAGAACAGTTGTTTGACCGATATTTAGGGAAACTGCCATATAATCCTTGAATGTTTTTACTGATTTACGGTGGACAAGAAAGTAAAGCTTGTCAAGCTGCATAGTAATACTTATATCTAGCAATAATTAACGTTATAAAAGTATTCTTATTAAGTGTGAATACTATTTTAGAAAATGGTCTTAAGGTATCACACACTTCAGCGTAAAAGTAGAAAGGCAGGCTTCTCATGAGAAGTCTGGTCTACTATCATTTTTAGACAAATCAAGGGTTCCTGTATCAGCTGTATGGAACAATGAAGTGTTCCTGTATGTAATGCTTTCTGCTACTTTTTAGTTTTCTAAGTATTTCAATAAGCTAGTGCACTTCCTTCATTAAACTGAAGTTTCTTTCATGTTGTTGTTGTCAATTAACTTCATTTAGGGTATAGGTACAATAAACTGTTGTTGTTGCAGTTGCAGTTGCTGTGTAGTGTAGCCTAGTTTGACTTTCGTTATTCTTGTGACTTTAAAAGTAATAAACTCTTTACTAAAAAGAAACCTCAAAACTTTCAAAATCGAGAACAATGTTGTCGCATTCGATGTCAACTTGATCATGACAGTGCACAATGTTTTGTTTTCGCTTCGCACGGGTTCGCAAATTAGTTGCACACAATTTAATCGAAAGATTTGATTGGTTCTCTTCTCGGTCGTTTTTGTACGGACCTCGCTGCGCTCGGTCCGTACTGCCACGACCTCGGGCCAATATTTCCCAGTACGGCCCTCGCGCTCGGCTAGTAAGAAGTTAGTATAATTAGATTAAACTTATTTCATTCTTTCTTTTTTTGCAAATCTCGCTTATTAATCCAGTTCCTTCTTTAACTGCCAGAGAGTTTTAATAAACTTTTCAACTTTTCAACAAAATAAAGGAGGCTGAGTAAATATGTCTGTTTCTGTCTGGTGATTAATGTAATGTATCGAAACCGGATGTTTGAGTTAACCGGAAGCTTATGTATTGGACATCCCACAATACCATGCGTGCTCGAGTGGGAGTGTTGTAGAGACCAGAGAAGCATCTTGTATGTATGTTCAGTTTCTGTTTTAATCCAGGACCTGTATTAAACATCGTGGTCGTAAAACATTAAAGTACAAAATTTAACAATTGAGTCTCGGCATCGCAAATGTTGGCTCTCATAACACTTCAATACCAACAATAGAGAATTTGACTGTCTTACGACAACTAAGGTCCTGTGAGAGGAGAAAGCCATGCAGAGGACAGCTGAGTGGCATTAATATAACTTCACTGCTGACACTTTCAAATTTCATACCCTGATGCAAAGGTTTCAACCACTTTCAACAGCAACACCAACAGCACACAGCAGTAACTGACAACTGAGTAGCACTCATTTCACGGCTGACACTTTTAAACTTCATCCACTGATGCAAACTAGGTATAAAGCACTTTCAAGCACATCACCAACAGCACACCGGAGAAAGGACAGCTGCAATCTTCGACAAAAACTTTGAAGCACTTTGAACAATCTCGCACCGTTTTCGCCCACCTCCCTTTCTCAATGTTGTTATAGCCAGTCAAACAGTAAAATGTCATGTCAGCACTGTCCAGGGGAATAAGGTGATTCAAGGATTTTTGCCGAGGATTGAATCTCAGAGGAAAAAAATATCCTGCAGAGCATTTAGGAGGGAAAAAATATTCTGCCCACCAGGTTGCTTGAAAAAAAAAAAAAACTTGCTGACAAGAAATCACCCCCCTTCCCCCCCCCCCCACTCTCAAGAGTTAAATGGTCGGCCCTTAACAGTACAATACAGTACAATATCAAAGTGTGCGCGGAGTCGTTAACAGAGCGGTACTAATGTTTGAGTGCCAAAGTTCAAGTTCAAGTTTAATTAATTTCTTTCACACTATTTACCGTACACTGTAAGTTTACAGACATAAATTAAAACAATAACAGATTCTCTTCATTAGTTAATTAAACAACATAAAAACAGAGCTAATACCTTATTGAATGTGTGCGGTGACCAAAGTAGCTGCTTTCGAGTTGGCCACTACCTACTTCAGAATAAACAAAAAAACACACTGAGCTTAATTAACATGGAATCTATGACTAGCATAATATTATTTAAAGATTGAGTTAAATTAGAGAGATATTGAACAATGGGCTATTTATTTTTAAACTCAAGGATAAAAGGAGGAAATGAATAAATAATAATAAAACAAGTAAATAATTGAAATTAATAAGGAAATAACAGTAAGAGGTTAAAGGACAAACTAGCAGGAAGCAAGAAGCAAACAAACAGCAAGCAGACAAACAAAGTAAGGGCAGAAGCATTTATAACTAATTAACTAAAACAGCATATCTTATTTGATTGGCAAGAGATTAAATGGGCTTTATAGAGTTTGTTAAATTGGTTTGGGCTTTAATTGTAATCATAAACTCTTGTTTTAGCATCAAGGGGGCACTTTCTCAGAAACCGAAGCAGAGTACTTAAAAGTGAATTTACTCATGTTGGTCCTAACTTTTGGATGGTAAAAATTGAGTTTAGTTGAGTTTCTTGTGTTATAAGAGTGAACAGCTGTCACAGGTGTTAGAAAATTGTGAAATATGGATGGTACAGAGGAAGGATTGTTGTATAATTTATGTGCCAATGAACAAATTTTAAATTTGACAACATTTTCAAATTACCTAAAAATATCCAGAATTTGGGGTATGGGAGGGCCTACTGTTGTTTGTTGGCAAATAAGATACTACGAATAACATTTTTTTTGCTTTGTAGAGATTTTACGTATAAATTTGTTTGATAGGTGTTACCCCAAGAGATTGCTCCATAATTAAGATAGGGGAAAATAAGTGTATAATACAGTTGCCTTAGCATTTTCAAATTCAAGTAATTGCAAAGTTTATAGAAGATTCCTAGATTTTTTGCTAGTTTACTTTGTATTTGTCCTATTTGAGTTTTCTAAATAAATACCTGATACCTGATATTTGATACTGGTTTCATGGTCAATGTTTAGAATATTAATGTTATGTATAGCTAGATTCTCTGGAGATGTTATGAGCATACATATAAAATAATATTATTTGTTTTCCTCATATTTACAAACAGCTTATTGGGTTGCAATAGTTTAGCACTTTCTGAAGTTCTGAGTTCATTATAACTGTCTCAAGGTCTTTTGGTTCTTTAGTGGAATAAAAAATATTAGCATCATGAGCAAATAGTCGAAAGGATAAATTATCTGAAGAGTTTGGCAGGTCGTTTATGTAAAGAAGAAATAAGAGAGGCCGCCGGTCGATCCTTGGGGGAGTGACTCCACATACTTGATAATTTCCATAGGAGTATCTCATGGTTGACCATGTCAAACCGTTGGAAAAATCTAGGAAGAGGCCACATGTAATATGGTTGTTATCAATTGCAGTTTTAAGATTGTCACTTATTTCCAGAATAGCAAGCTCAGTACAATGATCTTTTTCAAACCCAAACTGATGCTGAAATAAGGTATTGTTTTTATCAAGAAATGAAATGAGCTGATCATTAACGATTTTCTGTAGGATCTTATTGAATGGTGACAGAACTGCTATAGGCCTGTAGTTTGTAGGATCTGTTACATCATCAGATTTGAATACTGAAGTTACTCCTGAGACCTTCAGTACATTGGGGACAATGCCCTGGGTAACTGATTGATTGAAAATGTAAGTGAAAGGTATAGAAAGTTGGTTTGCAAATCTGATTAATTTGTTTGGAATATCTAATAAGGCCTTGTTATCACTTAGATTCGAGCATAATTGAGTCACATATTCTTTAGTGACAGTTGATAGATAGAAACTGTTCTCAGGAGTATTGTTTATGTATTTAGTGGGATCACCACAATGGTTATTCCAATTGAGCTAGCAATAAATAGGATAAAGTCTCATTTAGTCACTGTCGGATTCAATAACAAAGTACGATTTGCACGAGTGGCTTGGAAGGCCTTTACGCTATCGTTGATTGGTTATACTTCAACATGTGAAAGAGCTCTACGCCATTCTGATTGGCTGTGTACGGCTTTTTTCACATGTGAAAATAAAGCATACAGATTTCTACAAATGAGCTTTATGGAATGAAATTTTCATGTTATGTGTAATAAATTAGCTGATGGGTGCCTGTACATGGATCCCACAATAACATTTGGTCTGTTATTGTCAGTGATAATTTCGGCCCAACAAGACATGGTGAATTTTATATCTGCTCTGGGTATAACTTTCAAAGTTGTTAACTATGTAAAGAGCTGCACAACCAACTGCTGTTTCAGAGTCGGTGTGAAAAAACTGATACTGTGGTATAGCATTTTTAGTTATAGTCTCATTGTTTAGCTTTGTTTCTGAGATAGCTAATTTGTCAGGTTTTGTATCTAAGGAGTATAAGAAATCTTCTAAGAGAGGCAAGGTTTTTGAAAAGCTTTTAATGTTGCAGTGCAGCAAAGTAAGGCAGCCCCAAGAGTTGCAAGATGAATTTAGTGCCTTATTTAATTTAGAGATCTCAAAATATTCTGAACATGGGGAACTATTAAGCATGTAATCAGAATCCCTTTCATCGTGTTTGTCAGGATTTGGAAGTACATTCAATAAGTCAATGTTACCGTATTATTAATGAGCCTATTTGTCACGTCAGGGGTACAAGAGCCAATTAAATTATAAAGTTCAAAATCTGTTAGATTCAAGAACGGGAGATTCAATAAACTGTTAATATCAGTCATGATTCAAAAAAAAAAATTAACATTTAGAAAGACTTATCTGCATAGGTAATCCCTCCTTTCTAGGTTTGCAAATTCCTCAAAATCCTCTAAAGTATTAAGCCAAATACTTGCGATGAATCTGTTTGACGTAAATGAGTAGTTCCGTTCGTCGCCCACAAGTACGTCATCAAGCTAGAATGACAAATGACCCACAAAAAATACTAACCGTAACATGATGTTTAATTAACTGCACTTATATTTTAGGTTAACTACTATCCATACAATACTACAAACATCAAATTCTTCTCAA
>OX421453.1:32127569-32135069 GCA_949126865.1 Montipora capitata
CTCTAGGCCAAGTATGGGAGACTGGATCCCCTTGATGAGCTCCTAGCGAAAGTGATTCAATGTAACGTCAGTAGATGGCATAAACACTCTGTTCGTTGATGTGATTGGTCAATTAAGTCGTGACTTGTAGTAATCATTAGTGCGTGGTAATGATAGACGTTGAGAGTCCATGAGCCATAGAAAGAAGAAGCTAAATAACCATGGTAGCTCTATCGCCGAATTTTTCGTTGAGACGAATATTCTGTTACCTTCAGCCAACAAACATGGCGTAGCTTTACGGACATGGTTCGACATACGTCATTTCCAGTTTTGTTGCATTATCGGTTTGAATAGAGTTTACATGTCACTGACCTATCATACACACGAGAACTGCTAATATGCACTTGCTTCAAAATATTTCCCCGTTTCTGATTGGTTAAAACCACACGCATAATTCACCATAACCAGCTGCTGTTCACCAAATTTGGAAAGAAACTTCATCATATTGAATCAATGACGTCAAAAGTGCAGCTCGCTGCAGTTTATTGAACCGATGACGTCAAAATGACGTCAAAAGTGCAGCCCGCTGCAAATTATCGAACCGTTGACCGAAAAAAGCTGGGGACGAGATTGTGTTATTTTTGTTGAGCAGAAAAATGGCTGCGAGTAGGTTTAGAAGTTTGAGCGAAGAAAAATATTATGAATGAATAATAAAGCAATTATTGAATTCGGCTTTCGAAGAATATGAAGAATTCTGCAGATCTCGGAGGATGTTATCTACCTCGGCCTTTGGCCTTGGTGGATAACACCCTCCTCGACCTGCAGAATTCTTCATATCCTACTCAGCCTCATTCAATAATTGCTAAATATACACCTGCTTTTAGAGAACAATAAGAGACAGATTGCAACTGATGAATGGACCGTACATGGAATACTACCCATTGAACGCGATCAAATCAATAGAAAAAGGTACGAGCTATATGATAGCATGGCCTCAGGACTCTTGCTTCAAATTTC
The DNA here is from genome assembly GCA_949126865.1 of Montipora capitata. Taxonomy (NCBI): domain Eukaryota; kingdom Metazoa; phylum Cnidaria; class Anthozoa; order Scleractinia; family Acroporidae; genus Montipora; species Montipora capitata. The sequence goes on from OX421453.1 coordinate 32,128,566, forward strand.
CTTTTCGCTTGACTTATCAAGTGAAGTCATGTGTTTGATTTTTCTTTGCATAATCTTCCTTCAATTACTTCAACTGACGTCCATATTGAGCCCACCAAAGGAGTCGACAAGTCATAACTCCAGTTATTTCGATTACATTTAACAGTACTTTAAGAGTCCAACTACACGTAATGGCGGCTTCAAGTTACCCTCCACATTTCTCGAAGCCATGGAAGTTCAGTGATGTCGTTCTTGTTGTTGAAAATCAGAAATTCCACGTTCATCGAAGCACTCTAGCATTTTGGTCTCCTGTCTTCGAGAGAATGTTCACAACAGATTTCGATGAGAAAGATAGCGATGAAATCTCGCTTCGCGGAAAAAAAGCAAGCAACTTCGAGGAAATGTTGCAGATCATGTATCCATCCCTAGAAGAGAAGCTAATCACCCAAAGAAATTGCTATTTCCTGTTTGAACTTGCTCATGAATATCAAATAGATTCCATTGCTCAGAAGAGTATTAATCTCATGGAGTCTATGGTCAAAGACAGGACAGAGGACGACGTGTTGAGTATGTTGGTCTACGCTCAAAAGTACGAGTTAAAATCTCTAATATCGACATGCATCTATGAGGCACGTCGATTAACTTTACAGCAATTAAAGGGACATGGAAAGCGTGGCCAAATTGAACCAGACAACTATGTGCAGATTGCTGAAGGGATTATAGATCGTCTTGAGGAACAACATCATATCAGAAGTATGAGAAAAGGTTGGTTCCCAAGCCGACGGCGAAAAGTGAGTTTCAAACTTTATGAATGTTTTCTTCCTAAACTTGGCGTATTGTATGGCTTTACGGCCCCAATTTTTTTCAACGACTGGGTATTTAAATGATGTAAAGTAAAAGGTGCGCTGCGCAAGTCTTTCCGTAGTCGAAACATTGATTTAACTTGCAACCATTTGTAAAAATAGGCAAGCATTGCGTACATGTGGTAGTGCAGTAACTTGACAAAGTGCTTTTAATTATTCCTGTTAACTGTCAACTGAGCTGCGTTTTGTTTTCCAGGAGATTCAAGTTGTCTTTGCGTAATAGACTATTTAGCCCTATTAGTACACGATATTGTTTTGGTATCGTAAGTCATTATAGTGCTCTGGTAGATGCATGTTTTAGGTAATTAGCCCCCTGAGAAGACATGTGGTTACTAGTGAAATAATACGTGTACACCCAGAAAGATTAAAGAAAATAAAAGAGAATCTAGAAACATTGGCTTGGAGGCTGACACGAAGTTTCTTTTAATTAACTTCTTTTTTAGAAGAAGCTAAAGCGGTGTACTCAGAGTATTTGACAGCTTTCCACGACAAAAGTTCACTAAATTAAGGGAGGCCTCAAAATATATGACTTTGCGGATCAGAAACATAACACCTAAAATTCAATTTTAGTGCTCAAAAATACGAACTAAGCAAGGTACAGATTTTGTTAGCGTGATTTATGCAAAACAACTATAGATGCAAAAGTAATTAAATATTGATATACAGTTTTTAGGAAGAGCAGAAGTTTTTAGATAGTGTCTATTAAAAAAAAAAAAGCTATTAGAATCAAAATTTGAGACATGAAAACAACGCAAATTTTGTGCCACGAATATAAAAAGTTACAATCAGCGAAAAGGATTTGGTGAGATTTTTGCTACGTTCAATTTTTCTATTGTACTTTTGGCTAAACAAGTGAAGCGCAAAATCGAAAGTGGTATCGATTTCATCGGCAGCCTATGATCAAGTTAACTTGCGTGTCACAACTCATGAAACAAAGGACACATCTCTGTGACACTTGAAATGATGGGTTTTTGTTTTTGTTAGTTTGTTTGTTTTTTCTTTCAAGTGTTTTAAAGTTCGAGAAGAAATGTGCGAATTAAACACAAAGATCATAATCGTTCAACTGTTGCGGTTGACCATTGTTTCTGCAAAGTCAAAAATTCACTCTCCTAGTGGTGGTTACCTATCACCAGGTAATTCCGTCGTTTTGGAATTAGAAGCTGCTTTTTGCCGATTTTGGGGCTCATTTTTTGAAAATCAAGAACGCTTCCAACAGACCTGTTTATTTTTTCACGCACAGCGGGCCTATTATAGTCTATAGTGTGTAGTGCACTGACAGTGTACTACTACAAAATGTTGAGACAAAAAGCCAAAAGTTCCCTCATCCCCTTTCCCTTTCCGGCAAAAGGCGCGGGGGAAGAAATAATGTTGGATCGCATGGTAAACAGTTTCTCTTGTCGTGGTAAGATATCTCAACTAATTTTACATGACTCGCTGAACTACCATAGACTTACGACCTAGAATGGCCACAGGAATTTTGCTTCCAATTTCCTTTTCGCTGGACTTATCAAGCGATATCACGTGGTCGATTGTTGGTGACATAATCTTGCAATTTATTACTTCAACTGATGTCCATATTGAGCCCACCAAAGGAACTAAATCATTAATCCAGTTATTTCGATTACATTTAGCAGACAATGGCGGCTAGTACAAGTTACCCTTCACATTTCTCAGAGCCATGGAAGTTCAGTGATGTCGTCCTTGTTGTTGAAGATCAAAGATTCCACGTTCATCGAAGCACTCTTGCATTTTGGTCTCCTGTCTTCGAGAGAATGTTCGCAACAGATTTCAAGGAGAAATATGTCACTGACATCTTGCTTCCCGGGAAAAAAGCAAGCGAATTCGAGGAAATGTTGCAGATCATGTATCCGTCGCTAGAAGAGAAGCTAATCACCCAAAGAAATTGCTATTTCCTGTTTGAACTTGCTCATGAATATCAAATAGATTCCGTTGCTCAGAAGAGTGTTAATCTCATGGTTTCTATGGTCAAAAGTAGGATAGAGGACGACGTGTTGGGTATGTTGGTCTACGCTCAAAAATACGAAATAAAATCGCTAATATCGACATGCATCTATGAGGCACGTCGATTAAATTTACGGGAATTAAAGGAACATGGAAAGCGTGGCCAAATTGAACGAGAAAACTACGTGCAGATTGCTGAAGGGATTATAGAACGTCTTGAGTCATGTCCTTCGTTTTGGCTTTTGAAGATGAGATTGGTCGGAAGGACGTCTCAGGCGTCTTAAACGACTATTATAAATACGGGAAATAAGGTGGACGCATTAAACGTCTCAAGTTAAGTGCGTCTAAACGAAGCACTTAACAGACGTCTTAAGCAGTCGTCTCAGACGTCTAGTATAAAGACGATCACCACTGAACTGGGACTTTACAATGAAGGGCACACAGTCTCTTTGGTGATTAAATCCCCGTATCTTTTGAAGAAAATCATGAATTTGATTTCTAGCCGTCGAAGTTAAGGGCGTCCCGCATTTATATTAGTCGCACTTACGGCCAGACGTTTAATGCGTCTTGACGTCCTCTAGTATAAATACGGCCAATGTCAAAATGCATGTAAAGGTTACTTGCCACTGAGGACAAACTGCAACAAGTGAGTTATAGCCTTTGTAATCGTCAACGTCCAAAAATCTATTATCAGAGCTTAAAGGGCTGTTTTTAGGTCAAAATGGGTAAAAACATAAATTAGTACTTAAGCTCACAAGTACAATATTCCTGATAACATGTGAAATATATTTATGACACGAAGAGCTTTTCGCATAGTAAATTTTTGGTGTCTTTCTAAAGAGACTCTGTGTCTCCAAACTTGAAAAAACTGGCCAGTTTATTCAAGTCTCAATCCATTTCCATCCTCTCCATCATTGGCTGCAAACAACGAAGAATAGCTTCAGTGCACTTTAGTAGTTATTGGTAACAAAACTACAGCATTGTTTTTTCGGTTTTCGTTGATACAAGGACCTCTTTTAGTGTTTTGAAGTGTGACTAAAATAGCGCGGCACTACCCCTTTAAGCGGCCGGCAAAAGATGAAAACGACTGCTACCTATTTAACAGATTTGAAGAACGACGGTGTAAATCTGAATTTAGATAATGATGCTCTTTCTTTTGTTGCCGAGACATTGCTTGAAGTAAAGGCGAAAATAGAGCCTCTGCCATTAACCTATAGCTTGTGAAAGTCGCAGTAGTCGCAACACTCGAACACGTTTTAGGCTTTTGACAATTCCGTTCAGAATTTGAAACAAGAATGATTGCATGCAAAACCCATAAAACGGGTACAAAAAAACAAACAAACAAACAGAAACAACTTTTATTAATATCTTTCAATTTTACATTATTTTAAATTCTTGCACAACCTGCAGACAGCATACTGCGAGTTGTGTACTTACATTTCATTTCACCCGTCGTATTTTAAAGAGTAAATAGTAGAAATTAATGAATTAAATAGTTAAGTTCATTAATTGATTCTGGAGAACACTGAGGAAGAATCAAAATAAATACTCAAATAAATAGATAACTAAATAAATAAAACAGAAACAAACACAACAGTGCTTACTTATACAATAAAGAAATAAGGTGCCAGTCTTTTTTTTTTCCATTAAGATTTAGTTGCACACAGTTACGCTTTAGTTATATTTCCGTTTTCTCGAAATCATTTTTCTGTTAGTATTTTCTGTACAAATTCATTTCCGCTTTTTATTTGGCTAGTCAACTTCTAAATCATATAGGTTTCAGCGTTTTTGCGTTTTCATGTGTAATTTGGCCTTCGGAAAGTCTTACAACGTTCTCGAGTGTAATTTTCACCGGCTTCCTTTTGCCAATCTGTCGTTTCTAAAATTCTGAGGATTTCTGTTGGCCTTCTTCATTATGTGAATAAGCATTTCCTTTTTTTTTAATTTAAGCTGTCGTTGAGCATTTGAAATTAAAATTAATTTGCTTTGAAATTGAGTAATCTTTTAATAATAATTACGTCATCGTCGCCATGTTGGATGACCCAGACAAGAGATTTCTTATTGACTTCTTTGTCCGTCATCCAGCATTTGTATATCTGCGTCTCTAGAAATTGAGTACAAGCCAGCTCCAATCAACCAAACCAAGCAAAACCAGATTTTCTCGAAACAATTTGACAGTGGTTGATCCCCTACGGAGGATGACGCATCCATAGTATGGTATTAAATCACTATTCCTTAATTTGTCAATTTAAAATTCCGTTGTGCAGGCTTCGTGCTTCCCATGTTTAGCATCAGGTCTAAGCAGGGTTAAATCCGGATACTGTCAGATAGTTCATCAATGATTGATTCCTCAATGGCATAGAATCCTAATCTCTATGCAAAATGATAAGTGTCTGAAAGTTGGAGACTTCAACTACCTTCTTCGGAGAACACGCAAATAAGAACAATCTTATGAGGTTTTGCTTCTATCTCGGAAACCACATCAGCAATAAGGTTGTGAGTTCCCTCTTAGCACGTGATCCTTTCGGATCACCGGACAAAAGGTGATTGAAGATCGCTGGTCGATCGTATTCTGCTATCTACCATCCCCGTTGAGTATTCTCAAGCTCCTGAGCGTAATTGTGTTTATTTGCATGTTCTCCGAAGAAAAGAAATACCGTCCCAAGATTTTTACCGGACATGCTGCAGAGGTTATTTATATCAGTTCTTCCCATGATTGCGCAGTCCACGTTCACTCTTACTGACCATACAAAGTCTTGTCCTTGAAATAACGACGCAGCCGGAACCAGTAATATATTTTAAATTATTTTCACCGGATTAGGGCCCGCTCTATTACCTCCTATGCTCTTGTCATTGCTCGATACCAAAATTACACTGAAGAAGTCCAGCGATATTTGTATTAAGATTTAGAAAATCTTGTAAAAGCGTCAAGGAAAGGAATTATATGCGAGAGATAATGTCATGGATATTTTGTCGGATTAATTTATTACTTCTCATTCGGAAAACAGAAACTTCTATTGCTTTTTTGATGCTAAACAGTAAGTTAAGGACATAAAAAGCGGAATAAAAACTCTTCAGGGTTTTTTTTTTAAGGAAACCATGTTTCTCTCCCACAGACGTGACCTCAGCAGGCCACAAATGAACTCATTAAAAATGAGAAATCGTGCTACATAATAGTTTTACAAGTTATTTCTTAAGAGCTTTTGCTTCTACTTTCAGTACCAAAGAGATTATTTTTTATACATTTTATGTTAAGATTGAGCAAAGTAGAAAGTAAAAATTATCTCTGCTTTCTACTCTTGTTTTTTCCTGTGTCTACACAATCCACTAGTCTCTAAAATGTTGAATTTTCTTTGTGCTAACATCACTTGCTAATATTGTAAGCCCAAAGATCTAAGAATAGTTGTTATCAGGCATAATTGCCATATTATCATTAAATGCAGTCTTAACTGATTTACGGAAAACAAGACATGTACATTTAAGCTAGCTATAGTAACGCAAACTAAACCTGCATAATAACCATAGATAGTAATAACGCAAATAAAAGTATCCTTGAGTGTGAATATTATTTTAGAAAATGGTGTTTACATATCACACGCTCTAGCGTACAAGTAGAAACGCAGGTGTCTCATGACTGAGAAGTCTGATCTACTGTAGTTTTTATCCAAATGAAGGGTTCCAGTATGGAACAATGAAGGAT
>OX421453.1:32145069-32165069 GCA_949126865.1 Montipora capitata
GCGATTAAATTTCACAAAAAACACACTCCAGAAGATGAGCATGACGGCAATGGAGAGATATGATATAAACACTAACCAAATGAAGATAACGACTACTTAAAACTTCGTTTCTACGGTCGAGACATTTTTTTTGTTTGTTTGTTTGTTTGTTTTTTTTTTTGGGGGGGGGGGGGGAGGTAAAAACCTTTCATCCCTTCAACGATCGATTCTCTCTTGGGTTCCAGTCCTTCCCCGACAGGTCGCGCAAAAACGTGACAATCGAATTTTTCCAAGAGCTTTGCAAAATCACATTGATTTTGCTCGTTTAGGTCATCGGTGACCCATATTTTTTTAATCATGAATCACTTACTTTACTTACTATCTACAAAATATGATGAAATGAAAAAATTCCCACCGTAAGAAGTTATCTTTTTTTTAAACATTTTCTTTCAAAAGTAAAGTAACCATATTTAACAGTAATTCAACTGCCAAACCTGAGGTCGACGGTGCGCTCATTTTACTCCCCCCTCCCATCAGTATTCCGTTTTATGGGTATTATTTAAAGCTACTTAGCTACACGGAAAGCAAAGAAGTCGAAGCAAGGATGCGAGATGCAGGAATCGAACTCGGGACCTCTTGCACCAAGACCGCGCACTAACCGACTGTGCCATCCTTGCTCCTTGTGCCATAGTAACTGCTTGCTCCCCTCACTCCTAAAAACCTCAGCACGTAAGCCTTCACTCTAACCGTTTATTTTTATGACTTTCGATGGATGAGCAGATCAGGCTACATCTCGTTGTTATGACTGATTTTTCGAAATTAAGGCATTTTTCCACTGCCATTTTCTCCGAAACACAGTCGGTGACCCCCATTTTTTTTTTTTTTTTCATTTTTGGAGTAAGTACTTTATGACCTAACTCTAGGCGAGAAATGAAGAAAATTTTACCGTAGAAAGATTTTGGCGCGAACGTCCTTAATAAGTACGAACTTATATATCTTGGTTTCTAGTTAGAATCTTTTTGGTACATGGTTACTCATATGTCGCTTTCGAAATTATTTTGTGTGTACTTTCTGTTTTATATTTAGGATTAAGGATAGTATTTAGGATTATCAACTTTCAGAGTTCGTGTTTTTTTTTTTTTCAATTTTCGTTTGTCGTTTGTCCATTAAGTAAGCCAAACAACTTTGCGAAGTGTGATTTAATTCATCCCTTTGTTAGTTAGTCGTTTCTAAGTTTCTTTTCACCCTTCTTCATAATGTTAAGATGCATTTCCTTTGATTTTATTAGGCAATTGTTAAATATTTGAAATTCGGTTGCTTTGAAAAATAGAGAAGAGCATCAGTCCAGACAAGAGTGAATTAGATAAAGAGTGCCCTTTAGGAAATGGATGGGCTCCCCAGCAAAGTGACAAAGGAATCTATTTTTAGAATAACCCTTCGCGCAAAAATTAGTTGTCGTAAACATGGCAGAAGCAATCATGCGTTACGTGGCTTCTCCTGATTGGTTTAAGTGGCAGCCCTTTGTTTTCGCACGTAAAGTGTATATACATAAAACATCCATTTGTTACCGTGCTGGAGCGAGACCACGAATTGATAGAGAAACACTCTTATCTAATTTATAGGTGGTCCAAGTAGTTTGTGTATTGCGTCATCGCCACCATGTTGGATGGGCATGGAAGATAAGAGATTTATAAACTAACTTCTTTTGTTTGCCTTCCAGAATAAGTACATTTTGTTGTTATATCTGCGTTTCTAGAGAGTGATTGCAAACCTCCTACAATTCAACCAAACCAACGAAAATCAGCTTTCATCAATCTTACACAAGAACCTGGTAAAACATTGTCAGCGGTTGATTCCCAATAGAAGGTGACATAATCGTATAATGCTACTAAATCATCATTGCTTAACGTTTCAAGTTACAAGATTTAGTCCAGTGTGCTGACTTCGTGCTTCGCATGTTTATCATCATGTGTAAGCAGGGTTAACGATAATGTTAAATAGTTCACGAATGATTCACTCCTAACAGATTAATATTCATTGCCAAGAGAACATAAGCCAAGGGAGCTAATCTTTGTGCACCATGTTAAGTATCTGAAATTTAGACACTGTAATTCCCCTCTTCGGAGAATACAAAAATAAAAACAAGCGCATGAACTTTCGCTTCTATCTGAGAAGATTCAGTAGCATAAAGGTCAGTCTGGTGTTAATTTGTGGACAACGGCTTCTTATGTTCCCTTTTGGATCACATGACAAAAGGTGATGACCGCTGAAAGATCGTATTCACGATGCCTCAATCAATTCTCAAGCTCCTGAGCCTATTTTTATTCACGTGCTCTTCTTAGAAAGGAATTACAGTCTGCTAATATCTGAAATTTCTTTTTAGACTGTGCCCATGCTGCAGAGGTTATTTTCAACTGTTAGGGCAAGGGTTTCCATGACTGAGCAGTCCTCGTTCACCCTTACTGACCATTAAGGTCTTGTCCTTGAAATAACCACAGAGTATGACACAGGACCAATAATGAATAGCTTTTAAATTGTTTTCACGATAATAGGACCCACTTTCTGACGTCATATCCTCTTGTCATTGCTCGATACCAAAGTTACACGGAAGAAGTCCAGCGATATTGGTATTGAGAAAATTTTGTTGAAAGGTTTTAAGGGAGCCATGTAAGACTAAGTCATGGGTCCCTCGATAACCTTATAGTATTTTGGATTTTTTATTTTTTTTTTGAATAATGTGAGTAATTTGAAGTCTGATCTACTGTAGTTGTTAGCAAAATGAAGGGTTCCTGTATTTAATGCTTCATGGTACTCTTTTAGTTTTAACGGTGTATTTGAATTAGCTAGTTCACATCCTTAATTGAACTTAAATTTCCTTTATGTTATTGTTAAAAATTAACTTCATTTACGCTATGGGTACAATAAACTGTTGCTGTTGCTGTGAGGTAAAACCATTTCGTGTAACCTAGTTTGATTTTTATTATTGTAATGACTTAAAAAGTAATAAACTCGTTTTGAATGAAGGAGACAATTCTGTCCCAGTGCCCATCTTGCCCTTCTATTTTGTCTAATTGTGGGATTTCATATCCTTGTATGATTCAGTAACGGGAAACATACGTATAATGAAGCTTGTGGAGGACAACGTCGTTTAGTTAAATTGTGGATTTGTCTATAACTAGCCAAAGGAAACTGAAGGGTTCCAATGATGTCAAAGACCGTTTTCAAGGCAATAAGGGCATAGTACCTTCATGTTTACAACCAACAGAGGATCATCATCCCAGTTTCTGCTATAGGAAATTTGTTTGCTAACCACTCTATCTCTTTAACTCTCTCCATCTATTCGGTCTAGTAATCAATAAAAGCTTTTTTTTTTTCTATTTTATCACGGAAAAAAAGTATGATTGTATACAAAAGAAAATAATTTATATTGGGTGAACTTAAAAGTTCTCAAAAGTTTGAGAACTTTCAAAACGTTGCTCGTGCCCATAGATCACCGTGACGAAGTGCAGTGGTATTCATACGATTTCTTGTGCCAAAAGCGATGATTTTAAAACCTGTTTTCATATGAGAACAAGCTTCTAATCTCACGGAATTTTCGTCCACCAAAATCTAACTTCCGTTTTTCTTGCTTCCAAAATAACAATACGTTATTTGTTAGTTATTGACTCACTGAATCTCTACCACCTACACGATAGTTTGTTTTCTTTCATCTCTTCTGCAATTTTACGAGTTTATAATAATTAATAAATAAATAATAATTTTTACCCAGGAAGCTCCACTCACCCGAAAGTAGTTTTCAGGGGGGTCCTGCATCCGATCGAATTTGAATTCAGAAATATTGCTTTTTGAGGAGAAGGGAAAACCGGAGTACCGGGAAATAAACCTCTCGGAGCAAGGAGAGAACCAACAACGAACTCAATCGCAGTATTGTTGCCTTGAATCTCAGATGACAGTTTAATCAGAGGTGAGTTTCAAGCCCTTTTCTATGAGAAGGGCTGTACGCGGTAGATTTCTTATTTCGCGATTCCATCCCCACAATGTATAAGAATAGTCACGAAGGTAGCTTAAGTTTCCAACAAAAGGATTCTGTGAGAGCAGTACAAATATTTGAGCTCCAAGACAAGTTACGAACACCCAGCTTCCGGTTGCCTTCCGTTGCTTGAAAACGCTCGTGCATAATGAAATTAGCAGAGATGTACACAATTTAGTACCAGATTAGCATGCTGCGTATATTCTAGACAGGTGTAGAATCTTCTGTAATGTAGATAACTTAATGATAAGCGTGAAAATGATGATTAAAGAATGCCGTTCCAATTAAGAATACTTGTCTAACTAATTGCTCGAATTGCGGGAGGGTCTTATTTCACGAAGGTCCTATTCACAGAACTGCTGTAGCTTAAGCTTTTTTAATTAAGTAAGGTACGATTGTCTGGTTGAGTGTATTCTTGAAAATATAGTTAATCGAGGAACTGGTTATGAAACCTTAATTAAAACCTTCAAAAGCGAAAGCAGTGTTGTCGTAATCGATGTTGAATTGGTCGTGACCCTGCACAATTTTTTTTTTTTTCGCTTTGCACGGGTTCGCAAATGACTAGTTGCGCATAATTTAACCGAAATATTAGATTGGTTATCTTGTCGAAAAAAAAAGGCGTGTTTTGTGCACCGTCAAAGCCAAAAATACAGACAAAAAAATGAAACAAAAGATTTGTCGAGTTTCATAACCATCTCCATAACCATCTCCGTGCGTTAACTATGCTAAAAAAAAAAAAAGACTGTTTATGGTGACTCTGACTGACCTTTCGCTCATCAAGGGGAGCCTCTATCTCCACTAATTCCTTTGAATTAACCCTTTTTCTAGTAAATTTATTTTTCCGCGAAGAGTATTATATTTCCCTTGACGCTGAGACTGCTCTGTTTTGATTGGCTTTTACAACAGTGGATGTGCTGAACCTCTCAAGAGAAGCGTTGTATAAATAAATCTATAGGGAATTTAAAATCTACGACGGCGACGGTCGATCACCTCAAAATATAACTTGACTCTGTCATAAGTCTTTCGCGATTATTCAGTCTAGTTCACGTCCTACAATATGGCCGAAGTATCCTAAAAATAAATTCGTACGAGCGGTTTCAGAGTGAAAATAGAGAATGAAGGATTCTCAGTTGCACGCTTACGTTGTCGTCGACAAAACCTCAAATTTGGTGATTTCACGTCGCTGTTTCTTAAATTCCCTTATAAATACTCGGGAAACGGTTGACTCTAGGCCAAGTATGGGAGATAAGCGGGAATGATTTCCGTACAGGTCCCTACTTCATTATGCATGCAGAATAAATTAATTATTCATTCGCGCTATTGTTTTGTAGAACAATACGTATACCCGAGAGAACCGAATATATACATGGGTAATTTGTACTTACGGGATGAATAAAAACGGATCTCATTTTTTTCTCTCCCTCCCTCTCTCTCTTCTTTCCTTTCATCGCCCACACCGTTACTCGTTTTTGTCCCAGCTTTCCCCTTTCTATCCCTTCGTCTTGTTCTTATTTCCAGATCCCACTCGGCTTTTTCTGCCATTTTATCCCATGATATGTCACTCGCAGCTTGCCTTGAACTCCGACCCACTTTAAACCTCTGGATTACTTGTCCCTGTTCTTTACCACTGAGCTAACGTGTCAAGTTGCTAATTCACACCTTGAAAATGATATTTATTTTGAATTCTGGCTGACTATTTACATAACAATGATACGTAATTATATACACGCGCCGCGCCGAGCACCTACAATCGAACTTACACTTGTAGGTTACCGTTAAGAGATCCCTGTTTTACTACTCTTGAAACAACCCATTCCTTTAATAATGCTAACCGTGACCCTAATTACGACTAAAGGCACTGTTTAGGCTTAAGGTTAGTCCCTGTGATAGTTTTAGGTTTTCCAGTATTGCTGTGATCTGTGACCTGCTTTTCCTTCATGCCCCGTGCGTGCGGCACACTTATAAATTCACTGCGTGGAAGAGTATACCACGCTTAAAGTCTGATTGGTGCATCTTTCATGGGAAACTTTCATGCACGAGTTCATTACAATTAAAATCGTTTCATATTTCCCTTCTTTTGAAGCAAACTTGTGTCTTCGTAATAATCAAGATGGCTACCGAAGTAAAAGGGTCACAGCAATGGGAGATTTGATCATTTGGAAATTGTCCCTACTTTATAGCCTTTCCAGAGTTGTGCATAGAGTGGTGCAAAGAAAACAATTTACTTTCGTCTTCCGTGTCCAAAACCTGTGTGAAAACGCAGTCAGTTGGCAAAGACAAAGTGCCGCATCGGGAGATGGATCTGTTTCGCGATGCTCAAGAAAAAACTGCAATGGATAGCCTTCAATCCGCCAGAACACATATTAATTTTCTGACCGTAAACTTTCCTGGAAAAAATATTAGCCCTAGCTACCTGTGGCCGGAAAGTTTACAACTGCCTACAAGACAAGGGCTAACATCATCTCACCGCAGTTAACCATCGCCTAAACATCGTCGACCTAGACAAACGAGCCCACAGCAGGGCATTGAAAAGACATGATGGGGAGTGAAACGAAGTATGCCTCGTAGGGGAACATCCATGGATCTCTACCAAAGCTATTTACTTGGAAGTATCATTGAGCATATTGCCGATCTCTACAAAGAGCGATAAATCGCAAAATCCCTCTAAATGCACCGTTCGTGATCCTAAATACAGGAAAGGAAGAAAATATACACTTTGCAGTGTCTCGGCGAATTTTTAAGCAGACAAGGAAGAACAATTTCACGATAAAAAGAGCAGGTAGCCATTGAATTTCTTATGACAGTACTTTTATTTGGTTTGTTTGTTATGTTTGCGAATCTGAACCCTATTACGATTGCTTGAAACTCCACTTCTTGCGCTTATTCTAAAACTGAAAAATGGGTAAAATTGCAGGAAAAATGCCGAAATTGCAGGAAAAACTGTTCAATTTTCCGTATTTCAGACAGAAGTTCGACCGACTTTTTTTAAGTCCATATAGACTTAGAAAAAAAACCTCTAAAAAGAAAGAACAAAGCGCCACAGTCCCAAAGGACGTCTATTGTTATCGGTATTGTTTTCTTGAAACAAAGGAGTGTATGCATAATGAAGTAGGGACCTGAGCGGAAATCTTGCCGATAAGCTTCCCTTGATGAGCTTCTGGCGAAAGTATCGTCAGAGTCAAGTGGTTCAGTGTAGCGTCAGTAGATGGTATAAACACTCTGTCCGTTGATGAGATTGGTCAATTAAGTCGCGACTTGAAGTAATCATTAGTGCGTGGTGATGGAGCAAAGACCTTATTCTCAGAGTCCATGAGCCATAGACATGCAGAAGAAGCTAATAACCATGGTAGCTGTCTCGCTGAATTTTTCGTTGAGAAGAATATTCTGTTACCTTCAGTCAACAAATATGCTGTACCTTTATAGACATGCTTCGACTTACTCACGTCATCTCCAGTTTTGTTGCATAACAATTTGGCTGGAGCTTACATGTCACTGACCTACCATACACACGAGAACTGCCAATTAATACCTGCTTCAAAATTTAAAATAACAATAAGAGACAGGTTATAACTGATAAATGGACCGTACATGGAACACTACGGAATGAACTCCCTCAAACAAAAAGAAAAAGGTACAACCTATATAGCACGGCCTCAGGACCCCTTCTTCCCATTTCCTTCTCGCGTGACTTATATTTAATTATCAAGGGATGTCACGTGGTTGATTTTTCGCTGCATAATCTTCAACTGACGCCAACATTGAGCCCACCAAAAGACCTACATCATTACTCCAGTTATTTCGATTGCATTTACAAGTATTTTAAGCGTCCAACTAACCACAATGGCGGCTACAAGTTACCCTCCACATTTCTCAGAGCCATGGAAGTTCAGTGATGTTATTCTTGTCGTTGAAGATCAAAGATTGAACGTTCATCGAGGCACTCTTGCATTTTGGTCTCCTGTCTTCGAGAGAATGTTCACAACAGATTTCAAGGAGAAAGATAACGCCGAAATATCTCTTCCCGGGAAAAAAAGCAAGCGAATTTGAAGAAATGTTGCAGATGATGTATCCATCCTTGGAAGAGAAGTTAATCACCCAAAGAAATTGCTACTTCCTGTTTGAGCTTGCTCATGAATATCAAATAGATTCCATTGCTCAGAAGTGTGTTAATCTCATGATTTCTATGGTCAAAAGAAGGACAGAGGACGACGTGTTGGTTATGTTGATCTACGCTCAAAAGTACGACATAAAATCTCTAATATCGACATGCATCCATGAGGCACGTCGATTAACTTTACAGCAATTAAAGGGACATAAAAAGCGTGGCCAAATTGAACCAGACAACTATGTGAAGATTGCTGAAGGGATTATGGAATATCTTGAGGAAGAATGTTACAATCGATTCAAGTTTTTGTTCCACGAAAAAGTGCAAAAAGTGAGTTTCACACTTTATGAACATTGCTTTTCTAAACTTGGCGTATTGTATGGCTTTACGGTCCCAGTGTTTTCAATGACTAGGTATTTAAATGACGTAAAGAACGACGTCGAATAGTTCAAAGTACGCTGCGCAAGTCTTTCTTCCGTAGCCGAACCATTGCTTAAGGTAAATGCGGAAAAAGATTCCCTGCCTTAACCTAAGACCAGTTGCAAACACGTTGAGACAACAAACCTATAGCTCCCCCACCCCCCTTTTCCCCAAAGAAGGAGGCTGGGTGGGGGAGAATTATGTTGGATAGCGTGGTAAACAGTATCTCTTGTCGTGGAAAGATATCTTAACTAATTTTGCAACTGGTTGTGTAGCTTCTGAAAGTCGTCGGAATTGCAACACTCAAGCAAGTTGACAATTTCGTTTACAATTGAAAAGAGGGTCTGGATGGGGTTAGCCAGTTCCATGGTCGGTATAACCATAACGGATGATAAGCTATGAGTCTCACATCGTGTCATTTACCCACGTGAGAAATTGTAGTTGCCACGGAGGCTTGAGAATAGTTTAAACTCTTTGGTAGCAAAAATATACAGCAGAAATTCAGTTTTTAACCCGATGGTATAGCGGTAAATGCAGAGAATACGTAATTACAGACGTACTGGTGCGAGTTTCGTGTGGAAAACAAGAGAAGAAAGAGAGATAAGGTAAGTGGTAAAGATTGTCAGTAGCAACAGAGGAAGCGGATAGATGAGAAAGAGATAAGGTAGAACGTAAGAAGAATTAGAGAAGAGAAAAGAAGAGTTAGAAAAATGATTTCGTTTATTTCCCCTTTTTTTATTGCGTTCTTTTTTAACCGCCCTAAAAATCCAAGTTTCATATGCATTATTTTATTAGATCCCCCAAAAAAGGGAAAACCCTTTGTTTAGACAGCTAATAATAAACTGGTTTGAAACATTTTGACCTAGGTGAATTTATTTTTAAACTAGTTTAAAATAAAATGACCTAGGTCAAAATCATTTTAATCTGAACTTAACTTCAACGTGTAATATATATATATATATATATATATATATATATATATATATATATATATATATATATATATATATATATATATATATATATATATATATATATATAAAGTGTGAAACTTGATTTTCGTAAAACAGTGCTCAATACATAGTTTACGTATTGACTAAATCCAAACCAGTACGTCCGAATAAACTGAAAATTTACTTATCACGAAAGAAGCGTTCTGGAGTGCGCGGTTATTTTCCCTTTCACCTTTTGGGCTTAATAAAAGACAGGAGTTTCATTCAAAACGTCGCATCCACCACCTTACTTAATTTCAGCGGACTTGGAGCGGGGTGTTGAGATTTTCTTGACGTGCTTTTTTAACAATGTATTTTTTAACTAGTCGTTGTGTACGCTCTAAATAATTATAGTCCTTAATTGTGGTTGTTTCAGCGCTCAGGGGCCCCCTTTGGGGATTCTGTGGTTTTTATACTAGCTGGGCCATTCAAAGGCTCTCAGTTGGGAAATTACTTCTTGTTTACTGGCCCTTCTTGGGGATTTTGTTAGGATTCCGAGATGTGCATGTAATGATTCAGAGGCTCTTTATGGGGAATTTGTTGCGCTATAGACCTTATTCATAAATGGCGGTCACATTTATAATTCTTTTGTCCACGTGCAATTAGCCTACCAAGCCTCATTTTAAGGCAAGAATTCTTTTCAATTCACTGTAGGGTATCGAGGCTTGGTAGGCTAATTTGCACTTCGACAAAAGAATTATAAATTGACCGCCATTTATGAATAAGGTCTATGGCAATTACATAATTTTTGTCACCAGTTAAACTGTTGCGGGTCTAATTTGATGTATCTGATTTACGTTTGTTTTCGTTTCATTTGTTACGTAACTTGTTTGTTATTCATTGTTCTGAAAACCGTATTTAAGAGCGAATGTCGGTAAGGCTTGAGCAAAATTGGAAATGGTCAAACAAAACCTTCCTTCATATTTTGTGTATAGTGTTAGTCCTTGGGATGAAACTGCTCACTGTGGCATTTGTTTGATTTCTAACAAAAACCTGAGCTGAAAATCAGGGGAGGGGGGAGGGGGACGTTTAGGCCTCAAAAAGCATTTGTGGGGACATTTTACAACTTAAAAATTGAAAGAGCTTTGTTAGCAAAATATTTCAAAGATCAACAGTTAAAATCTACTTATATCATAGCAAACTTTCATCCTTCCTCTCAAGAAATATAGCATCAGTTTTTCACCTTGGCCCCCTTGGTGACCCCTAAGCCTTGTCATTTACAATGGGGTGAGATGGTGTTTTAAAAAGCTGACAGTAAATGATGTTCTAACAAATTTTTCTCTTCCTGGCATTCAAATTTTTATCAAAATTAAGAGTGGATGTAAGTATTTCACTCTTTGTAAATCGTTTAATGCTAAAAACTCCGCGGGTACTCCAGAAGTTTGTTCAGGCCAATCAATTTCAAATGTATACCTCAGACAAAATTTTGGATTCTTCCTACATTTTATTCGCGATTATCTTTCATTCAAATTATATTATTACGGCGATTTAGAGCAAGACCGTTAGAAAATCTCCTATAGATTATTTTTATCTAGGTTTGACAGTCAGATATCAAGCAGTCTTGCAGTTATTGTTTTTCAAAAATCACATCTTCTGGCAAGCCGTTAGTTTATGCAAATTGCTGTCTTCGCGTAACTGGACAAGAAAATCCATAACTTAACTGTCCAGCAAAGTTAACCGCTCTGAAGGGATCTATAACAGGTAACTTGAATCATACATACCACTAACAAAGCTATCAGTTCGATAAACATTTCAGAGCCAATGGGAAACGCAGAAGTCCGTGGTCAGCTCAAAGTCTCATTCACGTGGCCAGTTTTCATGTTTCGATGACACGTTCCTTTTACCACGACACCCTGTCCAATTTCCTGCACCCGCAAATGGTTGACAAAAAGCTTCAAACATGATCATTTCTAAGTTTAGCTGACAAATATCTTGCATTTTGGTATTTCAGCAGGGATCTCAGGCCCCATTTGACAATTCAGATCGTACCGGCTGCCTTGCCACGATGCAGAGAGTGCAGTTTAAAACACTCCTAAACTATGGGATGCTTAACTTTAAAATCCTTAGCTATAAAATTGCTGGCAAGCTAATAGACCATTTCCGAGTTCTTCCCTGCCTCATCTTCAAAGCGAGTCTAAGTGCGAAGTTTTTGTTATATGAAAATTAGTTTTCATTCATATGTAAAGTAGAACTAATTACCATAACAAATACTTCGCACTTAGACTCGCTTTGAAGAGGAGGCAGACTTGAACTCGGAAATGGCCTATTCTGATGCAGTAGGAAGCCGCAAAGCCGCATTGGTCATGCTCACCAAGGGTTCAATATTGTGTTAATGTTTGTACCCGTTTCTGCTGACCGGTTCTTATTGCTCACAGGCTGAGGTACTTGAGCAAGCATATCCACTAAAACAACAAATTAACCTTAAACCACAGAACATAATGTTAACAATTAAAATTGGTCACCTCGATCCAACGGGATCATGGACATTGCCAAGAACGCTCGAAGTGCCGGAAATTCCAAAACATTATTTAACATGGAGAATTAGCCTGTATACATTCGCATCCTCCCTTGGAAAAAATCGTTTTTTTTTTCCCAGGGGAGGAGGTGGATGTACACAGGCTATACAGAATTAGTGTTAAAATAAATTTGTTCGCGTTGTCTCATCAAATTCTGTTTTTCTGTGTAAGTCATGTTAATTCTATTATTTTAAAAATTAAGCCACTTGCTGGGAAGTAAAAAACTCAGTTACCTGAAACACACGCTCGTTCTCTTCATTTCTGGCCCTTCTCGTGGTGTTTGAAACTGTATTAGGATTTCCTTTGAACCCCATTCACTCACCCTTTTGAAAAATTTCATTCAGAAATAATTTCTGTCTTTCACTAAAGGGAGATCTTGATTTGCAAGATTACGGTGCTTGCCTCTGGTCGTCAAAAAAGGCAACGCACATCACGCGAATCTGTATCCTAATCCCGTCGCTACACATCCTCGGAGACCTAGGGGCAGTCAGTCGGGGAAGGGGAAAAGGCGGCGAAAACTTTGGTCGCCTTTTCGCCCCGACTGACTGCCCCTGGGTCTCCGAGGATGGTCGCAACACTATACTCATGAGTGGATTACGAAACAGTGACAAAGACACATCTAACCTGTTTGACACGAATCAGCAACGGTATGTGGCATGGTATATAAGTGTCCACCTAATCTCGTACCCAGATCTCCCACGGTCATACGGAAGGGAGATCTGGTAAAGTTCGATTTCGAGCATGCTCAGTGCCAGCGTGGCCCGAAATACGGGCTTTTCTATCACTGCGCATGTTCGTACTCTCTGTTTTGATTTTGGGTGAGTTTGCGGAATAAACATGGATTTCGAGAGTATTCTTGAAGAGATTCTTTTGGGTAGAGGACAAGGAAACCTTAAACTTAAGCCGAAACAGAAAGAAGCGCTACAGGGGATTGTTTTTGAACGGTCGAGATTGCAACTGCAGAATCACTTAAACGAGCGCTTGGGCTTAATCAATAAACGAGTGCTATTTTCTTCACACGATCTCGTGCAAAGTGTAGTTAGCCAAACCATAAATTGAAAAGCTAAAATTTTTAAGAGTGCTTAGACCTAATCACTGCAACGAGCGCTATTTTCTTGACACGATCTCGTGAAAAATGTAGTTAATCTAACCATAAAATTCACAATTGATCACTACTTAATTCGCGAGTCACGCTTTAAGAACGAGAAATACTGCTTTGAATAAATTACATACTTCAATTTCTGCGTACCGCGTAGGGTACGTTGGGCTTTCGTCGGTACCATTTGCGCAAACGTCGCAAATTTTTTAAATGATTTTCCTCAACTGTAAAGCTTTTCCGGCGTCGGAAAAAAACAAAACTTTCCTCCGCACAACTGGCATTTATTCAAAACAGCACATGCACTTGCGAAAACTAAACCTTCACTTTACCTTCACTGAAGTGCCCCACGACAGAAGCAAATCAGAGCGTAGATTGCATTTCCGCAACCTTTTTTTTAGTAGCCAATGAAAAAGGTTGTATTGTCGAACTTTGCCAGATCTCACACTTCCAGTGACAGAGTGAGATCTAGGTACGAGATTAGTGTCCACCCAAAGCTGGTACTTATCTTCTTGACTAACAAAATTATGGTCCCACGGATCTTTCAACGGAAATTGGAATTGGACCATCACCACGACTAACATCATCACCATTACATTTATGCGTTCTCCTTTTTGACGACCAGGGATGGGCTCTTGACTCTTGCAAATCAATATCTCCCTTTAGTGAAAAACAGAAAGAATTTTTAATTCCAGAACACAGGAATACTTTTTTCAAAAAAATAAGCATTAAAGACCCGGGGAGGGGGGGGGGGGGGGTTACTCCCTTATATGGGCTATATACCTATGGGCGGTGGCAAAGGGTATGGCTTTTTAGCCGTTTTGGGTTGAAATAGGGTATCAATTTTGACCATTTTGGTCTGAAATAGGCACTTATGTCCAGGTTTGACCCTAATTAGATGCACGCCCGATTTTTACAGCCAACACAAAGTGTCCCGTAAGTCTAAGCATTTGCTACCTATTTTCAAGAATAAGGTAAGGGTAAAGGTTAGCGTTATTTTTAGCGTTGGGTAAATGCAGCAGTTAATCTTCACTTAAAGAGCAGCATTTGGGGGACACTTTGTGACATAAATTGTCTGTATTCTGAGACACAAGTGATGTTGAAGTTGGCTAAAAGAGCAAGGGGACACTTCGTGACGCTTATTGAAATCCGCGTGCATCTAATTAGGGTCAAACCTTGGACATATCTCGAAATATGGTAGGGAAAATCATAGATTTTGGTCTGAAAGAGTGTAAGGGTTTCAGGAAGCCTGCCGCATACCCCTACCCAATTTTTCTGGAAGTATTATCCCCCCCCCCCCCTCCCCCCTCCTTTCCCCCGGGGTTAAAGATCCTCGTGGTATTGTGACTTAAACTTAAACTTAAACTTGGGATAAAGAGCAGGAAGAAATCTGGTATTGCTCAAATTCTCCTCAGGCATTCCTCGCGCTACGAACAGGAAGAACCGGTCAGCGGAAACGCGCACATACATAAACAACGTAAATCTTTGGTGAGCATGAAATCATAGAACTTCGCGGCTTTCGTACTGGATGACATCTAGCTTGCCAGCAGTTTTATAGCTAGGAATTTCAAAGTTAAGAATCCCGAAGTTTAAGAGTGCTTTACTGAGCATTCTCCACATCGTGACAGGGCACCCGGTACGAACTGAATTGCCAAAGGGTATTACCTGAATCTCCTGCTGAAATACCAACATGCAAAATATTTATCAGCTAAATCTAACAAGACGCTCTATAAAAGCATACACTGGGTTGCCTGTGGTACGTGTTACAAAAAAACAGAAGGTAGTGAATTGGGTAGTATTGAACTGCACTGCAAGTGGGGGTCATTAAGACGTTGGCAGTGAGAAACTTTATCTCTATTAATAGCATATTCTTGTCGTTTTATGTCAATTAATTTCGTTAGTCCCAGTCCGTACAGCTGTATTTTTGAATTTAAATTTATCTGTAACTGAATAATAATCATTAAGACCATTTGAGGGTCACCCACATGTCGTGCCAGAAGATGCCCTTTGGCTCACACGTTCACATCTTTAATTATTTTGTAATATCCTGTCCCAATTTGAGGTCTTTTAGTTTTTTAAGCTTTGGTAATAAATTCACTTTAAAGATAACAAACACGCTCTTGAGTAAAGGTGCATGTGATCACCTTGTGTCAACTGAATGAACTTCGGGAAAGAATATTAATCGTTCGTCGTTTTCAGAGTAAAACAATGTACTTTTTAGGCAATGAACTTCCGTCTTTGGTTTTTTTTAATTTTATTGTAATATTTAACTGAATATTTACATTTCATCTGTCGGGTCAGGAAGCCTTTTTTGTCGGGTTTCTGAGAAACGTATCAATTGTGACTTCAGGGTGAACTATTTACACAATCGCGAGGTTGAGCGGCCATGTAATTGAAAATCTGAACATCTATGAGATACAAAAACAGACTTGCGAATTATCGCAAATCACAATGCTGACAAGCACAAAAGCAGAAGAAATGGTTAATAAATATGAAGTTTGTTACTATCTGAATGTTTTTGTATTAAGGTAAAGGGATGTATTGTCACGCAAATGATCTAATTTCATGACACTCAAAATTCGCAAAAAGCGTGAGTTTCATGTAAACAATATTCGCACTAGTAAGTCGTAGCAATAAATTGGATTAACCAGGAAGATAAAGAAATATTGTTGCCTTCCCAAATAAACTTCATTTTACACTACAATGACAAAACCATTTGTAAGAGAAATAAAATACCTGTCTCTTCGCGTATCACATTTCAAAGCACGTATGCAAATTTGTTAACTCATTTTCACCGCGTCTTGATTCCTGCGAAATTTTTCTCCTTTCAAATATCAACAAAAATATTATTTCTCGTCAAGAATTCCATCTTTTATGTTCAAATAACCGCTAAAAATAAAGACTTTTTAACGATCTGTCAGGAGATATTTTTTCATAATTTAATATTCTCTTTCAAAATTTGCACAACAATCAAAACACAAAAATAGCAACGCACGCAACAAATTTAGTCGCATTTACCTCTTCGTCTAATTCTCATGCTTAACACAGGAATTTTTAGATATTGTGATACATCTAGGTATTGTCAAGCGTTGCACCTTTTATGTTCAAATAACCGCTAAAAATAAAGATTTTTTAACGATCTATCTGTATTCCGTAGATATTTTTTCATAATTTAAGATTCTCTGTCAAATTTGCACAACAATCAAAACACAAAAATAGCAACGCACGCAACAAATTTTGCCGCATTTACCTCTTCTTCGAATTCTAATGCTTAACACAGGAATTTGTAGTTATTGTGAAAATCTTTCTCTATTCGTTAGCAATCACCCTTTCAAATTTCAGAGATATCGACCGGTCTGTGAATATTTTATAAGTTTTTTTTTTCAATGGGATGTCAAAAGGCCAAGTGGATGTTATGCATAATCGGGCAAGTTTGGGTGATAAAATTGTGCGTGTGACCCGTTATAAATATTCTTTCACAACTGAAATATTCTATCACGTGACACTTGCGTGACGCAAGCTGACTCGGTAGATTCCTGATGAAGGCCGTGTGATATGGCCGAAACGTCGATCGTTTGTCTATAATTTTCCAGTAAGTGAATTATTTTCGTTTTATTATACTCTCAACTGGATGACTGATACAATTCATTGTCATATTCTTTTACAAAATGTTCCCGAATCAAGTATCACCACAGAAGACAAAAACATCATTCTAAAAGCTTATTCTACGCAAAAAGGAGGTTCTGGAGGTAATCTTGAGAGTGGAAATCAAGTTTACAGCAGACGATAAATACAAACTCACGAGGCATGGTACATTTAATTAAGTCAACACAACAGAAAGACGCTAAGCTCCTAAAAACTATCCAGTTAAGCTCGCATATTACAAAACATGATGAATTCATAAAGGCCACCTTTTCCAGCGAAATATTTTTTGAAACAAACAACATATTTGCTATTAGAAAATCTTTCAAAAAATTCTTGGCTGTCACATTTCCAATTATTATTATTATTATTATTATTATTATTATTATTATTATTATTATTATTATTATTATTATTATTATTATTTTATACCTGAAGAGTGTGCGGAGAACAGAGATCACTGATCCACTTAAGGTGTTCGATTCCTTCTCTGTCTTTGTTCAACCCATAAGTTACCAGAGATTTCCCATTTGGTTTCAGTGTTCTACATAACAGCACACTTGGTAAAATATTAGAAATACAGCTCACTTTGATTTCGGCTCGACGAGCGATAGTAGTTGTCGAAGTCCATTACTCCTCGCTTTTAAGATTCCAGATATTTATTTTTCACCGCCTGTCTTATTTAACCATTGACGTTCCATTCTTGCATTGAGCTCCATAAGAGTATATTTTGTTTAGAGATGCACTAAAACGCCATGCGCGTTACAATGACTTTCGACGCCATTGCAGGTTTAATAATTAAATGTTCTCCTGTGTGCACCAGGGAAATCTACGCATTACCCCGGCCCCCTCAAACCTAACAAAATACGCACGAAGACACCACTTAGCAGGGGAGTGACAGGCAAGACTTTTACCGACACGGAAAAAAAAGAATTAAAATTAAAATTAAAATTGAAAAACTACGAAATGAAACCCAGATTCCGACTGGGTTTGGCAACCCAGTAAAAAGAAATGATGATGTTTGGAGCTTTTTGGCGCCCATTTGCAGGTTTAGGGAATTGGACAGGGTGTCGTGGTAAGAGGAACCGTTTGAGGTGTCATCGAAACATGAGAACTGTCATTTAAACAAAGGCGACATGCATTCTTTCTACATGAATGAGACTTTGAGGAACCACAAACTTCTTTGTGATTTCCCGTTGGCTCTGAAATGTTTATCGTACAATGTAACGTTATTATGTCATGCACCTTTTATCACGTGACTCGACATAGCGAATCGTATGTGCTAAATTCCATGTGCTTGCAGATTCAACGGCACTCGTAAGTTTCTGGAGCTATGATGACTTTATGAAAGTCTTTGAATCCAACTACCTTTGTGCTAGTTATTTCAAGCGGAAACCTAACATCATGTAGGATTCAAGTTACCTATTATAGATCCCTTCAGAGCGGTTAACTTTGCTGGACAGTTAAGTTATAAATTTTCTTGCCCAGTTACCCGAAGACAGCAGTTGCATAAGTTGCATTCGGAGTTACTAAAACAAGTAATGACCTACAATGAGCTACAATGACATACTACAATGACCTACAATGCTCTACAGTGACCTAAAATGATCTACAATGACCTACAATGATCTACACTGAACTACAATGATCTACAATGACCTACAATGAGCTACAGTGATCTACAATTAGCTACAATGACCGGTACCTACAATGAGCTACAATGAGCTACAATGTGCTACAATGACCTTCAATGACCTACAATGATCTACAATGGTGTAAATGGTTCTCTAAGCCTAGAAAGGTACCTATACAGAGACGGGTGGTTTTCAAAACCACCTTTAATTGCAGTCATGTCGGAATCAAAAAAGTTATCCTTATGCATTTACCACACCTTAGTTCTATTGTTAGTTATAAGTCTACCAATACGTTAGCACAACTCAGCAAGTAAATTTTTTTGGGGCCCACGTTAAATCGCGAGCCCCAAAATTAAACTTTACACCTTTTCTACGCAGGATTTACGTTATATCCTGCGCGTAATTTTTGTGGGTGTTTTGCTGTTCACACCCTTACCGGAACGTGCTTTTGTACTATAACTTCATGTATAAAACTAGTTCCCTTTAGACATCTTGTTAGAATCCCTGAAGAAGTCTGTTTGATCAGACGAAACCGGTCGGATAATAAACAAAGTTAACAAGATCAGTTGCTGTGTGCTGCTCACTAGTTTCCATTTAAAAAATTGTTTACAAAATTGCCCACAATGAGGTACATTATGAGCTACAATGAGGCACATATGAGCCAAAAGATAATTTGCAGCTCTGGGGGCACTGCAGCATGTTTGCAGTACAAATGTTAAAAACATTCCACTCTGCACTTTCAACCAATCAAAGTTGAAAAATTTCATTGTGCACTCTGAACCAAAGAAAACATTGTGGCAATAACTTATAATGTTCTCTTCATTTTTTCCTGCTCTAATTACGTGCAATGCCGAAGGCATACCACGTCTTAAAACCGGACTGGTGTCGTTTTTTTTTTTGTTGGTAGTCACAAATGTGCATACCCCACGGATATTAGAATTAAGCTGCGATCGGGTGAATTTACCTTTATATCCTTCAGTATATCCGAACTTCCCTGCCCCAATTAGAAACCATATACTTTACCTGCGCTTAGCGATCATGTGCGCGCGTTAGACCACTCGGCCACCGCGACACAGTTCTGTTGCGACGAGGAAAGCAAATATTTATTGTGGAATCTTTCCGCCGGCCATGATTGACACAGTATTAAACTATTCGGTAAAGTGGACAGATGTTTTTTCTTTGAGAAAGACAAGCTTTAAAGGTAAGAAGAATTTTCTACGTTAGTTCTAGATCTTGCCTTCGTAGTTATAGTTGTGTGTTCCGCTGTGAACATTACGGTATTTTGCACAGAACGAATACTCATGATTAGAAGTATTTGCATAACAAGAGGAAACCATGCAACGGTCTTTTCGCAGCTGCCTTCAAGGCCATATGCATAATTGCTATTGTCATTAGAGCTGTCATGCAATGGACTAAAAGCATTACGTGACAACGCACAATGGATGTTTCCCGTTCACCAAACCACAGGCAGTCCAAGATCGGTATACTATTTATAGCTTTTGTATGGGAAAATTAACTTTGAGCTTGTAAATGCTAAAATAAGCTGTAAATGTAGAAATAAACTTCACTTACGTCCACGTACAGTT
>OX421453.1:32172486-32177486 GCA_949126865.1 Montipora capitata
CTCCAGAAGTGATGAGAACAAACATAAATAAATTTGACTCCAGTCCTGAGAGAGAAGGTTCCACGACGACAGAAGAGAAAGAGAAATTTAATTGTGAACAAGACGAGTAAACATCAGGGACAATGATCGAAGAATTGGTTTGTCTTTTGTTGCGGACATCATCTTTCAGTCTATCACTTGGGTTGAGGTTTGCACGTCCTCGATCGTAATAATCTGAACGTTGCGAGAAACACAAGAGCCAACTCAAAATCGAAAGAGTAATTCCAAGCCAAGCAAAAATTATTTTCCGTTTCCTTAACCAGCAGGACGGCATGGCATTTCATTTCTTGAATGTTATTCTTTCCTCCTATTGTTTGCGTGACCTCGGCCGAGCCTATTGAAGCCTCACGATGGAGTTTTAACATTTTAAAGGCGCTTGTCACGCAAGTCAGTCTTTTGAAACACATGGGAAAACGGGCATTTCGTTTCTTAACTTTGGAACACGCTACCGATTTTTTTTTTTTTTTGGACGAAGGGTGAAACTGAACTCCATTTATTTTTATTCGTTTTTATGCATGTACTGTAGTTGTAAAGAAGATCGTAAGTGTAAATAGTCTGAATTAACGCCTCCTTTGATTTATGATTCATTAGGGAGCTTTAGCAACGACGACGGGAACGGCAACGAGAACGTCAGCTCAAAACATAAATTTGCGTTATTGTAATCACTTCGCGACTAGTCCAAGCTCTTAAACATGACAATGGTGTGACAGTCCCTCAAGAATGAAACCGATATGAGTCACGCTTAGTTTAGGCGAGAAAATGAAAGTTTATCTCCAAGTGCTGACGTCCTCAATAAAACCTCAAATTTGGCTATTTCACGTTGTTGTTTTGCTGACAACGGCAAAGAAATGGACAAAAATGAAAAACGCACGTGCAGAGCAAGCAAAGCTATTGTTTTTCCCACTAAATATGCAAATTTGTGACGTTCTCGTTGCCGTCGCCGTTGTCGTTGCCGAACGAAATTGCGGAAATGAAGTGACCTATGATCCTTACAGTTTTGAAGGCAATTTTAGCAATTGCGTAGACTGAGTCTGAAAAATGCAGGACTTCAAATGGGTTTGCTTGCGATGCCGGTGCGACGCTCTAACCAACTGGGCTATTGGGAGGTGCAGATCATTTGTGGGTTCAAATGTTCCCGTGATGAATTAATCGATCAATGGATGAAATGAATCATATATTGAACTGAGGATTTGAAACCTCTCATTTTCGGTTAAAGAACCTCCATTTATGCAAATTTCTACCGTGGTTTTGGAGGAACTTTTCAGGAAACAACTGTTGATGATCGCTCTCCCTTTAGATTCCTAGCTGGAATCCCTGATTGCGTCCATTCAGTTGCAGTCCGATTCGACAATTGCAAAGCTACAGCGTGCCGTGTTTATAGGTATGCACATAAGGCCATAGTTCAGCACTTATGACAGACTGTAAAATCCTCTACCGGGCAGAAGGCTCAAAAAATTATGGAAAAGTAATTTCACCGCAAAACGGAAAGGTAGTTCTGGTGGATGTTGGCTAAAAATATCCGTGCGTGATTAAAATCGCCCCCTTGACGGTTGCGACTGAGTTCTATTAGGGATCTTTAAGATCTAGGACGGCGCGCAACCTCAGCGAGAACGCCACCTAACAATAGATATTAATGGGAAAATCAGTGGCTCTGCACGAGCGCTTTAAAATTTGTACATTTCTTTCCCATTCTCTGCCAATCTGCTGTCAAATGACCAAATCTCAAGTTCTAAGGAAGTCGCGAGCGCACGAGGGCAAATCTTTGATTTTCTTTCATAGTTTCAACAATGTTCCTCCCATTTCAGTTCCTGGATAGTTTAGATAGTTTGTGGAAGTCGAGAAAACTGTAAGAAACACGAACACTTTAAGAAACATAAACTAGCACTATAAATGACGTTTTCGCGGCCGTCGCGGTCTTAGATCTTAACTGGACCCTATTGTCGATCAACGAGAATCACCTTAAGCTCCTCAAGAGCTAATGAGACTTTATGACCGGTTGAATTAACATGTATCTGATGTTGAAGATGTCCCATTCAGAATATGGAGACGGACTGTGCTTTTAAAGGTGAAGTACACTCACTTTACCCCAGTTGACCCTGAACATAGCTTGAACGTATCAAGTGGAAAAATGAAGCTGACTTTCCCTCATCATAGCGCTGATTGAACGGAAGGGAAAACGACAAGGGGCCGGTTTATTAAGGCAAAGGTAGTTATAGTTCGGCTGTGACTGAATCAACTGTAAGGCAGGACAAGAGGCAATCCGATGACACTTTCTAACGGTGGGTGTCCCTCCCATCCTAGTTGCAGGCACAACTCGACCCTAGTAATACTTGTACGGATGGAAAGCTGAGTGAACTTTGGACAGCATGTGCTGGGATTCGAACCCAGAGGAGGACAGACGTAAGTTAGAAAACTGTGAAATGGTTAATTGCTTCTCCCTCTTTAAAAAGAGTTATCGTATCGTGTCGTATCGAACAAGGAGCGCTGGGATGCGAGCGAGTTACTCGGTTAGATACTTAAATGAAAGAACTAAACAGTTCATCTGTGAGCTTGGGTTGTTCTTTTAATTTTATTTACTTTGGGCAACACCAAGCCTACTAGGGCCAGTTACTAGGGTTTCACATAATTTATTTTTTATAAGCTGACTTAATTCATGCGCAGTTGACGGGTTCCTAGGATCACATTCCCGTGATCCTATTCGATTCCATTCCGGTGTTGTTAAGATTAACAGAGTATCAGGTTTTCCAACTTCCGTTTCGGGATACGTGGTTATTTTGAAAATAACCACGTATCCCGAAACAGACGAGCTACCGGACAGGCGACCTAAAGGGGCATTTTGGGAGTAGTTTGGCCCCCAAAATTAATAATCAAGAACGCTTATTACATATTTGATGCGTAGTAAACTTCACACAGAAAAAATGTTCATCACGTGCTGAATTCGTTTCGACAATTTCAATAGCGTGGGCGAGTGACATACATGTAAGCAAGAGAGTATAACTTAATAGGAAAGCAAAAACGATCTGTTCAAAACCAAGTGATTCCCAATCACATCCTACACTAGATACATGTATACAGCGCGAACTGCAGTCCCACTACATCTGAACCGCATAAACGAGTTCACGCTCTCGAGTGCATCATGGGTAATCGGGGCAAGAAGGAGAGAAATTCAAAGGATTTGCGGCCTCCAATACTCAACCGTACACTCAAGCTAGCATAGGCAGCCCAAGTTCGCGTCACTAGAGAGCGTGTAATAATTGATTACTAGTGGAAGATGACCTTTGAGTAAAAGCGGTGTTGCGTTACAGGCAGCCGTTGAGAATTTAAACGCATTGTAAGACTTTGTATGGGAAATAAAATACCGAAGATTATGAAGCCTAAAAAACGCTCAATTTAACGTTCATTCAATAAAATGAATAAAAATGACTTACCTCTGGTGTATTTTTGTGCCTTTTGGAGCTTATTTTACCGTTTCGGGAATTCTGTGTTTTCAATGTTCTAAGACGAAGTCAAGGCTGCACACTACGATTCCGACCGTTGTCAGTTCAGAGGCGGTTTGCGACTCGAAAATCCATCCCTGCCGCGATTTTTTCACGCAAAGCTAAAGCCACATCATTTGCGAACCTCGGTGAATGTTTCGTCGTCAAAACTCCCCACGCACCTGGCTGGAAATGAGCATTTTCTGCTTCCGATTACACGATAGCTGATGAAGTTAACGGCTGGTGATACTGTATTACGACACGAAGCTTGGATCCGAGGTCAAATCAACTCCACCCGACGAGGTACAGTCATTTTATGTACAACACTTACCCCA
This sequence comes from Montipora capitata, assembly GCA_949126865.1. Classification (NCBI taxonomy): domain Eukaryota; kingdom Metazoa; phylum Cnidaria; class Anthozoa; order Scleractinia; family Acroporidae; genus Montipora; species Montipora capitata. Next base: position 32,176,337 of record OX421453.1, read on the forward strand.
TCCCCACAGCGGCTTCTCGAAGAGCTCCATGGTTACGAGAAGCCGCTGTGCCCATCCCCCCCCCCCCCCTTTCGGGCTAACCCCGGGCATTACCATTTTTTTAAAAAAATGCGCAAATTCCCTGGGGTGGGGACACATAAGCTGTCTAAATGCCCCGGGGTGGGGACGAAGAAAGAGGGCAAATGCCCTCAGCCCCCGGGACTGACAACTTGAGCAAATGCCCCGCGGTTGCGTTGCCCGGGGGGGGGGGGGGGATGGGTACCGCTGGAATTGATTGATGCATAAAACATGAAATCTCCGCAACGAGAAAGGGGGATGGGTTAATCACCATACAAGACTTGTCAAACTTGGTTCCTTTCTTTCGATCCCTTGTAATTATTTTGCATTCTCTTGTTTTCTGAAGATACTTTGTCCCCCTCGGATACCCTCACAAGAAAGAGGGCGAAAGCAAAAATGAAAAAATATCCCTAAATGATACAACAGCTTACACTTCATTTAGACTGAGTCGTCCTTTAACACTTACATTTCGAAAAGAAACGGAAGCTGTCGTTTTAACGTTGGAAATTTCCGGATTTCAAGACCACTTTTTTGCGTTACAATCAGTTTCAACGTCGCGTTTTTTATTCTATGGAGCTTTGAGTAATCTCTAAGGGAATTAGAAGCTTACAGGTTGCATAAAAAATACAAGATCATTAAAGTGTTTGAACTGGCGTTTGATAATCTATCACAAGGTGAATGTTAATCTCAAAAAGCGTGAAATGTAGAACAAACGTTCGACTCACCTTTGGACCATGAAAAGTACCTGTCGTAGAACAAACAATCAAAGACGAAAACGACTTTTTAAATCACCCATATAGTTATTGCCTTGATTGAAAGCGAAAAAAAAAACTCGATTCGGCGATGGCTCTTACTTTCAACTGCAGGCGTTACTACAAGAGTTTGCCACGAAAATACGGAGAAAAAATACGGAGAAAATTAATATACAGCAATCCTGATAGTTAACTAATTCAAAAGTTTAGTTTTAAGTCATTTTAATGTTTGCGATTTCAACCACTTTAAACCAAACAGCAGTCACCAGTGACTGGGCGATCAAGCAGGTATTAAGTTAGGACTATAACACGGTCGAAAATCGTACAAATTCCTAGCTTCC
>OX421453.1:32184986-32189986 GCA_949126865.1 Montipora capitata
GGCACAAAAACAAATGAACAAACAGAAACAACTTTCATTAATATCTTTAAATTTTACAGTAAATTCTCGTACAACCCGCAAATAGCATACTGCGAGTTGTAATTACATCTCCGATTATAGTGGACAAGTTCACGCTCTTGAGTGTAACACGGGTAATTATGGCAAGATGGAGAAAAATTCAAAGGTTTCTCGGTGGAAGTTCAAAACGATGAAAAGTATTCATGATACGGAATTTTGGGGGTTTTAATTCCCAAAACAGGAGATATGCGCTCAAACGTGCGGCAGAAGAAAGTTGGAGAGAATGACTATATTGTAGAAATTATTTGTTAAGCAAAGTTTCTGCCATACATTTCCTGTGAAAATTACAGAAAATGTATGTAGACCAAAAAAGCAATATTTAGGAATTACAAAGAATAGATACCAAGTCCAGTTCATTTCATTTATGAACTCGTTTGGTTTATGATGGCGAAGCGTGTACAGTTTATTTTGCTTTGAATTTCCATACAAACCTTTGAATTTCCCGCCATGTTGCCCTGATTACCCATGATGCACTTAAGAGCGTGAGCTGATGCATTAAAATCAATAAATTAAATAGTTAAGTTCATTAACTATTTCTGGAGAATAGGAAGAATCAAAACAAATAGTCAGGTAGATAAATAAATGTAACACTTACAAAATGAAACAAGAGTACTCACTTATACAATAAAGAAATTAGGCGCTAGTCTTGTTTTTTCATTAAGATTTTGTTGCACACACTTACGCCTATATTTAAGAAATGGTAAGCGTGCAGCGTGCAACTATCGAGTTATGGACGCACGCGGGAGGTTGCTAAGCACAAGAGAAGCGTAAGAGCCGCACGAGGCGATAGCCGAGTGCGACTCTAGCTTCTTGAGTGCTTAGCAAACCTCCCAAGTGCGTTCATAACTCGATAGTTGCACGCTGCACGCTTACCATTTCTTTTATAACATGAAGACTTATCATATCGGGTGAAAATATTTATTGAATCTTTTAGTGTTACATGAAGTCAAAACCATGATCAACCGCGCGAAAATGTTCATTCAAAAAACTGACAAAGCTACACATCAACATTTTACTTGGATCGCAGTGAGTTCATTCATTCTGTTTTATCGATCTCGGGACAACATGCATGCAACTTAAAACTGCTCAGTTAACTTTCGTACAGTATTCAACTCGCAACGAACAAGACATGCTAAGGTAAAATTGATCGTCTCACAAAGTTAAGCTTAAGTCTGCTGCGATCGGTTGAAAACAAACTGCACGGTTTGAATTGTGCAATTTTGAAAAAGTGGTGCCGCTTCCCTTGCAACCTGTAAAGGATGTATTTCTTCATTTGCTTTTTGCCGTAAACCACTGCTCACCTCCACTGCGGATTGCACTTGGGAAGCTGCGGTTACACAACTAGTGCTCGGAGCCGATAGCGCCCTGGACAACACATCACTGCAATTTTGAAGCTGTGAAACAGATGGTCGACAGTTGTAATGTGAAAGGGATTGCTCGTTTCGATGGCCTGAAATTGACATGATATGTCGATTGGGGACGCCAGCATTGGACCACAGGGTTATAGCCGTAGCTCGGATGCTGTGGTTTGTGTATATCTTAGACAAACCGGCCGCTTCGCTGATTTTCTTCATCATGTTTGCGAGGGTGTTTACGCCAAGTGGCCTTTGTTCGAACCACACATCTTCTTCGGGACTGAAATTTGCCTTTGGGTACTGGAAAAATGAACTGCAATTCGGGTTAACCTTTTCAAGGTAGAGCTTTAAAGCCTTGTAGCCATCGAATTGGTCTGCAGTTTCGTACATCCTTGCTTCTTTTTCGTTACTGGGTTTGTCACTGACCCCACCTGGATGGTTCTTCGAAGATTCATTATGTGCCATGGTTGCGAATTTTCTCCCGGCTGCATCAACGACAAACTTGAAGCTGTTGATAGTAAGAGCTCGCTGTCCTTCACGGCCTCTTCGGCAAAAGTAAAGAACAATGTGGAACCAGACATTTCTTAAAAGTGAGAGTGGGGAAGAAAGAGAAAAGACTCCGCTGGTTTTGAGCTGTCTGAGATGTTGTTCTTCAATAGCAGGTTTGTGAGTTACGTTTTCCTTTCCACTTCTTCTCAAATTAACAAGTTGCGCATCTAACATCTGGTTTGACCGGAAAAATGTGGGGTCACTTGCTAGCTGAAGCCCTTTGATGTGAGGAGGAGCGTTAAGATATCTTTCGATTCCGTGTCTGAACCCAAGCAGGGTTGATTTACTATATGGCTCTCCTTTTTGTGTTCGTGCTTCGGCGTAAAATCGCCTGAGATTCTGGTCCAGCTGACCCTTTGTCATGTTTTCAAGAGGTGTTTGTATAGCTTTCTCTGAGCACCAGCCAAAAGTTGAAAATATGAATGGCCTCACTGAAAAATATGGTCTTTTTAACTGTTTTGTTATTAATTATCGTAAAATAAAGAAAGCAAGGGAAATTTTAAAGATGTAAACAGTTGGATGCTCATTAGCGCTGTCCTTGCCAGATAAAACTTTAATATCTCCGAGCATTAATTTCATGCTCAGTAGAACTTTTTTTTAAAAGTAAGCTTACACTTGAACAGATGCATGCATTTAATTAATATGTACGACTTGAAGTGGGACTAAAACTAATAAGAAGCTAATCTAAAAACTGCGTGCAACGTTTGCTCGCCGAAAACATTCAAATGGCTTTCTACGCCAGAAATATTTTTTCTGAAAGATTGTGCGGAGTGTTTTTTTTACTGTAGCCAAATCGCTAAAAAGCAACTTTAAAATATTACTACTATACATACTCACCTCGAAAGGTTGATACGGACCAATTTGTTGATTTTTTCGTCTTGTCGGAGTGCCTTTTTTCGATAAGATCATTAAGCTCCCGTTCGCTTAAATTAGCGAATCTTTTCACCTTACTTGGTGGCTCGTCAAAGATGTTGAGCTCAAAGTTGGGAAATTCATCGGAATTGTTTTCGTCGTGTCCAGAAGATTTTTCCATAATTAAGCGAAATAAAAAAACAAAAATTATCTTGTGAAAACTTGGAACATGGCGAAAAAAAAAGTTGCCGGCAAAAGGTCTTACGGAATACTTGACGTCAGCGTGCAACCCACTCGGAAATGGATCGCACTTATTAGCCAATCAGAGCGCTTGCTTGCTTGAAGGCATGTTATAATTTCCTTTCGAAATCATTTTTCTGTTAGTACTTTCTGTACAAAATTCATTTTTGTTTTTTTTTTATTTAGGCGAGTCAACTTCTAATTAATACATTTCAGCGTTTTAACGTTTTCGCCTGTAATTTGGCCTTTGGAAAGTAGTACAACGTTCTCGAGTGTAATTTCACCGGCGTTCTTTTGCCAATTTGTAGTTTCTAAAATTCTGAGCATTTCTGTTGGCCTTCTTCGTTATGCTAATAAGCATTTCCTTTTTTTACATTTAAGCTGTCGTTGAGCATTTGAAATTAAAATTCATTTACTTTGAAATTCAGTAAGCTTTTAGTAATAGGTGGCTTTCACATTAGGTCATCGCCGCCCTCCCCCCCCCCCCCCCCCCGGTAAAATTTCAAAAATGGTTTTTAAATGCATCTAAAACTGTCAATAGTAATAAATATTTTTAATTATTACATCGGTACTTAAAACAAAAGTTACAAACTGGTCCCCACGTTAGACAAATAGCCGCTCCACCCCCACCCCCTCCGCGGTCCCTGATCTCAGAAGCTTCATCATGAAGACCGCTGAACGATCGCTTCCGTCATCCTTGTTCTATTCTCAAGCTCCTGAGCTTAATTACTTTTATTTCCGTGTTCTCCGAATAAATGAATTACAGTCACAAGATTTTTACAGGAGAAGAGAATGAAGAAAATGAATTTAGATGCTAATATCTGAAATTAATTTTTGGACTGCGTGCATGCTGCGGAGGTTATTTCTATCTGTTGTTCCCATGACTGCACAGCCCTCGTTCACACTTTCTGACCAATAAGGTCTTGCCCTTGAAATACGCATACATTATAGCATGACACAGAACCAGTAATAGATTTTAAATTATTTTCACCGCAATAACGCCTGCTCTTTTACCTCGTATCCTCTTGTCATTGCTTGATACCACAATTACACTGAAGAATTTCATATGGGATCAAGACCAAAGCATGGGCCCCTAGATAACCCTATAATTGGATTTTTTTTTTCAATGGAATAATTAATTTCTTCGCATTCGGAAAACAGAAACCTCTATTTCTGATTTTGATGGACTTAAGGACATAAAACTTTTCGGGGTTATCTCTAAAGGAAACACGGTGTCTCTCTCTAACAGACGTGGCCTGAGACAAACCAACTCATAAAAATGAAAAATCGTGGCTAGATAAAAAGTTTTACAAGTTATTTCTTAATAGCATTTCCTTCTATTTTATAACTAAAAGACTACTTTTATACTTTTAAGGCAAAGTAGAAAGTGAAAAATTGTTTCTGATTTCTACTTTGTTTTGTTTTTAGCCTACAGAATACACTAGTCTGATTTTATACTAAAATTTAGAATTTTCGTTGTGCTTACATCACTCGTTTTTACTAGAATCTCAAAGATTTAAGCAGAAATAGTTTAGTTTTTCGACCGATATTTAGGCATAACTCCCATTTTATCCGTCTTGGTGACCTATCTACGGCATACGAGAAAGTAAAGCTACTCAAACAAAATAAAACTGCATAATAACCATATATAGTAATAGCGTAAATAAAAGTATACTTAAGTGTGAATATTATTTTAGAAAAGGGTGTTAACGTATCACACACTCCAGCGTAAAAGTAGAAACGCAGGCTTCTTATGAGAAGCCTGGGCTACTGTCATTTTTAGACAAATCAAAGGTTCCTCTATGGAACAACGAAGTGTTCCTGTATGTAATGCTTTCTGCTACTTTTTAGTTTTCTAGATACAGTCGAACCTCCCTTAGCGACCACCTCTCGTAAGCGACCACCTCTCATAATCGACCACTTTTC
>OX421453.1:32192486-32197486 GCA_949126865.1 Montipora capitata
ATAATACTAATCAACAATATATCTCCGATTGCGATGGACTTAACACAAGATAGAGACATACGACTATCAATGGAGGTTTCATGGACCACGAAACCTGAGTCGAGGCGCGCTATGCATGCCGTTCGACAAAGAGTCTTTAAGCTATGGGTACAATAAACTGTTGCTGTTGTTGCTGTCTAATGTAGCTTAGTTTGATCTTCATTATTCCAATGATTTTAAAAGTAATAAACTCATTTCGAAAAAAAAGCAGATAATTCTGTCCAAAGTCAATCGAGGGCCTGGTTATCAAACCTTAAAACCTTCAAAAGCAAGAACAAATTTGTCGCATTCGATGTTGAATTGACCGTGATAGTGCACAATCTTTTTCGCCTCGCATGGGTTCGCAAATTAGTTGTGCAAAATTTAATCCAAAGATTTCATTGGTTGTCTTCTTAAAAAAGGTGTGTTTTGTGCGCCGTCAAGGCAAAAAACACAGACAAAAACATGAAACAAAAAGACTTATCGAGTTTCATAACAATCATCTCCATGCATTAACTATGTTCTGTCCCAGTGGCCAAATTGCCCTTCTACTTTGTCTTCTTGTGGGATTTCATATCCTTGTAAGATTCAGTAATGACAAACATATAATAAAGCCTTAAACTGAGATAGCATCCTGTGGAGGACAACGTCGAGTGAAATTGTGGATGTTCTATAATAAGCCAAAGGAAATTGAATGGTTCCAGTGATATCAAAGACCGTTTTTCAAGCAATAAAGGCATAGTATTTCCATGTTCACAACCAACAGAGGATCATCACCCCAGCCCCTGCCTTAAAAGAGTTGTTGGCTAACAACACTCTCTCTCTCTCTTTATCTCTCCTTCTATTTGGTCTAGTAATCAATAAAAGCTTATTTGTCTTTTACCTGGTCGCACAGTCAGCTTGAACACCAACCTCCCCTCCCACAATGGAATCAAAAGAATCAAATTCATGTACCTCACCTTCCCTCATAACTAATATCCTGTCGCAATTTTTGATTGTGTCTAACCGATGTGCAATTGTAATCACAGTACAGTTCTTAAGTTTCGTGTACACAGTGTTCCAGATAGTTTGCTCTGTCTGTGGATCTACATGGGCAGTTGGCTCGTCCAAAATAACAATTCTGTTTTCCTGCAATAAAGTGCGCGCTAAACAAACGAGTTGTCTTTCTCCGACACTTAAATTGGTCCCTCTCTCCAACAACTCGTATTCCAATTTTCCATTGAGCCTTTCTACGAAAGACTTCAGTTGTACATCCTCTAGAACTGCCCATAAACGAACATCTCCATGTTGGTTCATGGGATCAAGATTGCGTCTCAGTGATCCGCTGAACAGAACAGGAACTTGACTAAGAACAGAAATACATCGTCTGGACTCCTGGAGGTTAATGTCGTTTATTCTCACACCATCGATAATGACGTCACCATGAGCCTCAGGCATGCGTAGAAGTGCCGCCACTAGTGAGGATTTGCCTGCTCCAGTCCTTCCGATTACTCCAATCCAGGACCTTCCCTTGATGCAGAATTTCAAGTTCTTCAAAACTTGTGGTCCGCTCTCATAATACGTCATAGAGACGTTATGAAATGTCACATGCCCATCACGTGGCCATTGCGTGGGCGGAAGTGACTTTGTTTTGTATCCTGGTTCAGACTCTAAGCTTGTGTAGGTAATTACTCGCTCCACTGAGGTCATTAAATTTTCCACCTTCGAGAATTGCCGAACTGCGTACTGCACCTGCTCTAAAGTCTCCATGGAGTACAATAAGGAGAGTCCAGTAATCGCTGAAAAGCAAACAAAGCCATTATGGGACTTTACCACTGGGATAATCCTTGTTTACAACAATAAACGTTATGAAGGTTTGCGAATTTTCATGCAAATAGGGCATGTACTCTCCCTTGGTGCAAACATTTGATAAAAATACAATAGGCAAACCAGTATGAAGTGGGAGATAAATATTAACCGAGATTTTATGAAATAGAGAGAAGATTTATTGGATGATGATTCGGGAATATTCGGAAAAACCGCGAATGCTTCTTTGTAGGAGTCGAGCCTATGACCTTCCCATTACTAGATGCATCCGGCGAACTAATCGGAAGGTAGAAGGTTCGACTTCTTCAAGGGAGTACTGGGATTTTTTTCTGTATTTCAAGCTGTGATGTATGCCAAATGAAATTATTACTTTGATTCAGACATCCTGAACTCGGGTGAATCCAAACGATTGGTATGGCCATGTCGTCGTAAGATCTATCCGTCCTACTTTCCTTCTCTTTGTGACTCAGAATAAAATGATATCCTTGACTGGTACTCTGAACAAAAAAGTCAATTCTCTTTTTTCTTCGGATTTTAAAACTATTTTAACTAAACACTAAGTGACCCAAGCTTTATCCTTGATTTCAAAGAGACACCTCTTTATTTTAACTGGTTTTTCCTATTGAGTGGCCCGCCATTACTAACTTTAAAATCTTGAGAGAGCTGGATCGAGAAGAAGATGACGTCAAAAACTTACTAGTTTAATATTACAACGCCTGTGTACGCGGCTAAATTAATATGCAGCACGGGAGTTTCGGGCTTTCAGGCTTTAAAACTATTGTTTTGCATATAAAATAAACTGCATTTACACCCTGAAGCTTTAAGCTAGTGAGTAAATGACGTCGCTTACCCTAGATCCTGCCCTCTGAGGTCCAATCGGTCAATTTTGAACGTCAGTAATGGCGGACCGTGAAATCCAAAACTTACACTTAAAAGTAAAGAGGCTTTGGATAGTAATCAAAGCTCAAAATTTTGCCAGGCAGGTGTTAAGAAAACAAACTTGGAAAATCTGAAGGAAGGAAACAAAATGATTTTTGATCATAGTAGCATTTTAATCCATTGACTGACCTGGATCTATTGAGAATCCTACTGAAGCGAGACCCACACATGTTATAAAGGGAACACAAAGGAGATCAACACGAAGTCCAAACCAACGCGTGCTTTCAAATATCATGTAAAATGCTTGGTTGTGCAAGTCTTGATGCCTGAAATGAATGATTGACGTCACAAATGCATTTCTTCGAGTCATTTACGGCTGCACCATTCCTATCCTTGATGCGTCTGAGACGTGGGGGAATGAATTGTCTTGAACAATGGCTCTGAAACTGACTCATTAAATATCTCAAAAGGTTGAGTCATGATTCACTAAAATTTAGAACCAAATTTGTTCTTGCAAATATATACTTTTATATTCAGTCTTGCTCAACAATCGCCACGATGAACAGGTAACATAGGCTGACTGTATCTTGCTGTGTGGCAAGATTTGTACTTGTTCACGTTTTACCGTTTTACAAATGACATTTTAGTAGCTAGCATTGCAGGGTTAAGGGAAACGACTACCCTTTATTTTAAACAATTGCTGAGCTAACATACGTGCTCTAAGGCACTCGGGAGATCCTGCCAGCTTGGAGGGAGGAAGAACGCAGCGAACGAGCAAGAGGAAAGAAAATGAAAACCCAGCACAAACACGTCGTCATTCCTTTTTTCGCTGGATAGCTATAGAATTTAAAAACGATTTTACTTAAGACACCGAAACATGGGACAACGCATTAGACTCGAACAATAAATACAAGGTGGAGAGAATTTCTAGTCACACTGCTCGCCAGATGCCTGACCATGTAGTATGTGCTTGGCATTTGATTGAGTATAATTTAATAGTATTAGCTTCATGGAACCGTTATATTGGATTTATGAAACAAAAGGGGGATTTATGGAGTTCTAATGCGATTTTAAGATTTTTTTTTTTTCGCTTACTTGTAAAACTGTTCAATGAACTTGCCCTCCATTCCTCTCGTTCGAATGGTGTCCAAACCAGTCATGGTCTCTGAAAAATGCGAAAAGACAGGACTTCGACAAATCGACTCTAACCTCTTCAGCTCTCGAGAAGTCTTAAGATAGTATCTTCCAAATAGCACAAACACCACTATAGTAGGGAAGAGGAGGAATAACAACCAAGGAATTGCAACAGCTGGCAAGAAGATAGCTGAAATGACAAGAAGCATGTCTTGAATACACAAGATGAAAGTCTGGGGAAGCTGTTCGTCCATGCATCCAACATCCCTTGAAAACCGGTTTAATATTCTTCCAGTTGGATTTGTGTCGAAAAAAGAAAGTTGCGCGTGCAATGTGGCCTCCACCATTCTATCATGCAAGTGTTGGGAGGATCTAAGTGATACAATGAAAAAGAGGAACACACGAACAGTTGTAATAACGAGCGATGCTGCAGTCGTACTGGCGTAAATGACCATGTTATTCGTCTTTTGTTGCTGTTCCAAAGTTTCCTGTGATAAATACGACAACCACAAATCCGGGACGATTAAAGCAGCTGAAAGAAAAAAAAAATTTAATTTCTTTGAATGATGTACAGTTGCAGGGTGATTCTGGACTTTTTTTTTCCATAAGTGTGATGTTCCTTATCATGTATAAGTAAGCGGCAACGCTTAAGGAAATTGAAATTCAATCGAAAACGGTGAAGTTCTCCTTTCGATTATATTAATAATTACTGCACCGGCCCTCTATCTCAAAAGATTATTTTTAATTCAGCTTTGTCAAATGGTTAAGACTTCTTCAAAGAGACTTCTTCTAAAAACCTATGGATATTTAATCATATCACGCAAAGGTTTCACTCTTTCTTTCAATAAATTCCCATCCCACAGGTTAAAAGAGCAAATTCAAGGATAATAGAGTTGCTTACGTTGAGTGAGAAAAAACAAGGCAATTAACATAACAAGAAGAACTGGATGTATTCCGCTTGTGAAATAGTCCCAGTAAAGCCGAAAAGACACGTGTCCAATCGCACGATCCTCGGCTGGAATCAACATTCCTCTTGGCCTGTAAGCAGCTGACTGACCATCAAGCGGATCTGACGGCGCCTGGTATCCGCCGAGGGGAGTATATGAGATAACGGGTTCTGTATACTCTGTTCCTTCTAGCTGCGGTCTTCTCTTTTCTAGAAC
>OX421453.1:32202486-32207486 GCA_949126865.1 Montipora capitata
TAAGGGACCTAACAAGCAAGGACAACGAGGACGGTCTCGAGAACGTCTTTTGTTTTTCACAATATACCTGATATAGGCAAATATTTTCTGACGTCAAAACTTTCATCTTTTGTATTATAAGCACACGAATCTAGTATCAGAAGGAATAATACAGGGCAAATATTCATCAGTGATAAAAATATAGAATTCTTATTTATCTCCCAAAATTCTTGGTTTTCACATGACGTCACGACCACCATATTGGTGCTCCTAAACAAAGAAAAGGCGGCCATGTTGGTGCCCCGACCAAATCCTCCGGGAATTTAACTCTATTATTATGCAAACGCTTCCTTTTGTTTTCGTTGAAAAACATGGCTGTTGATCACGTGAGTGAAAACCAGCAATAGAAAGTTATGTGTTTATCTGAATCCTATAACGGGACATTCATCGCAAATGACGAGCCCCTTCATTTTCCTGTGAAAATTCCAAACTTTAAAGCAATATTGCATTAGTTACCTACTATTAGCTTGTGTTCCAGAAGAAAAGTAGTTATCACAGAGATTGTACAATCTTTTCCAGAAAATCCGTGACAGTCATCGCAACGCATTGAGGGCGTGCAAAGGGAAGTCTGGAGGGTTATAAGCGATGGCAACGAGAACGTTATCCCAAAATATCGTAATCACTTCGTGACTATTTAAACCTTTACAATTTGACAAGGATGTGGTTGTTGCACAAGAATGACACTGGTCGGAACGGAGCTTAATTTAGGGAGGAAAATCAAAATTTATCTACAAGTTCTGACGTCCTTCATATAATCTCAAAGTTGGGTATTTCAATAAGAATAAAACACAGTGGCTACAAACATTTGCTTGGACTGCATAACTTTTTAGAAACTTAACGTTTCGTTTGTTACAACATACATCATCACAAGAATTATAAGGTATCATTAAGTTTATAAAAATTTATGCAGTTCAAGCAAATTTTTGTGACCGCTGTTTGTGTTTTATTATTATTGAAACTTAAATGGCCTTAGTCAAAGATTTTTTGTGTATTTATTTCATGTTGTTGTTTTGCAGACGACGGCAAAGAACTGGACAAAAGGGAAAAAAGAGCTAAAAAGCACGTGCAGGGCGTGCAAAGCTATTGTTTTTGCTGACCTAAATATGCAAATTTGTGACGTTCTCGTTCACGGCTCAAGTTCCCTTTAGTTAATATGTTTATAATTCGCAGAGGTATCAGATCGCTCGGAGTATGAATAGATGGCGGACGGTGTATAGGTTCTTGCGGTTTGCACGTGCAACTACACAATGCTTCCTTCTTTGTGGAGGAAAAAATATCAAAAAGGCCATGAAGCTTCTTTTTTATTTTCGAAGAGAATTGCAGGCTGCATGGTGAGTATTTTCAACTTATATTTTTCAATTAATCGTTGTCACTTGACATCCCTTTTGTTTTTTTTTACCCCTTTATATCGCTGTTTGAACTGAAGTATACCATGTGCAATTTGCAGACTTCTTTATTTTCTTCGAATAGTAATCGAAGAAAATAGTGTTTTGAATCAACTAAAAATTGGCCTATGCTAAGCTTCCGTATACCAAGATACAGAGAAGCGTAAGAGCCGATTGCAGCACAATTCTGATAGGCACACACACTTAATCGACCACTCCCCATAAGGGCTTTTTATGGCCAATGAAACAAAATCAACCAGACAACAGAACAGAATAACAACTTTAAGAAATCCCAAAAGTAGTCTGCTGAGTGGCTTGCGGGATATTTTATTGCGGGATTATTTAAACACGCACAAGTAAATGTTGAGTTTTGCCCGAAAGCGAGGGCTGCGAAGCGACGAAGGCGAGAGTGAAAATCCGAAGTACTCGGGTGGTCCACTCGAGGCCAAACCAACGGTTTACCCGCCCGTGTAAATTATCCCGCGATAAAATATGCCGCCAGCTACTCACAAGTGCAGACGAGAAGTTGAATCGAGGACTATCGGGATCAAATTCAACCAGTGGTCAGAACGGGACTTGAACCCGAGATGTCTGGATCGCAAGGCAAGCAACTTAACCACTACAGTGGGCAGCACTGCCTGTCTGGATGATGACTAAATGGATATTCCCCTTAACCAACGAATTCTTACCTTTGAATAAATGATCCCCTTGAGTGCGCAACAAATTCGAGCGCCCATTACTTCAGCAACCCATCTTTGTAAATGAGAGGCAAATCGTTCTCCTATTGAAATTATTCCCATAAGCACAGCACAGACGTAAATCTTAGTTTTGTTTCCATTCTTTGAAGTCAAGTCTGTCAGGATGAAGCCGAGAAGTAAACACCGAAGAGTGCCACCGATCATATGCACCATTCCAAATATCACGACAATTAAGACATCTTTGGTGGGTAACATTTTCAACACGCTTCTCCACAATCGTGGTGTTTTTCCATTTTGTACTTGCGCTCTTCTTTCTTCGCACCAAAGATTTTGAAGCTTTTCAGTCTGAAACCTTGTTTTGTTTTGTTCCTCAACAGGAAGTAGATCATACTGCTGCAAGGGACGGGAATTCCCTGTTTTGAAGGTGTCGGTCATCCAATGAAAGAACAAAAGTGACCAAAGACTGATTTCATCTCTGTAATGAGTCGAGGTATGATCCTCCTGGGGAAGTTTTTCGTATCCTCCCTTGAATGGCATAATCTGTCAGAAAAAATGAAATGCCCAGCAGTTTACGGAGGGCGTTTTCCATTTACCAAGAAATTCCGGAAATTCCGGTTGGGATGTACATGGAACACACGTTTTTGGTTCGTTCCACTGGAAAATTTCCGGAATAAACGGAACTTCTGAAAAGGTAGTCCTGTTTTCCCGTTGGAAACTTTCCGATGGAAATGTGTGTACCATTTACAACTTTTGAAAGGTCTCACCACTTCCAGGCTATTCACAGCCACATTTTTAAATTTTTTGCGCGTAAAATCGCAATCACTGGGCGGCGAACGGACCTGAGTTAAATGGAACACGTTTTTCACCCGATGGAAATTTCCACCGAAATTTCCGGAATTTTTTTGTAAATGGAAAACACCCGGTATTATCTGAATTTAGAATACAGTTCCCGCCAAATAGTGCCCAATCAGATTGGGCCTAATGAATACAACTCTCCTGATTGGTCCGCAACCAAGTAGGCGCACGAGGGATTGCACGTGCTAAAAGCAAAATGGCGCGCGGAACGCAATGGTGCGACGTTTTGTTCCCGCAAAAAATGATCTATTAGTAGCCGTTCTAAAAATAGAAAATGGTTGCGGTCACACTTGAGAGAAACACATTGTAACAATAGTGTTGACACTACCCGTGTCAACTCACTGGTGTTTTGAATCCCTAGGGGAACACTGAACAATATAATCTTGAATTAACACTAGCATTAACTACCTAATGCGACCGCAACCGCTATCGTTTACTTCTCGTGTTGTTCAAAATGATTCTTGAAAACAATGCTTTTAACTTTGATTTACACCTTAATCAATTTAAAATATCGCAAAAACAGACGTGCAGGTATGTCGACGTCACGAATCGCTTGTATAGGGGATATCACAGGCACTTTGATTTACGTTCCATTCAATCTTTTTGGGCTGCATCACGAGGCTAATGCCTTAGAAATAATGATCACAAAATACAATTTCTGGAAAGCCATGGGCAAGACGAAATAAGTGTTTTGGATGGATTTTTTGTTTGGTTAATTTTGATAAGGACAATGGAGGATCGTCTTTCAACAAATAAGTACTTTATTCCAGAACGAACTTCTGACCTCAACAGAGGTCTTTGCTTTGTGCTTAGTTACACATGAATGATGAGGTGATCAAACCTGTTTTTCGGTAATTAAATGTAAATAAGAGGCTACAGGTAGCATACACTTCGTTCAAAGGTTTTTTAGCCGATTTTCTTTGAGGGTCACAGTATTTCAGTGTTTTCTTTTTTTACACTATCTTGGGAAATATCCAGTTCAATTCCGTAGTCTATAAAGTCCATATTTAACGACATTGATTCTAATTAAAATTAGTAAACAGATGCTTTACAAGTTTCTACAATGGTATTCACAAATGTTAACGTTTAATACTGTTTGTTAACAATAGCGGGAGAATAATAAAAATGCATAATTAGGCTGGTGAGATGTGTTATCGGGTCGTAGGATCATGATGGTTTATTCGCTGGAACGAAAACACAAATACGCGTTTCTGGTGGCCCACACAATTGTTTCTTGGTCTAGTGGTCATCGCCGATCGTCTCTGGATGAGGAAATGGCGAGTTCGAATTATACTTGAAGAACCTTCTGTGAAAAGTCTGTGCGGAAAACAACTCAATTACGTATGGGAAAAGGACAAAATAAAATGAGAAAATACACAGTGTTTAGAGCTGGAGTGAATACTTTGAGCAAGGTAAGTGCGCGGTCCTGATCGATCTCGGCGTATGCGAATTCGACCTGATCGTGACAGGTAGGACACACTACATGTTGGACATTTCATAAGACTTACGTTTGTTGCCGTTATATCAGTTATCTGTTTTGCACTTTTGACGCAGGATAACCAGGTTTCAAAGATCTCTGCTAAGCGGATCTCGTCGACTTTGACTGTTCAGTGTCAAAGAGGCTGTTGAACACGGCTTGTGGTGGAGGAGAACAGATACCATCTGCATGTGTAATTGCACTGATTGTAGTAGTTGTGAGGTACGTCGTGGAGTTAAACAGCTTTATTCGTTCATCTGTGATGGTGTAACAGTAGTTGTTATTGACGTCTTGTTGTTACACCATAGTGGAGTAAGGGAACGATGCCTGTGTTGTCAGTAATGCTACAGCGGTTTAGCACAGCGATAAAAAAAGCCATCATTCATCATGACTTGTTCAATGGAATCCGAATCAAGCCTTAAATTTCATTTTACAGATGTCAATTGATTTTCTTCGAGAGTCTTGGTTTCTTCGCGGATGGTGATCACAGGTTGCTCCACGGATGATAAGGTCTCAGAGTATCCGTATGAGATGTCATTGTTGTGT
>OX421453.1:32217486-32219986 GCA_949126865.1 Montipora capitata
AATACGTTTTGAACAAGATTTGAGCAGTTTAAAGTGCAAATTTGTTCCAGTCGCCTGAAATTTCAAGGTCATTTTCTAAAATAAGAACCTGTTGAATTTCTTAGGCTAACCTAGTTCTTATGTAAGGGGGAGGGGGGTCTAAGATGAAATTTTTAACCTAACATATAATACAGGTTCTTAGGCTACAATCACACGGTACCGAACGAATTTTCTAACGAATGAAAATTTGACTGGACATTTTGTTCGCACGGAACCGTGCAATGTTTGCGCTCTGTTCACTTGGAACTGACAAACCGGATTAAAGTTTAATCTTTGGAAGTGGTTTTAACATCTGTTCATGCGCAGAGCGCTACTTTACCAAATAGCCCTTATTCACGATAGCTGCCATGTTGGTTTTTAAATTGTCATGCAAATTAGCCATGTGTTATGCTGGGGGGCAAACAATGGAATAAAGGCAAATTGGGGAAATCGGCTCGTCGAAATATTGAATTAACATTGCTAAAAGTACATTTTAGAATTTAGAATTAATTACCTTTTATTATAATTTTCTATCTTTTGATTGCCTCCGACATTTTGACTGTCTACTTCGTTATCTGCTCATTTTTCACTAAAAAAACATCGAAGTAACTTGTGTAATCATTCTATTTTACTACTTAGGTGATAAACATTCAATAAACGTGAAACAAATCATATGTGTGGCTAAGATGTTCGTTATAACCTCTCAAACTTGTGTTGTTTGCCCCCTCAGAAATGTATAGCTAATTTGCATGATAAAGGCAAATCCAACATGGCGGCTATCGTGAATAAGGTCTCTTCAGGAAGGATGGCTTCTTCCAGCTGAGTTACCACCCATCTATGCAACCACGCCTTTGCGATGCCAAAATTTAGATGGTCAACTTGAAAGGTGTTCACAGTGCGCCGGTTAAATTTTCAACCGTACCGGCTAAAAATTCGTCCCCGATTTTGGCGTTCAAATTTATGAACGGCGAGGCGCCTAAATTTTTATTCGTTTAGCGTGGTTCCGAGTGAACGGAACCCCAAAATGCACGAATTTTCAACCGGTAGAAGATCCTTCCGCTACCGTGTTCTCACATGCGGGTGTTTACTGTATAAGTCCCTGGGGATTATAGTTTAGGCTGTCAACATATCAAGGAAAGGAAAGGAACTTTAATTATTTAAGTGTCTAGTCGTTCTAGCGCTGGAGCACTAATTGGGGACACTGTAAACTGAAATGAACAATTAAGGCAAATAAAGTGAAATGTTTGAGTTAAAAAAAGGCAAGGATCTCATGGATATACACACCAACCATAACTCTAAAAAAATGACCATTCTAAATCAGTTTCTAGAACTAAATATTGCTATAGCAATAAGATAAACGAAAGTTTAGACCAAATCACTGAAATGGGCACTTAGACTTAATCTGTAAAATGAGAGTTTAACTCGGGACTCGTGGTGGGTATATCTATGAGATCTTTCCCCCCCAAAAAAACTGTGTTAGGAGCCTAGAAAGGCCCATCAGGCCGGCGCTTATATCTGGTTTCTATAACATGAAGCGACTAGGAGTATTTCTACTCCCCGTGGATGGGATGCTAGTCAATCGCGGCGTTACGCCCAGCATTTTCTCTGGTACCCATTTATAAACCTGGGTGGAGAGAGGCACCGTGAGAGTACAGTGTCTTGCCCAAGAACACAACACAATGTCCCCGGCCAGCAGGACCCAAACACGAACCCGAACCACTCGAACCGGAGTCGAGCACTCTAAACCATGAGGCCAGTGCTCTCACCGATGCGCCATCCCTGCACCAGCTGAAAACAGAGTTTAGTTTAACTTCTAAAGAAAATGCGCTGCTGCGTCGGCGGGAAAGTGAAACACAGAAATGGGTTTAACTTTACCAAAAAATGTTACGATAATTTTGACTACCGTAAAGAAATTAGCCTGAAAGCTGACGTTTCGAGGTTTAAGTCCAGCTTTGTCAGAAAGAATCGTAAGAAAATCCGCTCGCAGACGTCGTCAGCATTCGCCCTGTCGAAGGATTAACGGTCGAAATGTCAGCTTTCACGTTTCTTTAATTTACGGTGATCAATTTAGCATGTCAACCCAGCTGATTTACCTATTTCTTCATTTAGCTTTGGACGGTTGGACTTGGTGCAAAGTAGAAGGTTCCTGCCAGGAATTGAGAATTCTGATTCGGCGATATATCGTACGTGACTCCAGGGATGATTCGAATAGATCGCGGTCAATCGACAGATCGTTTCCAAGAAGTCCAAACAATAGGCCATAATACTTATGATCAGATATGGAGTACGGGTTCAGGCCGTCATTGTCCATTTGAAGAAGTTTGATAGGTGGAACGTTTGATGTGTTTGCCAGTGACAAGAGGCGTATGGATAGTATTTATTAGAATTGTAAGTAACTGAGTGTCAAAATAAATGATATTTCAGATACATGGCAGATGTTTGTTTTTTGTCGCTAAGGTTAGCTGAGGGGCTGAGGCTGGAC
>OX421453.1:32222486-32239986 GCA_949126865.1 Montipora capitata
CACGGTAGTGATTTTTCTTTTGCTTTTGGCTTATGAATTATTAATGAGTTTGAGAAGCTACATTCACTAAGGTGACGGTTGGTCCTTTGTTGTCACTCAAGGAATGAAAGGTCGAGGAATTCCAGCCATGTTTGGAAGCTTGCCAGCAAAGCTTCCATTGAGAACCGCTTTGCGAGAACGGCTTCAAACATTCACTCAAGATGGCCACGAATACGTAATTGCTTCCCACTATCACCGACTTTTCCAAACCATTTTCTGGTGAGATTTAAAGGGGGAAAAGCATACTGTTTCATATCATCTGAGGAACGATATCCACAACTTGAATACTGCGGAATTAATGAATTATTTCCAACACCAGAGCAAACAACTGTCAAGTTGTTAATTATGAGTGGTAATTAGAAAGATCGTAAGCGGATGTTTAAGGACTGTTTACGAAAGAAAGAAACGATCTTCGCCGACGTCTTATCTGGACAATTTAAGCAAGCCGGACACCTGAAACTGATTCAGGTCGTTGGAGCGAACCCATGACCTCTGCGATGCCGGTGCAATGCGGAAGACCTTAGACAGCAATGGCCAGTTTCAGGTTGCTGACCAGCGGTTTTCGTTAAAACAATGGTTTGCTGGGGGTGCTCACTCTTGCGGTCTCAGAAAACCTGGTTGTGTTTATTGTTATTTAAGGTTTTTCGTGCAATGCTTCACCAATAGGCCTGGATCTAGCATGAAATGGAGGCTAATGCGAGCAAATTAATTTGCATTTGAAAAGATTTGCCCCTATTAGCCTCCATTTCATGCTAGATCCAGTCCAGCCGTGAGAATTCGAAAACGGTCTATTGAGCGATTCGAATCCCGTTGGAGCCACCTGAATTTTTCATGTGTCTGGCTTTAACAGACAATTGCTTAAATTGCGCAGATACGGTACGAGGATCATTTCTTTCTTTCGTTCATAGCCCGCACGTCAAATAGATAAAGCTGCATCAGATATAGAACACTTTTAGACCATTTTCACATTCCCAATAATACACTTTGTTTGCCCCCCAAATTTTGCAAAAACCATTGTTTTCAAATGCTCTTGAGGACACTGAATATTCCCAAGAGCATTTGAAAACAATGGTTTATGCAAAAATTGGATCTTCATTTACATAAACTTTTCTTTTGATTTTGTTAAAATGTCTTAAATCAAAAAAAATACCTCGTGTACATTAAGTACTTAATGACTGGTCCCGAGGGAAACAGTTCATTTTGTTTCCCGAGAATCTCAATGTTTCCCCGAGGCGCAGCCGAGGGAAACATTGAAATTCGAGGGAAACAAAATGAATTGTTTCCCTTGGGACCAGTCATTAAGTGATTTGTTATATAGCACAAAAAGAAAAAAGTACAATGGCAACAACAACGGCGGTCGTCAGTCAACATTCTGGGGTAACAGTGCACTGTTACCCTCTCATGTCATAGATTTTGCACTGTTACTCGCTCAGAGACTTTTGGTGGGAAACAGTTTTATTGTTAGATGTCATGTGACCTCGAAGTAACCAATGAGAGCGCGCGCTGTTGGGGAAGTAATACCAGCTATCTAACAATAGCACCTAAATTCTGACGCTTAACAAGTCATATACAACACTCGCGGACATATCTGTATCACATTTACAAACTCATAGCGAATAATGTATATATTACTTACAGCCATTACACCATCGGGAAAATCACGCGGTCATTGTGGGAAATCTTCGATTTACGTGGCTGCAGTCTTGGGTGTCGCGAAAAATTTCCGCCAAGGTGATAATTTTTATATGCAACAAGAAGTGTCCCGTAATCATTTGCCACCCATTTCCAACAATGAGGCAAGTGTTATTATGGTTTGGCGTTATATTTCAGGAGCAGCGTTTAGCGGACACTTTGTGACGCCTATCAAAATCGACGTGCATCTAATGGTCCTGCACGCTCATTTTTTTTTTTGTTTAAAACTACATGCAAAACAGGCTTAAGGGTCAATTTGATACAAAATGACCACTTAGCCTCGTTCAGGTGGCAAAACCGCTGATAACTCCGGTAAGGGCTATTACGTGCATGCATTTCTCGACAGATCTGAAATCTTTTGGGGTAGTTATCAATGCAAACCTTAGCTGCAGCAGTCATATCAATATCTTCCTTTTAATTCACAAAGGTTGCCCATACATGTGAATTGGCCAGCACTCTATGAAGCGTTTTCACTCACGTGACCAGCAGCTATGTTGGATTACTGAAACAAAAGAAAGTATTTGCATAAAAATAAAGTTTAATTCCCCGATGATTAGTTTGGTACACCATCATGGCCGCCACTCTTTTGTTTAGGTACACCAACATGGCCGCTGTGACGTCACATGAAAACAGTCTATAGGCCAAGGGCCCGTTTCTCGAACGTCCCGAAAACTTTTCGGTCCCGGAAAGCCATTTCCAAAACTGCCATTCGCTTGTTTTGAAAAGCCGTTCTTTTGACATTTTTTCAGGAGAAACAGAAACACGCTGGAATGAATGTGAAAAATATTTACTTATCATGCACTTTCCTATGTCTTTGTCCTCTAAACTTCTCTTTAAAGTTGAATTTTATAGATCGAAAAAGGCGTCTTTCAGTAGCCTGCATGCCTCTCTTTGTTTTTTAAGACATTTTTAAGTCTCGTGGAATAAATATTAATAGAATGAGCCAGCTCTTTTATGGAAGCGGGCGAGGGGACTTTTCTCCATGCCTGGCGTAGCCGCGTTTTCATCTCTTCCAAGTTCTCCCATTGTTTTTGGGACCGGATCCCGGTACCCAACCTCATCGATAATGCCTACAGAGATTTTCCAGTGGAATTAGCAGGCTACTGTTTTTTTTTGTATAAAATTGGGTAAGTTTCTCTGGCACCATGTCTGAGTTGCCTTGGCTGTGTGACCGGTGCTCCATCTTTTAAAAAGTCTCATTCTCCTAAAGGAGCTAAACAACTTTCTTTTCATTTAATTCAAGGGTTCCTCTAAAGTAGATCTGCGGCTAAATAAAGGCTTGACTTCCTTTATATTGTTAATGTAATAGTTAGATGTTAATGTTTGCCCTTGCGGAAAAAAGTAGTCGCGGCCTGTCGCTCCACTCCAAATGATCCATTTCTCACTTTTGTTGAAGGAAATCTTTTGGGGGAAGAAAGACTTGTCAACACTACTGCTGTTTCACTTCTTTATTTGGAGTTCTCGGGTCGATCTTAAAGCTCTCGTTCAACTTGTTCTTGCTTAACTCTCACTTGCCTTTAATCTGTTCTTTTTTCCTTACAACAGTTCTTCTTTAGGAGTATGTTCTCTAACGAGTAGTTTGTTCAAAAAAGTGCACCTTAGATCGAAAGATTCGTTTTCCTATTAGCGCCCCCGGTCCAGGCAACGCATCGCGATTGGTCAAAGGATTAGAGGCTTGGAACGCAATAACGTCAACTACAAAAGAAGTGATTAACATGAACTACAAAGGTGTACCTACGGTTGCACGAAACATGCATATGGTCCACGGCGACGACTTAAAAATTGCAGTTCCGTTAGGCCTTGAGTGAGTTCATTTCAGACCAATTGCAGTGGCTGGGAGACCAGGATCACTAACCTAAACCTTCTGGACGGAACGTGACTTCTCAACTAATAAAATTAAAGTAGCAAAGACTAAACCAACCGAAATAAATTAGGGATTAACAAAACTAGTTCATGTATCTGGCTAAGCCAAGCCCTAAACTAATAACGTCAACGCGGGATTAACGGATTAGTACGGTATCGGAATTTCTACAACATAATAATGATGGTACTACAGGGTTGTTTCCCAACAGTACAAGAACATTCGACCTACGTTTAGCGTTACAGTCTTTATTTACCAACATACACTAAAGACTAGGAGTACAGCAGTTGCACGACAACCCGTACTAGAAGCACTTGTCAACAGAAGCACTTGTCAACACAGTCCTTTTAGTTTCTCTAGTTAATTAACCCAAGCGGATTAATATATCCTAGTGTGTCCAGGTATGAATTGAATTGTTTGCGAGAGATCAAGTCTTTCCTGAATCATCAATCAGTCACTAATAAATATAAAGATAACTCTACACTACTAGAAATGATACGGCAAATAAATCATTATCACACGTATTGCTTTGGCACGCGACAAACGTACTTCAACGCGTCGTAAACTAATCAAAACAAACACAATTTAACTCGCAATTTTTACTTTTTAAACACTAACCCATTCAAAAGAACTCAACATTAAAAGTACCGCAACTTATGAGGCGAAGCAATTTGCTTTAATGATTTTATGTATGATCGTAGTTGTCCAGCGAGGCCAAGCAATTTAATGAAATAATCGTAGCTACAACTTTTTATCGTTTAACACTTTTCTTTACCTTGTAAGCGGGTGGGACGTGGTTTCTTAAGAACTCCAAACCACATCATTCTTTGGATTCGGTAACTGAAAAAGGTACTTACGACATTTATCTGTAAACGAAAATCCTCCCATTCTTCTGCTGTTATTTTTTGTATTTGCAAGCAAATTGTAAGCAAGGTTTGCGTTGTTTTTCAGTCAAGAGTGGTTTCTTTTAACGTCTGAGAGGTTTTCATTCTTTTTTTCTCACGTGTCGCCACACTGTTACTGTAGAACCAAGAAGCCCTTTCCTCGAAAGTTGTTTGGCAATTTTTAACTGGAGTTCCCTCATAAGTGTTTCGGCGGTTCTGCTCAGAACAGCTGGTCTTCCCGTTCTTGGTTTGTCTTCAAAAGCTTCGCGACGTGACCATTTTTTTCCCCCAGCGTTCGCTTCTCTGTAATATTTTTGACGTTTCTCGAATCGATATCAAAATTGAGACTTGTGGTTGTGTATAAGCTGTTTCACGTTTTTTTCATATTTGTAACTGACGACAATTTACGAAAACAGACGACGACTAAACACTCAAACGATGGCGGGAAACAGAGAAGGGCGTGCATTCCCAGTTTTCACACTCTGGCGGGAAAGTAATGATTTTAAAGTTGTTATTTGTTTTAACTTTTGAATAAGTTTAAAACTTAAAAGTAATTAATATCAGGTAATTGTTCTTCAAAATATAATGGCTTCCAGAATGCGAAAATAAGTAAGATATAGGCTTGTAGAAAAAGGACGCGAACTTTTGAAACAACCTGTAGTTAAAAGGTGTGTAAGGAAATCTTCGGCAACGTTTAAAGTGAAGTACATTTTATACTCTAGCCTGAGAACGCAGATGTATTTCCGGCGGTGAGAGAAACGACCGCCGGAACTACGTCTGCGTTCGCAGGCTATTTATACTCTGGATAGTGACTTATCCACTGGATAAATTTATCCAGCTTTAATTGAACAGCTGGGGCCAGCTTGTTAAATAAAGTAAAATTCTACAATAAATATAAATAATCATATTAAATAAATATATGAAGAGGAAAAAAAATAAAATTAAACTAGCCAAGTCAGAACACGAAGTTCCACAAATAGCGGTGTTACTTGAATTAGCTTATTATCATTGCTATTGACGTAAAACTAGGGTCATTCTAGATCAATATCAATCTTCGAAACCGGACGTTTAAATTCCACACCTTAACAGTTCTAGATACAAAACTGTACTTTTAAACATTGCTATAAGCTGATGGCATAGGAAGACTAATCATATTATTTATGGCTTTCCACAAAACAGTCAATCTCGAGTTTAATTGCGGGCTCAAGCAGAGCCCGCAACCCTAATCTGGGAGTCTGTTCAAAATTTATGGCGAGAATTCTTCTTCCAAAATGACCCAGAGTTCCTTGTGTGTAGGTGATCTTCGAAAGGTGAACACGTGCAAGCGCCAATGTGTTCACGTGATGGCTGTCAGAATATTATCACAGCGGTGCACGTGCCGGGAATTTACTGTGATTTGGAAGGAGGGACGAGTTCGTGTCGTTCGCATTGAGCTAAAACTACTCGAATTGAGAAATCCATCGGCGGCTCATCACATTCAAGATTGCGACCTCTTGACATACAAAAGGTGAGTTTTACTCATGGTCTAAATGTTATAGGTTTACGCTGAAGTTACTGTTTCATTTTCCGAACAAATTTACTGTTTTCACATGGCACAGCTTCAGCTAAAGAATGGGCTTTATCTCGCACGAGTGAAAGCAAATCTTAAGATTGGCACAGTTTTGCCACAATCTGACCCAGTTTGGTCACCAAGTATAAGATAAAGGAATGTAACTAACACTGGACGAAAAAATGGATTTACGAGGGTAACCAAAGTACAGCAAAAGTGTAGCAAATACCACATTTGCAGAAATTTGCTCAAATTTGCTGAAGAGCAAAGATTGATATTGCACTAGATTTGCCACCCATAGCAACGGTGGTAAATGCCACATTTGTTTAGGATTTGCTCCTGTGTGCAAAGGTAACGTGTGCGTGCAAATTTGGGGGTTATTTACATACTGATCAAATGTGGATGAAAATGTGTTTCTTTGAACTGTCTTTACACATGACGCAAATTAGCGCGCAAATTTGCTGTTTCGCACACCTTTTGCTCCTGTTGTAAAAACGTGTAAACTCATTATTTTAAGCAAGTTAAAGCAGGGTTGGAAATGTGAGCGAAATGTTAAAGTTGAACAGTGTTTGCTTATGGTAGTAAAGGTGATCAAAATCTTATTTTATTGATCATGTTTGCACATATTGGAAATTGCAGGCAAATGTTTATCATTGAACCAGATTGTTTTATATAGCAAATGTGAACAAACTCTTAGTATTAAACATGTTTGCTCACGCAGCAAATGTTGTCAAAACACTTATTTTGAACAATTGTTCCTGGGTGGCAAATTTGATCAAACTCTAAATTTTGGGAAATTATGCTTGGGGCAGCAAATGTGGTCAAAACCTAAGTCTTGAACAAGTTTGCTTGGGGGCAGCAAATTTGATCGAACTCTTACTATTCAGCATGTTTGCTCAGGTAGTAAATATAAACACAGTCCAAGTTTTAAGCGAGTTTGCTTGGGCAGCAAAATGTGTAAAACTCCTACTATTTACCGGGTTTGCTTAGGTATAGCAAATAAAATTAAAGTCCAACTTTTGAACAAGTTCACTTGAGGCGGTAAAATGTGATAAAACTTTTAATATTGAGCATGTTTGCCCCGATAGCAAATGATTTTATAATGAAAGTCCAAGTTTTAAACAAGATTGCTACTTAAACACATCAAAGAGAACCAGTGACATTCCATTTTATATGTTCAAATGATTTTTAATTCATTCTATAAAGCAAATTTACCGTGAACATAATTATCTACTAAAAACTGGGGGTAAAACAATAACAAATTACAAATTGTATATACATAATTATACTATATATACACCAATCAGATCTTTTAATAGCCTATAAGAGAAATATTCATTCTCTAACATATTTTGAATAGGCTTTTTCAGAGTTGCCTCAAACCTGTTTCAAAAAGAAGCCTTTTAGGTTTGTGGAACTCAGAAATCGCCTATTTAACCCCTTCACTCTTTGACCAATTTAATTAATTGTGACAAGACAATTTTTTCACTCAAACTGTTAAATTTGAGGATGAAATCCTGTTAGTGTAACGTTACCATTCAAATGCAACCCATTTTGGCAGACCTCTTGCTTAGTATTATTTCTTGGGACTTTACATAAAGGAATTTTAATTCTGGGGGAGTTCCTTCTCTATTAGGAGTGAAAGGGCTAATTCTTTCTACCAGTTTATAATTCTCTTAAATATAACAAATGGGTTAACAGCATTTTAACAACAACTAATTTAGATAGCTAGTAAAGTGGCATTAAAGGAAAAAATATATGTATATTAATGTTCGAAAAAGGTGAAATTACACTAATGAAAATCATGGAAATTTTCAGCATCCAAGTCAGAAATAAGCAGATTTAAACAAGGCAGCTCAAGAAATCACCACTCAAAAGTATTCCAAATTGCAATAATATACTTGTCATTGCACAGTAGTTGCTCATGGTATAAGTAATACCTTTGGTTTTATACCGTGTACCTACAATCATGGACAGAAGTTGTTGAGACACATGAAAATTACCAACCTTTTTCTTTGGTGTAAATTCTGCTTTCTCCCCTCGTGAAAGGTAGCCTCTCCTTTCCCCTTTTTCAATGTTGGAAACAACTAAACATCTAAGAAGCCTTTTGCAACATTGTTTGGGGGAGAGGGGGTGACCACAGATGAAAAAGATGTTTTCATTTGAATACAAAATTCTATTGTTTGTTCGAAAGTGTTAGTTTTGCTAAATTATCTCAACATCTCTGGCCACGATTGTAGTATTTATACATTTCAATCGAACCTAAAAATGTACTGCTGCCTCTCATTGCTCCCCGTCGCTGAGGCCATTTTCTGCATGGTTAGACCTACCGGTACTTTACAAGTTACATCGAACTGTATGAGGTGTGCTACCCGCCAGTTCAGATGGAAAATACTACAAATTAGTATACTATAACAAAAATTAACTGCAGGGTTACCCTACTTTACAAGTTACATCTAACTGTTTGAGGTGTGCCACCCGCCAGTTCAGATGGAAAATACTACAAATTAGTATACTATAATAACAAAAATTAACTGCATGGTTACCCTACTTTACAAGTTACATCTAACTGTTTGAGGTGTGCCACCCGCCAGTTCAGATGGAAAATACTACAAATTAGTATACTATAACAAATTAATTGCATGGTTAGACCTACTTTACAAGTTACATCGAACTGTATGAGGTGTGCCACCCGCCAGTTCAGATGGAAAATACTACAAATTAGTACACTATAACAAAAATTAACTGCATGGTTAGACCTACTTTACAAGTTACATCTAACTGTTTGAGGTGTGCCACCCGCCAGTTCAGATGGAAAATACTACAAATTAGTACACTATAACAAAAATTAACTGCATGGTTAGACCTACTTTACAAGTTACATCTAACTGTTTGAGGTGTGCCACCCGCCAGTTCAGATGGAAAATACTACAAATAATTAGTATACTATAACAAATTAATTGCATGGTTAGACCTACTTTACAAGTTACATCTAACTGTATGAGGTGTGCCACCCGCCAGTTCAGATGGAAAATACTACAAATTAGTACACTATAACAAAAATTAACTGCATGGTTAGACCTACTTTACAAGTTACATCTAACTGTTTGAGGTGTGCCACCCGCCAGTTCAGATGGAAAATACTACAAATTAGTACACTATAACAAAAATTAACTGCATGGTTAGACCTACATTACAAGTTACATCTCACTGTATGAGGTGTGCCACCCGCCAGTTCAGATGGAAAATACTACAAATTAGTACACTATAACAAAAATTAACTTCATGGTTAGAAGTACTTTACAAGTTACATCTAACTGTTTGAGGTGTGCCACCCACCAGTTCAGATGGAAAATACTACAAATTAGTATACTATAACAAATTAATTGCATGGTTAGACCTACTTTACAAGTTACATCTAACTGTTTGAGGTGTGCCACCCGCCAGTTCAGATGGAAAATACTACAAATTAGTATACTATAACAAATTAATTGCATGGTTAGACCTACTTTACAAGTTACATCGAACTGTATGAGGTGTGCCACCCGCCAGTTCAGATGGAAAATACTACAAATTAGTACACTATAACAAAAATTAACTGCATGGTTAGACCTACTTTACAAGTTACATCTAACTGTTTGAGGTGTGCCACCCGCCAGTTCAGATGGAAAATACTACAAATTAGTATACTATAACAAATTAATTGCATGGTTAGACCTACTTTACAAGTTACATCGAACTGTATGAGGTGTGCCACCCGCCAGTTCAGATGGAAAATACTACAAATTAGTACACTACAACAAAAATTAACTGCATGGTTAGAAGTACTTTACAAGTTACATCTAACTGTTTGAGGTGTGCCACCCACCAGTTCAGATGGAAAATACTACAAATTAGTATACTATAACAAATTAATTGCATGGTTAGACCTACTTTACAAGTTACATCGAACTGTATGAGGTGTGCCACCCGCCAGTTCAGATGGAAAATACTACAAATTAGTACACTATAACAAAAATTAACTGCATGGTTAGACCTACTTTACAAGTTACATCTAACTGTTTGAGGTGTGCCACCCGCCAGTTCAGATGGAAAATACTACAAATTAGTATACTATAACAAATTAATTGCATGGTTAGACCTACTTTACAAGTTACATCGAACTGTATGAGGTGTGCCACCCGCCAGTTCAGATGGAAAATACTACAAATTAGTACACTATAACAAAAATTAACTGCATGGTTAGAAGTACTTTACAAGTTACATCTAACTGTTTGAGGTGTGCCACCCACCAGTTCAGATGGAAAATACTACAAATTAGTATACTATAACAAATTAATTGCATGGTTAGACCTACTTTACAAGTTACATCTAACTGTTTGAGGTGTGCCACCCGCCAGTTCAGATGGAAAATACTACAAATTAGTACACTATAACAAAAATTAACTGCATGGTTAGACCTACTTTACAAGTTACATCTAACTGTTTGAGGTGTGCCACCCGCCAGTTCAGATGGAAAATACTACAAATTAGTATACTATAACAAATTAATTGCATGGTTAGACCTACTTTACAAGTTACATCGAACTGTATGAGGTGTGCCACCTGCCAGTTCAGATGGAAAATACTACAAATTAGTACACTATAACAAAAATTAACTGCATGGTTAGACCTACTTTACAAGTTACATCTAACTGTTTGAGGTGTGCCACCCGCCAGTTCAGATGGAAAATACTACAAATTAGTATACTATAACAAATTAATTGCATGGTTAGACCTACTTTACAAGTTACATCGAACTGTATGAGGTGTGCCACCCGCCAGTTCAGATGGAAAATACTACAAATTAGTACACTATAACAAAAATTAACTGCATGGTTAGACCTACTTTACAAGTTACATCTAACTGTATGAGGTGTGCTACCTGCCAGTTCAGATACTACAAATTAGTATACTATAACAAATTAACTGCATGGTTAGACCTACTTTACAAGTTACATCTAACTGTATGAGGTGTGCTACCTGCCAGTTCAGATGGAAAATACTACAGATTAGTATACTGTAACAAATTAGTATCACCCAACTAATGGACTAATGCAAATCCTGCATTTTGATTGGCTACTCTACTAGAGGACTATTAGTAATAGTCCTCGAGTAGCAAAAAGCCCGACACTTTCTTTCGTTTTATTCCCTCATAAATATTTCTTGTATTTCATTTTCTAACTTTGCTATTGCCTTTTCTGGGCGACTAGTTGGGTTAAACCAAAACAATTAGACCCTTCGCCCTCAAGGGCCACGGGTCAATAGCCCATCTGGCTTCGCCTCATGGGCTATTGACCCGTAGCCCTTGTGGGCTACGGGTCTAATTGTTAAATAACTCCATGGTTAGACCTACTTTACAAGGTACATTGAACTGTATGCGGTGTGCTACCCGCCAGTTCAGATGATGGTACTTATATTACATTGATCTTTCAATCATTGCTGCCATGTGCAGATATGTCTATTGGAAAGATATCACTGATACTTATGCTACTGCTTAAGATTGATGTGTTTACGATTGAAAGATGACTGACAATTTTCTCAGACTTAAAGGATAGTGAAACCTTTCTTGATTTTACAATGTAGTCAAAAATTATTGAGAAACTGTTCTTGTGTTACCGGTAACAGAGGAAGTCACTGATTGTTGCACTGAAGATCTCTTGCTTGCATTTAACCTGTTCATTGAGAAGGCATTCAACTCTGCTATAATTACCTGATGTCTGAAAAAATTCACTTCAAACAGTTAATGTCATAAGATTAATTTCATAAGGTGACTATCCAGAATCACAATAAAACCTCTACCCTCCCAAGTATTGACATTAAGACATTAATCTACATTTGCATCACAATTCACAATCAGAGGACTGTCTGCTTCTTGCATCTCAAGAAATTCCCTCCAATTAAATTTCAATGCACAGTTTTCTTCAGCACTGCATCTTGTGGTTGAGGTACATGTAGGCCCTAGAAAATATTCACACCAGTCAATCAATCAATCAATGCATAAGCTACATGTACATTTCAATGAATGATGTAACACAACACTTTGCCATTCATAAGCAATCCTCTGGTGTAAATGAAACTGAATAATGAAGCTAAAGGAATTGCAAACTTATCTGGAAGCCTGTGACAGCATTCCACAAGTGTCCACATTTCCAAATTGATCATTTTGTGCATGTGATTAAATCAATAATAATTATTGTTTTTTAGTTTTTCATGATTTTTTAAAGGAATTAGTGTTTGAGGGCTACAACTCAAAACAACTTTGGTATATCACCTATAAATTGCCCTTCTTTTCTTGGGTTCCTGGCCATAAAGTACTAAAAGCATGATATTGTGAGTTTTACCATATCCAATTAAAACAGTGGAGGAATCATGCAGAAAACTGCATGAGAAATAAAAATTCCCCAGGATGTCCTTTTTGTATTGTTACTGTATGAACTAGACGAAGAACTGTGATGCGTACTTTGTCTAGTTCAAACAGTAACAACAAAAAAGGACATCCTGAGGAATTTTTATTCCTCAAAACTTTTGTTTTAAATTTTAGAGAGCCAGTTCTACAGTACATGTACATGTATGGTAGGTTTATAATCTTTCATGAGAAATTCTAGTAATTTTTATGCAATGCTTTTGAGTAGTCTACTTGTACCATGGAATACCACAAAAGACAATTGGGTTTTTTTGTAAAGGCTTGCATACACCTGTACATGTACATGCAAACAAAATACTTAAGTGACAAATACCATGTGACAAAGCTTTGCAAGGCTGCTGCCTAACGGTCGCCTGAGGTGCCTTATTTGCGAGCGCAGGCGACCAAATTTCTGAACAAGTAGCTTGAATGTGTGCCTCACTTGATTCATCACCACTTTCTTGTAAATATGATCCCCGCTGGAATTGATTAATTCTGGGCTCTTGAAAAAATGACTTGGGCTACTAACTTTTAATGTTGGAAGCTTTATATACCAACTCATAGGAAATAGTTACATAATTATATCCTTGCAAAAGCAATGTGGTGTGCAGTAGCAAGGTTTGGTGCAATACAGCTGCATGTACAGTTATTATTTCACAGTCTTCCCTGCATTCTGATTGGCTACAATTATATTTTATGGTTTGGTATAAAAGGCTTCAGTTACTAAACATGTTACATTGTTTGGACATGAGACACAAGTGAAGTAGACCATGTCGCACGAAAATACATGTACAAGTGACAAGTAACAAGTGAGAAATCTTTGTATACCATGTCATATGAAATATTTACATACAGTATATCCTTGCACAAGCAATGTGGTGTGCAGTGGCAAGGTTTGGTGAATAGCTTGGTATAAAAAGGCTTCATGATACTAAACATGTGACATTGTTTGGACATGGGACACCAGTGAAGGTATACCATGTCATAAGAAATTTGGTATTCGACCAAACCTTGCCACTGCACACCACATTGCTTGTCCTACGACATGGTGATGAGGGAGTAACCATACATGTAGAATACCCGGGCCACTATTGTGTTCTACTAGCAGTGTTGTTTGAAGAACGAGGCGTATAAAAATACATGCACTGTAAGTGGCAAATAAGGGGACGGATATAATGGGCTGTGACAGGAATGCGGAGATATCATTCCCCTTTCCTTATTATTGGTATTGTTTTAAGTGGCCTTAATAACATTACGTGAAATTACTAAGGGAGTGCATGTGTAGGTCTGCAAAAGTAAAAACTGTCCTTGCAGGGGGAGGGATGGATGATGCAAGTCTCGATGAATCAGCAATCAAACGTGTTATGAAAAAGCAAGGCTATTCTATACAAAATTTAAGGCATTTACTTTCAGTTGTATCAGTATTAAGGTGACCTACCGAAAACTCCTTCGGCAATCTTTTGCCATTCGGCCGGCGCTCTGGAATCTAGCTGTTCGATCCGCCACCCTTTGTATTTGTTCCAAACGTTCGTTGAACTCCGTTTCCTTTTGGAAGAAGGCCTGTATTTTTGCCACGAATTCTTTATCGATCAATGCTGCTGGCGTTGGCCGAATCTCTTGCTCGAACACCGTCTCTCAACTCCCTGATCACAATCCAGTAAAGCTTTAATAAGCTTACGTATGAGTATAGATTCAACGGTTCCATGTCAAGCAGCGAGCGAAGTCTACTCTCGCTAGGTTTTTCTGGTGGTATTGCAATTAGCGGGAATCGTGGACTTGAAATTAATAGGCATAGAACATTCCAAAGACTGACCATTCAACGTTCATAAGACTGGCGTGTATCTTTGTGGCGAACTACTGTAATACTATAGCTGGTTCCCGACGTTATGGTGTGAATGGTCGTAGCCCTTTCTTTCGGATTTCGTCGATTTCGATTTCGTACTGCCATTTCACCCACATAAATGTCAAGGAATCGCCGTAAACCTTAGTTGTCCAACAACGGAAATTTGAAAGAGGAAAGAACACATCGCCCGCGCGAATTTCAAACCGTCGATAACCGCTTCCATTGTCACAAAACCTCGTTTCCAGGGTCTTTGCCGGTATTTTGGTCGCCCCTCCGTAAAGATCCTGGGAACGAGAATTTATGTACGAAAGCCCCACCATTGCTTGGTTTTTGTTGTAGGACGTTGCCGCTGATGAGACTCAACAGCTCCCGAATACCAGTGCAGTTTTCGTTTAACAATATAACGGTTATGTAAAAATTGAAAGTTTACCGCAGCAGTAAAATGTGTAACAAATATCATATGCACACTGCCTATGACAAGAAAACGAAGATGATGTAAATCTCCATTATTTGCTCCCAGGCAAATATGAATATTTATAGGAAGGAAATTTGCAAATTTACAACGAAGTCATATTCAGGCAATTCATTCCTTTTTGCTCCCATTGCAAAACAGAGTAAATTAAATGCAAATGTACGTATTTGGATCCTTTGAAAATCAGTTCAAACAATACCGCAAATTATTGGTTTTTCGACATGTTTGCTTGCATTTGCGGTTGTGGTCGAACTGCTATCTTTACGGAGAGGCAAATTTGAGCAAATCTGTGGAACGATAAAGATTTGCATCCCACGCAAACGCCAAGCAAATTTGCAGTATACAGTTACATTTCCTCAACATTTGCACACAAATTCCTATAAAACAAATATCCAAGTTTGCGCAGACTTTACCTGTCAAACCAAATTTAAAGCAAACTTAGAGCCCTAAATTTGCCATACATTTGCTCAATTTGCAAACTCGAGTAAATCCATTTTTTCGTCCAGTGTAAACCAGAAACTTAACCAGAACTAGCAGAGTCAAATCACGAGTTTAAAAGATCAGTAGCGCTAGCATCACAAAGAGAGATATGATTCTTGGAAATTTGAAGCAGTAGCTGCAACGAAACCATCTCATTCAAGCATTGATTTTGTACCTCGATCTCGGAAAGACAGAGCACCATCTAGAATACCTAAGCAGAAACTGTTCAACTTATTAAAGCACAGGCAGAAAAGAAAACAAATCCAGAAGTATGTTAGCCGATTCCTAGATCATCATTACTTTGTCAGTTCTCCAGAAATTACAAATACTGGACTGGTAGGTACTGCGATGAGCGCTGCTTCAAGTTCATTCCTGGCAATTGCCTGCACAAGAGACCCAAGCTAATATCAAAACAAAAGGCAAAACGGGAATAACTTAGGATATTTTTGAGCTTTTTTTGCAATTCAAAAAAGAGCTCTCTCTCTGGGGCATATTGAATGCTGCAAATTATGAGTGAATGATGATAGACTATTTCACACGCTTGCCTACTGAACAACATGGCGACAAAAACCCGTGATAAGGCCAATTGATTATCCATATACGTTATAGAAACCTGCTGACAGAATGTTTACATTTATAGCGTTCCCATTGTTGTTATACCATTTGGTATATTTGTTTTATTGACTAAATAATGTTGTGAGCATCATGTGTCCATTGTGTTCTCTTAGATCAACTCGATCTTTACAGACATATTTCACTGATCTGAAAAATGTGATCCCTTCCAGATTTTCAACATCAGTTCTTTAGGACGAGTTCCTCAGCTTGGTAATGACAATTCTTAACCTTGAAATGTGTGATGCAAGTGCCATACATCTGCAGGGTCAAAATTTTCTGGTGTGTCTCATTTTGCACTCGTTCAGCCCGCATTTCCTAACCTTTGGTTACTCCTAGTAGCTAATTAAATAATTGCCTCTGGTATAAGAGAATCTTTGCTGGCGAGTCATTGTTTACATTTTCTTTCATTAACATACACGTTTGCTCACTGAAGGCATCAAGCTGTTTACGAAATGACGTCAAAAGGTAAAAGAGCTTGATAAACATAGGGCGCTTTCCTTTTGACAGAACTGGCCGGCCACTAGACACGTCAGTTTGCAAAGAAAATGCAACAATTTGAAGAAACACAGGCATAATAATCCTTTGCATTGTTCCGGAGGAGTGTATATCATTCTCGAAGTGTGTTAATTTGAAGGCGTTGTAGAGTTAGTCCTTCCAAATGCCTGGTCTGGCCTGTCAGTTCTGTCAAATGAAAACAGCCTTTCATTAAATCTCCAATTTTAAGCCTTTTAGCGTTGATAACGAACCAGTCACTTTCTTGGGTGGCAAAAATCCACGATAACAATAACTTTGAATTTTATAATTTAGAATTTAACTTTTTATCATTTTAACTCAAATAGTGTGAATCAGGTGAATGAAAATAAATAAATTACAATTACAGTAAAATCGTAAATGGTTTGAACCCAGAAGTCATACTGGAAACGCACCAATCACTGTTAAGTCTTCCCAGCCAGCCAATTACATCAAGGGTCAACTGACAGTCGACCAATAACATGACGAATAAGTTGAACAATGACATCTACGACCGGAGTTCTTATAGTATCTACTGACGTCGCACAAATCACTTGACACTGAAGATGACTTCCGCTAAGGTTGTCGAAACGTCAGTCAATGTCATCTCAAACAGTCCTTCTCAGGACTACACTCACCCGGAAGATCGTACTTTACTTAATTATAAATTACAGTAAAATTAAAATTGCCACAGAGAGCCATCCTCTATCATGAAGTAATCCAAGCATAACTTCGATTGTTATTTACTTCCATATTAGTGTCCAAAAGCATAGCTTGGATTACTTATAAAAGTGCTTATCCAAGCACCCAGATTGTAAAATAACCTTTGCCCTTTAAGTACTTTATTGTCAGCACTGTGCTGACAACAGTCTTCCTTGCTAGAACAGGTCTCTTTTCGTTTGCGTTCGCTGGACTAACGAAGAGACCTCTGCCATTGGTCGAAACGCACATTGATCCAACCGCCGTCCACAAACATGGACGGCACTCTTCAAACCGCATGCCCCATAATGTGTTTGCTGACTGTGACTTGAGCCCACTGTGTCCCGCGCATTCCTTTACAGCAATTCCGCTGATGGTAAGTGAGCCCACACAACATGAAGTATCACGTGA
>OX421453.1:32249986-32262486 GCA_949126865.1 Montipora capitata
TTGAGGTAGTATTGAAGTAGTATTTTCTTGTCTCACGATCTAGTCAATTCCGATTTATATAGAGAGTTTTCGACTACATAGTCTGCCATAGTCTTGTTCAGGCGATAAGGTCGAATGCAAGATCTATCTTTGCAATATATTTCAATACTAGCGTAACACCATGATGAACAACAGCAACCTATTTTATGATATAACTGCTTCGACACCCTTAAGGACGTTCGCGCCAAAATCTTCCTACGGTGAGACTTTCTTCATTTCTCGCATAGAGTTAGGTCATAAAGTACTTACTCCAAAAATATAAAAAAAAATGGGGGTCACCGACTTCGTTTCGGAGAAAATGGCAGTGGAAAAATGCCTTAATTTCGATAAATCTGTCATAATAACGAAAGGTAGCCTCATCTGCTCATCCATCGAAAATCCTAAAAATAAACTCTTAGAGTGAAGGTTTCCGTGCATAGATTTTTAGGGGTGGGATTTTAAGATAATTTCATGCCGCTAGGGATGTCGTAAACAGTAGAGTTCATCCTGGACGAGCGTTTTCGTAACCTCTATCCGTTGCAACCACTATCGGAATTCGATGGCACGAGGAAAGAAAATTAAAAAAAAGATAACTTCTTACGGTGAGATTTTTTTCATTTTATCATATTTTGTAGATAGTAAGTAGAGTAAGTGATTCATGATTAAAAAAATAGGGGTCACCGATGATCCAAGGGAGTAAAATCGATGTGATTTTACGAAGCTCTTGGAAAACTTTGTTTGTCACGTTTTTGCGTGACCTGTCGGGGAAGGACTGGAACACAAGAGAGGATCGATCGTTGAAGGGATGAAAGGTTTTTACCCCAAAACAAAGCTTTCTCGAGCATAGCAACGAAGTTTTAAGCAGTCGTCATCTTCATTTGGTTAGTGTTTTGTATAATATTTCCCCATTGCCGTCATGCTCGTCTTCTGGAGTGTGTTTTTTGTGAAATTTAATCGCTGGTTTTTTCCACGCAGGTCCGCACTATTCAAGCCGACGAGGACGAAAATACTGCTCTATTTTCACGAAAGTAAAGGATAAGAACTTCAAAAACATACATTCATTTTGAACTTAAGTTCGTAGGGTAATAAAAACATTAAAAAAAGAAACAGCCCCGTTAAATTTACGCAACGGTTCGTCCTCGAGTTTTCCAAACTTTCAGCCACTACTCGATCAGCAGCTACCTTTTAAAGAGCTTTTCCATCCTCCCTCTCACTTCTCTGTAACGTTTCATGATGATTCGGAAGTAAATGTGCCATTCTTTTGCCGGCCTGGAATTTTTTCCCCGGCGTTTTTGTCGTCATGTTATTTTAACTAATGCTTGAACGATATTTATGAAAGTCAAGTAGACTAGTGCACGACTGATAAAAACAACGCGAACATCAGTCGTGCAGTAGTCTACTTGACTTTCCTAAATATTTTTAATCAATTTTGACCGATCACGATCTTCTCTTATCCAACGCTGTGCAAGACTTATCGTCCACGGTTTCTGCAAAGGTTTTCAAACCTCAACTTCACTAATGCTCGAAGTAATGCGTGACATATTACAGTCGCGTTACCTGCGCAGTTACGTTGCGCACAAACAATTAGCGCGAACGTCCTTAACATATGATTAAGTACAGGGGAAATTCATAATTTGCTATGGCATGCTGAACGCCTCCGCCCTGTGTTATTAGAAACACCAAGAGGTCAGATAAAGTTTACGTGCTGTTTTTATTAACTAGGATTAGGAATGTTTTATCAGGTTTTAGACTAAACATGACGTGCGAGTTTATCGGACGGCTTCAAAAGCATTTCACAAAAAGGATGTTCCTATGGAGTCCGAACAAAGGTTTAAATTATGAGGAGAAAATTAGCATACCACACAAACAACCGAAGCCTTATGAGAGGTTGTTAAACGATAAAATTGTAGCTGCGATTATTTCATTGAACTGCTTTGCCTTGCTGGATAACGACGATTATAGGTAGAGTCATTTATTAAAAAAAGGAAATTGCTTCGCCTCGTAAATTGCGGTACTTTTAATGTTAAGATCTTTTGATTAGGTTAGTGTTTTCATGCAAATTTAACGGATATTAAGATTATTGTTCCCACTTGCCTGGCAGTTTCCAAGCAACATTGCCAATTTACTCTTATGAGAAACTAGCTCCTAAGGCTCTGTTTGCACTTTGGTAGTTACGATCAGAATGTGTCTTCTCCTGTGTCATGAAATTCAGAGTGAGACAAGTGTTTTACACATCGGGGCAAATGGCCTTTTCAAAGGGAATGTTTAAATTAGTTTTCGTATTTCGTATTTCGTTTTTGTCCGTGAGTGTTTACTCACGGGTTCTATTATACCATCGTTGAAGTGTATCCTTTTTCAGCCACTTTCTGGAAATAGTATCTGTTTCTGTAATAATTCGTTTTTGGTCCTTTTCCTTTGATCTCCTCGAGTTTTCAGTCTAAACTTAGTCTTTTGGGGGTTTTCAATAGGTGTTTTTAATCTGTATTCTAATATTTCACAGTACTGCAATTAAAAAAAAGTACCAGTAATCGTAGTTATTGTTCTGTTCTTCCTGGAACACGTATGCTAGATAAATTTATGGAAAAGGCGGCTCTCGTACTCGCACTCGTCCTCTCCTTGTTTTGTCTATTGTTTGGCTTCTTTTATTACACATAACATGAGAATTTCATTCCATAAAGCTCATTTGTACAAATCTATACGCTTTATTTTCACATGTGGAAAACGCTTATACGGCCAATCAGAATGGCGTACAGCTATTTCACATGTGGAAGTATAACCAATCAACGATAGCGTAAAGGCGTTTCCATGCCAATCACTCGTGCATCTCGTGCATCTCGTGCAAATCGTACTTTGTTATTGAATTAAATTAAATTTGCATTTGGTTCTATTGTTAGTGAGTTTTTGTTTCTAATTTGCGTTCAGAAAACTACTAGTTAATGAAAATTATCGTCTTATGTGTAATAAACAGTTCACGACATAACATAGAAAGTGCTTTGTACGGGGTTTTATTCACTCGTTGTTTGTGTCAAAAACCCTCACTCGCTCGTTCCTCGCTCGTTCGGGTTTTTGACACAAACAACTCGTGAATAAAAGGGTGACCCGAAAACACTGACCCCCGGTCCATGGAACCCCCACGGACCGGGTCCATGGACTGCCTTACGGACCGGTCCACGGACTATCTCTACGGACCCCCTCTACGGACCACCCCAAAAAACACAGAATTAAAAATAAATAACAACTGAAAATTCGTTTATACCGGTTGTCTGGATAGACCACTCTTGCAGGTGAGATCTCAGCCATTACGCTCCGCAAATCAGATAATTATAAAGGCTCAGGTGTTGCTTTTTCCTTTGCTGTTGACCGGAGTGCTTCGAAACTAAGTTCTTCCGCCATTTGTTTGTTGTGTGTGTGTGCCATTTTGTTCAGGACAGAGAGATCGTGAAGACTGGGGCGAATTCACAAACCCGCGGGAGAATGATCCGAACATTTTCAACAAAATGGCGGAGGGAAATACTAAAGAAAGAAAAGGCAAATAGACTTACTTATTATCAATCTTTTTCGAAGGATTCCGGTCCACAGCGAAGGAAGGGGCAATATGTAATTAATAGACTTTGTACCCGAGCCTGAGCCTTAGTCTGTTGAATTTGCCGATACGAGTGACACGAGTGGTCTATCCAGACAACTGGTAAGTCAAATCTTTAGTTTTTTATTTTCATTTCTGTGTTGTTTTAGGGTGGTCCGTATGGGGGGTCCGTAAAGGTAGTCCGTGGACCGGTCCGTGAGGCAGTCCGTGGACCCAGTCCGTAGAGGGGTCCATGGACCGGGGGTCAGTGTTTTCGGGTCACCCTGAATAAAACCCCGTACGCCGCACTTTCTATGACGTAAACTATATGTATATAACGACCTTAGACGTCGATTTCTCAGCGAATTCACTATTAGGTACGGTTTATACTCTAGGCATTTCACTGGGTGAAACCCAATATTTAATAAATATTTAAGTCACATTAAACAATCCTTAAATCTAACGGAAACTTTAAGCTATGTTTAAGACTTTTAAACACATCTTAAACTGAGACATTAATTTAAGTTAAATTAAAGTTTCCTTAAATGCATGTGAAATTCTTGTTTGAATTTAAGTAGGTTTAAGTTATTTTTAATAGGGGGTAAATGTATTGAAAGATTTAAGTCGCATTTAAGTCTGCCTTAAACATACGACTAAATCCATTGAAATATTTAGCTCTGGTTTAGGCAAACTTAAACAGTATTAAATCTGTTTGGAACATTAAGCATGTTTAAGTCATGTTTAATAGAGAAGTAAAGCCATTGAAAGATGTAAGTCTCATTTAAGCTGCCTTAACCACTAAATCCATTGAAATAATTAGCGTCCAGTAGAGTTGTTGCGGCAAAATCGTAATCTTCGTCAACATCTATGTCATTTTCGTCAGCAAGCCATAGTCTTCGACGTCGTTTTCTCGTTGTACACGGAGTAGGAGGATGAATAGAGAAACGATTTTCCACAGGTATCACATTTGTTGCGCAGAAAATCGGCGGAGTCAGTAGTTTCTGGACAAAATTGCTCGCAACCAATCCTAGAACCAGCCATTTTGGAACTTAAAATGCGAGCGCGTGATTTCGGCTGTTGCGTGACAAAGGCTTGACGCGAGGGGTCGAGGCTCATTCTGCGCAAAGCCAATCAGATGTCTAATATCGAATGCCCATATATAGTAGCGCGTCATTTGAAATCGTATCACACTTCTGCATTTTTCTGCAGTAGTAGTTTACATATTGAAGTTCGCTTGTTCAAGTGAGATTTACGCTAAGGATGCGGTTCAAGAAAGGCAGCTAGTCCTCATGGAAAAGATGAACCGAAGATTGGATGCGATTCAAGAAGGGCAGAAGAAATTGGAGGAAGCAAATGCTACTCTTCGAAATGAAAATGAAACGTTGAGAACAGAGCTTGAACGGCAACAAACACAGAAGAGTAGACGTGGCAGAAAAAGCCGTGTACAGTCCACTGTAGAAGTCCCGAACGATTTAAGGGTAGGTATAACTTAACTTGACTCTTATAGAATACAATTAATTTGTTTGGGGCCGTAGCGTTTGCTTCAAAATTCGCTTGTTGATCGACGTGTCATCAAAGGAACCGCCATCGATGTGGACTATAGATCGGGAAGCCTTTAGTCATTTTCTTTTGTAACTTAAGGTGTCTCTCACTCTTACACAGTGTTACTGAATTTAGATGGATGTCTAAGACGTTTTGCGAAGAAATAAGTTGTATTCTGTGTTTCGTCATGTTTTTATGCCGCCATAGTTGAATACAAACATGGAGCAGTTGAGGGGCTGGGCACCAACAAGCTTGTAACTCGGCCATAGAGCATTTGCTTATTTGTCACTACATTCTCTGTACTGAATTTGACATGCGCTGGGCAAATGTGTGGTGGGTGGAAGGGTATAGTTTTGCACACTTTACCTTTCATAATCAACTAGAAAATGATAAAAAGCTTACATTAAAGCCACTAATAGTTTGTGAAGTGGTTTGTCAAAATGGTAGTCACTATGCATGTTGAATTATCCCTCCCCATTGTCCACACCCCGCTACTGCATAGAGCTTGCGATCCAAGCCCCAAATTAAAAGGACCATCCCCCCATCCCCCATCCCAGTTCACTGGAAATTAGAGCTTATACTGCAAGTAAGCTTGTCATGTTTTTGGAGAGGATATTTTGCAGTACTTAATATTTCTTTGCTTATTTTTCTAAAAATTCAACAGCACAGCACTATCGATATTTCAAAACTGTCAAAGAAAGGGATCATAAAGTCCAAAGTGGAACAAATGACAAACATAAGGAAATCTTCAGGAGATCAAGGTGTCTCTTAAGCGTAAGTTTCATTCGACAAGTTTATCTTCAATTTCAAGATATTACAGTGCAACACGCCTTACCGTGGCCACCCAACTAACTTTTTTTTACAAGTAAGCCAATCAGGATACACAAATTTTATTAATAGTCACTCCTCGTTACAAAGTCCAACAGGCAAGTGACGCGACAACAAATTATTGAAAACAGGTCGGTTTGTTGGGTGCTTGAGATATATAGAACTGCACTTACTGTATATTAATTTGATTGCAATTTTTTGCCCGGTACCACTTTTTTATAATAATAATTGTTTTGATTTTTCCTTTTACTATATGTTTGTCTTACTTAATTTTGCAGGATCTTGTTAATTTTTTAATTTAAACAAAAAGATATTGTAAGCACTTGAGAAAATGAAACAAATATTGTTTACTTTTATCATTAGAAAATGGAAAGGCGTCTGTCTGGCTTTGAAAAGTTGAAGGCAACAATGACACTACGAGACCAGAAGTCATGCGGCAACTGCCTCTATGTAGATTATATGAGCAGCGAGGATTCCGAGCATGAAGAAGTGGAGGACCCCATTACAGGGGATAGAAACCAGCATTTGGTTGGTTATGTAACAAAGAAGCTGCCTTGGCAGCGAATGGCCCTTACCAATTTGAAAGTAAGGTTAGATAGGGCCCACAGGGAGAACTTAAACAGACATGCCAAACAGTTGCTCAAGCCAAGAAGGGTTGGAGGAGAGTCAGACAGGCCTGCACCTGCTGGGCCATCTTGGGCTGTTAGACAACCACACACAACCACAGAGTGAGTTCTGTATGGAGACAGAGGATGATGGGGCACACACAGTGATGGGAATTTTGAAATAATAAATCATTGATAATAATGCAAGGTTAAGAAAGTTTCTTTATGATTTTTCAACAACTCCCAGCAAAGAAACCTCAAGTTTCAAGCCCCACATGCATGATCTACACGACTTGTCTATATCAAAGTTTCTAAAAAATATTGTTTCTGCTAAAAAACTAAGCATGGAAGTTTTTGAATGTTTGCAATCATTTTTTTTTTCTGGTCAAAGATTGCTTGTGTACACACTGTAAGTGTTTTGGGAATGCTGAATATGTCTGAAATTAAGGATGGTGCCTACTAATATAGAAGTATTTTTGCATATACCTTATGACTATGCAAGGAAAACAGATCTTAGTATGGGCCACTGGAATCCAGAAAGAAAATTGGAGGCAGTGGGGCATTTTGTGGAGATAATGAAGGAACAATTATTTTTAGAAGCAGTAAAATACTAGGCAATGTATGGTATTAAATTTAAACTACTTTATTATCTCAGAAAAATGCAGGGTTCCCCCAATTTTCTTGTTGGATACCAAGAGCACTTGCTAAGTTTGCTTTCTCTGCATAGTTTTAAACTGGCAAAAATATCCCTGTTTTAGTAGGCATCACCCATAGGAAACCTGAAAATCTCAACATGCCCAGCAACTAAAATTGGCACCATCTTTAACTGTTAAATTTCATTATCAGACTGTGTGATCCCTTGAAACTCCTTTGAGCTGTCTTTTGTCTTCACTCTCCACCTCTTGGTACAGCAATATATATATATATATATATAATTTTTTTTTTTTACTAAGATAATTTTAAAAGAAATTTGGTTATATCTACCAATACAGTATAATTATTATTATTCAGACAGTGACACATGGAGGGATATTCAGAAAAGAAATCGGTTTCCCAACAGGAATCAAATCATGACTTTTCCATTAGTCCAGAACTGCACCTGACCCTGAATTTGGGTACATTTGTAAAAGACAGACCTTTTT
The DNA here is from genome assembly GCA_949126865.1 of Montipora capitata. Taxonomy (NCBI): domain Eukaryota; kingdom Metazoa; phylum Cnidaria; class Anthozoa; order Scleractinia; family Acroporidae; genus Montipora; species Montipora capitata. The sequence goes on from OX421453.1 coordinate 32,257,684, forward strand.
TTTTGGTACATATGACCTCAAGTTTGACAGAATTTTTGTGTTTTAGTAAGAATCAAGGTTAGGGGACACCTTGTGATTTCTATCATTAGTTCACGCATCTCATTAGTGTGTATTTCTGAACATAGCATGTGTTGCTCCAATACTCTAATACTTACCTACAAGAGACCAGTGGGAGCCCGGTAATTAAACTAGGTTCATATGATTAAGATCATGCCCATTAGGATTCAAATAGGGCGAAGCAGTATGTAGGATATTTACATTAACTTGGTTCTTATGCACGAGTCTCCTGCAGCTCAGAGGTAGATCATCTAAACCTTTTGGGAGAACTCAGATTTTCTTTTTCTGAGCATGTCTGTGTCAACTCTGACTGAAAAAAATACATTCTATAATATGCTATTTATTAATAGTGACATGGGGAGCTAGCTTTTAGGGACCTCTGGTTTTAGTAGTGCCTGTTTACTACAACAAGTCATCTCAATGAATACCAGTATCTTCAAATGTTAGTCAACTTATTGTGACTATGTTTTAGTACTCACCACCATTGACCTCTTTTAAGCAAATAGTTGTTAAGGATGGTGCCTCCTAATACCAAATTTTTTTTGCCCAGTTTATGACTTTGCAGAAAGAGCAGATCTTAGCAATTGAAAACCCCCAGTTTTCTGTATGGATACCAAGAGCACTTTCTAAGTTCTGATTTCTCTGCATAGTTGTAAACCTCACAAACCCGAGTATCTCAACAATACGCTGACTGTATGCATAGTAACAAGAGTAGGCACCTTACTTAAATATTTATAGATTATCAAGATTGATAAGCTTCATAGTGGCAGAATCAAATCTGTGTACATAACCATTTCCAAAATATTGAAAGCCAAAATCCTGGAGACTCATGATACAGTGTCCTGTATCTTTCAGACTGATAGTCTTTATTTTTATAGGGTATAATAGTGTATGTTAAGACATGAATTGTAAATGTTACTGTTCTTTAGCCTTCAGGGGTTTTTTTATTTTAGTAGTTGATTAGGAGGGATCAAACTTAACTTAGCAGGGACCACCTGATAGACATGATTTTGCTCTCACCCTTTTGTATACAGTGTAAAATATGAAGGATGGAGCATAAACTAGGCAAGTAATGGTCCCTGTGTCCCTTCTCAAACAAAAACCCCAAATCTTGGAAAGTATTCGCCCTTGTCACACGGTGGCCATATTGTCCAGGGAGACCAAAAGAGCTTTGTTTTACCATGCCAAGCCCTGCAGTGGAAAAACAAAGCTTTTTGGGTCTCGCGGGACAATATGGCCGCCGTGTGACAAAGGCAAATTGACTAACAAGAGCAGGTTAATGATAACCTTGACAAATGTAGGATGAAATCACTGTACCAAAGTCCTGGAGACTCGAGATACAGTGTACTGTGTGTTTCAGACTGATACTATTATTTTTACCTGTAGGGAACAATACTATTGTAGATTAATTTATTAATTTTAAGGGTTTATGTTCTGAAGTGTTCAAATTAACCTTGGAAAACATTGAGTGACAGATTAATGAACAATAATTTTTATTAGGGATGGAAATTGTCGATGTTGGAAAACATAAGGAGCGTTAGTTATTGTTAAGAATGATGTATTATTCAAGAAAGTTATTGTTATTTATATAACTGTATCAATTGATACTCTATTTGAAGGAATTGACCATTTTGAACTTATACATATTAAGCAGAAGAATGTCTACAATATTGAGATTAAAAATGTTGCAATTGTGGTTGAGAACTATGTTATTCGTTTTTACATTACAAGTAAAGTAGTACTCGTGTAGAGTACATAAGCATTTGTTTCAGACATGGTTGAAGTCTGTTAAACTTATGCTTCAGGTACATTTGATTTGAATTGAAGGAAATTCAAACATTTGTTCCGGAGGCATTTAGTGCGAATTAAACAGGTTTACAATTTTTGCAAAGGAGTTTAAACAAAAATTAAACATCTTTCAGGTGCGTTTATTACAGATTAAACAAAACTTAAACGCTACTTTCAGACACTTGATGCAGATTAAAGGGAACTTAAACACTTGTTTTGAACACGTTTGGTGCGAATTAAGCGGATTTTATACATTTGTTTAAGAAACGTTCAGGCAAGATTAAACCAAACCTAAACTTTCCTTTCAGATGCGTTTAGTGTAGATTGAACAAAACTTAAATGCCAGTTTAAGATACTTTTAATGCAGATTAAAGTAGAATTAAACATTTGTTTTGAACATGTTTAAGATGAATTAAATGGAAATTAAACATTCCTTTCAGCTACGTTTAAGCCCAACTAAACTGACATTAAATTTGAACCTTAAGTAAGTAAAAGACGAATTTAAGCTTTCATTAAACTTAACTTTAAGTAACTTAAACGTTAACTTAAATTAATTAAACCAAAGTTTAAAACATGTTTAATCCAAGATTAAGACTACTTAAATGAGCTTTTTCGCCCAGTGTTTGTTCCTTACACTTTTGTTTATTCCTGTTTCCTGAATTGTATTGACTTTCTCTGCCCGCAGCAATGAGAGAATTTGGCCTAAAAACGATTTTGTAAAGGAAAAAGCTTACAGGTTATGTTAACAAGTGCACTGCGCAAGCGCACTCCGCTTGATAGGTGTTACTGATGCATGATTGACACGAGCTAGACAGATGAGGTTCTGGTAGCTATAAAGGAAGAACGTTTAGCTGAGTTGAGGGATTCGCTCAATTAGCCTGTATGAGAACATTGTAATCTCGAGTAAGACCAAGATACCGAAATAAACACAGAGAGAGTCAACAAATTGAGTGTTGGAGTTACTTCCCCTCTCCCTCAGGAAGTTTTCTTCTCACAGAGTGCTTTATATAGAGAATTTCTAATGAGGACTGTTTTATCTGTTTTCATTGCTTATGTACGTGACGTGTTTTCGTTGACCTGATAGGCTGTTTCGCTCATGAATGATTAATTAACAATTAGATCCGTAGCCCGCAAAGGCTACGGGTCAATAGCCTATGAGGCGAAGCCGAATGGGCTATTGACCCGTGGCCCTTGAGGGCGAAGGGCGATACTAATGAGTTTTAGCAACACATTTTAAAGCGTACACCTTAATTTTTTTTTTTTCAGAATCTTTATAGTCTTACAGTTTCAGAGTTTGCATGCATCTTCCTTGCTTTGTTTATTTATTTTTATTTGAAATCACATTTAATCATGATGTTACGGAAACTGCGCACTACAAAATTCACAATTAGTATTATTTCACCATTCAAACACTGCATATCACATAAGAGCTAAATTATACCTCTTTGTTTTACCACTTTGTTTCGAGTTTGCCTCTAAGGTTTTTGGAATGGTACCAAGTGCCACAATAACAAATAAGACAACTTTTACTTTCTTTTTCCAGAGCCGTTTACTCAACCCCTCAAAAAGATGAAATGCGACTTTTCGGAGTAGTCATAACTCCATTATCCTTGATAATGGAGTCATGCATGACTACTCCAAAGCTTCGGATTTTATCTTTCTTATCGTTTGTTTTTACAGTTGTTATTGTTATTGTTATTGTTATTGTTATTGTTATTGTTATTGTTGTTGTTGTTGTTGTTATTGTTGTTGTTGTTGTTATTTTATTGTTATTGTTATTATTATTATTTATTATTATTATTATTATTTGTATATAACGTCATTATAAAATATCGCGATAATATATTAAACATGGTTAAAAAAAGGTTAAAGAAGGTTTAAAATGCGAGGTTTCGACTTAACTTAAGTAATTATCACGCAATGAAAATAAAAAATAAACTCGAATATATGATAAAATTAAAGCATGAAGTTATCTGTTTACCCTAAGGACGCAGTCAAGTAAAAGATTAGCTCGAATGGAGTCCGCTTGAGTATTGAGTGAAGGCTTAAGTTCCTTAATGATTAACATTTCATACAGAAGACAATCAAAATGACTGCTTAAGCTAGAGGTGTCAATACCACTATGGATATTAATAAGATGCTTGCCTATGGCAGAATACCTATGTTCCTGAATGCGTTGATGCAAGCGCCTTGTAGTAAAACCTACATAATAAGCATCACACTGATCACAAGGCACTTGCATCAAAGCATTCAGGAACATAGGTATTCTGCCATAGGCAAACATCTTATTAATATCCATGGTGGTATTAATTGACACCTAGTTTAAGCAGTCACTTCTCTCTTCTTAAGAACTACCAAACTAAGTTTGATTTTCTTCTGTATGAAATGTTTTTCATTAACGAACTTAAGCCTTCACTCAATTCTCAAGAGGACTCCATTCGAGCTAACCTTTTTACTTGATTGCGTCTCTAGGGTAAACAGAATAACTTCATGCTTTAATTTTATTATATATTCGAGTTCGTTTTTTTTTTATTTTCATTGCTTGATAATGACTTAAGTTAAGTCGAAACGTCGCATTATTAGTATCAATACTAAATCGGAGACCAACTGAAGTATTTTCCTTATTCTCTCTTGTACACACTCCTCAAGACTTTAAGATGACATTCAAGTTGACGGTGGCTTGCTTCATAATCGCTTCACTTATGGCAGTGGAAGCCGCAAAGATGCCAAGAACCAATCATAAACATGGTATCCACGAGGAGGCAAGATATCGTGCGCATTTTTTGAAGGTTTGTTTCCATGGTTACACAGCTCAAAATCGCAAGCGATACAATCACAAAACTCGTTTACAAGCCGGAAAGAATGCTTAGTCGTAGGCTGATGGGGAAACTCGACGTTTTTCATTTCAGGGGAGAAGGGATACCACAGTGGTGAGAGCACTTCCCTCTTACCAATGCG
>OX421453.1:32274986-32284986 GCA_949126865.1 Montipora capitata
AGATTTGCAGAATAAATGTTAATTTGAATCTTGCAGTGTTTTGGCAAGTTTCGACGGTGTGATGTTCGTCCACAACTATCAAAGAAAAAATTCTTGTATAGAACGGTCGACTCGTCAATCTTAAAGTCTGAAGTCAGAAGACAGAGCTTGTTCTGCAGAAATAATGACTCAATACATGTTTGAAGCCATTTCCTTTAACAAATTCCCTTTCTTTTCGAAGGCAACTACCCATAGATATCGGGGCTGGACAATCTGCGTGCCATGCGAATCTCGCATTTAAGTCTAAGCACCCATTTTAAACAGCTCTGATAAACAGTTATTAAGTCTAAGCACCCATTTTAAAACGGTTAGCTTTCAAAAACTGTGACTCGTATGTTCACTCGCATGGCTCGCCATGTTGGCTCGCTGGCTCACACATGCTTGGGCTTGAGTGAGGCTCCAGCACTTGGCTAAGTAGCCTTACTTCTGGCTGTTATACACAATTGTGGTCTCATTCACACAGAAGCCCTTCAAGCTAATCCTGCCAAGCCGACCACATGCTGGAAAGGTCAGACCACAACACCGGGAACACTGTCCCCTACTCTTTTCGAATAGTGTGTGGGATCTTTAACGTCCCACAGAGTTAATGAACAAAGGTTGTGAGACGGGACCTCCGGTTTATCGTCCTTATCCGAAAAGACTAGAGAGTTTAACCACTTGCAGATGTAATTACAAAGGCAGCACTTTCTCCTAGGTTATTTAAAGACCCTGAGGGTTGGTCCTGCCGGAGTTGAACTCACGACCTCTCGCGTCCGCGTGACAGCCCGGTGCTCAACCAACTGAGCAACCGGTGCGGAGCCACTGAGCCACCGGCGCGATTGTCCTAAGTCTAGATATCTGGCCTTTGTTGATGCTGCAACGAGGAACGATTACCACGATCGGATGGCGTTTGATTTCGGTCACCCGTAGAGAAAGCTCTCACAAATAATGGTCATACCGAAGACAGTTGGTAGCACAGCCATAACATACTTGCCCGATAGGAGAGCTTCAACTGCAAGTTTCTGCTCTTGTGTGTGTTTAATGCTTCCCATTTGAAGGGATAAATGATCGAAATCTTCCGCAAAACCCATATCGTACTTACAATCGAAGCACAATCTGACAAGAAGTAATTAACTCGTCAAAAAAAAAAAACTGACAGCGATGCATTGCCAGCGGACCAATCCGAATTTCCCGTTGCTGATGCAACGGGAAATTCTGAACGCGTCGGTTACTGCAACGGATGCAGTCCCTTATTACATTTCTCTTCCCAAGCCTCCTTCGGTCATTGTACTTGTTTGCGTAATTGAAAACACGACTGCCTCAGAAAAGCGGGCCGCTCGACTGATTTATGAACGGGACTGCTCGCAGTCTAGCCCAGCCAGCAGCACCCCTTTAAGGACGGTGCCTACTAATTTGAAGGTATTTTTGCCCCGGTTTATGATTATGCAGGAAATGTAGATCTTAACGAGTGTTATTGAAATCCAAAAAGAAAATTGGGGGTAACAACGCATTTTTGATTGATTGATTGATTGATTGATTGATTGATTGATTGATTGATCAGTTTATTTACCCCTCTTGCAGCTACAGCTCAATTACAAGGGCACCAGCAACTATATTATTGATAATTCATGAATAATATTTGTAAAAAGTTTAAAATACAAAGCATTGTTTGGCGTCGACTTTCTCAAACTGAAGCTTAATTATCTCTGAAAAATGCGTGGTTACCCCCAGTTTTCTTTTTGGATACCGAGAGTAGTTACTAAGATCTACTTTCTCCCCATAGTTTTAAACCGCACAAAAATATCCCTGAGTTAGTAAGCATCGCCAAAAGGAAACCCGAGTATCTCGAGATGCGCAGAACATATTCGCAATAACAATAGTAGTCATTTTCCGGCACCTGGTGCTTGGCATGTATTAGGTCCAACACGGCGCTTGCAGCCAGGGAAGAACTCAATACAAGCACAATTCACTACGAAAGGAAAAACAGTCGGAAAACGGATATTCATGTCTATGTCTTTCTGCATCAATTAATTGGTTGCGTTCGGTTCAGCTGCCAGCAGTAAGGGTTTCTGGTTTTTCGTGGTGGTTATATATCATCAACAAGAGACAATCTTTTCACGTCATAAGATTCAGCTTCGCCGCCCCTTGATTCACCTCATTCATAATTCATTTAGCTGATTCACCTGATTCGTCCGGCAAAAAAGGAAGGAACCTGAGAGAGAACTCTTTCCAACCGGAAGGAGAGCTCAACATACAAGGTCTGCTCATAAAGGCAAGGCGCTGTTACACGCGTTGAAACAACACTACAAAACGTGTTTCAACAGCCGTTGCACCGTGTAACAAAAAAAGGTCGAAACTTGTTCGGGAATCGAAATATTGTTACCAGATTTCCGCAAAACAAGTTGATACTAGTTCCATGGCATTCGCCGGTTTCTGTTTGGCTTACGCAAGCGTCGCGTAACAAGACCGAGCGAGACCAGTTTCACGAAGTGGTGTTACACGGTAAAATTCTTGTTCTTATCACCATTGCGTGACCATTGCGGAAGTAGCATAAAGCAGTTCTGCTATTCATGAAACCTATCTCGCAAGCAAAGGAAGTTCAAAAACGTTTCACGAAATCGACCATGTGACAAGGTGCAATTCCTCCTGAAACTTGTTTCACAGTGCCGCCCGTTGCACACAAGTGTCAGCCACTGAAAGTTTCAACGTGTAACAGCAGCTTAAGAAGAAGCTCATGTCATAAGTCAACTTCACGAACACCTAAAAGTTTTAAAGTACATCAGACGAGTTAATCAAGGTAAATTAACCACCGTGAGAAATAAATATTTGTAAGCTAAAATCTCGGACATTTAAAGTGGAAAATGAAGACCACCCCTCCCCCCAATTTCAACGATGAAAAAATGGCGGGCTTCAACTTGCGCGCGGATTCATCATTGGTTTTGGGGGGAGGAGAAACTAATTTTTCGTTTTATTATGTCCAAGATTGTAGCGTTTCGAGCGTTAGACAGTCGTCTAGGCGGTGGTTGATTTATCTTCATCAACTCACAAAGTGCCTGGATGGAGCAGGGATGATGGTGCAGGGATGGCGTAGTAGTGAGAGCACTCGCCTCCCACCGATGTGGCCTGGGTTTGATTCCTAGATTCGACGTCATATGTAACCTCGTTCTCAAGGTCTTTTTTAGAAACAAATTTATCATTCCGAAACCACATGACTGCCGCCAGCAACAACCGGTATAACCATCATGTGTTTTTTTTTTCCACTCTGTTCTCCTTTTATGGCAAGACTGAAGATCAGCTGACGTGTTAACGATGATCGTTTGTTATCGTGGTCTAGCATGTTTGTTCATCAGTTTTGTTTGACATTACCTAATGGAGAGTACTGAGTAAAAAAAAAAAAAAAACTTCTTTGAAGTATATTATGCCAATGCCCTGATAATGGTAACGGTAATACCAATACTCCTCCGATAACAGTGCCAAGTACTCTATGATAGTAATAATACCAAGTATACTCCTACGAAGTATATTGTACCAACCAATGCTCCTTTAAGTACGTTATATCAGTGATAATCAACTAAGGTCATCTGCTGCTTTGCGTTACAGTTAACGCGACGCCCAATTTGACTAAGATAGGATAACAAGAAGTTGTTTCAACACTGTGAATTTATGCAAGCACTAAATAAACAGATCTCCGAAACCGAACGGAAACCAGTGACTGACCCCACGTTCACTTGAAGTTTTTTTTTTTCTTTTTCTTTTTAAATATAAATAGCACAAGCGGTTTTACCATGTATAGTCAATGATCTCATATGGGTCACACTTTCTAACTTGTCAGATAAAAGTCTTTGTTTCCCGTTGTGTCACCTTAATGACGCTCTCTTCCTTGAATTAAACCTTCAAATCGTGGTAGTCTTGTATGTTTTTGTTTTTGTTATTCAATCGTGGGAAGATGGGCGTGGGCGTGCGAAATGGTTTTGTCACGGTCGCTCCACAAGTGACGTCTCGTGACGTCGGAAGGCTTACTGTAAATTCCTTTTAAAGCCTTCACAAATATTTGCCATTCATAATGCTTAAAACACCGCTCCTGATTTGTATCCGTTAAAGCAACCAGGCTCTCAAGTTCTCTTCAATCGCATTTCCGCTGTGTTTAAACGCATAAAAACGGGCAATAGATTACATTCCAAGCCAGTGTTAAACTGACTGCGTTTTGAACAAAGTCGAGAAGATCGGAAAATTGTGCCCTACTCCATTTGACGATTACTGATCCATGGCAATTTTAACGACTCGTGAAGCGACGCTTAAGGAGGGATATTTGTTTAAACAAAGCAGAACTGTGTGGAAACTCTGGAAAGCGAGATTCTTCATTCTTAAAACGACTGGCTTATTTTACTACAAGAAAAAGAGTCACTGTAGTGGTTTGGCCCTCGGAGTTATTGCATTCAGGGATATTTCAATGCAAGTTGACGAGGTGGGCGACAAAAAGCGAAAGTTTTGTTTAAAGATTCATGCTGATGGAAAAACATTTAGTCTGTGCTGTTTCTCAGAAGAGGAAAGAAATTCGTGGATGGCAGCCATTCTGACAGCAGTGACTTCGTTTGTGATCGAACGACACGAAGGAGAGAGATTGGACGACGAATACGTGATGAGAGAAAGAAGTTTGTCACGTTCGAAATCACTTGATGCAATCGATCGAGCACGAATTAAACCTTCTGGAACATCAGACAAAGCAAATGGCTTAAGTGCTAGTGCAACGGACCTTGATCGCATAGTTTTTCGAGAAACCCAGAAGACACCGCTAGCAAAAAGAAAACAGAAAGCATTTTCACACTGGGACTTCAAAAAGAGAAGTAGTTACATCAGCTTTGACCTGATATAGAAGCAATTTTAATTCAGAGAACATAAGTCATTATTCGATTTGTCTTCGATGTCGATGTCTTGAAGGCATTTCTCGAGTACCACGTTTTAAACAAACTGATTTATCCTGCAAAAGTTCCGAAGATAATACAAACATGTTCAGACTGTCAACGGCTCTCCGAAATTTTGGAATGAACAGAAACCTCATGTATTTGCTATAGGTCGCGCCGTGACACGCATATTTAAGAAGGTAAAGTGCATGGAATTTCACTTGCTTTCAAATGTGTAATTTTTAAAACAATCTGTACAGAAATTTCTTGTAAATAGATAATTTATCTTATTTTTTTGTGAAGAATGTTAACGGTAGTCAGTGACAAAATTCTGGCTTTTGGAAGTGACGTCAAAAGCATAACCATTCGTCAAGTATTTTATGGCTACCGCATAACAAAGATATTGCCACATAGATCATAGGTCAGCTGACGTTATTAGCTTTTTTGATTGTATTAAGTGAATTAATGGCCTCGGGGGAAATTTTACAAGCTGTCAATGGAAGGATTAACTCTTGTATCTGCTCTTACACCAATATCTGATATATCCAAGGTGACATTATTTTCGAGTATTTATGATACTTAATTCTAATTAAGAGTGTATTGTGCTGTACCTCAAGGAGGAAACACGGCCAACATTGGAATGTAGAACAATAAACGTCGTCGGCCTGTTAGGAAATTTATAGTCCTGCATTGTCACCCTCGTGGTTTAGACAGAAGAAACTGCCCTGTCTGAACGGAAGGAATACATGGCTGGCAAGTCTTGAAGGGGTATTTGGAAACAGAGATGGTCCCTTTAGGGCGATCTAATTTAGTTTAGTTCAAGAGCATGGACGATATTTTACCGGAAAAAATCACGTTTCCTTGACATCAATGGCAAAGTATGGTCGCTAGCTAATTTTAGTCTCGATGGGTGATGCTGAATCAAAAATAAAAGAGCATATTATTACCAATGAAAGGATTCCGTGTCTCGAATGGCAAGGATTGAGATGAAACTCAAGTTAAAATTACCAGACCTTGTTGAAATGGACTGAAAACGTAAAAACGTAATCCCTCCGTAATCCTTGCACACAAGATTGATCAGAAAAGATTTAAGCGACCGTGACGCAGATACAAATATTGGTGGTTTTCCCGTTACGTCATCGCCGTCAGTTCGATGGACGAAAACAAAAGGTCTCTCATCATTAGCTCCCTTTCTTCGTCTACCACCATATTCTCTAGGGATTGGTTGCAAACTTCCTATTCAGTTTTGTTTTATAAGGACGTCTAATTTTAGGGCTGAGGAACGTTCATAACGTGTGGTATCTAATTACAAACTGAGTTGTTCTTCATTGCATCATGCAAATATAAGAAAACCACATTGTTACTGTTTTTAAAAAAAACGCCCACATTTTTTTTTTTACTTTTATAGGTGGTTTTCACGTTAAGTCATCGCCACCCTGTTGGTGGACGAAAATGAAAGAACTTTCATTAGCTCCTTTTGTTCGTCCACCAGCAATCGTGCATTACATCATTGTTATCTGTGTCTCTAGAGATTGGTTGCAAACCATGTATTTATACTGATCACAAAAACAAAAACAAAAGCAATGAGCAAAATAAAGGCGTTCTTAACAGACTCTCAGCCAGGCTAAAAAGGTTCTTACCACAAATTTGAAGACTGTACATCAAACCACATCACCACGTAACCACGGTGCCATTTACAGGACCGGTTACTAAGCCTAGACTGAACCATTTTACAGTTGTGTGCTTAGTTACCTGGCCTTTGAATGAAGAAAAGGGCTGGAGTTGACCTTGATTTGACAGAAACCTCACTGCTTTTCTTATGCTAATGATATTGTTGTCATACTAATTAGTCGGAATGTTTATAAGAAAAGCAGCGAGGTTTCTATCAAAGCAAGGTCAACTCCAGCCTCACTTTCACTCAAAGGCCAAGTAACTAAGCACACAACTGTAAAATGGTCTATTTAACAATTATTCCATGAGCGCGCGTTGGATATGAGATGGTAAATAGCCAAGCCGAGTTGGCTATAACCAGTCTCATATCCAACAAGCGCGAAAGGAATAACTGTTTTAAACTCCAAAAATTTGGAAGTGCGAAATACGAGCGAAAAAAGCGAGAAAACCGAGCGAAATCGAAAAAACTTGATGAAGATGCGATGTTATGTAATACCTTATGGTCAGAGAGACGCTGGCTCGTCACAAAAACATTTCTTGCCTTTTCACTTGATCCAAAACGTCGGAATTGATCAAAAATTTCCAAAAAACAAGTCTTTTTTTTCTTTTTTGGCTTCGTTCAGAGAGAAATTTCGCTTTCCGGCGAAACGATTTTTAGCTCAGCAACGCTTAGCTCATTTACCAAATAAGGTCAAACTAAGGTATATGAGCTGATAACCGAGATTGAGTGACGCAATCAGTGCACGCGAAATGCATTATCCGAGGTTCAGAATTTAATAATAGGTATTGGTATCACTCAACTAGTGGACTAACGCAAATCCTGCGTTTTAATTGGCTACGCTACTAGAGGACTATAGTCCTCGAGTATCGAAAAGCATGACGCTTTCTTTAGTTTTATTCCCAAATAAATATTTCTTCAACTTAAATTTGCTAACTTGATTATTGCCTTTTCTGTCCGACTAGTTGGGGGATACTAAAACAATTGGACCCTTCGCCCTCAAGGGTCACGGCTCAATAGCCCATGAGGCGATTGACGGGTCTAATTGTTAAATGGAATCTAGTATGTTCTTATAAAAATGCTTTACGTGAAAAAAAAAAAGAAAAATTGTACATGGAAAACCATACTATTGCGAAACCTGCGAATGAATAGAGGACAAGCTGTTGATCACGGAAAATATTCTACGAAAACAGGAACCCATAAACACATATGGCTGGTCAAGACTTCCTCCTTTGTTGGGGAATTTTGAGAAAGGGATTTCACGCCACCGTAGAAGGTAAAAAACTGAAACGACACCAGGCTATCAAAGGTTAACACATGTATGCTCTCAGCAGTCCATAAAGGGGTACTCAAAGGTTTATTTTACATCTACTACTGGAAATTGTTACGTTTACATTATAACCGTCAAAAATTTTATTAGTACATGTTGGTAATTTACCTGTCAAGTCCGCAGTATCTTAAATACTAAATACACGAAGAAAAAAAATTCCAACTAATAAACATGGCGTCTTTTCTTTAAGGAAGAAGGAAGAGAACCTGGGAACGAGGCTACCGTTAAAAGGGGAGAGCAGCATTACGAAAGCGATTACAAAATTATGTCAAAATTTGAAGGAAGCCCAAACCAACAAAATTCCTAATTCACATTATCACAGGAGCATTAATTAATCTTTCCATTCAAAAAAATTTCCTAGCTCTTTGTTTGGCTTGTTCAAATTCCCTCAAGACATCACGGAAAACAATATCCGGTGACTCGGCAGCATCAATGCAAGAATGGAGCCCGCGTTTCTTGTAATAGTCAACCAAGGGTTTTGTCTGCGTGTGGTATGCCAGCAGGCGCTTCTTTAGAGTAGCCTCGTTATCATCTGACCGACGAACAAGGGGTTCTCCAGTGACCTAGGGTCAAAATAGAGTGCGGAATGAAAGTCGCGGGTAAAAAATACAGCACCTAGAAGAAAGGGCGTCTTCCGGTTAGCACGAAAGATTGCGATTGGCTCCTTCATTCTTCCGGTTAGCACAAAAGAGAGGACCCCCACTCTAAATGTTTTCAAATTTTCTGGGCGCCTACGATTTTGATTCTTTCCTTTTCTGTTCTTCACCTGTCTGTCCCTCCAACTGTGTAGCTGACGGGAAATCGTTTCTGTAATCGTTGTTCTTGTAATTTTCAATCTTAGCATCTTTTCTATATATACGTTTGGTTTTGTGAGCTTATGAAACACGTAATTAAACCAATCCTTTCAGCTTTATCTACCCAATCAATCAATTCACGATCTTTGCATCTTTCCCGATTGCATCTGTTGCTTTTGAAAGAATAAAGATTTGAAAAATACAACTACAGTAACTGCATCACATTACAATATCTCTAATTTTGAGCGGTTTTCAATTGAGTGTCGTAAAGCAAATACCAAAGTAATTACTTCGACCAATCACAGCACATGCAAACAGCGCAATAAAACAATCCAAATTCGTACATGTAGCAATCCAAGTAACTTGCTCAAAACGCGGGAAAAATCGCGCGTGCAAGTGGCGAATGGTTTTGGGTTTCCTTCTCATTGGTTTATAAACTGGCGCGATATTTTTCAAACAATCACCAAGCATAGCAATTGCAATCGTGAAACTACTTTCGACAGTCATTTCAAAACTGCTCTAATAACACAAAAGCAGATACGTGAACGTGTACTTACATCATCAGTCATTGCAACTTTGGGTGGATTAAATTCTGTGTGATACGTCCGCCCACTGGGTTTATGAAGCAACCTAGCAAAATTAAAAGAAAAAAAAAGGAGAAAAAAAAAACGAAAAGAAAAATGAAAAAAAGGAAATACAGGAACAATCAAATGTATCAGAAAATCATTTTTTGGTGCGGATTTCCATATAATGTTAACACATTTTTTTATTACTTTTGCAGCTCTAAACACTGAAATAAGCAACTAAATGAATACATGTACATAAACCACAAAGTAAATGAGCAAATAGAAGGAAAACCATACCTCACAGCCTACAAATTGCATATGTTTCGGTGAGACAACTCCCTGTACGTACCTTCCAGTAATTCTTCTCACCAACAAGGAATCATCAATTCCAAATTCTACTACAGCATCTAGGCCAGATTTCCTCTTTTCAAGAAGATCATCCAGCTAGAATTTGCAACATTTTCAAAAATGGATTGTGTTAACTTCTTATCAAAGACTTAAAGAAGCACGTCAACGTCTTAGTATGCTTGAAAACATTATACAGTAACATGTGCATAATTAGGTAAAAATTCTATCTAGACCAAGCACCGGTGGCTCAGTTGGTTGAGCACCGGGCTGTCACGCGGGAGGTCGTGAGTCCAACTCCGGCCGGACCAACACTCAGGGTCTTCAAATAACTGAGGAGAAAGTGCTGCCTTTGTAATTACATCTGCAAATGGTTA
>OX421453.1:32289986-32292486 GCA_949126865.1 Montipora capitata
ACTCATTGACTCATTGATTAATTGACTCATAAATACTTGATACTCCATTCAAAGGTAGGCAAAACGAGAAAAAAACACCTTATGAAAGAAAACACTAACTTAGGTAGGGTCGGACAGGTAAATACTTGGCTCGCATGCAGCCATGGTGCATGGATGTCGCACAAGTTATAAACAACAATGACATTAATATTTTCCCATCTACATGTAACCCTTGCACTTAGTCTTTCTGCATACACTAGTATTGTAGCATTACATCTTACTGCAAATAACTGTACCATCTACAGTAGAAAAGGCTAAGGCCAAAAGATTACTTACCAGTAGCTAAATGGCAAACACAATACTTCTCTGCAAGCTTTGGAGCCTGTTAAAGAAGCAAATCGTTGTAACTAAAAAAACACTATCATCAAAATTTCAAGCTTATTTTTTCTTAAAATGTTAAACTTTGTTTGCATCACTTACACCTAACTGCCAAAATTCAAGCTTTAACTTTGATCCAAAGGTTTTCACTTGAACAAAGGTTTTGAATTTTAAAGGCTGCTATTATGTGCATTTGGCTGGAGAGCTACAATAGGTTAAGGAGAGAATGATACCCAACATTCACTTGCACATATCAATGCAGAATAGTTTATGAAATGAGCAAGACACACATTTAATTATAAGTATAGGTATAATCACATAATTGTGAGGGTGCAATTTAGAATAAATAAGCACAAGTAAATTTTTTCAGGGCTGAGACGATTTTACTCATCAACTGGGAGCATCCTAGTGTGCCTGAGGGGTAAATGTGTTAACCCTGTTGCTCCTGGGGGGTGGGGGGGGGGGGAAGTGGGGTGCCCCATAGATTCTACTCTGTTCAATTTTACTAGTCAATTAGGGGTGGCTGGGTTAAATATAAATAGGTATTTTCCTACGGTATATTATTACAAGTAAAGAAGAACGAAAGTTACAGTTCACATTGCAACCAGATTGACAATCATATATACTGTAACAGTTTGATGCTTCTTGGGTTTGGATAAATAATTTGAATGAATGAATGGTTTGAAAATGGCTTTGTAAGAGTCACAGACCCAAAAATACATTCAAATTTATTCTAGCGAAAGTAGCATCAAACCATGCTGAGTAAAGAAGAACAGACTACCAAAATAAAATTAATGGCAATATAATTCCTGATATAATCATCATAATATAACATATGTTACAGAACTGTACCTCTGCCAGTCACGGAAGATATAGGAAACAACCATTTTGTATACAAATTTAAAGGGGCTATGTCAAGTTATGTTGTGGCATTCACATTGGGGAAATCTTCAGTTCATCACGAGTTCCAAACTAAAAAATGGTAATGTGGAATTCCTTTACTGATAAAATTACTATTAAATCACAAACTCGATGATTCTGAGCAAAAATGACCTTTATCCAGGCAATTTGGCATAAACTTGAAAAACGTTGAGCTGACTACATGTATTTTCAAGATTACCCAAACACAATCCGTTTCAATCTTGTCCACTTGTGTCCGTGCTTCTCCATCCTTTTGCTGTATTTCTTTTAGGTTGTCCAATAGTTGTAAGTGGTTTAATATTGCAATGTTTCATTCTACTTTTCGGGCATTTCGGGTGACATGAAATTATCATTTTGCGCGACATAGCCGCTTTAGTGCCCAAAAATACAAGTATAAAAGACAACATTTTAAATGAGTAAAACAATTTAACAATTTTTTCGATTTTACTTTAATTTCCCTCTCCATATTCATGTAATGTACATCGTAGCGAATGTGGATACTTTTCAATTAAGTTAAATCGTGATTTCACTTTTGATCGAAAGACTGAATAGCGAACAAACGTTACGTTTAAAGAGTTACAGTAATCTCTCCAAGAATACAACTCTGCTGCTTTCATCATGCAAGGCTAGTTACACACTACATGATGTCCGCTTTAGTTGACATACAGTGTAAACGAAGCTTATATCAA
This sequence comes from Montipora capitata, assembly GCA_949126865.1. Lineage (NCBI taxonomy): Eukaryota > Metazoa > Cnidaria > Anthozoa > Scleractinia > Acroporidae > Montipora > Montipora capitata. The sequence continues at coordinate 32,291,954 of OX421453.1, forward strand.
ACCTGGGTTCCCTTCCCAGCGCCGGGTGGGCCGAGTAAAATTCCATTCACTCCAGTTCGTTCTTTGCCAGATTTGTTGGCTTTGTCGACTAATTCTCGCAGATCGCTTGGGTTTGGTTGTCCCCTACCTCCTTCGGCTTTGAAAAACGTTTTGGAATCAGCCGATGGAGCCATTTTGGAAGATCACGAGCAAAGATCACAAGGACACGTTCAGACATGCGTATTGTAGCTTAAAGTAAACACAGGAAAATTGGAACAGGAAGCGCGGGATGAAAAAAAAAAGACTTATGGCAATGAAATACAGTAGAATATTTCCATTTTATTATATAAACACCAATGAAATACCAAGTGAGCTTTCGCTCGAAAACATGGTATCTTCACACGTGAAAATAACATGTTATCTTCAGACGTGAAAAGATCAGTGTTGCTATGGTCACATACAAAAATCGCGCCTTTCGTGAAATGATTTGGTATTTCATTGGTGTTTATATAATAAATAGAATATTACGTGGCGGCTTGGAGATACGAAATTTC
>OX421453.1:32314986-32317486 GCA_949126865.1 Montipora capitata
CTTTTACGTCCCACACGATTATGAACATTGAAGGGTTGTGAGACGGGGCCTCCGGCTTATCGTCCTTATCCGAGAAGACTAGAGAGTCTAACCATTTGCAGATGTAATTACAAAGGCAGCACTTTCTCCTCAGTTATTTAAAGACCCTGAGTGTTGGTCCGGCCGGAGTTGAACTCACGACCTCCCGCGTGACAGCCCGGTGCTCAACCAACTGAGCCACCGGTGCGCGGTAAAATCTAAAGTACAGCCATCTAATCACCATTTCACAAAATATTCAAGAATCATTCTTTATACATTCAGTTACATGAACGTACTAATATTGAGAGAGATACTTTAATCCTTCTCAAAAGTCAACTGGGAGCTGGTCACCTTGGTAGAGCAGTGCAGCACCATCGCAAAGCCCTAGGTTCGAGCCCCCGTTCAAGCTGTTGCTTATGTCGTTTCGCCCACACTTTGATTCGCTTACACTTGAGTAGTTTCGTCCACACTATTTTGGTGCTGATTACCGCTCTTTCTACGCACCATCGCCAAACTTTGGGAAATATCATTTGAATCGATCGTGAATTTGCTTGGGGTAAGCTTGGGTTCTTATACGTAATTAGGTTCCATGCTCAACGAACCGAGTTGGGTCTTATGAGTGCTGTGGATTAAATTCTCAAAAATAATATCAACTTCGAGTTTGTTTTCATTTACCGGGGCAGTTAAGTCTTGCTTGTAGTCTTTTACACAAGAAGAAACACGTGTTGTTATCGCCGTTTGCACCCCTCTTTTAACATTGATGGGTATGTGCGTGCGCACTAATCGCTCTCTCTATGACGTGTTCATGTCTGTATCCATAGCCCGAAGGGGAGGTGGGAGGGGGGGGGGGGGTTACTCTCTTATATACGCTATATAGGTATGTGCCTCCCGATGGGGTAGGGTTTATAGATGTGCTCAGTCGTTAAATTGGGTCAGTCCTTTTTGGTATTTTTGGTATTGTGTTCCTTAGATATTCCTTAGATATGGTCACTAAATTGCAGTATCCACCCCAACACACACACACAAAGAAAAAACAAAAGATATGGTCTATTACAACTGTACTACACGCCTGACTACACGTTTTCAAGTTTAACACAGCGATTTTAAAGAGAAGTTTATAGCTTGTACTGCCGTACGTGCGCTCCTCACACCCTTTAAAAATATGGTGCCATTTTTTGGTTTTTGGCCTTAAAAATGAAAGGGTATCAAATCACGATTTTCTACCTTTAAGTAGGGTCAGGGTTTGAAAACCTTGGCGGCAAACACCTATCCTAAATTGAACCTAAAATTGACGAACGAAAGAACTTGAATAATTATTAGCTGCCTTTATCATGGTGAATGATACTAGAAAGTTAATCACTTGTTACCCGAAAATCTCAACTGAGGCGACACTGAATATCTACATGAACGAAAAAACGTCCAACAAATACTGGGTTTGTCAGATATTGTTTCTTGTGAACACTTACAGGGAAGGAGGGGAGGGCTGAGAGGTAGGGACTGGGGGAGGGGGGCACTATTTTCCTATAGTGTTTTTTCCCCCTAAACCTCTTTCCCCTCCCCTCACATTTCCGTGATCCATACCAAAACATAGCCCTCTCCCCCCCCCCACACACACACACTTCCAATCAAATCAAATCAAATCAAATCAAATAACTTTATTTATACACGGTTTTCTCATCAGTATCAGTACATAGTTACGAATTGAAATGTTTACAAGACTTATAATACCATGAATCTAAAACTAAAAACTACGAATAAATTAAGTAGTACTTACTTATGAATTAAAATATTTACTACTTATTTAATTACTTACTTAGTTAATTAACATATTTATTACTATAAAATATTACAATACCATTTATCTAAAACTAAAACTACAAATAAATTAAGTGAACTGCTTTACGTGAGAGCCGTGTAAATTAAACAATGACGCTAAAAGAAGCCGCTGCAGCCAGCGTGAAAGGATTCTAGAGTCCTAGCCTGCCGCACATGAGTTGGCAGACTGTTCCATAACACCGCACCACTATATCTGAAACTGTTCTTAAGAAAGTTGGTGCGGGGTAGGGGAACAGCAAGTTTATCTTTAGTGTTACGAAGAGAATAATCAGTAATGGCGCTACGCTCAACAAATCTAGATTGAAGATAACCTGGTGCGAGTCCATTCAGAGATTTATATACCATGCAAGCTTTTTGTATCTGACGCTGAGATTCGCTTCCAAACGTACTCCGCGGCCACTGCCTTAGCGCTCATTCTTTGGAAACTGAAAAATCTCGCATCATCTTTCAAGGGAAAAAGATTAATCCTTTTTTAAAAATTTCATTTTGAATTTAAAAACAATATATTATATCCTCACTTTGAACAAAGCTGTGATCAATACTTTTCGTCAACTATATTTAAGTTAAATTTCACATGCATACATACGTACATACAAGCATAAATACTGAATTGATAGCGCCCTGTAGGGTTTTTTCAGGGTCAATT
>OX421453.1:32324986-32357486 GCA_949126865.1 Montipora capitata
TTGCCACATTAATAATTAATGAATCACGGAAAATTAGAGGAACTTGCGGGAAATGCCAAGAAGAGAGCTGTTGAGTAAATTTCAGGTATATTAATCTCTTCGCAACAAAGATTGGCGATAAAAGACGACGTTTCGAAGTTATCTTGGCTTCGTTTTCAAGAGATCCAAATAGAATTTCGTGATTTATGGACACGAGTGATTTTTATGAAAGTTCTCAAAATTGCACGGGCCATAGATGTGCAATTTGAGACCTTTGAAATCATCACGAGTGAACCGGTCAACCCGCGGAAGTAGCAGTTCACCCTGAAACGGCGTTCCCTCTGCTCTTTGGAAATAACAACTTTGAAACCAAAAAATAAACCATCCCGTTTTCAAAGTCGACCGCAAACTTCAAACCGCGGTAAGCCGTGGTGGCAAAAATAGACTTTGGGATAAGGTTCGGCATTTGGCGGGAAAAAACCTCGCCATGTTGGATTATTATTTTTATTTTACATGTTTTAATTCAACCGAGCCAGCGTCCTCAAGACCCTCAAGGATGCGCAAGTGATCAGCAAAAATGTGTTAATTTAATAGTTAAAGCATTAAAAAATATAACGTCTAGGTTTAATTAAACGTGATTTCCTACAGCATTTTAAGGTGAAAAACGCTTCGGTAAATCCCTTACCACAAGAAGGGTATCTAGCCGTCAGAACTTGAACCGCAGAGACTTGAAACTCGAACGCAAGGCCATGTTTCACGTGACACCACCCGCAGTTAGCAATTCTTGGCTCGCACTCACGTGATTAGACCGTTATGTTGGTGAACAAAACAAAAGCAAAATGTCGCTCTCGTTTTGCATAATATTAGAGCCAAATTCCTAAAAGACTTTTTCGCAAGTCTCTACATTCTCAAAACCGATAATACACTTTTTAACCCCCTCCCCCCCCTCAAAAAAAAATGCATACGCATTGTTATCGATTTCCCTTGGGACATCTTCATGTCCCAACAGAAATCGGAAACAATTATTATGCAATTTTTTTTTTTTTTGGGGGGGGGGGGTGGGGGGGAGGGTAAAAGAGGTGTATTACGGGATTTGACAAAAGAGAATTGTTTAGTACACCAACATGGCCGCCATAACTTCAGGTGCATGCCAAGGATAGCTAGTCGAGGCTTTCAGTACAATATATTAAGCCACTGTTACACGTTGAAACTTTTAGCTGAAACTTGTGTGCAATGGCGCTGCGAAACAAGTTTCAGGAGGCATTGCACCGTGCGACGTGGTCGGTTTCGTGAAACTTTTTTGAACTGTCGTAGCGAGACAAGTTTCACGAAAAGTAAAACCGCTTTCTACTTCTGCAACGGTCGCAGCAATAGCAGTGGTGATAAAAACAGGAGTTCCACCGTGTAACAACACTTCCTGAAACTGGTCTCTCTCGGTCTTATTACGCTACGCCGCGTGAACCAATCAGAAACTAGCCGAGGCCATGTAAACAACATTTCGAGACCGGTTTCAACGTTCCCGAACGAGTTTCGACCTTCTATGTTGCACGGTGCAACGCCTGCTAAAACGTTTTTGCAGCGTCGTTGCACATAAGTTTCAGCTAAAAGTTTCAACTTGTAGCAGCGGCTTAAGATAATTTTTTCACTTTGTTGACAAAAAAATGAAGCAACAGCCTGCCGTTTGTCCTTTACCGTTTCACGTAAACCAAGAGTGAATTAGACTCGGTTTCTGGCTCTATCAATTTGCGCTCCTGCTCATGGACCTAGTTTTAGATACATTTCACACGTGAAAAAAAAACAAAAGGCCGCCAATTTAACCAATCAGGAGAAGCCATGTCACGCGTGATTGTTTCCGCCGTGTTTTTTTCAGGGACATGACAACTAATTTTCGCAGGAACTGTTGTTCTAGAACTAGACTCATTTTTGACTGTGCTGGGGTGCTCACCCATGCCATAAGAGCACTCTTATCTAATTCAATCTTGCATAAACCCAATGCAAAATCTGTACCATGACAGTTTCCGAATGATGGAATTGATCCACGCACTCAACTGGACAGTTTAATAAATTGTCTATTCAGGCGGCTTCAACGGGATTCGAACCCACGACCTCTGCGATGCGGGTGCAATGCTCATTGCTGCTGTGCATTGCATCGGCACCCACAGAGGTCATGGGTTCGAATCCCGTTGAAGTCGGCTGAAATTTTCAGCTGTCTAAATGACAATTCTTTTAGTTATTGTCCAGTTAAGTTCGGGGATTTGAATTTGTTCAACCGTCACTTATGAAGATATATGTTGTAGCATACGAAACGTCGACTCAAAAGCAAAATGCGCCTTATCATTATGTTTGTAACCGCTGTTTGTTTTACGTTTTTGATCATATCTATCTTTGGTCTACGATAACCCGCACTTCAAATATACAATTCTGTCATGACAGTTTCCATTTCCAAATCGTCATTACGAATTCGTTTACCAACGTTTCAGAGTGCTCGACCCAAGAGGACATGGTACCTCTCTCTGTGTTCCCGACTTTAGTTGCCTTTTGTCAAATTATCACTGTGGCAGAGACTCAGACGTGCCCTGCGACTGAATCAGAGGAGTCCGTCTTGGGGTGGATGTTGCAGAAACACATCTACAGAACCATGCGCGCCCATATCGGAATGCCATGTGCATTAGTCTGCCGCGAAGATGTTCGATGCCAAAGCCTAAACTTTGTGATGCCTCTGCGCATGTGTGAGTTCAGTAATCGTACCAAAGAAGCCAGACCAGAGGATTTTGTCCCTGATCCAGACCGATATTATTTCAGACGAGACATAAACAGAGGTGAATGGAATATATGATTGACTAAGGAGCACCCATGGCTGTCACTCTCTCCTAGTCTAGACTAGAAATTTTTATGTGACAATTTTATATGGCAAATACATTTAATGGTGTTGATAGCACAAAAATAAAAGCTGACAATTCCCAGTTGAGTGGGTCAGCAATGCCTTTGGACAACAGCAAGGCGAGGTTGCCTGGTCGTTCTCCACTAAGAGGCAAGAATTTGCCACATTTTATGTGACGAGTCGTCTACACGAGTAATTTTTCGTATTTCACAATTTTCATTTATCACAAAAGCCAGAAAACGCCAGCTTTTCAGCAAATACATTTGTCACATAAAAATTGGTCAAATTTCCTCGTCTACACGAGCAGTCAGTCAATGTCGTCTCAAACAGTCTTTCTCAGGACTACACTCCCCAGGAAGATCGTACTTTACTTAATTATGATATCACTCCTGGGTTCAAACCATTTACGACAAATAAAAATTGTCACATAAAAATTGCTCGTGTAAACGGGCCATACAACATTGTGCAACAAATGTGGAACGGTGTTATCTGTTTCACGTGCTGGAAAACAACTGATTTACGCCGTTCGAGTAATGGCAACTCGTTTAGCGGAGTAGAGCTCTTTTTCCTTTTTTGCATACTTTGCGAAAAAATTATTGTATGGGAAACTATAGATGCTTTTCACCTGACGTCACAGCGGCCATGTTGGTGTACAGAACAATTTGACTGTATTATAATGAAAAACATGAACCATAATTTGCTATTGCTTTGTACACCAACATGGTCGTCTTATCACGTGACTGAAAACCATCTATTTATTCGAGTTCTTTGCCTCAGAAGTTCGAAGCCAAAGCCGAACCTGAAGTTGAAGCCGAAGTCACCGAATTTGAGCTAGAAGTCAATGTCTGAGACAAAGCTTAAATAAGCCAGTTTCGCAGTCTAATGGTTGGGTTAGATCGAACATGAACCGGAAACTAAATAAATGCAGGGAAACCTTTTCACATGCAAATTATTCCCCCCGCAGTAGCCTCCATATCATGCTACAAGAACCAGTCTTACTGTGAGAATACGAAACTGGCCTATTAAAGTTAGAGAACTAACGATCCCTGTATCTTTCAATTCCAGTCCCCCTCGGTTCTATCCCTGAGCTGGCAGCCGTGTCTTGCCAAGAAATAAAAGCGAGCGAAGGTCAAGTTGTCAGCGCCAAGTACTGGCTGTCGACTATAAAACCGGGTACGGCGGTATTCGCATATTGCGACATGAAAACTGGAGGTAGCTTCTGTTGCACTCTCCACGAGCTTTTGTCCTGTTCTCTTCCTGTAAGAAATCCACACATCTGTGGGCTTCACAATCTTTATTTTCTTCCGTCTGAGGACTGTAACTTCACAATCTCGTAACAATCTCGATCTATCAAGGTAAACAACCTTTTATCTAAACACTCCTCCTTACTCTCACTTTTGACAATCGACATCTCGCAATTCTCTCTCTCGCACATGACTAATCTGTCAATCAACTTGAAGCTAAACACGTGACCAGAGACGTAACGCGTAACGCAACAACGGATTCTCGACACTCTCCCCCCTCTTGACTCGTGTGAGTCAAGAACACTGCCACAAGGTTAATTGTTTTACTGATTTGCCAGATGGCTTATCCTTTTAGTCGCATCCAAAGCAGCCACTCTGCGAGGCCGACTGCTCCCATGCAAATCTGTTGGTTGCACTTGATTTCTGTCTTGTCTCTTACCTGCATTTGGTCCTGCATGAACTTCAATTGGATACAATTTCTGAACTGGCCTAGTTATGTGTACATCCCTCCCCTTGGTGATTACCCTCACATGGGCCCCTCGTACCTCTTTGTCTCGTCCACAGATCAACCCTTCTACCACTCCCATCTTCCACAGGCCTCTCTTCACTCCATCTTCATGTACCACTACAACATCTGCCTCCTTAGGCAATCTTCCTTTCCCAGCAGTTTTATTTTCATGACTCTCCCGTAAGGCAGTTAAATATTCCCGTTGCCACCTCTTCCAAAAATGTTGCAGCTTCTTAGTCAGGTATTTGTGCCTCCTGGTGTATGTTGCGGTGTTTTCTCCAAACTCTTCTTCTGGCTCTAGTACTTCTGGCAATGAATGGATTCTTCTTCCATGAATCAAATGGGATGGGGTAAGAACCTCCTCTGATGGGTTGTCGTCGTCATAAGTCAGGGGCCTTGAATTAAGGGTACCTTCAACCTCCACAAGAATTGTTAACATCTCCTCAAAGGAAAGCCTTGCATTTCCAATGACCTTTTTCAAGCACTGTTTAACACTTTTCACCATCCTCTCAAAGAATCCTCCCCACCATGGGGCCCTCGCTATGTTAAAACGCCACTCAATACCCTTGTTGTCTAGCTCTGCTCTCACTTCGGGATGTCGGAAAAGTGAGCGTATCTCTTTCTCTGCTCCTTTGAAAGTTTTAGCATTATCCGACACAATCAAGGCAGGAGTTCCTCTTCGAGCAGTGAACTTCCTCAGACACCTCAGGAATGTAGGAGTTGAGAGATCTTCCACCAAGTCTAAGTGCAGTGCCCGAGTAACACAGCATGAGAATAAGCAAACATAAGCTTTCTTTAACTGCTTACCTCGTCCTTTGACATACATTGGCCCAGCAAAATCTACTCCAACCCTTGAGAAGGGTGGAGCCAGATTGACCCTAAATTCTGGTAAACTCGCAGTGGCTGGTTGGGTAAATGCAGTACCCTCCCACTTCTTGCAGGTCACACACTGGGACAATATCTTCTTCACAACTTGTCTCCCCTTGGGGACCCAGAATTTGGTGCGCAGTTCTGCAAGAGTACTCTTCACTCCACAGTGATGCACCTTCTTGTGACACCTTTGAATTTCTAGGAACGTCAGATGGTGGTCTTTGGGTAACAATATCGGCTCCTTTGCTTCCATGGGCAAATCAGCATACTCCAGCCGTCCCCTGCATCTTATCACACCCTTATGGTCTTCAATCAGACCAAACTTGTTGGAAAGCTGCTTGTAGTTCTCTTGACATTTTAACTCTCCTTGTGCTGTTTTTATCCAGTCAATCTCTGCCTCTGTCAGCTCTTGCAAGGATAGTGATCCATGCTTCCTCTCTGACTTTGTCTTCTTGGACACATTGAAGCAAAACCGTTTAAGCCACGCTGTCACTCTCAAAACCATCCTTATGCAACTGTACTTGTCAATTTCAATGACTTTGTCTATCCCCACTACCAGATCAGTTCGGGTTACAAGGATGCTAGTTGTCCTTTCTTCTTCTCGACTTTCAGTGGTAGGTGACACTGATCCTTCTGAAGGCCAACCCTCTTCTGACTCTGTTAACCAAGTAGGACCTTGCCACCACAATACATTCTGGTTCAATTCGGATGCAGGCATTCCTCTTGATCCAATGTCCGCAGGGTTGTCTTGACTTGGACAGTACCTCCAATCTCCCTTGTCACTCAGCTTCAAAATTTCGTTCACACGGTGTTTGACAAATTGTTTCCATTCCCCTCTGTTCATAATCCAGAACAGGGCAGTCTGACTGTCCAGCCACAGTTTCGAACGCTTAACACTCTGCTGCCAGGCAAGAGCACCTTCAACATTGACCATAAGTTTCACTAGTATGAATGCTGCCATAAGCTCTAGCCTTGGAATTGACAGCTCCTTCAAGGGTGCCACTCTTGTCTTGGAAGTCAACATTTGTGCATATCTACCTACCTGGGTTCTGTAAACAAGGTACACCACACCACAGTAAGCCTTCTTACTTGCATCTGCGAACCGATGAAGTGAGCACTCCTCCACCTCTTCGCGAGGGTGGTCATAAACGCAGCGCTTTACATCAATCCTATGACAGTCAATAAGGCCCTTAATCCAATCTTCGACACCCTTCTTGAAACCTCCCTCTAGCTGCTCATCCCATCCACACTTTTGACGACATATCTCTTGAAATATAACCTTGACACTCAATGTTACCGGGCTAATTAGCCCCAGGGGGTCATAGACTCCTGCTAGTAGCCTCAATGTATTCCGCTTAGTGGCGGGCAAGCCTTCCGCACGCTGTGCGACCGATGTCAGATCAACAGTGATGACATCAGCTCCATAATCCCATTCACATCCCAACACCTTCTGGCCTTTGCATCCCAACTTCATGCCCACAGAAGTAGTCAGCCCCGATCAGTACGTCTATAACCATCTCATCCCTTCCCTTACTCACATCAGAGAACCACAGCCCTTTCAAATGGGGATAATCAGATTTTACTAATTCTACATGGGTATTTGGTATACTAGAAATCTCGGGAACTACATATGCCTCCATGTTAATGAAGCTCTCCCCCCCTATAGGACTCACCCTGACTTGCACAACGTCCCTTAGCTTCGTATTTCTTGAGCGTTGACCGAATGTACTTATTGCAAGCCAGTCTTGCCTGGTTACAGGAAGCCGTGCAAGCCGAGCAACTCCGGCTGTGACAAAGGAACGATGGCTGCCAGCATCAAATAAAACTCTAACCCTCTGTGGCTGACCCTCCCCAGTGACGACTGCACGGGCAGTCTGTAGGGCTACACGATCTCCCGCACCAACATGAAAACTACTGGGGCTAGTAGTGGTAGGGTTAGCCTCTGGTCTAACTTCAAATTCACTGACTGCTGGCTTAAACTGCTTATCACAAATCGAACTGTGGTGGGACTTTCCACACTTGTTACACAATTCAATCGACCTACAATCTCGGGCTCGGTGTCCCTTTTGCAAACATTTAAAACATCTACCGTACTTAACTAAAATGTTCTTACGTGCATTCACATCGCTCACTTTCTTACAGTTCGCTGGTGCGTGTCTCCCAAGGCAAAACGCACAGTTCTCGACTTCCTGCTTCATGTAAAATGTGTTGCTGTCCTTCCTGTTCTGCATATTTCCAACCGAAGACATTGCGTAGTAATGATCTTCCCTCAGTTCTAACTCCTTTAAAAACGCGCTCAACAGCTGCTCCATTGACCAGTTCAGAAAATCGGCTCCCCTTGTGATGGTCAGGCGAAATGCTTCGGGCAACTTTTGTAAAACGGCGGGAACTACTACTTCTGCGAAGGTAGTTTCGTCCACTCCGAGCGCCTTGAGACCTCTAAAATGAGCACTGCAGCTGTCGTATAGTTTTCTCAAACGAGTCGTATCTTTATCGCTGAAAACCGGCGTCAAATTTAGCAAGTCATTCACATGAGCACGCTGTATGGCAGTTTCCTTTCCATACTTTTTCTTCAAAACATCAACAGCGGCCGCATAGTTCACTGCTGTCAAGGAGAATCCCGCGATAGTTGCTCTGGCAAGTTCAGTGACTAAACTTCGTAAGTAGGCGAATTTGTCCACGGCTGTGAGGCTTTCGTTCTGGTCGATGGCGCTTTCGAAGGCGTCCCAGAATTCTTGCCACTCTTGGACCTTCCCGTTAAACTTCCTCACTTCAAGTTTGGGAAGTCTTGCTTTCGTCTTGCTTTGCTGAGGAATTCCTGACGCCACGTTTGAATGAACTTCAGCGGGTGGTACGGTATTTGGCTGAACTATCTGCGGTGGCGATTCAATTTTACTCAACACTTCTTCCATTCTCATCACGACATCGTTCAATTCCGCCCTCACTGAATCGCTGGTCTCTATTTCTTTCCCGATACGCTTGTCGACACCTTCGGCCGTTCCACTTGCAATAAGCTCAATTATTTGGTCATCCAATGTTTTTAGCGACTCTATCTTCAGTCGCATCGACTGAATTGATTTTTTTAACCAGAATTTCTCCACTGGATTCTCTTCATCACTCAGCCTGTCTTTCAAACGATTAAGAAGTTTCGTGGCAGATCCTCTGTGGGCCGCTCTGATTTTTACTTTCTTCGCTATGTCTTCTTCGACCGACATATTTTCAGTCCGCACACGTGGCCAATCTTGTCGACTTCAAGTTCGGTTCTCCGGCTAGAAGGACCACTTTGTAAGAAATCCACACATCTGTGGGCTTCACAATCTTTATTTTCTTCCGTCTGAGGACTGTAACTTCACAATCTCGTAACAATCTCGATCTATCAAGGTAAACAACCTTTTATCTAAACACTCCTCCTTACTCTCACTTTTGACAATCAACATCTCGCAATTCTCTCTCTCGCACATGACTAATCTGTCAATCAACTTGAAGCTAAACACGTGACCAGAGACGTAACGCGTAACGCAACAACGGATTCTCGACACTTCCCTTTTTCCATATCTGCCCCGCTCTTATGGTCATAAGATTTTTGCTTTTCCTTCCTGTTCCCTTTTTGTCATCCTCGTTTCTATGCTTATTATCATCATTCTCTCCTGCCTCGATATGGTGCTTTATCGGTATCAAAATTCAAAGGCGTCGATTTTCTTTGATTTCTTGATTTCGCCCATATACATTTGGTATTTATGAAAACCAAAGATGCAACATCCATCAAAACTTTGAATTCATCGAACTTTTGAATGAATCGAGACTCTAGTAATCTAGACAAACAAATTTAGAAGCAAAATACGTTAATGTTTTAAGAATTGCCATGTTACGGCCAAGACATTAGAGAGCATCACGTTTACATGAAACGGCAAACGTCGGGTTCGCCTGTTTCACGTTTCACGTAAAACGGAATGAGGCTTGTGACCCAAGGCACTTCCCGTGACCCAAGGCAACTCTGAAAGGCCTCTGTTAACCTCGAGTGTTTAGATACTGACAAAAAACAAAAACAAAAACAAAAACTCGGGAGTCTTTTTAAACATTGCTGGTAGAAAAAGACGCTATATATAATGATAATCCTTACCCGTCACATTTTGCTAGTTTCGATGAAGCTGCTTTGTCAGTAAACAGAGAGCGAGCTTGAGTTCCCGAAGAAAATTGCGAGGAGTCAGCTATGAACGATCTATATTTTTCCTTGTTTGACTTACCGGAAAATGGTTTTGGGGTTCTTTTTTCCACAAACAACTTGTTCTGTAGAGGAAAAACCAGGAGAAAATTTCGCGCATTCAGCAAACGCAAATACTTTCTTTCACATAGAAACGGCAAGTAGCAACCGGCAAACATAACAAACGGCGGGAAAATCATGGTCACGTGGTCCCTTTGCCGTGCGTGTTTCACGTAAACGTCACGCTAGTTCGCTCTGTTACCTTGTAACGACTAACCGTCTCGATTAACTTGTGCTATTTTCGGGAAGCGATAACGAAAACGTTATTATTAAATTTGACTGAATAAAGTTGCAGCTGAAGTTGAGATTGATGTTTGGTATGAGATGGTCGTCATCATCATCATCATCATCATCATCATCATCATCATCCTTTGGTCTTTCCCATATCCTTTTCCTTTTGATGCACCCGATATTTTTTCCTGCAGATTCATCCTCCTTTTCAGCATTTCAATTTTCACATTCCTCAGCCTGCCTATGTTTGCTTTTGCCATTTATGACATCTTTTCCAATTCCGCGCCCTAATCGTAAGAGCCTTGGGAAGTGGCAACTAATGGGCCTTTTCCGAGTTCATGTCTGCCTCCTCTTCAAAGCGAGTCTAAGTGCCAAGTTTTCGTGATGGTAATTAGTTCTACTTTACATATGAATGAAAACTAATTTTTATAAGAAAAACTTCGCACTTGGACTTGCTCTGAAGAGGAGGCAGACATGAAGTCGGAAATGGCCTATTGGGCTGAGGAGGAGAGGGAACTGTTGTCAATTTTTTGTTTTTGTTTTTGTTTTTTTTTGCTTTTTTCTCAAGATGTCGACGAATGTACAGCTTCAGCCCCCATTTGTGACGCTCACGCCTTCTGCAACAACTCAATTGGCTCTTACAACTGCACTTGCAAGCCAGGATACTTTGGCGACGGAAAAACTTGTAAAGGTGAGAAAAAAGCGACAGACTGTACAAGTTAAATCATAAAATTCATCACACAATTTACTGAAAAAACCAAGTGCATAAATACAACACTTAAAGCATTAAAATCGACTTTCAAGAAACAGAATTGTTTAAACGTGTTACAGAATCTACACGATTTGAAAACGATGGTGGGTTCGGAAAAGAGTACATGTATTCTGCTGGTAAAACGAGTACATTTTCTTCTAAGGAAGCCATTCAGTAGAGGCCCAGTAATATTCTGCCTTCGTATTTTTGTTATATCTGAAATCTGAGAAATGTAAGTCCTTTTGTGCCATCCCACTAACTAGTTAAAACAACTTTGATGAGGTGATTGATTCACGCTTACGGTTAGTATTGTTACTACATTTCAAGGTTCCATTTATGGCAGGAGAATTCCATTCCTTTTACTAATGGTGTTACAACAACATAACAACAGTCCTACTGTGAAGTTCAGGAAATAATATTGTTTCATAAGAGGTCAGGTTCTGAAAAGAAACAATTTAGAATTATCGTCACACACAACGACATGATCATCATCATCGATAATTATCATTCCCATCACCACCATCACCATAATCATCGATCATCATCATCATCATCATTGATAATCATCATCACCTTCATTGATCATCGTCATTCCCCATCACCACCATCATCATCACCATCATCATCGCTCATCATCATCACCATCATTGGTCGTCACAATCAGATACAATAGTACCACTTATCCTCCACAATTTGAATCCTTCTTCATCTTCTGACTCTAAAATTGACTTTGTCTTTTGCTGTAGACGTTGATGAATGTACCGCGGTTTCGCCTTCTATTTGTCAAGCTAATGCCTTATGTACCAATACTCTTGGCTCTTACAACTGTACTTGCAAGCCAGGATACATTGGAGACGGAAAAACATGCAGAGGTAACAATTAACAATTAACATTTACTTGACAAAGCCGAAGGCTGAGGCGGATCACACAAACTGAGACCTTGATAATTATCGCTATCATGCGAAAACCGAACCATTATGCATATTCCTGAGCTGCACTTGTAAACACAAGAGCACTGACTCATCCATTTCTTTGGATGAGCGGCAAATCAAAGAATGTTTCTACGGTTGGCAGAGTCTTCTTTCCTTTTCTCTGCTGGTTAGTGTGTTAGGTGATGTCACTTCTTCATGCATAAAACTATTGTCTGTAGGCATGACGTCAATTCTACATAAAAAATCTATTGTCTGTATGTATGACGTAAGAGAAACAGAGCAAGCAAGAATTATAGCTGCGTGCATATAGCCAATCAAAATAGAGCTGGTGACACCAATGTATAATAATGAACATTAGTTGAAGGTCATCTCCGTTTCAAGTGCTGTCCTAAATCTTAGCTCCATGGCGCGACAACTGATAACGCTAAAAATCAGATTTTGTTATTTTAGGGAGCTGCCTCGACTGTCAGCAGCCACGAAAACCTTCTTCCTCACTTCCTCCAGATTTTTGCATTGTAAACAGAAAAAATTGCTATGAAAACATGGTTGTTTCTAATTTTTGCCTGCGTTGCTATGTAACACCACGCGTTGCTACGAGTGCGACATCGGTAAGCCTTATTTTAAAGTTGCAATTCCTCACTGAATACCTCGTCTTGATAGCCAATCAGATGGCGAGAATTCCCCCAGGAATGCGATTCTGTACCAAATTGAAAAAGTAGCTTTGACATCGTAGACTTAAATGAGCCAGCTCTTGGAAATTGTGTTTCAAATTGAGATTAGCTGGTGGTAAGACCTTCACAATACCTGAGATCACACCAGAAAAGTTGCTGATATAATAGGAAGAATATCTATAAGCAAGGGCACGGGTTATGATGAACTGTTCACAAGGTTTCTTAAGTTGTCAATCTCTCCTGAGAAATAGAAATGTCTCAGATGACACCTCTACTTAAAGGAGGATTACTTAACCGAGGCAAACACCTATCGTCCAAAGGGGCTGTGACGATTTACCTCAAAATTCTAAAAAATACCTCCATGATAACAAGTTTATAACTTCAAACAATTACTACCTCTTATTGTCATCGTCATCAAGTTGTCCATGGTACTGCCACAGCCAGCGAGTTATGATACTTAAACTAAAAAAACCAAGTGTTCCGCGCGTTTTTGCTTTTGTTCCTGTAATCAACATGGGAACAAGCAAACTGAGCACTTAAAGGAACTTTTGTTCCTCGTTGACATTTGTTCTTAGGAACCCAAATCTGCTTAATTGGGAACCGGAGTTCCTCGTCGTAGCAATTCGGAACTCAAAGTTCCTATCGGTTTCTTGAAAAGGAACTCCATGTTCCGTTTTCGTCTCGTAAGGAACAATAGGTCCTTTTTTTGTGCGGTCCGTTTTTCATTTTGGTCTCTTTCACAACAAAAGAGAACAGTTGTTCATGTTTTAATCATTCCCTTAAATCGAAGAAGAACTCGTTGTTCCTAATATTTAACATAAAATCGCATTGTCCTTGACAAAAAGGAACAGCTGTTCCGATAAAGCCTGTTCTGCTTTGCGATTGTTCCTATGTAACTGCTTTTAGTTCCCATTAGTGTTACAAAGGAACACCATTGTTCCGAATCATACTGATCCTTTATACGTTTATTAGGAACACAGTTCCCTTGTAGGCCACGAGAAGTTCCGATTTTATATGAAGATTCTTTAACGTTTTCTTTTTTTCTGTTTTTGCTGAAAAATACTCTCTGGTCTTCATGACTAGCTATCTTGGCGTGTTTAGGCAGGCTGGGCGAATTTGAATAAATCGGATATTTCGCGTTAATGATACATTGTTTGATTCTGAACAATTTGCAAGGTGTCCAAGATTTATTGTTCCTTTTTTTTGTTTTCAATGCCGGGAAGAAAAAGAAGCATTCGAAAATAGGCAAGTTGAGGCAGGTAGCGCAAAAACCCCAACTGATTGGCCTGCAAACCGCCAAGAAACATACTTAAAATTCAAAGTCGCGGGTAAGTAAACGTTGATTTCCAGATTCAAAATGAGCAAACGAAGAAGTAAAGACTGAGACAAATTGGTCAAAAGTTCCAAGTGCATCTCCAAAACCGAATAGGCTTCACTTGGAAGAAGACGATTTAGATGATTTGTTTCATTGTCCAGTCAAAGATTGTAACCATGATGGATTTGTGTCTGAAAGAGGTTGCAGAAAACACGTTAAGAGAAAACACGGCTGGCTCATTTATTTTGCTGAAAAACCCCAACACGTCCCCAATCAAGAAGAAACGAGTCCCAAAAAGGAAGAAAACGGCACAAGTCCAACCCTCACAGTAAAATCTGTACCTACATTTGATCGCTCAAGTGTAATCGTGCAAGAACTTCTGTCTTGGCTAACGGGGAGTGGTGGAGTATGCAAGAGTGACCGACAAGCGCAACAAATCGTTAGCAAATGTCCTAAGTTTCTAAACTTCTGTTGCGAGGACGAAAAAGAACTTTCTCTGGACGTAATTGACTTTAGTTTCTGCTCACCTAACCTACTCTCCGAATTTGTTGATACAATGCAGGACGAATGGAAACGTGGGCACGCGGGGTGCATTGCTTATTTAGACGCCATTGCCGAACTGATGGATTTCAGAAAAGTAAACGGGGCATCCGAGGTTGTGTTGAGGGGTTTGTCGTCTACAGAAACCTATCTGAAAAAAGTCCGTAAAACCGTTTCAAATTGATGCGATTGCAATGGAGAAATGAACTCGACATCGACACCTTAGAATCCAAGGGACATTGGGCCACACTAGAAGAGCTTCTGGAGGTTGTTAAGCGCTACTTGCCACGCTACGAGAACGTTCTCAAAGCATGCAAGGATAAACCGGGTACAGTATCTCCACTGGAGTTGTCCTTTGCAACGAAATTCCTTGCGGTATATCTGTTTATCAAGGTTAAAGGCTCACGCCCAATGACCTACCAGTATTTAACTGTTGAAATGGTGCGCTCAGCAAAGAACAACGATGGATTTGTCGATCAGAAGATGTTTAAAACCGCTGGAAAATATGGCTTCGATTCTCTTTTCCTTACCGACACAAGCATGCAGGTGTTAGATGGTACATCGACCATATTCGGCCTAACCTAAAACCAACTTGTGACTACGTCTTAGTCACAAGAAATGGCGGCCAACACAACAAACTTGGCGAGATGATGAGCAAATTGGTGTTTGACGCGATCGGAAAATACGTTCACCCTACTCGTTACCGACAAATAGTGGAGACGGCTAGCTCGAAGAAACTTAGTAGTAAGGCGCAGGGCACAATCTCCGAGGATCAGAAGCATAGTTCTATTGTGGCAAGAGTGCATTATCAAAAGCAACGATCCCGAGAGGTGGCAACCAAGGCACACGAATATTTGGAATCACTTTATGGCGAGAAGGGTTCTGAGTTAGAAATAGATCTCCGATCAAGACTTTCAGACAAATCCGCGTTCTCGCCTGAAAACAAGAAAATAACGATGGGTCGACCCCCGAAGAAGACAATATTTTCATTACGCCCACTAAGTTCAAAACCCAGAGTGCTTCTCTCTTTGAGAGGAAGGAAAATTCTACTATTCACTCCTGAAGAGGATAAATATTTGAAGATGGGACTAGATCGCCATGGGTTCGCAAATTGGACAGCTATTCTTAGAGATACATATTTTCATTTTCAAAAAGGACGAAAACCGAACTCTCTTTTAAATCGCGCGATCAGGAAATTTCGATCAAACTGTAGTTAACCATAGAAAAAGCTAGTAATGTTTTTTAAAAGGCAGGATACCCAAATTAAACTTCTATCGGATGAAATTCAGTTGATCCTCGGTCAACATCATACAAATAACCAAACAGCCTTCGTTGTCAACTATTCGTTTCCAATGTGCCCCGATGACATAAAGTTTAGCAAATTCTCTGCGACCATATCGAGGAAGTAAATAAAGTAAATCCAGTTATCATAACATTGGATTTTATCAATTCGCACAAACTGAACTCAGTTGGCGTACAATGAGTTGACTGCACTAAACATTTTTTTTTCTTTTTCATTTCAATCACCTTGTAACAAATTTCAACTTTTTTTCCCTTTTTTTTGAAGACTTATGATCACATAACTTGTCCTTTATTTTTGGCTAGGTTGAAAAAAGTTTATTCTTCCTTTCTTGGGCACTGGCTTGCTTGTTTGGATGGCCGTTTTCTAGATCTTCTTCTCTGGAAGGTTTGGCTTGTGCTTTTCGGTGTTGATGTCTGGGACGAAGAAGGCGTAATGAAAATCTCTTGATCGTCGCTTTCTTGTCCGTCGAATGGGTATGGCATTGGTGCCCATACGCTTGTTACTCTCTCGGCCTGCTCTCTGGAAATCCACTTTCTCTCTATCGCTCTTTTTCTTCTTTCCATTATTACTAGTCTCAAAAGACCAGGTAACGCATCTCGCTTAAAGTTCAACTTGAGGGCTTCCACGGTAACTCCAATCATGTAATGTGTTGCTCTTTTGATGTCGTAATCTCTTGTAATTTCTTCTCGTTCTTGCAGCTCACGCAATTCTTTTTCCTTTCCCCAAACCCACTCGTTCTCGTAGTATTTGGAAGCTTTATCCTGCGCATTTCTCTGTTCTTCTTCTTTCTTTTTCGTGAAATACTCGTCCCTTGACCGTTTAATTCTAGGACGGTATGGGGGTTCAACCTTCTCCAACAAGTGAGCATCTTCCTCTCGAATCATTCCCAATGATATCCAATGTTGTCTTGTCTCGGCAAGAATTCGCTCCTTAGCCTGTCGTGCTTCATTTTCTCGCTCCTTGGTGGCGCGCTTCATTCCAGCTTCAATGAGGCCCAGTTGCCTTTGTCTCAGACTGTTGCATGGCTGTTGATCCCGAAGCTCAGAAATCTTTTCAAGTCTCTTCTCCCATCCGTCAGAACACGTCGACTCAATATCTGAATTTTCTTGGTCGTCTTCTTCTCCGGATACATCGTCGTCTGTTGCTACGAGTTGCCCTTCATCTATTTGTGCTTCTTGGTCGCTTTTACTGTCATCCAGGTCCATTGTTTTGATTCTGTCCTTTTCCTTTTCATCAAATTCATTGGGCTTCGCCGCTGATCCAGGCATTGCAGGGGGCAGCTCATCATCTGGAGTGCGTGCTACTCTGCTAGCCCAAACAATACAGTCCATTGCCCTCTCTCGTAATGACTGTTGTACTCCTGAGACTGGTGGAGTGTTCAGACTCTTAAAATAGAATTTGGGTAGACGAGCATCCATGGCCGCGTTGTGTTCTTCACCAAACTCCATTTCTGTTTGACAGGTGATAAACATGGGACACCGAATTTCTTGTGGACGAGAGTATTTGTATTTCCGATCATGTGCTGTAAGTCCCCCTTGGGTCAAGACTTTCCAGTCATCTGGATCCAAAAGCTTCACATGTGCTTCATCCATAAAGATTACTTAGGTGTTTTGGTCAACGAGACTCTTGTTGAAGGCTTTCTGTTTGGTTATCATTGCGATATACCTGTCAACGGAAAAAGACAAGTAATTTCAATAAACTTCATACACACTCTCGTCGTGAGAACACTCTACCTTTTCATATGCTCATTTTAGAGGAGGAATAAGGAATAACAACTCAAGCGTCCACCTCAAAAGTCCAAAATCACTTTTCAATTTGTCATATAATTTCTAACTGATAAATCACTTGAAAACAACCACAAAACAAGATATTACAAAAAGAAATAGCAAATACCTGGCAGGAATTATCCAAGTGATTGGCGTGAACAGGCTCGTTTTACCGCTGTTTGGCTCTCCAATTAAGCACATCACTTTTTCTTCGTGTTGCTTTATTCCGACATTTAGATGGCGCAAGTAATATTCGCAGAAGTATGCCACTTGATTCGGGCTTAATTAAACTGTTTTCTAAAATTTCTTGGAAGTACTTGGCCTCTGGTTCTTTAGTGTGAGCGTAGTGTAAAAATGCTCGCGGACTTTCTACTCCAATTTCTTTGATTGGGTTCAGGACAAATGCTCGTCGACTTAAGGAGAAACACCAACTGCTGGACACTTCAATGAGATCGTAGTTTATTTTCAGCTTCTTGGTAAATTCGCACTCGGGGTCTGCCAGTATAGATTCAAGCTTGTTGAAATTTGGAATGATAATCTCTTTTAATTTCTCGTTGTTTGCCAGTAGCGAGATAAACTTTTTGATGGAACAAGCGTGTTCGTAAGTGTACATTTACTCTTCATTTCTCTTAAAAACGTCTCCTTTGTGCAATTCGTAGCCCAGTTTTGTCATGGCCCTCTCTATTTTGTTTAATGCAACGACCACGGGGGACTTTGACAAAGCTCTTCCAAGTGACTGAGGGTTTTCCACTTCTTTGATATTTTCTATCCCGAAAACGTCAAACACCAAACCAGCTTTCATAAGAGCCGGGATGGCTCTGTTTTTCAAATCCGATGAAAATATTGGACTTGTAACTTGTAGGCGGACCACACGTTCGCTGCCGTGGATTGAGGGAACGGGCTCTTCCAAAATATCGGATTCCAGTGACTCTAAACAATGCTCAAATGACTTGTCTACTTTTCTTTGCAGGAAGCTGTTACTGTGGTCTTTTAGTGATGTACATAAAGGAGCTATGGCACTGTCTTCCTTTCCTCTCGTATATTCTTGAACAGATTTTGCTGAAACTTCCATACCAGTGTCCAGGAGCGCAGAATGAACAGAAATAGTTGACACTCTCAGGCCATCTCTGGATTGGAAAGCTACCCAATACGATGTCGACGCAGGCCAATATATTTTTTTCTTACTTTGAGAACTTTTATTCGCCATTTCGTCGTTATCTTCTTCGTCATCTTCACATTCCTTGTCGTCGACTCTTTTTTCGACAACTGCAACTGAAGAAAATAAAATGCAACTTCTTTGATTTTCTTCATAGCCTTGTCACACTCGTCTCGTTTGACGCAGATGTCTAGCCACAGATCGTTTGAGTGTCTTGTATCTTGCAAGGTGTTGTGGGCCACTTTGGCTGAGATTAATGAACATCTTTCTTCAACGATGGGTAAAACTTTGCTCACAAGTGCACTTCGAATATTCTGCAGCAGAGTAAACAAAAAAGGAAGTTCAGTACTCTTACTCAGTTTAAATCCAATTAAGACTATACAATTCAATCTCAGACTAAAAACAAGTTAAAGCACAGGATACATACCTTACTGTTGAGTTGTCGAGCAGGAGCAGTTGCCTTCACGGTTTCACCTTGTAACTGGTGAGGGAAACCTAGCCTTTCAGTTTTATAGCATTTTCAGCTATTAGCTGATCTAAATTCTGTCACCTTTTTGTGTTTTTTGGAGTATTCGTACTATTTGATGGAAATAGCGGAGGTAAAATGCTTTTGCTATTCCATTCATACGTTTCAAAGCTTTCAATAGATAGCAAATACTCTGCATAGTGAACAAATTTTCGCATTTTTTCTGAATATGGAAACTGTTGTCTGACATTCCCTGGCTTAAAATCTTTGAAAGAAGAATGTGCCTGCTTTGAAAGCAATGCAAAAGTATTCCGGTAGAGAATGATGATATGCTACATCCGTTTTTTGGCATGATAATTTTTGGAGGAATTCAGCATGTTCTACGCTTCCTCGTTAATGGATTTTCAGCTATTAGCTGATCTAAATTCTGTCACCCTTTTTTGTTTTCTTGAGGTATTCGTGCTATTTGAACGAAATAGCGGCTGTAAAATGCTTTTGGTATTCCATTCATTTGCTTTAGAGCTTTTAATAGATAGCAAGCACTCTGCATGCATAGTGAACAATTTTTCGCAATTTTTCTGAATATGTAAACTGTTGTCTGACATTCCATGGAGTAGTAGTAGTAGTAGTAGTAGTAGTAGTAGTAGTAGTAGTAGTAGTAGTAGTAGTAGTAGTAGTAGTAGTAGTAGTAGTAGTAGTAGTAGTAGTAGTAGTAGTAGTAGTAGTAGTAGTAGTAGGAGTAGTAGTAGTGTTTTGATTTATTCCATTTTAATTGTAAGTGTATCTCCGTCATCTCCGTGGTTTCCGTCTTGTTTCAGATATTTTATTAACGGGAACAAGTTGGAGGTGCATGATTTTTGTTGAAAACAAAGTATGGTGGATATGACGGATACACGGAGACAGCACTTCCAGCTCTTTTAATGGCATACTGATTACTGCTTTTATTATTACTCCCCTATGTTACTGTAAGTGTTTCTCCGCCATCTCCGTGGTTTCCGTCTTGTTTCAGATATTTTATTAACGGGAACAAGTTGGAGTTGCATGATTTTTTACAAGTATGGTGGATATGACGGATACACGGAGACAGCACTTCCAGATCCTGAACTGGCATAATGAGAACAGTACCTCCGTTTTTAACTGCAAGTATTTCTTCGTCATCAACTTTGTTTCCGAGTTGTTTGAGATGTTTTAGAGTAGGCGAAAATTTCGAGGACGAGGCTTTCTTGCGTCTTTGACTTTATATAACTGTAAATCTTTCCACGGTATTCCCGTTGTTTTTTTGTTCGTTTGCTTTTTTTTTTCATTTTATTTCATTTTATTTTATTTTATTTTATTTTATTTCATTTTATTTTATTTTATGTTTTTGCCTTGTTTTTCAGTTTCCTGTCCGTTTAGATTTTTTTAGTTTACAGGAACGATCTTGCTCCTCATCCCCTATTGTATGAACGTGTTTGAACTGTAAGCAAAATTGAAGACATGTTTTCCGGGTAGATTTCACCGCCAACCTGTGGACAGTTATTTATCCATATCGGTTTCAACAAAGGAATAACACTCCAGATAAAGAGAACAAAAGAGCCGGTTTACGCATATTCCTTTCAAGAGGAACGCTTTAAAAAGTTTACGCACTTTTGTGTTCACAATTTGCTTTTCAAATAAGAACAATGCGTATTTTCAGAATGTAGTTTTGGAAATAGTACTATGTGTAGCTGTTATTTCAAAATTGTAGGACTTTTTCTTTCTTTTTCAAAAGGAACGATGATGTTAGGGAAACGATCAACGTCATTGCCATTGTTATCACGATCAATGTCATTGTCATTGTCACAGTCATTGCCATTGACAATGCCATTATCATTGTGATTACCGTTGGCAATATGATTCCCATTGTTATTAGCATGATCCATGTCATTTTCATTGTCACAGTCACAGTCATTATCAACGTTCATTGCCATTGCTGTTGTTACTGTCACAATTGGATAGTAAAACATTTGCCTTAAGCTCCATGGGTATCAACGTGAGACGCCAGGAGGAAGAGGGGATACTTGGCGGTGGTTCGTTGAATTATTAGTTTGTGTTTTTTTTATTATGCAGCATATAGCGCTTTGTTCACAACTCTTGGTGCAACTGGAAGACTGGGTCCAACTTCACTTTGCCGTTTTTACAGAAACAAAGACCATGACGGTCAAGTTACAGTGGTCAGCGGTATACAGCAATGGACAGTTCCGTACACTGGTGACTACCGAATTGAAGCAATTGGAGCTGCCGGGGGGTACGATTCATACAGCAATAGTCAACAGTATCGGGGAAGAGGAGCCAGGATGATAGGAACTTTTAGCTTAATAGAAGGCGAGACCATTCAGATACTCGTTGGTCAAGAAGGTGGTATTAACTACCACAGATCGGCCTCAGGGGGTGGTGGGGGTACGTTTGTAGTCAGAGGAACGAACACACCTTTGATAGCAGCTGGAGGGGGAAGGGGCGTCGAAACTGTGACTTCAAGGCATTCAGGATGTGATGCATCTACGACAACATCAGGTAACACTGGGTACCAGTCCTGGATAGGAGGAAGTGGTGGACACGGTGCTGATACTGCTGACAGTAGTAACTCAGGTAAATGCGAATTGAAATGTACTCAGGTTGATGCTAAATGATCTCACAATGATAATAGAATACCAATACCCAATATTAATAAGAGCTCTTTTTATCAAGAACGCGGACTGATTGACAAACTAATTTACGGATAGTGTAGCACTCAACATTTAGTCAGAGACACTTAAAGGATTCAGAATAGCTATTCCGAAGCTGTGTTTTCCTGAGTAAACTTGGTTGAAATTTTCGTAATGAGAAACAAATGATCAATTTTGTAGACTGTTGAACAAAATCCACTAGGCCAGCGAAATCGATATGTTAATTTTCTGGCATTCACCGTGTTGGTTTTGCCCACAGTCATCGAATATGTCGGTGTTAAATCTTTTTCCTTTGGGCCATCTTAAAAGAACCAGAAAATTTAAAATTTGTCAAATTTGAGCGAAAAAGATCCAAAACTCCAAAATATACACAAGGTGTGTTGAATCTTACACCCCATGGTGTGCTTCTTAAGCAGTGAAGTGAAACAACGAAAACGTGTTTAAAAACAAAATCCGCTCAATACTTGTCAAATACTCTTGATGGCTTTTGCAGGTGACGGCGGCGGGGGATTTTATTCCAGCGGAAGAAGGTCAACTCACTTTGGTGGTACAAAGGGAACTGGTGGAGAAGGAGGCAAAGGATTTCTTCAGGGAGGAGACGGTGGAAGAGGATAGCAAAACATTGTTTTTAGAGGATTTGGAGGGGGTGGTGGGGCTTATGGAGATGGAGGTGGTGGGGGAGGTGGTGGAGGTTACTCTGGGGGAGGTAGCGGAGAAAACAAATCCAACTCCTGTGGGGGTGGGGGAGGATCTTACAATGCTGGGAAAAATCAAGCGAATGATTGTTGTTTCAATACAAGCGGATACGGCCGGGTGATAATCACATTTGTCTAAAACAACGAGCTGAACCACCGCCTTCACTAATTCAATACCTTTCTATTTCTGCTGTAGGTTTTCATTAGCTTTCTCTGGCTAAAAGACAACTGTTTTGAGGTTGGTTTTCAATGATGACGATGCATGCGTCACCCTTTGACTCCCAAAGGTGATTGATATAAATTTTCTTCTCACAAGCAAAATACATTGTTAAGCAGACTGGTGGTGAGAATAAAGAAATTTATGACCTGGGTTTTTTGTCTAGATATATCTTCAAATTCACATAACTGGCATAAAAAGTAATCTAAGGCAGTCAGTAAGGAGAATTGGCATTCACGTCTTGGGAGTGAAAGGGATATACTATTAACAAGAGTTGCGTATGATCAAGACGCTACTAAGTTTGCCTATGTTGCTTTGTACTTATGCTTGCGTTGCTGGTGGAAACTCCGGAGTTTATTGAAGTGATACTACAAAAAACTCACTTTCTTTTTTCCTTCAGATTTTGAAAGTGTGATTGCTTAACACTTGACTGGCAAAACTTCGAGCTTTGATTTTTATTCAAAGGCTGTTTACTTTGGGTGTAAGTTTTGGATTTCACGGTCGGCCATTACTCACGTTCCAAACCGTGACCGATTGGACCACCTTCTGAGTGAGAAGGTTGGATCTAGGGAAAAGTGGCGTTATTGACTCACCAGCTTAAAATTTCAGCGTGTAAACGCGGAGCTTAAAATATGTGCAAAAACACGAGTATAAAAGTCTGAAAGCCCGAAACTCCCGTATTGCATATTAATTCAGCCGCGTACACACACGTTGCATTCTTAAACTATTGAGTCTCTAACGTCATTTTCTCCTCGATCTAGCCTGCAAA
Organism: Montipora capitata; assembly: GCA_949126865.1. Lineage (NCBI taxonomy): Eukaryota > Metazoa > Cnidaria > Anthozoa > Scleractinia > Acroporidae > Montipora > Montipora capitata. The sequence continues at coordinate 32,348,226 of OX421453.1, forward strand.
CGCAGACGTATTTCCGGCGGTCGTTTCTCTCCCCCGAAAAATTGGGTCGGCGAAACCGAGCTTCAAAACGATTTCTGTGACGTAAAATTCTTAGCCAATCAGAATTAGGCTCATAAATCTCCAGAACCAACACGCAGGGAACACGCAAAGTACTTGCGCGTTGTCCACGTAAACGCAAGTCAGATTAATGGCGGGCAATATGGAGGATATTAAAAAAGATTGTGGGATTTTCGGTATCTCAAAGTTAAGTAGCCACCAAGAGGATGCGTTTAAGTATGTTGCGGCCTAGACGAAATGCGATGTTTTCGCCAATTTACCTACACGATTTATCCAGGGGGATTAGACGACTTGCTATTAGAGGTTCGATGGTGCTAAGATCGATACATTGTGTGCACACTGAGATCTTGGTCATTGTTGCTATACACCTTATTCCAAAATGGCCGCCATTTAAATATTCTTTTGTTTTTTATTCAAATAACCCTTGATGCTTCGTTCTTAAGCTTAAAATTCAAAAGAATATTTTATCTTGAACGAGGCAACAAGGGCCAATTTGTATCCGCTAAAATCAGCGGCCATTTTCAAATAAGGTGTATTGCCTCACATAGTTCTCGACGATGATTGTTTAATAGACTTGCTAGTAATAATTCTACGAAAGCCGCTGGCATCGATCCCCAATGGACCCCCTGCTCCCTTCGTTCGCAAGGCAGCTTGCCTGACCATATCACCATTAATTTCTGAATAGAGCGTTTCTGAGGTTGCATCATCGATGAGTCCAAAGAGATGAGAGCCTAATTTGGCCGGCTATTGATTGGGGTGTACATGTTTTTCCTTTAGCTGCGTCACTTACATCTGTAAGGGGTAACACACCGCCACTGGATTACTCACTCACAAACCGTAACGCTGCATTAATTTGACCCTCGAGCACAAGCTTTGCAAACACTTTCGGGTGGCGCTGAACCTTTCAGTTTTCCAATTCGACCTTGAATAATTCTGCATTCGCGTAGTAGTTTACTGATTTCGCCTTCTCTCCACAGGACGAGTCGCTTAGCCAGGGCGTCTTGATGATCTTTAGCTTTAGACTTTGGCCCAGGCTTTTGTAGTCCCACAGCAAGGAGGACAAAAGCGGCTTTGAGAGACACATGACAATTATCAGAGGAGTTATTCCAGTTATTTAATGTGTGACGTCATTTGATCTATAAAGTCTCGTCCGATTTTTCCGTATGGTAACAGAAACACAATTTTTCCCCATCTGACAATCTCATTGTAAGCATTAATTATGGTTGACGATGATAAGACAATTGTACTTCCGTCATTTCACTTTCCCCAATTGATCAGAGATGGTTCGGTAGTGGGGAAAAAATCTGGAAGACAACCCGGAATGTAATACAACATTTCTATAGCTCCCTATCCCAGAGATCTAAGGCGCTTTACAATAAAATGTTTAAAAAGCAAACTTAGTACTAGTAAATTAGAAATTCCAATATATATATGTAAAAGCAAAACTACAAATTAAAATAGCGTTTAAAAGATACCGGTAAGTTTTAAGATTGCTTTTAAAAGATGTAAGATTTAGACTACATTTTATACGCTAGCTCTGAAAGATTATTCCAAAGTTTAGGGGCGCAAACCGAAAAAGCACGATTACCATAAACGTATCACCATCAACATATCGTGGAATAAATGCAGAACAGATGGTTCTCACAAAAGACACCATGGGTGAACTAAGAAGGCATCTGAAATTTACTCAACTGAGATACCACTGCAGAAAGGGCCTCACCTTTCACGTCTCCACAGTGGCTAACATAGTTGGGGAAGCTGTGGCCCAATACATGAGTGGTGAGACAGACATCCAGCCTGCACCCTGTGGATCACTTTTAAGGCTCCAAGATGACAACGGACTTGGTAAGGGTTAATAATAATGGCAATGATAATGGCAATGATAATGGCAATGATAATGGCAATGACAATGGCAATGGCAATGGCAATAAGTAATGGTAATGGTAATATGGTAATGGTCATGGTAATGGCAATGACAATGGTTGGGATAATGGAAATGGCAACAATACTGCCAATGGGAATGGAAATGGCAATGATACTGGCAATGGTAATGTTAATGGTAATAACAATAATCATCGTCTTTTTAACGAGGCAAATTGAATAATAGCGAGTACATTGTTAGTGAGTTTATCTTATATATATCCCCTAAATAAAACAAAATCGAATAAATGAAAACCAAATCTACTGTTCGTCAGTGTCAGAATGTGATAAGAGGGAAACACTGGAGGATCCGGGGAAAACTAACCTCTCAGAGAAGAGTCGAGAACGACAAACTCAGTCGATGTCGGTGTCGATGGATTGTTCTTGCTGTTCACTTCTTTTTGTCAGTTATATCCATTTTAATATCACTGAAAAACCATGTGGGGCTTCCAATTATTGTTCTATTACGCATGTTAATTTCAAAATACATTTAATTATTGTTTAGACGAATTCCTTTGCGTTCAGTTCGATTCATATTTTTGTAACGAGCTAACTGTTTGCTCAGGCATGTTAAGGCATGGTTCACTCGCTTATAGGACATAGTTACGGTAAAAAAGAGAGGAAGCCATGGTTCAATGTTACTGAGACTTGGCATGCATCCTATCTTAAGGATACTTGATTGGTTGAAACGTTCACAATGTTTAATTTCGGATCACGTGACCTATAATTCGATGGTAACGAATAAAATCTTTTAAAAGTGGGGAGTACAAAGTGAAATTTAAACTACTTTGTTTTGGTATCAATCTCATACTACTTGGGTACTGTTTATGAATTATAAATTCGCCTTTTAAGCTAAACCATTTAGACTAATTATTACGTAATTTAGGGAAATAGGTCATGTGACTTAAGAAAAAGCAGAAATTCTCCTCATTCAAATTTCAAATGCAACCAATCAAAGCAGCAGATAATTCACGTTGTTCTGTTTATTAATTTGTTGCCTGAATCTTTAAAAAATATGGGGCGCAACTTCCCCCCATTCTAGAAAAAAGCATTTGCTTTACGCAGTTATACAGAAAAATACTGGGTATTAATATTTGGTACTAAACAATGTGGGCAGATCTTTAGAGGGGGCTGTTTTCTGTTTTAAGAACGGTACTCACGTACGTGAAAGGCCAAACATGTACCCCCCTTGGAGATCAAACACACTTCAATTGCGGCGATTCATTTGAGAAGGGATAGTTTAAGTTCTACGACGCCGACGTCAACGAGAATGTGTTTAAATTAAAAATGGTTAGTTCACGTTTTCAAACTCTTTCCTTCAATTATTTCAGAATTGTTCTATATCTACGAAGTCGCCGAACTACTTAGGAACTAAATTGGCAGAATAGGTAAAATGCACCGATCTTCGTTCACATTTTGCGTGGACTGACTCGTCCTTTGGTCATTTCGCGTTTCATAATTGCAAACAACCTGCAAGAAATTTTAAAAACGCATGCAGTTTAGCCTCCGTTTTGCACATTTAAATGCCATTGCTTTCATTGTTGCCCACGACGTAGAACTTCACTCTGACTTCCAGGAGTGATAGGTATGTAAATTCTCTTCACAACTTATATGATATGCCAGTTAAGCAGGTATTGAGAATGAAGACTATTATCAGGTTTGATGTTTGTATAACACCAAACTCTCATGACCACCCAAAAAAGAACCCTACGGTACTAGTAAGGAGAATTAACGTTTCGATCGCGGGAATGAAAGGGTTAAAGTCCCTAATATTAGAGCGAAGGAATGAACGTGCGTGAAAAAGAAGGTCTTCATCTTCCCAACTCACGCTTTTCCTCCCTCGCACGTGCACTGCTCATTAACTTTTCCACTTTGTTAACAGCTAATTTTCATGATCACCACAATTTTATCAAACACCAGTCAAATTGAAGTTTGGCAAACTTTCTGCTCGTTTCCGGAGTCTTCTAGGCAGGGTTGCTGCTGTTTGCGTCTGCAGGTGGAAGTGGAGGTCTTCTTGTGCACTCGATTAGCAGATCTTTGAAATCTCCACCTAAGAAGCTTAAGGTGGATCTCCGCTCGAACATCGCTGTTCCCCACAACGTGCAGCACAAATATAAGTAGACCCTGTTCGAACAAATAAACAAATATAAATTAATCGGGTGCCATGATACTCGGTCCAGCGCATGCACCGCAACAGAAGACCCTAAAGCTCTGCAAAGATATTGTTTAATGTTGAGGTTGAAAAGCGTGGCGGCCGATCACTTGTACGAATGTAGATTCCTTGTGTTTACATACATTTTTAATTAGGGGTTTATTTCCTGAGTCACAGTTTCCAATAAAGATAAAGTTAGTTTAAACTCAATTTAAGAATGAAAATTAGCGGTATCGATCAAAGAGTGTTGAGCAACGTTTCGATGAAAATCAATTTTCCTAAGAAAATAATTAATTATTAATACGAAATCCGACCTCGCTTTAGAAAAAGGGTGAAGTATAAACTTAAAAACATACAAGCCAGCAGAAAATTTATCCCCATTGTGTGAAAGCATAAGAAAGTCTTCCACACTAGCTTCATGCGTTTTTTCAGCAACACAAACGTAGGGTAACTATGTTTCGCGCCACAAAACAAGAAAACCATTACAAAAAAAGAGGAAAAATATGTAATCGTGCTGCCCGCGTTTTAGCAATCTTTTTGCCGTACCGTCTTCATAACAACAACGTTGAGGTTTTGGTCGGCCTTAACAAATCTTTGCCACATACTCCACCAATCAGTGGTTTGGATCAAACGACTTTTGCCCTCGCTTATGATTGGTTCTGCCATTTTTCCTTCAATGTCTGCTTTTTTTGGCGAAAAAAAAAGGTTTCCTGATCGAGTTTTCATTAATTCCTGAAACCTGATTAAAAACAGCCATTATATTATTTTCCATCTCGTTTATACGTAAGGAAAGCTAAAACGATATTATACAGACCTGAGCGGAGTTGAGAATGGTAAAAATATACTGGAATACCAATCCCGCATCCGTGGCAGTCAGTAATCCGAACACCCATGTCAAACCCAACAAAGGAGACAAAATGATGCAAGCTTTGAATCCCTCCCTAGACCAAAATCAACATGCGAGAAAGAGTATAAATTTTTAAACCTAAGAGTTGATTATGTAAAATTGGCTGAGAGACTTGACAGATCCTTGCACTTATCTGGACAATTTAAGCAATTGCTTTTTCTAGACCGACCTAAAAATTTCAGGACCGTGGCTTCAACGGGATTCGAACCCATGACCTCTGTGATGCCGATGCAATGCTGGTGCAATGCTGGTGCAATGCAGGTGCAATGCTCTACCAACTGAGCTATAAAGCCACACAGTTGGGAACAGGTCAATTTGCTGGGCTCATGTGTTCCCGTTGATTATGTGCAGGAAAGCATAGCTGAAGCATAGCTCGGTCGTTCAAACGTTGGATAGCACTACACCGCACATAAATCACAATCTGTAGGATATGCTCTATCAAATAATAAATATGTCTTACTAACCTCGTTTTCTCGGTCCGTACTGTACGTTACAGATTGAATTTTTCCCGATATATGGACCAAGCGCGAGGGGCCAGGCCATAATTCAACGGGAAAAAAACAAAGATCCCTAACTTACAGTACGGACCGAGAAAACGAGCCCAGTAAGATATTTATTATATCTCTGATGTAATCAGTAGTGCGGGAATGGAAACTGTAGTTTAAGTCAAGCGGAAGGTTCAACTGCCACAACGATTGCACATCAAAATCCCCAAAAGAAAAAAAAAATCTGAGCTTTATAAAATAGTTGCTTGCAAGATTGATTAGAAACGGTTTTACAAGTTTACGTAACATAAACGACATGAAAAACTTGGCCTGGAATGTGCATTCAGCTCTTGATTTCTAACTCTTTTTTTACGTCCAATGCTTTCCAAATTCATGAATATCGCAAATTTACTCTGATTGCCCATTTCATGCCTTGTACCAGTCTCGTGAGAAAAGCTTCTTTCTCTTCTTTCTTCCAGATCATCTTTGAAAAACAATTCATCTGCTAAATTCTTATTTTAAAACAAATAGAACGAAAATTGTCATCTTCCTTTCACGGACAAAACGTACTTAAAGGACCTCAATTTTGATGGATTCGGGTCTTTCAGGTTCCTTATCTCTCGCAGTACTGCAATGAGAATCATGACGTTTATCTAGGAAATAAACACAACATATAAACGTTTTCAAAAAAATAGGTCGCGGGATATGCCAGTTGCTTGGCAACTGGAAAGGAAGTCAGAGTCCCGGACCAAGTCATTGAGGGACTAGGTTAGAACATTCGACCGCTGTTCCGAAGGTCGTGTGCTTCATTTTTGGTTTTGGCTTTCTCACGGGTACATTACATCAATACCACTATTAAAAAAAAAAAAAAATGAAATATGCCAATTTTTCACCCTACTGGATCTAACCCTTTGACTTCCAGGAGTGAGCAGCACGTAAATTCTCATAACAATTTCAATGAAATGTCAGGCAGACAGGTATTGAGAATGAAGATAATTATCAGCTTAAGAGTTGTGATCTTAATCGAAAGAACACCAAATTCCCATAACCACCCAACAAAGAAATCTATGGTACTAGTTAGGAGAATGAAAGTATCGATCTTCGGAATGAAAGGGTTAAGATCTTCCCTGTTTGGCCTCTGTTTGCTGCTTACGTAATTCCTCGAGAATAAATGAGGGTAACTGACCTACTTTGTGCAAAAACACGAGGCTTTACGTTGCTTCTTTTCCAATGACAGCAAACAGCCAATTTAATCATTAAACGAATAAAATTTCGCAGCAATCCCAGCCACTGACCTTTTCTTCTTGCGAGTTTGATTATCGTGTAAGTTATAATGAGGCAGAGTATTATACACTTGTGCCCAGTCAACTCACAGATTATGGAGAATAATCCGATACGCACAGTTTATTCAGTACCTCTTGTAAGGGTATGCCAAAACCTGGGTTCAATTCTCCTTCCTGGCTAAACGTGTAGTTTGACAGTCCTTCACTCATTCATTTATTCAGTCGGTCAATCGGCCACTCAATCAGTCAATCGGTCGCTCGGTCAGCCAGTCAACTGGTCAGTCAGTCGGTCGATAAGACGGTCGGTCGGTCGTTCGTTCGTTCGATCAGTCAGTTAGTCGTTCGTTCGGTCGTTCGGTCGGTCGGTCGGTCGGTCGGTCGGTCAGCCAGTCAGTCAGTTAGTCAGTGGATCAGTTATTCAGCCAGTATGCTTATCTGTCAGTCATGCACTTCCTCCTTCGTTTGGTCGGCCTATGTACTTTATCAGCAAGTCATTAAATCAAATTCAAATTCTCTCAGTGACTAAAACCAATGACTTACGAGTGTTATGATCAGGACTGGCACAATGAATGACCAGCTTGACTTCTTGGAGAATGACAGCCAACAGCTTGAAAGACAATGCAAATAATCCCTCAGTGAGTATGATTTTTGAGACTGTTCTAGCAGCCATAAACCATTTTCATTTAAGAGTTTAAAATTGGCGGCGCGGGATAATCATTTGGATGCACTGCTTTGAAATTCCAATAAACGAAATGAACTGAGTTGTCTGTGGGAGTGGTCCTAAATCAGTTTATCTCTACCACGCTTTATAAATGGCCAAGTGATTGCCTCCTCGTTATTGGTTTACAACTCTTAGTCGGTTTATATTGTAGACAGTAAGTATTTTACTCCCAAATAAATTATGCAATTGTAATTGATGCACTTATTTCGTCAGGTTTTTTTTAATGCTGTTGTGTTAAATGTTGTTTTCACCACAAGCTTCGAGCTTTTATGGAACCACCTTTAAAGGATCTTTGGTCGGCCGATACCGTCTTTGTGCGTTGAAGAGTGTCTCTCGAAAGAATGGTGGCCAGTGTAACATACATTTTACAAAGCACTGTCATCGATCGTAGAAGCCCTGCGACTCTTGGAAACAAGATGGCGGTCAGATGGCGAAGTGAGTCTACAGTTTAAGCCTCCAGAATTCAATTTTAAGAGTATAAACCGTTTTAGACTCCATCACACAGATTAATTCTAAGTCGTCATAGTGCAATATTAAAAGGAAAACTGTTTCTTTTTCTTATCGTTTATGGTGGTGGGCGAGGGCTGGACGTATTTAATGTTACGCGGGTGTTACATGACGTCATATTACATGTCACAGCCCCAAAGGAAACAGCTTAAAAATAAAAATTGGTTTATCAACTTCGTTTATATGCTAAATTGACCACTGTATTCGAAAGTTGACGTCTCGAGCGTTAGCCCATTGACAGCAATTCGTTCTTACGAAGGGTAAACGCTCGAAAAGTTATCATTCGAATTTTTTTTACGGTGGTCAATTTACCTAACTCAGTTGACAAACCTGTTTCTGTGTGTCCCTTCCTCACTGACAGTGTCTTTAGAAAAATAAACCCTTATATCGAGTTTTGAATACCCACTACATGAACTTGATATTTCATCGATAGGCCACTCCCGTCCTTAATCTTTTCCAGCCAGAGCTAGCGCTGATTCCCTTTAACAAAAAAATGAACAAGCCATTTGTCGAACTCGAGGAAAGCCGGAAGACTTGCATGTCAAATTACTTACAAATTTTCGTTTGTGTAATTTTGTAAGACTCCACCATCTTTTGAACTTATCCCAAGGGAAATAGCTACTGGTATGATTGGGAAACCTGTGGAGGAAAAGAGTCGATAACTCCCTATAAGCTTTGAACAGATAAGCCATTAACTTCGATTAATTCCCTCTTCAATTTCTAATTGGCTTACCCAATCATGATGATCCTTTTGCGAAGATTCAAGCCCACTTTATACTAGCACAAAAATCTGTCACAGCCCTTCGAATCCTCGGTACCGTACCTAGTATTTTTTTCGGGCAGGGCATGGAAAAAAATGATTTGTGTGGCTAAGATGTTCGTTATAACCTCTCGAAATTGTGTTGTTTGCCCCCTCAGAAATATGTAATTAATTTGCATGATAATAGCGAATCTAATATGGCGGCCATAGTGAATAAACATGCAGCTATATCCAGGAATCGCACGTCACATATATGAAGTAAGTTCTACACTTTGATGTATTTCGTTGTTTAAAAGACTTTCAATGACAATTTTGGAAGAAGTAAGAGCACGAATTCCATCTCGGATCGCTTGCGTCTAAGAATTCCCAGATGACCAGTAGTCTACTGGGACAAGCGATGCACGTAAACGCTAATTTTAAAGTATTTACTTGAAATATCGGTTACAATATGTTGAAAGCTAACCAAATA
>OX421453.1:32362486-32377486 GCA_949126865.1 Montipora capitata
GTCTTTCGCGCTGATAGTTGTGTTGGTATGTGCATCCTTGGCTAACTTATCAGCCAGAAGTGCAAGAGAGGAAAGCCCCTGAATCAGGGTATCTTGTACTCGCTGGAAAGTGAGATCAACAGTTTTAGAACGTCTGGGGCCGGTTGCTCGAAGCTTGGTTAGCGCAAACCTTTGGTTAAGAGGCATCAAAACCTATAGGTTTCCATGGTATTTAACACTGGTTAGCGCTAAACATGCTTCAAGCGACCCGGGCCAGGATAACAAATCCCAAATCCCTTCATTGTCGTAACTGTGCCCACACGGCTACAGTTTTTCGGCGGAAAATGCTTCTCGCCGCGCTCTTTCGCCGTGTCGGCGGAGAGCTGTCCCGATAAAATGTTGTCGATCACATCAGCAATTTTGGTAGCAATAGGTGGAGACTTCTTAACAGAAGAAATAAAAGCCTGTGTCAGGGTATCAAGTAAGTCAGATGCTCTTTGTCAGAACTTGCCTGACCGGCAGTAGTTTGACTATTCGCGCCAGTCCCTTGCAATGCGAGTATAAATAAGAGCTCCGCATATCATTTCGGCCCAGTTCGCGTTAGAATCCTTCTTGTACATAACCGTGTTATGGCTGACGCTCAAGTTCCTGTTCAAGCTGCAGTTCCAGCCGCCCAAGCTCTTGTTCAGCCTCCAGCTGCTCCAGCTAATGTTGACAATCCTCAACAAGACCCTGCTCCTTTGCAGGTGTTAGTTTCATTTCTTGTTATTTGCTCGCTCTACTGCTTTGGTTTTTCCCCGATTCCTCTTCCCTTGTTATTCCACGTGGCCGTTTGTTAGTACCGTTTTCTTCTTCCTTCGCAAGCTCCGGGTTTCTGTGGTGCTTTTTATTTCCCCGCGGCCCCTTCCCCAGTTTCCACACGTTTTAAGCTTATTTGTCATGTTTTGTGTGCTTCGCCTCACAGACACCGGGTTTGTGTAGTGCCTTTTATCTCCCTTCGGCTCCCTTACCCAGTTTGCACACGTTTTATTTGTCATGTTTTGTGTGCTTTGCCTCACAAACGCCGGGTTTGTGTAGTGCCTTTTATTTCCCTTCGGCTCCCTTACCCAGTTTGCACAGGTTTTGTTTGTCATGTTTTGTGTGCTTCGCCTCACAGACACCGGGTTTGTATAGTGCTTTAATTTCCCTTCGGCTCCCATACCCAGTTTGCACACGTTTCATTTGTCGTGTTTTTGTGTGCTTCGCCTCACAGACACCGAGTTTGTGTAGTGCTTTCATTTTCCCTTCGGCTCCCTTACCCAGTTTGCACACGTTTTATTTGTCATCTTTTGTGTCCTTCGCCTCACAAACACCGGGTTTGTATAGTGTCTTTGATTTCCCTTCGGCTCCCTTATCCGCTTAGCACACGTTTTTGTTTCTTATGTTTGTGTGCTTCGCCTCTCAAACGCCGGGTTTGTGTAGTGCTTTTAATCTCCCTTCGGCTCCCTTGCCCAGTTTGCACACGTTTTATTGTCATGTTTTGTGTGCTTCGCCTCGCTATCACCGGTTTTGTGCAGTGCTTCTCTCTTTAGTTCCCCTGCCCTTCACTCAAGTTTGTTCATTTTATCAGTGTGTTTCGCCCTAAAAACCGTGCAGTTCTATTTTCCTTGGGATTTTTTGTTCGCTTATGCGATTATTGGCTTTTACAGTGGTTTTTAGTGTTTCTTTTACTCTCTCCAAGCTTTGCGTTTCCGAGGTGCTTTCATTCCGATCCCTGCCCTTCAATTTTGTATGCTTTCTTTGTTTTGTTTTTCTTTTACGCTTTATAGTGTTTTTCCCGCATTTTTTCCCTCGCAGCGGGTTTTTTGTTTAGTGGCTTTTTCGCTGCCCTTCCCATTTCTTCGCGGGCTTTTTTAGCTTTTGTTTACAATCAAATCATCTTTTGCGTCTCAAACAATGGCTTTGTGTAGGGCTTTTCTCGCCACTTCAAGTTTATGCTTCGTTTTTATTTCGCCTTGTTGTTTTCAAGGTATTTTGTTTTGCCAGCTTTGCCGCATTTTTTAGCCATTGTTTAGTCCTATTCCCTGGACACCTATTCTTTATTTTCACGTGTTTTTTCTATGTGCGTGTCTCGTCTCCCGAATTTCTTTATTTAATTTGTTTATAATGATTTTATGTCGGTATTTCCCATTCATTCGTGTTTTCAGTTGCGCGTCCTCCCAAATTGTTTCATATCCCTTCCAAAGGTAGCCTGAAAGGGTGTCTAAATTGCCCTAGTCGGATTACTGACGCTCAGGCTGCCATCCCTTGGGTGGGTCCTTACAAGTCTTCTTCGCCATTTTTATTTAATCTCCCTTGTGTGCTTACGTTTTCCGTTGAGTTTAGTTTTGTTTTGCTTTTTTCGTTGTCCCACTCGAGGGCTGGCAGCCTGTAGACATTTTTTATTCGAGACTTTTACAACGGAGAAACCTTGCACAGCTTTAGAGCAGGCTTGGCCATCACCTTAGCCCTTTCTGGTAGCCAGCTCGCAGACATTATGGAGCATGTCGGTTGGCGCCAAGCTCCTACGGCATCTCATTATTTGGAAGTTGCTCAAGTTTTACGTCCTGGAGGTCCTTCAGACTTATTACCCCGTCACGACCCTTCTGCTCAAGCTCTAGCTGTTTCTTACACTGACTTGAACAGTCTCCGCCGTTTCACTGTCGCCTTTCCCACTGGCTCTTCGCCTTAGTTTAAGTCTTGGATGGTCTGGAGTTTTCTTTTCTAGTTTAAGTGTGGGACCTGATAGGTGTGAGGTTAAGTATTGGCTGACTTCTAGGCTGTTAAGGCCGTGTTTTACGTTGGTCTCCTCGCGCGGGAGCATATCTCCATCTCTTATTAGCGAGCGTGAAATAGTATGCTATTCGCGCCAGTCCCTTGCAGTGCGAGTATAAATAAGAGCTCCGCATATCATTTCGGCCCAGTTCGCGTTAGAATCCTGTGTATGACAGCAGCCGGGGCATGATTCTTCTTTTCACGCTCTCCTCGTTACGCCTCCGCGCTTTTCGCTTGTCTTCTGTGGTGTATCATGGTTGGGAGGGTAAATGCTCGGAGATATTAGTTACACCAAGCTACTCTAAAAATCCGAGGGTAAATAAAGATGTATGATATGATATGATATGATCACTGCTCGAGGCAAGCAAGACAGTCACAACACGAGTTGGGTCAACCATGCTAGTTTTCCCGCTATCGGTGTCCTTATGTCTGTCGCTAGAGTCATCTCGGAGAAGAAGGTCTTCATGGAGACTTTGGAAAGCGTCTGACTGTCTCTTCGTAGCTGCAGAAAGGTCTGCCAGCGATGTCTGAATTCCCTGCAAAATTCCCGCCAACGCACCAATGCCGGCTTCTTGCGATAAATTCTTATCTTCCTGCGAATTTCTATCTTCTTCTCGTGGAGCGGACATCCCGTATCACGATTAGTCGAGAGTCCACGAAAAACGTTTTACGAAAGCGGCAAAAAACTTAATATTCCAACGCAGTTTGAGAAGGCTTTGTCTACTGATGAAACGAAGCGTTAGCACTGATGTGCGCGTGTGCGTGCGCGTGTGCGTGCGCGATGCAATCTCATGGGATCCCAGATGCAGTGATGACAAAAGAGAATGGCGGAGGACAAAAGAACCATTGTTATTCCGATTAGGATTTGCTAATTATGTATTGTTATGTTCGCTTTATTCTTTTGTCTTATGAACATTAATTATTTTGGATCTGGTATATGAAAGTCGAGCCCAGGATTAGCTTGAAGGGCTTCTGTGTGAATGAGGCCACAATTGTGTATCACAGCCAGAAGTCAGGCTACTTAGCCAAGTGCTGGAGCCTCACTCAAAATCTCAAACCAAACAATAATGTAAATGTACAATTGCTGGTAGACGAACAAAAGGAGACAATAAAAAAGATATTTTGTTTTCGTCCACCAACATGGAGGCGATGACGTCACGTAAAAATCACCTATATTCAAAGCTAAAAGCTTGTGGCTTCGTTTATCTAAGGATCTAATGTACTAATGGACCTATACTAGGGGAATTTACATATTTTCTAAAACCTAAGATATATACAGTTAAATAAGATTAAAATGGTTTAAAGTTCAACTTTGTCAGTCTTATGTCTAAATGAGATTTCCTGATCTGAAAGTGCAGGTGCCGTGGATACAGATGTCACTTTAAAAGTAAAATTCTTAAAATTAAGTAATAGTCTCAATTTCCGGTTTTCAGTGAATTTTATTCGAATTCTTGCGATTCACCATCGATAACACGATAAAACATGACCTTTCCAAAGCAGCTGACTTCAAAGTGCTACACCTTGTATTATGATTAAGTGTAAATTACGATGCACCAATCAATGTCACTTTAAAAGTAAAAATTTTAAAATTATCTAATAGTCTCAATTTCCGCTTGAGACTCGCTTGTCTCTTGTTCCTCATATTTTCAGTGAATTTTACTCGAATTCTTGCGATTCACCACCGATAACACGATAAAACATGACCTTTCCAAAGCAGCTGACTTCAAAGTGCTACACCTTGTGTTACGATTAAGTGTAAATTACGATGCACCAACCAACCTTTTCTTCAGTTGCATTAATTCCTGATATAAAGACTAGTTGAGCCCAAAACAGCGCTGCAGCCAGATTTATTCGAATCTGTATTCCTTCAGCTTTGAATTTCCTACGGACAAAGTAATTCAATAGCTTAAAACAATCGACTGTATTTCTTATGCTGTTTCTATATGACACTGAGTGAGGCAACCGGTCAAACTTTTGAAATTACTAAATGATACGTAATTCGGTGATTTTTCAAATGGAATTAAAACGCGATTTGGGCTCAGATCTCAAGCATCAGGAATCTAGTGTCTTTAAATCGATGTACTCCTGCATCTTGAAATATGGCACTGCAGGGCTTACAATATTCCAAAGAAATTTCACTGCTGTAGACCAATAAAATATTTTTATAAGACTGACGTCTAATTTTGGGGCTGACTCAGAGGATGAACGTTCTTATCTTTTGACTTCGCGATTTGTGCCTGAAAACGTTTGTGTCTGAAAACTACAGACTGGGTTGTTCTTCTTCGTATCATGAAATAAGAAAACCATATTGTTGATAATATATAGATTTAGCCAAGCCTAAAATCCGAGCTCTTGGGGTTATTTATTCTTACAATAAGTTAACCTGGCTTGAGCCCGCGATCCAACGGAAGTACCAGTAACCAGTACCTGGTTAGCGGACAACTTAAAAAAACAGACGTCGGTGAGCTCTAAGGACTCTCTAAGGACATGAAATTAATTCCTATCGAAAAATTATTTTCTAACAGAGACTCGATCCGTAAGGCCAGGGAAGCTTTTTTGTTTTCAAAAGGCAGGACAATTGATCCCAACGGTCTTAATATCCGCAAAGAAACGTATTAGATTTCAGTTTATTCTTTAGAGTTATTTCCCTTTCTCTTAGTATTTGAATTCAAATTCGTTGTAACTGCCATGTTTTATCACATTTTTTCCAGTATTACGTCAACATCCATTTATTATATATATGTACATTGAAGCAATTCAATGTAAACTCTCATCGTCCCTGAAGAAGGCTGGTTTGGACAGCCGAAATATAGTACACCACTAAAATGAAATCTACGTTGTATCGGCTCTTGCTTAAAATATTTAGTTTCTCAACAAGTAATTACACCGATCAGATCAAGCCACTGACCCAACGTACACCGACAGGAAGATTGTCCCCGATATGGTTACGTGATACTGGTCACATTGGCATAAATGGAGGGGTAGTCGTACGGTCGTACGGTGACCAAAACCAAATTTTCTTGCACAGATGGGCTGCCATATTTTCTTACCCATGGTGCTCCGCGCGCGCCCCATCGGCGCGAGGAGCTTCGCTATTCAAACAGAACGTATTTGAGTTAACTATCCTGTTACACTACAGTTTTAAGTTTCGTTATACTACTCGCAAAAAAACAAAAAACAAAAAATGAGCAAAATAGAGAGGCAATTCACTGACTCTGAGTTTTTAGTCTTTTTTTAGAATTTTGGTTAATCTCAGCTTGAACGTTGTTATAAGGATTTTCTTATAAAAAGTAGTTTACTTACATGAACACAACATAAATTAGGATAAGAAGAAGTTCTCCAGTCATCGACAAGATACATCCTACATATGTTATCACCGATAAGGCAAGCTTATCATTTTTTGGAACCTGCGGCTGAAACAAAAAAGTCCACTTATTATAACCAGTTTCTATTTATAAAATTAATTGAATTGGCTGGCTGCACCACTTATATCTAATTCGGGCTTTCCAGGAGAAACGCCCTGCGTAATTTTTTGGCTTGGTTTCGTTTTTGCCTTCAAAGTTTCCAAATTGCACTAGCCCTACTGACTCGTGCAATTTTATGCGTCTTTGAAAAAATTTACTCGACGTTATTTATTCCAAATTGCACTCGAAATCATGGGATTATTTATTACCTATGCAAATCGCACTCAAGCTAATTTCTCGGAAAAAAAAGGTCATTCTTTCTTTTTCCATCCTACATAATCAATCACTCAATAGGCGAGTCGGAAAATACCATAATACTCTTTGTTTTTCCCCCCAAAATTTTGCATAAGCATCGTTTCCTGTTTCTGTTGGGACTTACAATGCTCTCAAGAGAAAACAAAAACAACGCTTTTAAAAATCCGGGGTGTGGGGGGAAGGCGGAGAGGGGGGGGGGGGGGGAGAACAAAGAGTATTATGTATTTTTTCGCTTCGGCCAATTACATTTGGTCTCATTAACATACGAGTTGATAGACTGCATGATGCAATTCACAAATTGACTTCAAAAGGTAAAAGAACACGTTAAACTTCTGTTAAATTAAGGCTTTTGGCTTTGATAGGTCTAACGAGCGAGTTATTAGCTATCAAAAACTGACCAATTCTTGGATTGCAAACGCACTAATGAGCCCGTACATTCTTTGTAAAATTTCGAATTTTCGAAGCATCATTACTCAGAGTGCGCTCAAAGTCTCAAGAGATAGCTCATTATACAATGGACCTTCAGATCTCTTCTTGGGACGCTTTCCATTTGACAGAACTGACCGGCCAGACCGGGCAAAAGGAATGACTAACTCTAAAACGCTTTCAAATTAACTCACTTCGAGGATGATATATACTCCTCCAGAAGAATACGAGGGATTATCATCCAAGTGTTCCTTAAAATTAGTGCATTTTCCTTGCAAACCGACTGGTCTGGCCGGCCAGTTCTGACAAAAGGAAAGTGCCCTTAGTAATGATTTTTTTGGCTAACAGCGATATTTCATGTTTGCAAACATTGACGTCACATTTTTTTGGTATTCAAATTTGCCAACCATGGAACAAAAGAAGGCATTGTTTCAGCAGCCACTAAGGTTCAGGTTGGCATATTAATAACAATGGTAATGACCAGAAAATGTAAGCAAAGATTCTGAAATAATCGATCAATTAATCAAACGTGCATACGAAAACCGCGCAGTGTGCACGGCTGTCAAAACTGTGCTATCCTGTTAATCCTTTGCCCTTTCACCGGAAAAGTTGCATTTCTGAGCGTAAACGAGGCTGTTTTCGAAGGACGCTATCATAGTCTTTTTTCGCGAAGTTAACACAGGTAAATACATTATCAATACTGTTTTGGCGTCTTCTTACAATTCATTCGAAAATACCAGACTGAACTCGTCTTATTAATAATTAGAAAAAGCACAAATAACAGCCAAAGGACAACAGCTGACGTTCTGATTGGTCTATATAAATTTCAGTAGCTCTCGCCGTATGTACAGCATATACTCAACGGAATACCGCATTTCCTATTGGTCAATGACGAATGTATAAATAGGTTATAGAATGCAAGAGAGGTTATAGAGAGCAATACAGAAGTTGTCATGGAAACACGAGCGATGGAGTAATTTTTGTTATGATCTTATCAACTCGTTTGATAGGAACATATCAGATTTCGTTTTTCCTTCATCGTTATAATTGGGCTTACTTTGGGCTAGCAGTTATTTTCAGTTTTAAGAAAACGAGGAACAGTGTTTTTAGACTTGATAAAACACGTGCTGCGAGCTTCAAAAATATTCCACAAATAGCGTTTCCTTTGGGAATCCGAACATCGGTTCAAAATATTAGTATTTTCAACTTTCTTAAATCCCATAATACACCTCTTTTAGCCCCAAAACTTTGCATAGGCGTTGCTTTCGATTTCTCTTGGGACATCTTCATGTCCGAAGAGAATTCGAAAACTGACGATTATGCAGAATTTTGGGGGGTAAACAAGAGTATTATAGGATTTGAGAAAGCCGTATAGTGAATACAAGAAAACAAGCCGGGCCTTCCTACTATTCTTTATATAAAGCATCCTAATTAGGAGTGTTTTATCAGGTTTAAAGCTCATCCACGTGACGTTTTATAGATGTTTTGATAGGCTCTTTGGCTCATGAATTATTAATGATTTTTGAAGTGACTTCAATTTATATCGCGTCATGAAACAAAACTCAACCCTTCTAGTGCTTCCTTACTACACTTTTGCTCTGTAGTAGCATATTACTTCTTGTACTTATCTTCAATATATGGGTTGCATACCTTTTTGTTTTTTTTTTTAAAGTAATCGGCAATTTCAGGGCAAATGGATTATATTCAAAATTTGTCATTACAACTAAATGTTGTTGTAGTTGTGCCGTTGTCAATCGATTAATCAATCAATCAATCAATCAATCAATCAATATCGCTGCAGATTGTAACAAGCACTGAAATTTGTTAAGTAAAGTTTAGAAGATGTAAATTTAATTGCAACCATTGAAAAAGTATACCACCTTTGAAGAATCCGCGAACTGCATCAAAACAGCGAAGCTAGTCAGGTGATTACAGCTGCACACCGTACGCTCGAGCGATGTTTCGTCCAGTAAATAACAACCCTCACTTGACCATGAACCGATGGACGAACTAAGAAGGCAAAAATTCTTGTTACTTTAAGATGGATTTATCCCGAGCAATACCATAGATCCTGGGTGCCCGTATATTTTGTACAAAATAAGAAAACGATCTGCAACATCACCGATGTCAATGCAATCGTCACGTCAAGATGTACAATCTTACATTGAGTCTAGAATGTGGGCGAAGTATGGTAAACCTAAATAAAATTGACACGAGCAGTTTAAAGTATTCCCCCGTTGTAGTGGAAATCTTCACATTAGAGAGATTTGGCATTACGTTTACGCGAGACTCGCACGGCAAAAGTGACCACGTGACCAGAATTTTCCCGCCATTTTTTGCGTTTGCCGGTTGTCCCATTCAGTCGACGTGAAAGAGGGCATTTTCGAGTTTGCTGTATGCGTTGAATTTTCTTTTCGTTTTTCTTCTACATAACAAGTTGTTTCTGTAGAAAGAGAACCCTACAACCATTTTCCGGTAAGTCAAACAAAAATTAGGTTTCATTGTTATAAATCGTTCGTATAAACTGACTCCTTTAATACCGCAATTTTCTCATGAAGTCACTTTGACTCACAATGCAGCCTCATCGAAACTCGCAAAATTTGACAGGTGAAGATTTTCATTTGATATAGCGGTGTCTTTTTCTACAAACAATGTTCAGCTGAAACTCCGAGTTCTTGTATTTTCTTTACTTCAATAATAGACGAGATTAACTTAGTCCATTCCGAGTTGCCGAGGGTCAAGCAAAGCTACAGTCACAAGCTTCACTTCGTTTTAGGTGAAACATGAAACGGCAAGACTGGCGTTTTTCGTTTCACGTAGAAGTGTTGCTAAATCTCTATTATTTCTATGCAGAGTACCGCCAAATTATATGCTAAAATGCGAGACGCAGGTGCAGCACGATCGTTTCTTATCTTTTAAGCACTTATGTTATTGTTTTGTGGTGCTACCGATGCCGTAGCCGTCCGGCGCAAATTTTACGTTTCGTAAACGGTCGTTGCCATTTGAAGGACATTTAGAACAATTCTCTCTCTTAATTTATCGTTTGCAAAAACTTTGTGAAAAGTTGGGTGAACGATGTCGAACTCGGTGCAATGGCTGTAGGGCAAACCCAATTACGCACTAGACTACCGAGAAAACCACTCCAAACATTGCAATTTTAAAGTATTTTAAAATAAACCTAACCCTAACAATTCATTATACGTACATACACTTTTTTAATTTATACACGGTAAAATATATTACAACATGGAGTTTCATTACAACTACAATGTTTCACAAGATTGTAGTGTGGCCGGGAGCCCGACCAGCAAATACTGTAAAGTTGGTCAATTTCCCTTTAAAAATATCCAAGGGAGTCTGATTTTCGCAAAATGATTGGCGAACTATTCCATAACAGTGCACCTCTATAACAATCAAAGTGTCACTGTCGTTACTTGTGGATATGAAAGTTACCGCGATTGTTTAAATTTTGGCAGGCTGAAGTTTTCTTTATGCATTAGTCAGTGTGATGTAGCAGCTGGGTAATTGTGTAATAGCACGGGGGCTCTTATATGCAACTAGGTACCCAAAATAATGCATGTATGTGACGTGATCCCCTTAGTTTGCTGGAATTGAACTCTGTAAAATAAGTCTGACTACTATATTTCTCCAATGTAGGAATAAGATTACTCTTAAACACATCCTTTATAAAGAGCCGTGTACCATGTGTTCAAAGTTCCTATCACAGGTGAGTGACAGAGTCTTTTTGAATAAGGTCTGATTTTTGTTTAGTGCCAGGTCATATTGTTAATCTCATCAGGTTAGGCAAGTATAGAGCAGATCCATTCAGTATTAATTATCAACACTTTTTGTGCCAGTTATACATTCCTCCAACAAGATTTGCGAATATTTACCACTACATTTGCTACTGTTATACTTAGAGACAGATGATCTGAACCATAACTGATCACAGCAAGTGCATATATATATTCAGGGCCACGCTTTATCTTATCCTGAAAAGACTGAATCAGTTTTGACATGGAATGTCTAATAGAGTCTTGCCCCTGACAAATTTCAGTTTTGTTTAGACTTGAGCTCTGCACAGCTTTCCTTAAATGGTTCTGTGCTTTTCTGTTTAGTTCTCTGATATGTTCTGGATTGGAAGCCTATTGTTTTTCATATTCCCTTGCTGCTTCAATATTTTAAGATCTTTTTTGGCGTTTCGCATTGTTTTTCTTTCCCTGAACTCTTTATTTTGTCTCTTTTGCTTGATAGATTGTCTCGTATAAGCTCTTTTTGCCACTGCTTTGCAGAAATTATTACTGACACTCACATCATTTTTTGGCTATGGTTAAAATTAATTGACTATTACCTCTAAATAATTGTTGACATTGGCAACACTGCTGATTTCGTAACCTGAAATGCTGTCATTATAATAATCTAACTGAACTGCTGAAACATAGTGTCTTTCACCTAGATGCCCAATGTTAATAACAGTCACGGTTCCCTGCTGTCTGCTTATGGGACTGATAACATTTACTGTTGCCCACCCCTCAATGAATTCATTTATATGTATTGTAACATTTTATGCGTCAGAAACTGCTTGCACAATAAGTGCATCACACTATGTATTGGTTGCTGTGACAACACACCCACAATTGCTCTGTAATGGGTCCAATAAATCTTCGACGGTTGTTTCTGATGTATTCAACTACAGCAGCATGCACGTTCATGTGATAGGAATGATCATTATATATACAATGTAACTGGTGGGCAACAGAAGAAAAGAAGCACATGATGAACCATCTAAGGTACATTCTAGTGCCTTCAATCTTTTCTGTCTGTGAGCTAACCGAGCCTGCAACAGTGCCATAGAAGGATTTCTCATGAGCAACAGGGCCTGAGTTCAATTCAATGTCTCCTGATATCAATAGCTTTTCTCTTGATAGACAATAACTATCATTTTGTTGGTTCAATTTTGTTGAATGCTTAGTAACAGATTGATCTTGAATACACAATAGAACTGACAAGTCTTTTTTGTGTTTTGGAGTCCTGCAGGTAATAAGATAAAAATGACAACTAGAATCTCCTAATCTCGAAGATTTATTACGTCTGAGTTGCGGTCTAGGTCTAGACATTCTTACTGCAATATAATATTATTTTCCAAAAGCAAGCACTTACTTAACTCAGACGAGATTGGTTCGTTCTTCTTTAAATAATGCAGCCATACACTTTCTAATTACCCTGTCTTCATGAAACAAGCTCGACGTTTTCTTGTAAGGAATTCTGGAAGGTTCTCTGTCCCTGTCCCGGGGAGCATGTTTGCATTTACGAACGGACTCAGCCCTTGCTCTATCACAGGAGATTGGTACGGATACCTCATCAGTTTCCTTACACAATAATCAATGACCGAGTCTTTCGACAGTTCGTCATTATGGTCCGTCCCACAAGTACTAGTGTCTGGAATCATGGGTTGCTTGGTTGCCTCACTGTTTTTCATGTCACTGATGTTGTTCAAGATGGATTCATATGGCTTTGATGACTCATAGCTTGCAAAACTTCGTGATAGCTTTGATAAATACTTTGATAGCTTCAATGTCACTCTCCAAATGGAAGCCACCTTCCAAATGGAATTTATTAAACCCCCGTGAGCTTAGGGGATCGACAGAGACTGTCTTCTCACCATGTGTCTGCCGCTTCCATTTCGACATGTATTAATTAAAGTATACGCGTTTGTGAGTGAAAGGCGGTGTGTAATTAATCGCACCAATGTGTAATTGTTCAGAATCTTTTGTTTCACCTTCGAAGAACGCCATTTCTTTAGTTCTTCAGTCGCTTGCTTCTAAATGCAGCGGAAGGTGCTCAAAAAAAGCCATAAAAGCCACAAACAACAATGGCGGCGCCCAACCTAGCGAACAGGAAGTCACAGCTTTCTAAGCTGTGTTGTGATTATCCATCCTGATTGGCTAATTAGATCGAACTTCCGGTTAAGAAGGAGTGACAATTTGCATAAAGATTCAACGTTTGCCATAATTTGTGCGCAACATAGGAAACTCAAGTTTAGCCTCTGAGTCTCTAAGTTGTTGTATCTTTACTATCCTTGTTGCTTCAAAACGTTAGACATACCCTTTTAAATCATCAATCCACGTATTCTTATTCCGGAATAGGGTCAATCGAGCGCACCCTAAGAAAGGCCTCGACCCTGTAAAATGGCAAGGACCGTTTATGAAGCGGAAATTAGCGCAGCCGCCAACGTTAATTTGTTCAACTATTTTACATGTAAAATTGACAAGCAAGCGGAGACACTTTAATAACAAAGGACATCCCAGTACAATGGCTTAAGTTCTATGGAGAGAAGACTCGCCTCTCGGTAATGTATTCTGTTTCCGGGCTTTGCTCTTTTGTGGAATGAGCGTATTGGTTCTCTATGCTGTTTAGAAGGGTTTCTCTTTGGGTATTCCGGTTTTCCTCCCAAAAACCCCGAAACTTCTTCCGAATTAACCCACTGACCCCTGGGAGTGAGGCTAAATAGATTTTACCCTGTCTAACGCCAGACGATTTTACTCATCAGTAGGGTGGGGTTCAGGAGTCAATGAGTTAACAACCGTTTACATCCACTCAAAAACTATCTCCATTGACCCCTGGGAGTGAGGCTTGATAGATTTTACTCTGTCTAACGCTGTATAACGACGCCATTTAAGATTTATTTATGATAAAACCCACTTGTTGTCCTCATTCCAAGAGACGCAGATTCTTTCACCTTTTCCTTTTGTAATCTAAGAAAAGAACAACTTTTCGTTAAAGGCTAGTAGCTATGGTCATAGATCGGGATAATTAATTCCAGCCAGGCGGCGTAGCGATTTCCTAAGCGAAAGATTTCGGAATCACACATTTTAGCACAGCATTCTGGTCTTGGCAATAAAATGGCACCATTGTGCTGCTATAAGGCACGCGATTTTGACCAGATTTTTGACAAGATAAATTTTATAATTCTAAATTTCTGCATTTGTTAACATTTCGGTGAAGTGATATATTTTACCTTTAATTTTTTTTTAAGAATTACAACGCAGCTCAAAGGGTAATTTAGAAAAGCCATTTTGTGTCTTCAATTATTGCATGGGTCGAGTTAAGGCGCTGTAACAGTTCGCAATTTTTCGTGCAACTTGTCTCTCAACGCCATGGCGAGACACGTTTCAGAAACCGTTGCGAAAAGTACAATTTAGTTCTACTTTCGGCAACGGTTCAGGTAAAATTTCCAGGCATTGCGCAGTGTAAGATCTGTCCTGTCGCAACAGTTTGCTGCACCAGCCAATTAAAACGTTCCTTTAACCTCACCTGATCATCCGTTTAAAACATGATAAGGGGGTGTTTACATGAAAAAACTCGCACCGGCGCGAGTTTCACACCGAGGTGACTTCTTGATACCGCGTTTATATGATGACGAGTTGAATTCGTATCGTGTTTACCTGAAGGGACAACACATATCGATAAAATACAAGCGTGAATCCAAATTACAAATATGGCGTTTATCACGAAAAGTTCGCGAGTGCTACCCGTTCCAGCTCACCGGGAGCCCGATTTCACACCGGAACGAGTGGTCGTTCCTCGCTTACATGATACCGTTGCTAGATTTCGCGCCGGAACGAAATTTTCGCTCCGGTGCAGCCAGCGGGGTGAACTCGCGCCGGTGAGAGTCGCCCCAGCATGACTCTTTTCGGTGATATCATGTAAACAAATACAGAGCTAAGAGAGGGAACCGGAGTGAACTCGCGCCGGTGCGAAAATCGCCCCGGTATCATTTAAACACCCCCTAAGTTGCATGAAACGTTGCCTAGAGTAAAGTAACACCCGCCAAGCAACTTGTTTTGCAGTGTAGGAACTTTTGTCGCAACAAAATTGCGAGACAAGTCGCAAAAAGAGATGCCGAGTGTAACAGTAACTATACGCCACGAAGCGATAAGAGTAACGCAATCTGCGAAACCTTACCTTTGCGTGACTGAAAGTAATGTTGATAAGATGTGGGAAGGTCTTGTTGTACTCAGGGCCGAGGGCCACTCCGATAACATTGGAAACCAGTCTATACCTTTCAGTTAAAACCAATTTA
>OX421453.1:32379986-32384986 GCA_949126865.1 Montipora capitata
TTTGACCCCTCCGCCTGTTTGACAATGTTATGACGAAATTCATGATCAATAATAGGACAGACGCATGAAAAACTCATATCAATTTGTTAAATTGCAAAGGTAAGAATGCTAAGGAAGCAGTAGTAGCGTTCAAACTACAGGCAGGAGTACATGAACGATAAATAAATAATAAGGGAAGCTAGCATTCTAAATGTGATAGCAAATTATTTGCCTAATCACAAAAGTACTCCTTGTCCATACTTACTAACTTAAAAAAAAATCATGTTCTAACGTTTGTTACTAACCTTTCTCCACAGAAGTTGCGTCCAATGGAATGTGCAGCCATGGATTTTTACTTCGGGGAAAACCTCTTTCAGGGCGGACCACATGGCTTTCTCGAAGTCTACCGTTATTCTTCTCACTTGAGGCGAGCTTGGAACCGAACTCCGTCACCGTCTTTAAAACAAGTTTGCTTGACATTTACCTGTGTTACACGTCCTATGATTCCATTTGTGACAACCATCGCATTGAATACCTTGCTGTCTTTCTTGGACAGGCTGTCTACACTGGATGCAACCATCGTCGCAGATAGATTCCATTTTTGCTTAGTTTTTTGCGTTGTAGGAAATGTGTCTCGTATGGCGATCAATGATCGAATGCATGTTAATTTTTTTTTCCACCTTTTATACGGTAATCATGCTCATAATCGGCAGTTTAATTAATTCAATGATGAATGGTATATGAAATGAATCATATATGAACTGCGGATATGAAAGCAAGTAAAGCTATGATCTTCGCAGTTATGAACGCAATTTTTGCAATTGCGTAGAGAAGCCTGAAAATTTCAGCATTTCAACGGGGTTGAAGTCCTGAAGATGTTTAATTAATTCAATCGGAAAAGAGACTTAGTCTCTTGCCCCAACTTTCGCGCGGCCAGTTTGCGGAAAATCGTTTCGAAGTTCTTTTGTCGAACGGGAACGCTTGCAACGTAGGCTAGAGCGAGCCATGCGAGGCAACATGCGAGTCACACAGTTATTGACAGCTGACTGTTCTAAAGGGTGCTTATACTTAAATGCTGTGTATCAGTGCTATTTGAAATGCATGGGTGCTTAGACTTAAACGCGAGACTGGCAATGCTCGCAAATTGTCCGCCCATCAAAAGAAGACATCGTTGAAAGTGTTTACATAACTGTGGTCGCTTGGAAGCATCTTCATTAGCTTACCGGGATTGGAGTTTTTTGCGCCGGTTAGACCACTAATTAACGGTTGAGAACATAAATATTGAGTTGAATCGAATTGACTTTCTACGTGTATCGAATAAACTTTGATGATGTCTCGAAACGACTTCAATTTGTATCGAATCAACTTGTATCGAAACGACCGAACACCTTCTCTACTGTTGGAACAAAGAAAAGGGAATGACTTTACTGTTGTCCCCGAATATGACACTCTTTATACATTATGCGATTTGGAACTCTGTTTTTGGCTCAGTAAGTTTGTCCATGAAATAAAGAAGAAGGATGGTTCTGAGTATCCACCAAATACGCTTTACCAGATTTGCGCTGGATTGCAAAGAGCTTTAAGAGAGAATGGTTTGCCAGAGTTGGACATTTTCCGAAATCCGAGATATAAACTATTCCAAGATTCCATTGATTCGCGAATGAAAACATTAACACGTACTGGAATGGGAGTCAATGTCGAACAGGCAAAACCAATACCAGGAGACGAAGAAGAGATTCTGTGGCCGAAGGGACTGTTGGGTGAAGATGACCCTCGCATGTTGGTTAACACGTTTATTTATTTGGCAAGTACTTTTCGCTTCGAAGTGGCGAGGAACACAGAGAGCTGCGTTTTTCTCAATTGGAAGTTATTGAAGGAAACTTAGTCGAAAGATATACACGTCTTTCGCGGAAAAGAATTATGCTGGAAGATTACAGCATTGCAAAGTCAAGGCAAAAGTTGTCGAGCATCTTGAGAACATTGTGAATCCAGAGAGATGCGTAGTCCGTTTATACAAGAAGTTTGTAAGTAAATGCCCAAATGATGTAATTGGAGGTAGTGTCTTTTATTTAACTCACCACGGAAGTGGAATCCAGGTGATGAGATTTGGTTTACTGGTTCACCAATAGGAAATAATTCTTTGAGATCTGTAGTTGCTGATATGTGTAAGAAAGCAAATTTCGAAGGGTACTATACTAATCATTCGTTAATTAATGGCTACCACGTGTACCTTAGCTTTAGCAAAGGGGGTACCTGAAAAACTTGTTATGGAGTGAACTGGGCATGGGAATGTGAAATCGTTGCACGAATATCAAAGAGTTAGCTCAAAGGAACGAGAGGCTGTGTCCGATGTTTTGCAACTTTCTAAGAAATCGTTTTTGGAGGAGGATACGGGTGAGCCTCCACGTAAGAATATTGCTCTCGATCGTAGTAGCGTGGATATTTCATCTAGTTCCACGTTTACCACGTTACACGTTTAAAAAAAATATTTATAGAGTTACACTTGTGGTTAAAAGCGTCTCACAAATTATTTACAATGAAAATTTTTCCGACGTTTCGGTCGCAATTTTATACAAAATCACAGATAAAAACAAGACGCTGATTAAAATTCAAGAT
Organism: Montipora capitata; assembly: GCA_949126865.1. NCBI lineage: Eukaryota > Metazoa > Cnidaria > Anthozoa > Scleractinia > Acroporidae > Montipora > Montipora capitata. The sequence continues at coordinate 32,382,582 of OX421453.1, forward strand.
ATGTGTCATTTTTTCTTGTTAGCGAGAGTCAAGTGTAAATACTCCTTGGGGAGTAACGCCCCATAGTCCCGGTTGAGTGGGTCTTTGGCGCAGTTAATCTCCCAGGCCTCGAGAATCTTTAGTTGGTGCCAATTATCATTAACAATGAGAATAGGCCATTTCCGAGTTCATGTCTGCCTCCTCTTCAAAGCGAGTCTAAGTGCGAAGTTTTTCTTATGAAAATTAATTTTCATTCATATGTAACTAGAACTAATTACCATCACAAAAAATTTGCACTTACACTCGCTTTGAAGAGGAGGCGGATATGAACTCGGAAATGGCCTATTGTGGCCTCGTCCATCTGATATCGTGATTTGTTTTTATCACGTGGTCTGCAAGTGCTGATTTTTCTCCTTGTCGCCGCGCGACAGCCTTTTGGTGCTCGCCTTTTCTTGTTCAGAATTTTCTCTGCGTTGCGCCAACGTAACTCTTGCTGCAGTCAGCGCAAGGCTAGGAATGTCGTAAAAAAACGCTTTTAACCACCAGTGTAACTTTATAAATATATTTTTTAAATGTACCCACCTGGTGACAAACCCAGTTTTAATACGTTTCACGTTATTTAACATGAAATGAAACCTGTATAAAAGGAATTCAGATAATGTTAATAAATGATTCAATAAAATGGAAGTGTTATTTGGTGCAGTAATATTGCAGTGTATTTGATGTGTTGAGGGAAGTAACTGCAAGATAACTCAGCCCCGCACTCCCCTGTTACAATCAAAAGCCACCACCAGCTTTTCAGACAGTTTATTATTGACGGGGAATATTCAATATAATCCCCTGAGAGAACAAAACCCGACAAAAACACGCTTTTTTCGGCAGGATAAGCAATCAAAAGTTTCGACTAATTTATTCGAAATTAACGTGCGAACCAAAAACAAAAGATTGTGCAGGGTCACGGTCGGTTCAACATCTAATTGCGACTGTATTGCTCCTGCTTTTGAAATTCCCAGGGTTCCATAACCAGTCCCTAGATTAACTATGCTTGAGCAGAAACCCATAAGGGTTGAAACGTGTAACGGCCCCTTGTGCGCTGGGAAACAAGCTTCTGAATATTCAATTTGCTAAGTGCCATATTTGGAACAACAAGAGCGAGGGGTTTCCAAATATGGTACTTAGCACTGAAACATTCAACCAATCAGTTCGCACTGAATATTCAGAAGCTGTGATCTCGCGTTACACGTTTCAACCCTTATGGGTTTTTGGCTTGAGTCAACCCTTCAATGCGCGTGCTGAATCTCCCTTGGGAGGAGACTTCCCTTAATGAGCTCCTGATTCGATTAAGGCCAAGTAATGACAAAACGTGCTTTGTGCCTTAATCAATGGCTGTTACGCATGTGAAAGTATGAAAAGTATATAAAAGAAGAAAAATTATAGTTTACTTACTGCATCCAATTCAGGTCTTGTTCCCTTGTGCGGTGCAGCGTAACCACAATAACTCTCTCTGAAAAAATAAAAAAGAAAAAAAAGAAAAGGTAAATCGGTATATCTTGCTCAAAGTTTTTCAAGTTTCGGTGCACATCTTTGAAAGAAAAAAAAACCGAAAATTTACCATTGCCGATGACGCTTGCAACAAAGATCCATGAGAAGTATTTTTCTTAGATTCGCCAGCGTATCTTAAACACGACCAAATGTAATGCAGAATGGCTTTCGCAAAATCTTGACCAGAGGACATAGAAACTGTCTGGTACTTTTCTGCTTGGTTGTTCCCAATTTGGCAGCTTTATTAGAGTTCACTTTTGCAACTGTTGGTAACCACGTACAATTGTTTTCAATTTTTATTAGAGGGCTACAGAGATATCTAATCAGTATTACGTGCGCATTTTAGTTGATACGTTCAAATATAAAGGGGGCTTTCCTTTTGTCACTGAGAACTGGCCGGCCGACCCGTCAGTTTTCAAGGAAAATGAAATAATTTGAAGGAACACTTGCATTATAATCCCTCGTATTCTTCTAGAGGAGTATATATCATCCTCGAAGTGTGTTAATTTGAAGGCGTTGTAGAGTTATTCCTTCAAATGCCCGGTTTGGCCGGTCAGTTCAGTATCAAATGGAAAGCATCCTAAGTTGTGGCACCGAAGGACCGTGTTTCTAATATGTACGGAGTCAGTTTGATGCAGTTACTTTGTTATTCTCGGTGTCACTGTGGCTTCTGGCAGTGAGAATGACACCCGATCCTGAAGTAACTAAAATGTATGAGAACCAAATAATCGCCGTAATGCAGCTCGTCCTGAAAAAGGTCAAAGGTCCCACTCCCAACTGGGAGCAATTGGATTTCTTATATACCAAAGTCATCATCGAGAAATGCATCTCCTCGTGCCTTTATGAGGTAAAATTGACCACCCCTTCCACTGCAATTGCTAGAA
>OX421453.1:32394986-32404986 GCA_949126865.1 Montipora capitata
TGATGACAGTTCCAGATTAATTAAGACCATTACGTCATCGGAAATTCCTCGGAGATTTCACCTCGGCTATAAGTGATAGTGCAATAACTTCGTGTGCAGTCGTTGTTGTCAGTTGTTGTGCTACAGATTGATCAGGTGATTTTATGTCTATAGTCATAGTGAATCAACTAAGACTGCTTTGGAATGTGTACTACGTTGCGACCATAGTGGTAAGAAAACAGATAACTTCTCAAAGCGCTGTTTTAAGATCTGAAAGATCTTCTTGTTTTTTTTCGTTTTGTCGGTGAGCTGAACCAAATTTCCACTAGGCCATATAGTCAGTGGGACTTCCAATCACGCAATTTATGATGTTTATTTGCCAAAAGCTGTTAAAACGTTAATGTACTTAAAATTTTATGAATATTCCACTCTTTATTTAGCACAAAATAAATTGCCTTTTTGTGTTATTGGGGCGCTTGATTCGAAGCGAGTATTGAATACATAAAAAGCCATTACGTCATCCATGGAATTGAATCTGTCGACGTTGCAACTTTCATTGGCAGGGAAATAACCACCGTACTAAAGATAGCCGTAGATAACGTAGTTCTTGAATTATGAGACTCGTGTGACTACTTTGCTAGCCCTTTACTCGTGTAAAAAAAAACAAATAAATGTAATCGTGACTTTTAAGAAAGAAAGCTGTAAGATGTTAAAAGTGTTATTATTCATACCCATACATATCCCGATTAAAGTTCCAGATTAATTAAGACCATTACATCATCGAAGATTTTACAACGGCTACGACTAATGGTGCAATCGGAGATTTCACCTCGGCTATAAGTGATGGTGCAATACGTTCGTGTGCAGTCACTGTTGTCAGTTGTTGTGCTACAGATTGATCACCGGAGAGTTTGTGTCTATAGTCATCAGTGAATCAACAAGGACTGCTTTGGAATGTGTACTACGTTGCGATTATAGTGATAAGAAAACAGATAAATTTTCAAAGCGCGGTTATAAGATCTGAAAGATCTTCTTCTTCTTCTTCTTCTTCTTCTTCTTCTTCTTCTTCTTCTTCTTCTTCTTCTTCTTCTTTCTTCTTCTTTCTTCTTCTTCTTCTTCTTCTTCTTCTTCTTCTTCTTCTTCTTCTTCTTCTTCTTCTTCTTCTTCTTCTTCTTCTTATTATTATTATTATTATTATTATTAGTCACAAACCGCTTTACAAAATTCTTTGACTCCAGGAATGCAAAGCAGTCCACAGCTGCTTTGACAATGTTATAACGAATCGAAATTCACGATCAATAACAGGACAGACGCATGGAAAACTGACATCAATTTGCTTTTTTACAACAACAAAAAGGCATAGGGGTCAAACTAATATCAAAACACGAGAAGAAGGTCAAACAAAAATGCGACAAAAAATTCAATTTTATTCAGTCTGACGCGACCAATATCGCATAAATCTCTTTTTCCTAGTTCTCTGTGGAAATTGCACACTCATGAATTATTCGTGTAGGATTCGTAGAAAGCCGCTATTTTCACCGATCGCGCTGAAATTTGGCGTGTTTACTCGGGAGAAATAGCCCCAGGTATCTCGGATTTCTACAATCCTGGTCAAAAGTTGTTGGGAAGGTTGGGGGCATCAGCTCGCTTCACACCTTATTCGATTTTTCTAACTATTGGCCGAAGTATTTGGGAAATACCATGCTCTTGTGGCCCCCCTCCCCCATATTCAATGTTGGAGTTCTTCAGGTAAGAAAAGTCACCATTTTTTTTCCCCTGGAAAATCCAACGTTGAAAAGGGGGAGGGGGGTATCTGTAAAATGAGTTACCTTCCCAACACTTTTGTCCATGATTGTAGCTTTCATGACGCCTACATGACAGACATTCTAACTCAGGCAATTTGAGCCGACGCGAAGGCAAAATTTTCAACTTTTCAGGCGATCGCCGAGCGGTTTTGATAACGTTTTTCGGCCAAAACATTACACTACAGGCTGCGGAAAGGATAAAGAAAAGGATTGTGGTGCATTTGATGGAATTTCAAGCGTTAAAATCGCTGAAAAGGTAAGATTAAATTGGGTGTCTTCACCACCTGTTCCTTCGATCTCAAAATATTCGCTTGTTTTCGCTTTCGCTCGAACATATTTATCTTTATTACATGTTCAGTGAATAGCTTTATCCTCTGGAATGAATTTTCCGTCGAAAAATCGGCTATTTGGGTGGTTTTTGGCAAACAGAGGTTAATTAATTATTCGTAATGCGATCTCTTCCGTTGCCGTTAGCAACGGGTCGCAAATTTGACACTTTTATGGCATTATCAAATTACACATTGATCGCTAATCCGATTACTCCTAAAAATCCAAAAATATTCGTGCCTTATCAGTTTTCTGTCAAATTTTAAATTGAAGAAAATTTTAGTTTTGCATCCAAAAATTTGTAATCAACGCTAAAATGACCAAATTTTGCCTGGAAAACTTATTTCAGTGTTATTTTTCTTAAATTTTTTCGTTCAACTTTCGCTTTTATAAAATGTTTCAGTTGTTTGTAAATAAGTTATATGCTGTTGGAAAGCTTATTTTCTTAGCTTTAAAATGGTGTATTTTTTTCCTCTAACTTTAAATATTTTTTGGGAAAAAATAATTTTGGCGATAGCTGATTTCGCGCGGTTTTCTTGCGGTTGAGAAAGTAGGAAAAAGAGTTATATAAACTGTAAATTTATGTGTCTGTCCGCTTATTGACAATAAAAATTAGCCAATGGGCGCGTGAGAATTTTGCAGTCTATGTAAAATATAGAATCGACCCCGTGCTCACAAAATCGTCCGAGGAACAGTTTTTCAAACGTTTGCCAAATTGTGGGCCAAGTCGGTAATGTTTTCTTCAGGAGGAAGGCCTGTCTATAACAGATCTTTGCAAGAGGCCATTATGGATTCTAGATCCTTTTAAGTGGAAACATTGCCCATAGTGTGAATGAAAAATTTAACAAAAAAATTAAATTGGAAAGTATTTGAGGCTAGGCGGAAACTCACTCAAGTTATTTCCAATATACGTAATGTTCTTGGAGTACGTCAAATTTCCATTTGCTGGATTGCAATACTTCCCACAACAGCTTATGGCCTTCATCTCCAAGAAACTTCGGCAGCCGCCAACAGCAGACTCTCCACTGGTTTTGCACGACCAAGAATATGTTACATTCTGCAAATAAAATCAGCAAATATATGCACTATGTCGATATCACTGCTACCTTGATTTAAAGAACCAGGATCCCTTCGTATCGTTCTGGGAATAGAAACTAGTGCGTCAATATAACATTAGGATCACTAACCGATTGCGGAAAAGAAGGTCTTGAGTTCAATCACGACCGGACCAGCACTAAGGGTCTTTAAACTGCAAATGGTAAGACCGGATAAGGAAGCGGGGTGATTTAATCTCTCTAATTTTGACTAAACGTGTCCTAAAATAACGGTTATTAAATAAGAATAAAAGCGTTTTCCACATACCAAAATAAGTTTTCCGATTGGAGGAGAACATGTCACGTGCCATGGGTCAAAACTCAAAACAGAGGGCGAGCAAAACTCACTAGTCCTCCAGGGAAGCTACAACTTGAACTGCAACGTGATCATGTTGAGCACCTTAAATACCGCGGCAAATTTGTCTGCCAGCCCGCGTGAAGCCAGAAAAATTCCTTATGTTATGGCAGCTAAACGCTTTAAAACAAGAACTGAAGACTGAGAAATTCAACTTATACACCTTATTCCAAAATGGCCGTAATCATGGCCTCTCTTTTAAACGTAAAATTCAAAAGAATATTTAACCTTGAACGAGGCCATAAGAGCCAATTGCATGGAAACAAAAGAACATTAAAATGGCAGCCATTTTGGAATAAGGTGTATAGCTTCTCTGGGACAGAAGCTCGAAAAAACAAAGGGTACTGACAAGGCAAGGCCACTAAAAATGCAGTAAATTAAACTCGTAAGTGAGTTTTGCTTTCCCAAGGGGAAATAAGACTTACTGTTTCCCGTGTTGCCAGTCATTAATAAATGCAAAGCTTAATAGGCCTCTATATTCTTCCACTTACCATCGAATGAGAATTACTTGTAACACTTTGCACACAAGTAAAAATCTTTGGGACAAAAATACGCAGTAACATCAGCAACAACGTGCAAACAACAACAGCAACAAAGCATAGAAAAGAATGTGGAAAAGTATCCGCTTTGTTTGCGCTTTTTTTCGAAGCTTTATTGACTTTTTGCGCTTACACAGACGAAGCTGAAAGCGAATTTATACAAAGGATTCATCTTAGAAAATATGGCGCTACTATAAATTCAATAGACAAAGTAACGGGAAAGCATTCGCTTATGTACTTATGCACAGAAAGCCACAACCCAAATTCTTCTGCTCTCCTGGAACAGTTCCCAGCTTTTCAATTTTCGATGGTATCCAACAAGACTACTTGAAGATTGCACAAAATTTAAAGGAAAGCTTGCTAAAGCTAAATGAATTTGAAGCCGCAAGGACATTTTTTAATCTCATTTAGCCCTCTACATTCTCTTTTAACTTAATATGTTCCACGTTTTTCTTTTTTTTTAAATGTGTAAATCCTTTTTCTAGGACTTTGCCCCTTTTTCATAGTAATACTTTAAGTGCTCCGCAGATGCCTTTTGCAGCCAGAGTGCAAGACTGAGAGTATGTCGATTTTATGGCATTGTGAAATGTTCCACGCAATGCTTATGCGCCGATCAACTCGAAACTTCAACATTCCCCTCCCCCCCCTCCCCCGGGCAAGCCCGGGCATTTGAACTTTTGAAGATTGGATCATTCAAATTCCCGCCCCGTCGGGCCAAAATGGTGTTCAAATGCCCTATCCTATCGTCGGATTTGAAGGATTTGTCTGTTATCCCCTACTAAAGAACAATCGTCGTCAGCTCCTGCCGTCTTTAATAAAGACCTTTTGAAGACATTTCTTTGTGAGCCAATCGTTCACAAATGCTACATCTCTTCCTTTAAACTCTTCCATCTCATCCAAACACGTGTTTTATAGCTGTTAGCGACTTCGACGCCCAAAAAAAACAATTATTTGAAACCTGACACTTCCGGTTCAATTTTCCCCACCCCACGAAAGCAAAGGTCAAATTCCCGACTCCCCGGGCACAGAAGGTAGTCAAATGCCCGGGGGGGGGGGGGGGGGGGTGGGTATGTTGAAGTTTCGATTTGATCGCCGTATTAGCTGTAATTGCCCTTTGAGATCCGAACATTTAGCAAGAAGAGCGCTTAGCTTAGTCCACTGTCAAAATTTATGTTACCTTGTAGTGTGCACATTCATATGTGTACTCCATATAATTGGGATTCGAATCTAAAAAAGAAAGAAAGAAAGAAGAGGACAACTACTACCTTATTAACATAGGTGGCGAAGCAGGGGTGGGGTGGGGCAGGGGAATGCAGCCCGCAATGCCTCCAAAGTTTCTTTATTTGCTGATAATATTACTTGAGCGGCATAAAATTGGTTTAGCAAAATATTCAGTGTAGTGATCATTTTGTAAATCTTTTCATCAAAATCGTGCTTGGTGAAATACATGCAATGTGATGTAGGACTTCTTTTAACATCGCCGGTCTTTACTCAATGTAGGCAACCGACTGCTATTTTATTTATTATTATTATTTTTTTTTTCACTAAACTAGACAAAAAATGATTTGCCTTTGAAGAAACTGCCATGTTCCTTGTGTTTGTTAAAATCTATTGAATATGAAGCTGAAAATTCTAGACTGGGAGAAAATGAATGTTAAAGGGACAATAATTCTGCTTTTAATTTTTTGGAAGTTTCTGTCAAGGGAAATGAGGGGGGGGGGGGGGGGGAGGGGAACAAACAAAGAGTATATTATGGGATTTTTGATACTGGTTAAAACGTTTTCACTTCCAGCAGAGCCTTTCTTAACTCGACGAGAAAGACAGGACTCTGCAGAAATCGTGTTCAATTTTTATTGATTATGCGCAAGCCGTTGCCTGGAGACAGTCTCAAAGCCAGGCCAAGTCTCGACTGCACTCCAAGACGTCATATTGTTTTTGGAACTGAAGGCTTGATTTTGACATTCGCCTTGTCAAAAATACGATGTCCGCGCTGCCTAAACTGGTTCGACTGGACTGACTAGCCCAGAAACTTGGGCTGCGGCGACTTAAAAGACTCTGTCGAGTTTTAGAGAGGCTCTTCTCGCAGGGTGATACGTTTTAAGCGCTATTTCTGTTGACAGCAACGATTTTAACTAAATTAATGAAAGCACGATTGCTGCAATTTTAAGTCTAACGCTGTTCATTGAACTGATCGGTCAGTTTTCTCGCTGCATTGAACGGGCTTCTTTCAATAATTATGTGATAAACATGCAACCGCTTCGACAATGTGCCTCGTCATCATATATGAGTTGAGCTTCATTTGTTGGTTCTCTACTCTGCCCTTTGAGGTTTTTCTCCGGGTACTCCGGTTTTCCCCTCTCCTCCAAAACCTACATTTGATTTGATTTGCGTTAATTTGTTAATTTCAGTTTACAATGTCGACATCCCCAACTAGACCAATTAGTGCTCCAGCGCTATAAGACTAGACACTTCAATAAAGTTCCTTTTAATTTCGTTCCTTTTTTTTTCCTTGTGCAATTAAAGGATCTAATTAATTTCACTAGTATTTTCAAAGTTTTCCAAATTGCCCTCGTCGCACCGCCTCAAAGGTGAACATACCTGAAAATGTCCTCACTTACCTGGGTCACAATCGTGCATTTCTAAAACATTCTTTGAGCTGTTACAGCTTCTTGGTTGCAATTTCATTGGATATTTGCTTATAACGTAACATTGACCAGGCTGTGATTCTTCAAGAACTTCGTTGCAATTTTCCCGAATTGCTGAATTATTTAAGCCCCATTGACACTCTCCATCGCCGGTAAGCCAAAGAGCTGTCCAATATTCCAGGTTTGGATCACGGAAGTGCGTTTGGGCATCGCAAAGTTGATCCAAAGTGCTGATTTTGGCCAGAAATTCCCCATTATCAGGATCAGTTACAGCTGAAGTCCAATTTACTAAATAGTCAACAGGTTCGAATTCGCAAGATGAACTGCATCTACCTGAGAATAAATAAACAACATCGAAAGCAGGGGCAGATCCAGGGGGAGGGGAGGGGGGGGGGGGGGGGGGTTAATACGATGGCTATTTACCTGCTTTTTACTGTATTTTTATGTTTTTAGGCTTACAAAGCAAAACCAAAATGGTACACTTAAATATAAAGCTCTTCGCGAAAGAATGCTTTTGGATGTTTCTGAAAATTATCGCAAAATAATGCAAATAGAGAAGGGCCAACCAACAGTTTGCAAACGGAGTTTTATGCAAATTACATTGACGATGAACGTTGGTCGTGCAGTGGCTGAATCGCAACCATATTCAGTTGTTTTTCCTCTTCTTTTTGGCCTTGGTGAACCAACGGAGATTTCTTCATGGTATTTTCCGTAGGTACTTTAAGTCAGAAAACCGGTAAGAATGAAATGAAATTGAGAAGGCGGGCGAAAAGAATAGATTGTGATAAACCGTAAGTTTCTTGAGACGAAAACATTTTTACACTGTGACGTCGCAGTGCGGCCCAGTGGTGGGGTTGCTCGCCTTGACATCCGGGCATCCCGGGTTCAAGACACGTTCTGACCACTGGTTGAATTTGTTCCTGGTTGTCCCTGGTTCAACTTTTCAGCTGCACTTGTAAAAAGCCAACTAGCTTGCCTCCCGCGGCCAGTCGGGATTCTTAACAGTTGTTGTTGAATGTTTCGTTCTGTCGTGATTGTGTTTCATGGGCCCTGAAAAGCCCCTATGGAGAGTGGTCAATTAATAATGTTTGCATGTATGTATCTTACAGTTCATGATCATGAATTCACCGAATAGACCATTTTCGAATTCTCACGGCTGGACTGGATCTAGCATGAAATGGAGGCTAATGCGGGCAAATCTTTTTAAATGCAAATTAATCTGCCCGCATTAGCCTCCATTTCATGCTAGATCCAGTCTAACCGTTAGAATACGAAACTGGCCTATTCCGTGGCTATATCACAAGGGGTCCATACAATCTGTGTGTCCGTTAATTACTGGGTTGCCAAACCCAGTCGGAATCTCGGTTTCATTTCGTGGGTTTTTTTTATGTTTTTGTTATTTTTTTCCGTGTCGGGAAAAGTCTTGCCTGTCACTCCCCTTCTAAGTGGTGTCTTTGTGCATAGAGTCTTCTGTGCGTATTTTGTTAGGTTTCAGGGGGCTGGGGTAATGCGTAGCTTGCTCTGCACAATTAACCTGTAATGGCGTCGAAAGTCATTGTAACGCGAATGGCGTTTTGGTACATCTTTAAAGAAAATATACCCATATGGAGCTCAAGAATGGAACTTCAAGACAGGTGGTGAAACATAAAGATCTGGAATCTTAAAAGCGACGAGTAATGGACTTCGACAGCGTGAATCTTTCGCCCGTCGAGCCGAAATCAAAATGAGCTGTACTTCTAATATTTTGCCAAGGTGGTGTTACGCACAACACTGAAACCAAATGGAAATTTCTCTGGTAACTTACGGGTTCAACAAACACAGAGAAGGAATCGAACACCACAAGTAGATCTGTGATCTCTGTTGTGTGTCTCACAGTGTTTACTGAAGTCGCATCTACTTAAAGTTTGCCTGTTTGTCTGGCAAGTAACATTCATTTTGTACTCAACTCTGCAAAGGTGAAAAAAAAATTGGAAATGTGACAGTGAAAAATTATTTGAATGAAAGCTTGTTGTCTCTTTTGTGCTTTATTATTTACGGTCAAGGTTCTTTCGAAAAGGGTTTGATGTGAACTGTCAGAAATTTATTTAATTACTGGGTTGCTGGGTTGCCTATAGGCAAACCCAGTCGAGGTCTGCGTTTAGTTTGTTTGTTTTCTTTTTTTTCTTTTTTTTCTTTTTCTTTTTTTTTTTTTTTTTTTTTCCGTGTCGGTAAAAGTCTTGCCTGTCACTCCCCTGGTAAGTGGTGTCTTTGTGCATAGAGCCTTATGTGCGTATTTTCTTAGGATCGAGAGGGTAGTGGAACTGCGTAGATTTCTCTGGTGGACACAGTAGAATCATTAACCTATTGTAGCCTGCAATGGCGTCGAAAGTCATGTAACGCGAATGGCGTTTTAGTGGATCCTTAAACAAAATATACCCTTATGGAGCTCAATAATGGAAAGTCAGTTGGATAAACTAGGTGAAAAACCAACACCAGGAATCTCAAATGCGACGAGTAATGGACTTCGACAACAATCTATCGCCCGTCGAGCCGAAATCAAAGGGAGCTGTTTTTCTAAAATAATATTTTACCAAGTGTGTGTTATGTAGAACACTGAAACCAAATGGAAAATTCTCTGGTAACTTATGGGTTCAACAAAGACAGAGAACGAATCGAACACCTTACGTGGATCTGTGATCAATTCTGCACAGTCTGCAGGTAAAGAAAATAATTGGAAATGTGACAGCGAAGAATTATTTGAAAGAAAGCTTGTCGTGTATTTTGTGCTTCATTGTTCAAGGAAAAGGTTCTTCATGGAAACAGTTTGACCCTGAAATTTAGATTGTTGCAATATTGGGCATATTTGACACGATTGAGTTACTTCTCTTCACGCACGTAATGAAATAGAAGGGGTTTTTGCCTCTAATAGCAAATATGTTCTTTGTTTCAAAAAATTGTTCGCTGGAAAAGGTGGCCTTTATGAATTCATCATGTTTTATGATATGCGAGCTTAACTGGATAGTTTTTATGGCAATTGTAAAGCATTTTCTTGTCGAAATCTGGTTAGCGTCTTTCTGGTGTGTTAACTTAATTAAATCGTGAGTTTGTATTTGCCGTCTGCCGGGTAACCTTGATTTCCACTCACAAAACTACCTCCACAACCCACTTTTTGCGTAGAATAAGCTTTTAGAATGATGTTCTTGTCTTCTGTGGTGATACTAACGGTTCGGAATCATGTTGTGAAAAAATATTTATAACGGATCACACGCGCAACTTG
>OX421453.1:32409986-32434986 GCA_949126865.1 Montipora capitata
GAAAAAGGGATGGCAAGTTCTATTACGCCATGAACAGCATCAAGACAGTCTAGGTCTTCTAGGTTCCGAGCGAAACCTGAGTGATGGCGTCGCCACCCAATGTGAAGCTTTCATCTGTGATCTCTACCCGAGCTCAAGGATTAAACCACGCACTGTGGATGAGTTGAGGTATTTCCTGTTTTGTCAGAACAGAAAGCAGAAGAACGAGCTTCTCCCACCCACATCTGACAGCCTGCTGTAACATTTGAAAAGAGTTAACTATCAGACGTTTGTTTGGAGAAAGGCTCTGACTGCAATCCAGCATCTCCCGCAGCGCGAAAGTAATGGGTGGGTGAGGGAAGACTCCTCACTGAAGCCGGTTTACATGACAAAAGAGCCAGCCCCGAGTAGCCTTTTGGAACTGACGACTTGCACATGTCAGAGCGGGTGTCAGAGCAACTGCTCGTGTAACAACAGAGGCTTATCATGTTCAGAGGCATGTTATTGCATGGCCAGCAGTGACATGTGTAGAAATCCGCACGGATTTTCTGTTAGACTTCATTTCTGATTCTGATTCCGAGGACTCTGATAGAGAGTGAGAACAATAATTCTCGTTGTTGTCATTAGTACTATAGTCACAAATCCGAATATTGCAGTATCTTAAATCAGAAACGAGTAACGGCGACATTTTCTTTATTTTTCATTTACAAGTGATTTGTTTGTTTGCCTCCAAGGGACTAGACTCGTTTGCGAGCTAGATCTAGACTAATAAAAGTGATATACAGTAAACAATTTTTATTCCCAAAGGCTTTGCTAAGACGATAGAAAGAGCAAAAGAAAGTTAATTTAATAAAGAAGGGATACATGTTTTGTTTTTGCGAGGCTGTTCTTCCAAACAACGGCGAACGCACGTTTGTTAATAGTCACTGATTTGTTACTGGTCACGTTTAAAATCACGTGACCAATCACGTGACATACTAAATAACTTCCAAATGAAGCAAATGTGTATTTAGTGAATTTAGCTTAAATGGCGGATTTCGTTGATTTTCACCAAGAAATAGCGATGTAAACTGCGTTTGAGTGTGTAGCCTCGTTTCCATGCTGAGCCGTGAGGTGGGCAAGAAAACATCCCCTTAACTCGAAACCTATACCACAATTCAACTTTACGAACTACCTGGCCTTAATCAGGAGGTTTTTCTCTATAAGAATCAGGCGGCAAACATTTTCTGTGGCGATGGTTGAACGAAACTCTTATTTTTCGGTTTCTGCTCCCTGACTAGAAGTTGACAGGCAGAATCACATGATTGAGAAGAACCATTTCATTGTCACTCCTGCGCAATCAAATTGTGGTGAAGTTAGTTGCCTTAGACCAGAGTTCGAAGGCATTACGTGTTTTGTGGCCATGTGGCTTTTTGTTGTATTGAGCTTCTTGCTGGGAACGCACAAACCACTCACTTATGCACACGCCGTTCGCGGTAGACCCACACTAAAAGATGTCATTGAGCGAATGTTTTGGCCCGGGTCGGTCCGCGAACTGAGAGAAAGCTATATTGAGAACAAATGTGCACTAAATGAGCAAATATATGAGAATTATGATATGAACTACACTGATATGAACTGCTTTGAAACCAAATACCAAACAAGACAAGCACAGAACTGTGAAAGCCTCCAAGAGAAGAAAGTTGGTGAGCACAAAGTCAGTACTGACGCCTTCGAGTCGCAGAAAGATAGTCTGCTGAGCCGGATGCATTTAATTAAAATTCTGAAAAAGAAGGTGAATTTTCTATCCATTTGTATTATTATGGCTGTTTGTTTTCTGCAATTACTGAATTTCTGTGTATTTCGAGCTGTAATGCTATTTCATATTCAACTATTTGTATCGTTTGGAATCATCCTCACTAATGTTGTCAGCATTTTGTACCATGCTTGGTGCAGCGTTTTATGTTTGGATGAACCTATTTTGAATGCATTCAATAACTGTAACCTATTTGAGAAAGGCGCACAGCTATCTGTTGTTGTCGATGTTGATAATGAAGAATCAATAAATGACTTGCAACTTCGATCTCGTTATGGTAAGTTTGTTTATTGTAAATGTTTAAAAGGGCGTCGCCATGTTGTTCAAAAGGATGGAGAACCAAGCAGAATTTCAGCGAAACAGCTAACGCGAGCCTTACAGGAGAACATATTTGAGAATGCCGCACAGCCATCTGTTGTTGTGGATATTGATAATAAAGAATCAGTAAATGACTTGCAACTTCGATCTCGTTATGCTAAGTTTGTTTATTGTAAATGTGTAGGAGGGCGTCCAAAAAGGGACCGAGAACCAAGCAGAATTCCAGTGAAACAGCTATCACGAGCCTTGCATAAGAGCAGATCTTTCAGGAAATTAGTTCGAAAATATATTAAAAAGAACGTACCGAAATCTTCTGCCATGCATTTATTTACGAAATTGAGTTTACTTAATCGTAAGTTAGACTATTTGTATGTAAGACTAAGGTCTGCTGCTAAGAAGAGGAGTACACAAAGGACGTGGTGGACAGCACATCGAAGGAAAAAACCTAAAACTCGCCGTGGAAGAGTGAAACTTAGGTGTAACTATACTTCAGTAAGATCTGTTTATAAGAACGTTAACCATAGGATGAATCATACAGAGTTAAAGCTGTCTAATGATATAGAGAAAAACCCTGGGCCCATTGATCATACCAAAACTATTCAAGCGCCTTATAGTCAAGGCAATGTGGAATTGTTCGGCCAGAATGCAGGCACTCAGTGTGTAGCAATGTCTCTTACTTCACTTATCTATAATTACAGGAATAATATTCTATCATCAGTGGACTTGATCAACATCATGAACATTGGTAATGAATTGTATTCTGGGTTATCTAGACTGTCCAGACAAACTTTCCTGTTGTTAACTGAGTTACCAGAAGTGCTCAATGTGTTTAATACAGATTATCAGCTTCAATACAGTTCAAGCTATAGTGGTACTATAAATGATAGATCCATTATACATGGTTTGAGTTTCTGTATGCCTTTGGTTGATGCTTTGCTAACATTAGTAAGGCAAAACTACCAATCCTTTCTTTTAACAATTGAATGTAGTACTGTTTCTATGTACTGTACTCCAGGTGGTAAATTTAAAATATTTGATTCACATGCTAGGGATGCATTTGGTATGCCCCATTCTCAAGGAACATGTGTATTATTAGAAGCACAAAGTATACGGGACGTCACATGTTATTTGCAAACCCTGTATGAAAATTCAAATACATTGTTTGAGCTGATAGGTGTTCACATAACAAGACTAGAAAAGGACAATAATCACTTAGTTGATGAGGACAGTGAAATCTCTCAATCAGAACTTGCTGATGATGGTGGAGAAATGGCGCATATTTCAACAAGAAACAATGAGTCTTTCATACGACACTGTTGTGCTTTATCTTTTTATAGCATTTGTTTTTCAGTGGTTAAGGCATGCACTTACTGGAATTCACAAACTCTAGAAGCAATTATTGACCATGGAAGTGAGTTTTACAAGGAACAATTTTCATGTCCTCTTCCAGAACTTTATTTTGGATAACACAAGAGGGAATACTGGATTTATAATATGGTTTTCAAATTACTGTGCAAGTTGCATATTTCAGCACAATTCTAAGACTAAAAGCATCAAATACTACTTAATAATATTCCATAGTGATGGAACTTTAGATGAATTTCAAACTGTCAATGACAGCAACTTCCTTCTTCAAGCCCTCACTAATACTGTTACAAAAATCAATACAACTAATAATTTAGAGGTAGCATACATTATCAGATTTCTAAACTGTTACAGTAATTTGTCAAGCACTTTAAGACAAAAGGTATTAAGGAAACACAAATCCAATAGGCAGAAAAATTCACTTGCCGAAAAACGAAGAGAAAGTTATGCAAACATGGAACCTAGTGCCAAACGAAAATACTTGGTTAGCAAAGCAGAATGGTACAAGTCATTAGATCCTACAGAGAAAGAAAAACTCTTGTCTGACAGGGCAGAGTGGTACAAATCACTAAATCCAGCAGAAAAAGAAAAACTCTTGTCTGACAGAGCAGAGTGGTACAAGTCACTAAATCCAGCAGAAAAAGAAAAACTCTTGTCTGACAGAGCAGAGTGGTACAAATCACTAAATCCTGCAGAAAAAGAAAAACTCGTGTCTGACAGGGCAGAGAGGTACAAATCACTAGATCCTGCAAAAAAAGAAAAGTTATTGTCTGACAGAGCAGAGTGGTACAAATCACTAAATCCTGCAGAAAAAGAACAACTGTTGTCTGACAGAGCAGAGAAGTACAAATCACTAGATCCTGCAGAAAAAGAAAAACTCTTGTCTGACAGAGCAGAGTGGTACAAATCACTAAATCCTGCAGGAAAAGAACAACTCTTGTTTGACAGGGCTGAGTGGTACAAATCTCTAGATCCTGCAGAAAAAGAAAAACTCTTGTCTGACAGAGCAGAGAGGTACAAATCGCTAGAGCCTGCAGAAAAAGGAAAGCTCTTGTCTTACAGAGCAGTGTGGTACAAATCACTAAATCCTGCAGAAAAAGAACAACTCTTGTCTAACAGGGCAGAGTGGTACAAATCTCTAGATCCTGCAGAAAAAGAAAAACTCTTGTCTGACAGAGCAGAGAGGTACAAATCGCTAGAACCTGCAGAAAAGGAAAAGCTCTTGTCTGACAGAGCAGTGTGGTACAAGTCACTAGATCCTGCAGAAAAAGAACTGATAAATAAACAAAAAAAGCGGAATTATGATGCAATGGAACCACTCATTAAGGCACAATACTTGAACAATAAAAAACAAGAATATTGCAGCATGAATCCTATAAAAAAGCAAAAAATAATAAAGTGCATAAGTGATGCAGCAAAAATTTCTAGAAAAAAGGCAAACGATGTTCAGCATAAATTGGATCACTACATATCAGTATTTCAGAATAAGATCAGAGAGGGGCCATATTACATATGTTCGGTTTGTCATCGAATACTATATAGAAAAACAGTTATGTTACTTAAAGAAAATAAATACAGCATACACCGTCTTTTCACTGAGATAAAGTCATTTGATGACAAACAATACATCTGTAGAACATGTCATGCAAGAGTTTCAAAAGGGCAAGTACCATGTCAAGCTGTAGGTAATAAACTGGAAGTTGATAGAATACCACCAGAACTCTCAGTACTAGAAAAACTTGAACAAATATTAATAGCACAGAGGATAGTTTTTGAAAAGATAGTGGTAATGCCTAAAGGCCAACAGAGGAAGATTAAAGGAGCAATATGCAATATACCAGTTGAATGTGATCAAACATGTACTACATTGCCACGTCCTCCTGAAAGGTCAGGTATAATCATGTTGAAACTAAAGAGAAAAATGGAGTTTAGAGGACATGTTTATTTTCAAGCTGTGCGACCTCAACTAATATTAAATGCTCTGATGTGGCTCAAAATGAATAATCCCTTGTATGATAATATATGTATAGATATTGACAAAATAGATAGGCATCTTAAAACATTGCAACAAAATCATGTTAATTTAGACGATTCAACTTTGAATAATGACAACCACTCTACTGAATCTGGTATAAGTGATGACACTTCTTCAAACAATGAAAATGGTGAGAATGTCAGCACACTGGCAGATGAAGAAAATGATGATCCTTTAAATGAATATCGAGCACCAACAAGTGAAACTTGCTTGCAGTCTGTAATACCAGATTATCCTGTAACTGTTGAGCAAAATGATAATGTATCATCTCAAGGAGACGAAGTCTATGCTATTGCACCTGGTGAAAGTAAACATCCAGTTTCCTTCATGGCAGACAAGCAATGTGAAGAACTAGCATTTCCTATTTTGTTTCCAAAAGGAAAGTATGGGTACTCTGTCAACCGAGAAATAAAGTTGTCGCCAGTTAAGTACTTCAATGCAAGACTTTTACATCACAGTGGTAGATTTGCTACCAATCCCGAATATCTCTTCTTTGCTCAGTTCATCATAGAACAGAAGAAAGTATCAGATAGCATCAATATTGCTCTGAAAAAAATGCATGGCCAGCCTCTTACTGCTTCTCAAATAAGATCAAATAATATGCAAAATTTACAAAATCTTATTTGTCAAGATCAGGCTTATTTATTTTTGAGACAAATTCCAGGAACACCACCTTATTGGCAAAAATTTATGTATGAAGTAGTAGCTATGGTAAAACAGCTTGGGATACCAACATGGTTTATGACATTATCCTGTGCTGACCTTAGGTGGCCTGAACTGTTTCAGATTATTGCAAGAACACAAGGCAAAAATCTAACAAATGAACAAGTTGATGCTTTATCTTATAATGAAAGATGCTCAATGCTGAATGTAAATCCTGTTGTTGTTGCTAAGCACTTTCAATATAGAGTTGAAACATTCTTCACTGAAATTCTTCTAACTAATGCAAACCCAATTGGTAAAATAGTATACTATGCACTCCGCATTGAGTTTCAGATGAGAGGCTCTCCTCACTTACATGCCTTAATATGGACATCAGATTGCCCTGAACTAACACATGGTACCAAGGAAGCTTATATCCATTTCATAGATGAACATGTGCAGGCATGCCTTCCTGATCAGAGTCAAGACCCTGAGTTACATGAGCTTGTAAAAACCTACCAAAAGCACAGTCATTCAAAGACGTGTAGAAAATACAAAAACATTAAATGTAGGTTTAATTTTGGGCACTTTTTTACAAACAAGACTATTGTGGCTGAACCTCTTTCTGATGATTTAAATCCAGGAAAAAAGACGAGTACCATAGACAGACAAAAAGAAATCCTTACACTAGTTAAAGAAAAAATAGATGAAGTGTTAAATCCCAGTAAGGCAAATTATAATCCTACGTTAACAGAAGCTGATATTTTCAAATCTGTAAACATAACTGAAGAGCAATATTATTGGGCTTTATCCATTTCACCTGACTCAGACTATGAGCTGCACCTTAAAAGACCAACAAACAGTTGTTTTATTAATAATTATTTTATTGCTGGTATTAAGGGTTTTAGAGCGAATGTTGACTTGCAACCTGTATTTAACCACTACAGGTGCATAACTTACGTGTGCTCATATTTTACCAAGGATGAGACTGAATGCTCACAGGCAATTATGACTGCTGCAAAGGAAGCTAAGAAAGAAAACTTGAGTGTCAGGGATAGCTTAAAAAGAATTGGTGCTGCTTTCCTCTCTACCAGAGAAGTCAGTTCACAAGAATGTGTTTACAGATGCATGCCTGAACTATGGTTACGAAAAATATTCCCTGCAACAGTTTTTGTAAGCACTGACCTACCAGAAAAAAGGGTACGCATTGCAAAATCACCAGAAGAACTTGATGAACTCGATAATGAAAGTACTGATATCTTTAAATCAAATATTATTGATCGATACACTTTAAGACCACAGTGTATTCCTTCTGTAGATAGGCTATGTCTGGCAGAGTTTGCTGCATACTATTATAAAGAATACAAAAAGGACTGCCAAGAAACAGCTGATGCTCAACCTGAGGTTTTAACTGACGATGTCATTGAATTACATCACAATTGTGATCCTGATACGTCACCTCCAGACAAAATAAGATTAATGAACACGCATGAAGTTATGAAGTGTAGAAAAGTAAAAGCTGTTATAAGATATCACAAGCCAAACAAAGCAAAAGAACCTGAACTGTATTTTCATCATCTCCTGATGCTTTATTACCCATGGAGAGATGAAACAAGTCTTTTAGGAAGTGATCAAACATATGCTTATAAATTCTATGAGCATGAAGTACAAGCTGTAGTGGAACGAAACAGAGAGAAATTTGAGCCTGATGCTGATGCTGTTACAGAAGCACTTGATTTTCTTCGAAATAACCAGGGCAATATCATCCACTCCAGCTATGATTCTATAAATGACCAGGAAAATGCAGATTTACAATCTGAAGAGCAAGATGATTCAGCACCAAACGAGTCATTTAATGAACTATTACCTACACATCTTGTTTCATCATCAGAAACTGAGAATCATTCAAACCTTGGAATGATAACATACAACCAGCCAACAGAAATTAGTGATGATAAGCTACGGGAGTGTGTTAGATCATTGAACAAAAAACAGCGCTATGCTTATGATATAATTCTCACCTGGTGTAGAAGTAAAATGAAAAACATGAATAGTCTAAAACCTGAAGAAGTAAAACCAATACATTTATTTATAACTGGTGGAGCAGGTGCTGGTAAAAGTCACTTGATCCAAACAATCTACCACACTGTCACAAAGACCTTTAGACATCCTCCGATGAATCCTGAATTACCTACAGTTCTTTTAATGGCACCTACTGGAGTTGCTGCTATTAACATAGATGGGACAACAATAAACACTGCCTTGGCAATTCCCAAAGAAACAGGTGATAATTTATCTGCAATGTCTGACCAAAAGAAAACACAGATGAGAATGTTACTAGCTGACCTCAAGTTGATCATAATAGATGAAATCTCTATGGTTGCTAACAATACTTTGCTTCATATCCACCAAAGACTAAAAGAAATTGTTGGCACATCAAATGTTCACCTGTTTGCAGGCATTAGCATTCTTGCTATTGGTGACATGTATCAACTACCACCAATACGCAGGAAACCTGTTTTTGCAAATTACAAAACTGTTGTGTTTAACTTGTGCCACCCATGGCACCTCTTCACAATGATAGAGCTTGTTGATATCATGAGGCAGAAGGATGACCAACCATTTGCTGAACTTCTGAATAGGTTCCGTACAGCAACTCAAACTGAAGAAGATATCAAGTGCATCCAATCTAGATCTATAGATCCATCAGATGTTAATTACCCATCAGATGCTCTTCACATCTGGGCTGAAAATAATCCAGTCAATCGACACAATGAAATGAAATTGCACCAAATACCTGCACAGTTGTTTAACCTTAAAGCCACAGATCAGTACCCGCCTAATGTATCACAGCAAGATATTAACAGAATTTTAGCTAGACCCAGGTCTGAAACTGGTGGACTTGATGCTAATATCTGTATAAAGGAATCTGCTAGAGTTATGTTAACCAACAACATTGATATTGCAGATAGACTTATAAATGGTC
This sequence comes from Montipora capitata, assembly GCA_949126865.1. Lineage (NCBI taxonomy): Eukaryota > Metazoa > Cnidaria > Anthozoa > Scleractinia > Acroporidae > Montipora > Montipora capitata. The sequence goes on from OX421453.1 coordinate 32,419,107, forward strand.
AACTAGGAACTGTTGTTAAAATTGAAGTAAATCAAAATAACAAAAAACCCACCATTATCTATGTAAAATTTGATGATGCCAAAGCTGGCAACAATTTAATTCAAAAGAGTACTAGCAGTTTTGTGCGACAAAACAGAGTTGTACCCATAGAACCTGTCCTAGCAAAAATTAAAATACATCCACATAAACCTTCTTCTCCAGAAATACAGAGAATGCAATTCCCTTTAACATTGGCCTACGCTGTTAGCATTCACAAAGTACAGGGATTGTCACTTAACAGTCTCGTCATTAGTTTTGAGTTGGTCAAACAGAGATCATTCAATTATGGTCAGGTATATGTTGCACTGAGCCGAGCGACCTCTTTAAATGGTATTCACATTCTAGGAAAAATTAACAGCAAACATGTGAAAGCAGATCCTCGGGTACATAAAGAATATGAAAAACTGCGAGAAATCTCAAAAACCATGGGAACTAGTGAAAAATATAAGGATAATTCAGTGCTCACTATATGTCTATTAAACATACGATCACTCAAAAAACATAGTGTAGATATCAAGTATGATGCAAACATAAAGAACAGTGATCTAATTGCACTGACAGAAACACAACTTGTACCTCATAGCAATGATACTGACATAAAATCTCATCTACTACCATTTACTCTCTACAGGCAAGATCATCCTACTGATAGATTTTTAAGTTTGGCACTGTGTACCAGAAGATCAATAGAAACTAAGGAACATGAATACTTTCCACAAGTAAATGCAATGAAATTTGTAATAATTTTGAATACATCTACAACTATGTGTCCCACTTTTACAGTTCTTTTTCTTTACCGAAAGAACAACTCAAATATAATACAGTATGTAAGCCATCTACGAAATATCCTTGGCACTTATCCAATCGACATCATTCTTGGGGATTTCAATATCAACTACTTAAATGATGATAGCATAAGACCGCTAAAATCTTTAATGACCTCTCTAGGTTATTCACAGTTTGTACAAAGTCCAACTTTTGTTTCATCAGGAAACATACTTGACCAAATCTACCTAAAAACAACAAAATTTGACATCATAGAGAATACTGTAATTAGTGTCTACTACTCTGACCATGATGCTGTTAAAATATCCATAAAATATAACAAAAATATTTAAATATTTATATTTATTTAAACTGTCATGCAAAGCACATAATATTTATTTATAGCAATAACTGTAAATATAAAATTTTCATAAATGTACAAATGTGTCTTGGCAGGAACCATGTGCTGTTAAAATATCCATATGCTAGCTATAACTAAAATGATATTATGAAACTTTCATGCAAGGATCTTTTACAATGAAAATAAAAGAACTCTTCTAGAGATTTTGAAAAAAGGTGTCGCAAAGACCTGGCAAAGAGATCACAAGTCCAGCTAGAACAAAACTGGAAATTCATAAAATCCTAATCTACCACAGTGTCCTCAAAAGCAGACAAATTGGTGCACCACCTTGACAAGTTTCATCAGTTTCGTCTTAAATATTATAAACATTTATCTATAATATTATTATTGTTATTATATGCATCATTTGACTTAAGCAAAGCAGATTAAATGTAAGGCTCTGCAACCAGTGGACAGAAAAACATGTTACACAATAATGTAATTGTTTTGGATTAAGCAGAGATTTTGATAATCATCTGTCAATCAATGTGAAATTACCAAGAAAATTTTTTTCTAGAAGTTGGTAAATTCTATCAATTCCTTTGTCAAAAAGGATCATGTTCATATGCCACAAGAACTTCCAAACTTGCCCAAGAACCTGAGGAGACAATCCATAAACAGAATGGGAGACTTCAGAGGTCTGTTGACAAGCATTTTACAAGGCACCACCATATGGTGCCTCACCCCCTGCCTGTGCTCTGCACCACGAGTAGGTAAGTTTACTTATTACTTTGTATCTTTGATCTTACTCAAATATTCCCAGGCAGGACTCTTAATAACTATAAACAACAGGCATGCTTCTTATATGACGTACCAGTTCAGACCACCATTAAAGGAGAACTGAAGGCCAAAACCAACAACTTTTCCAACATTTTTTTTTTGGAAATTAACCTAACATAAGTAAAGTTAAGTTTGTGGAGTTACTTCTTCTCGTTTCTTGTTTTTTGCGACAAAATTACGTTTCAAGTTGGGCTTTTCCCACTTTTTTGGCCTTTTCAGGGCGGGCTCAAAACAGTAAGTCAGGCGCCTGCTGTGAGGTATGATACGGGGAACAGAGATTTCGTAATCAACAGAAACAAGGTAAACACAAGTGCAGCTGTGGATATTTTCTTTGTTGCTTTGCTGTTTCTTCGTGGACTCAATATTCACAACAAACATCAGTCTAAACACTGCTTCTCACATGTCTTCCCCATATTATACATCATAAGCTGCAAAAATGACCGCTGACTCCTCCACTCTGAGCCGCAATACTGATAGCCTAAAATTGGAATAAAAACTTTTTTTTAGGTGGAAGAGAGACAGATACTGTACGCCAGGAAAAAAGTTGAAAACTTTATTGTGTATGGTCTAAAGTTTAAACAAAAAATCCTTCTTTTTTTGCCTTCAGTTCCCCTTTAAAAAAATAATAAAATAAAATAAAAGTAATAATAATAATAATAATAATAATAATAATACTTATTATTATTATTATTATTATTATTATTATTATTATTATTATTATTATTATTATTATTATTGTAAAAACAATAAAAGAAATATTTCAAAAGCCCACCTTATTTACAATAACAAATACTTATTCATAAAATTAAAATCTGGAACCTTGTTATTAAATATATTTTTTTCTTTTAGGGTGTTAGGATGAAAATTCCATCAACGACATGTAGTTATCAGAGGATCATAGGTAAGACTCTTACTAAAGGAATTCTGATTTCTTTTTTCTTGGTTTGCACGTAACATGCTGAAAAATACATCTTTCAAAAGTCCCCCAGTTGTTGATATGAAAATATCTTTTCGCTCTTTTCATGGTCCCATTGCTTGCATATTTTGTCTGTTATGTAAATTCCTTTAAAACCAAAAACACTTGGGACGAACCCACATTCATCTTCCGTAAAAGTCCTTAAAGTTTTCTCATTTCCTTTTTTTTGCAGAAATACAATGTACATCCAACAAGAGAACAATTGTTAGGCTATTAAGTAAAAACTCCAGTGAAGTTATGATCCTCGCAGTTATGAAAACAATTCTAGCAATTGGGTAGAAAAGCCTGAAAAATTCAGGACTTCAACAGGGTCTCAACCCATGACCTTGCGATACCAGTGTGACACTCTAACCAACTGAGCCATGAAGCCAATTTATTTGGAAGCTGGTCATTTGTGGATTCAAGTGTTCCCACGATGAATGAAGCAATGAACGAAATGATACATGAGTATTACTGGTCATGTAAATGCTCGGCATCTATGGTCAGAAACACAGATGGGCTCCTGCTATGATCTAGGATTCCAAAAGATTTATATCAGGAGACTGCAAAAGTATCTTACAAACACCTTAAATCAGAAGCAGTGAACCGTTACACTGACAGTACTTTGATAAACTCTGACACTAGAATGGAAGACCCAAGCAACTGCACAGAACATTGATCTTCGATCAGGCCAAGAGGAAGCCTACGAGCAACAAACAAACTTTTGCCCGCCAAAACCACAGAGATTGCCATATGACAGAATAAAGTCCAAACTCCAAATGCGTTAAAAGGATTTATTCCATATTAACTCCTCGACAACATTCAAGCTTGAACGGTTTACAATACACTTCTGAGACGATTCCACACAATCCTGCTTCAGACTCTGTCCCAATTATTAACTTTACCGCGGTCCTATTACAGTTGTTGGATATCACAAACTTGTCACGTAACAATTCCTTTCACGGTTTCTAAATGAAAGGAAAAGTGTTGCTAGTATAATGCTTCGAATAACACACAAATGGTTCTCTGAAAACCGATTTACAGAACACGCTTGAACCTCTTCAGATACGGTAAAACTGTGAAGTCCGCCAAATAACAAAACAACATGGCAGGCAAACTCTCACATGGTCCTCGAACCGCACAAAATTGGATACTAAGGACACAAGCTAAACCGCTGATCAAACTTGAATTTACAAAAATAATTTTATGATAATAGCCTTTCTCCGCCGAAATCAACTCACTTCCAGCCCAGCCTTTTAACTCAAAAAAATTGTAATTACTTCAAGCCTACCTGTATAGAAGAAACAACTACATATGTTGTACAACGTCTAAAATCTAATGCCTCCTCATGTATCCTAAATTAAACTCCCAACAATGAAGAAAACCTAAATTCATCGTTTTTTACTTGCTCCCCGCAACTAAGTACCACTTCACCACACAGCCGGCTTAGAGAATCGAGCGGCCCTGAGAATAAATGAGAAATATGCTGCATCCGCATTCAATCCCCTGGCCTCCTTCTTCCATTGTAGGAGTTACCAGGAGTACCTATTGCATTCTTAAACTTTTTTTCTTCGGATTGCCACACCCACCATTACTCTGAGAAAAATCCACTTACCACCCAACTGAGTGTCCCAATGTTTCGCTCCTGGTGTAACACTTACAAACGGGCAACCCAGTTTACGCTCACGGAGCGTCTAGTTGCATATGCTTTATGATTGTGTGTTTCGCTTGCACGCACGCAACTGAAATAGAAAGGGTTTCTTGCCTCTTATAGCAAATATGTTGCTTGTTTCAATAAATGTTTCGCTGGAAAATATTTCTGTGAAATTTCTAGCTTTTGTAAATTTATCATGTGTAATTTTCGAGCTTAGCAAATTTGCATACATGTGTTGAAATGTGATACGGGAATAGTTTTTGTGGTAACGCATCAGTCACGAAAATAAACAGCTCTGTTGGAAGCGTGCTTGAGTTTCAACAAAATGACCCCCAAAATCGGCAAAAGATTGTGACGCTGATGAATAATAAAGTAGCTGCTATTAACAAAACGATGGAAGTACCTGGTGATAAATAACCTTGTCTTGGAGAGTAAATTTTTGATTTTCCAGAAACAATGGTCAACCTCTGAGAGTTGGGCGATTGTCAGGCTTTGTGTTGAATTCGCACATTTCTTGTCAAAATTTATAACAGTTGAAAGAAAAGAAACCCCCCCCCCCCCCCCCCCCAAATTGAAAAAATTTCCCGGGACGCTGCTCGTACCACAGGCAACCCAATGTACCCTCACGGAGGGTCTACTTATAATTTTAATCTCTCTATCTTTCACATAATTTCGATAAAATCCAAGGTATCATACTGTACTGCTATTATTATCAAGTATTATAAGAAAATACCTTTTTTCTTTACACCGGAAATGATGTTTGAGGTAATTCTTTTGACTGAAAACGACGAATCTTATGGATTGAAGGGTTATTCTCCTTGAACGAAATATAAAATGAAATTCCTGTTGCGAGCCAACTGAACACTAAAAATTGGCAAATCTATTCTGCTAAATAGCCTTTAGTTATTATGTCCCGGCTAAGTGATGAAAAACAATTCGTTCATCAACTTTAATTTAAAATGGGTGGATACAGGTGTTTACAAACACCCATACAGATCGGACGCGAATACTTTATTACACTTGCGAAATCAAACAACTAATTGAATACAGTAGAGATCTGTATCAAACGTTAATTAGATAAGCAGGAGTTTGCATTGAAATTTAATTCTGCTGTTTGATAATTCATCAACCCCAGCTGATTTGTATTGATCTACTTAGCTCTTTTTTTTACTTCCCCATTCGCAAGACTGAACCGCGCGAAATCAGCTATCGCCAATAAATGTTATTTTTCTCAAAAAAATATTTAAAGTTAGGGGACACCATACATCATTTTGAAACTAAGAAAATAAACTTTCCAACAGGATATAACTTATTTACAGCCAACTGAAACATTTCATAAAAGCGAAATTTGAACGAAAAAATTTAAGAGAAATAGAACAAAAAAACGTTTTCCAGGCAAAATTTGGTGATTTTAGCGTTGATTACGAATTTTTGGATGCAAAACTAAAATTTTCTTCAATTTATCTGCTTACTTGGACATAAATTTCACCGAAAACTGATGAAGCACAAATATTTTTCGATTTTTTTGGAGTAATCGGATTAGCGATCAATTCGTAATATGATAATGCAATAAAAGTGTCAAAATACAGTCAAATTTGCGACCCGTTGCTAACAGCAACGGAAGAGATCGCATTACCAATAATTAAACACCACCCAAATATATGACGCGCCAAAACGGACAAAAATACTTCCTTAATTAATAAATATAAAACTTGTTCTTGACATGTAAAACTTGTTTCATATAGATACAACTAAATGTGGAAACATCTAACTTGTTCTCAAATAAACACAACATCTTGCAAATACATAAAGGTGATGTTACAAGAGCCGATTTTTAACGCCGATTTTTAATCCATGTTACACGAGACAGCTTTTAACACAACTTTGTTGCGGCAACGGTATGTTAAACGAGACGATTTTTAACGCAACATTGGACACAACACTTGAACCCAGGCTACTGCTCGACAAATATGGCGGACAATGAGTTAAGAAGACGACGGCTGAAAATCATTCAGGTTCTGTTGTTAGTGGACGATTTGGAAGATGAAAAGGAAGAAATCAGGAACGAATTATTTGGACGAGAAGTTGGGTTAGACGGAGGGAGGAAAGAGGGGTATATCATCAGTTAATAAGAGAGTTAGCTCTTGACGATGTTGCGTTAAAAGTCAGCGGCGGGGTGTTACACGCACCAACACCAACAAAATTCGGGCAACAATGTTGCAGGTTTTTGAATCGCTTTCAAAAACCTGCAACATGTTGCCGCAACAAAACGTTGCGTTAAAAATCGCCCTGTGCACCATGTTACACGAGGCAACTTTTAACGCAACAATGTTGCGTTAAAAAACAGCTTTAAAAATCGGCTCGTGTAACATCACCTTAAGACTTTCTTTGAACATTTATACAACTCGTGGCACACATAAAAAACTTGCCTCAAATATTTGACTTCATTCACACAAATAGGACTTGTATTAAATATGAAAACTTGGAGCCACATTTATAAAACTTCTTATCGATTAGTTTGTTGATAACCGATACTGGGATTGTAATTCGTGTAACACCGGTCAGTGTAAAATGCAGAGAATGCAGACTGCAGACTGCAGACCGGGGGTAAAGTGTAGACCGAGGGTGAAATGCAGACTGCACACCAGGGATAAAATGCAGACTGAGGGTAAAATAAATATTTATAATAAAAAACGAGTCTAAGCATAAAATAAAGAGTGTTTGAAAGACAATCCTGTTTTACATCTGTCAACAACTCACATTATCATGACTGCAGGTCGCTGCACCTTTTGGGGACTGCTGTTAAGAGTCCACGGAAAATGCGATCGTTGAAATCATCTGTGCTTTGTTTTTGCGCTTCCAGATGCATTGAAATGTTCAAAGTTATTTCTCACACCAGTACATCGAGGGATATCGATCGATAAACCAACAGTTATTACTCCAAATACCTGAAAGGTATCCGAGTTATAGGTTGTTCACCATTTACCACAAAAATCCGAAAATTTCGCTGGGAATGTAAATGGTAAGCCTATTTGGTCTTCCCAATCGAAAAATTTCCGGAGAAAACGGCCTTTCTTGAAAGGTAGTCCAAAATTCCCAAACGGAATTTCCAATCGGAAAAACGTGTTTACATTTGCATACTCCCATGATTTTGCCTCGCTCCAGACTCTCTCGATAACCTTGAACGGATTTTGTAAATGGTACACGCCGTTTCCAACTAAATTTCCCATTCGGGAGTTTTTGCTTACCATTTGAACAAACCTAGCACCAACCGGTTTCTGCTTGTAAATGGTAAACGACCGTAATTCCGGTTGTCTTTTTTCGGTGCAACAAAATGCACAAAGAATTTCATGTATTCCGAGCAATTAGGACACATGGATTTCATTAGTTAAGCAATGCGTGATAACCCCTAGGGAGAGGTTGTCATTGAAAATAACATCTTCCTGAAAGGATCCTACTGAGAATTTTTTACATCTCAGTGATACTGGATTAAGCCGACTGAAATGTAGATTGTTGCAAAATCCACGTTATCTATGTCTGATGCGTGTTAAAATAAATTGAGTTATTAACCGCGCGGCCATTGGCCGAACGCGGTTCTTGCTCTGCAATCGCTTTATTTTTATTTTTTTGTGTCTTATTGAAACATGTAATCGTGACTTTTCAGAAAGAAAGCTAAGACTATTACGTCATCGGCGATTTCACAACGGCTACGACTGATGGTGCAATCGTTGACAACGGCTATAAGTAATGGTGCAATAACTTTATGTGCAGTCGTTGTTGTCAGTTTGTCGTGCTACAGATCGATTGGTCAAGTGATTTTGGTTCTATAGTCATCAGTGAATCAACCAGGACTGCTTTGGAATGTGTACTACGTTGCGACTATAGTGGTAAGAAAACAGATAAAATTTAGTTTTGTTGGTGAGCAGACCCAAATTTCTATTCCGCCATATAGTCAGTGGCACTTCGAATCACGCAACTTATGATGTTTACCGGTATTCGCCAAAAGCTGTTAAAACGTTAATGTACTTAAAATTTTATGAATATTCCACTCTTTATTTTGTACAAAATATATTGCCTTTTTGTGTTATTTAAGAGCGCCTCTCATCAATTTTCACCTAAGACCGTGCAAGATAAAAAAATCGAAAATTGCCAAACTTTGCCACAATAAAGGACTACCAAAACCATTTATAGAAAATTATGTTTTAGTTTGTTTCGATCATTATTTTACCTGGACGGCGACTTTTTCGGTATGGGGCCTTGTGAGCGAGTGAAAACGACTCCAAAATGTTGCTTGTTTGAATCGCTATTTTCGAAATAACGAATGAGTAACTTGAAAATCAAAACAACATGGCACATCTAGAGTAATTCATTCACCCTTTAGCGCTGTTAACGGTACAATATACCAAAACTGGAATTTTTGACCAAATTTTAAATCTTAACCTATTTTACATTGGTTACAGAGTACCAAATTTGTGCGAAATTCGACTGTCAAAAAAGTATCCTGGTACATGGCTTTCTCAAACGAAACGATATTCATCGGAATAAGCAATGTTTCTGCTGCAATTAAATTCAATAAAATTTTTGGGTAAATGAAACGGAGGATTTTGAGGCCCAAGTTCAACATGCTGTTTGTCAAGAAAAGTCGACCTTTGACAACCAAAGCGGAGGCGAGGTATATTGAAATCACACACGCTAATCTCGATTTATTCACTGAACAATTCGAGTCTTTAGGTTTACTGGAACTACTGTAGGTAAAATGGAACGCGTCATTGAAATTTTTAACTGTCTTGGTTTAAGAGTGCCATATCCCCTAATTAAAATAACTGACCTAAAAATTTGCATACTAGTAAGATTCATTCCATTCCATATTTTTACGCAAACAAGTTTCCTTAATTCACTTTCTGAACATACCTGAAAAACAAACAAAGAAAGGTATCCCCCTTTATATAAGTATACGCTGGTTGGATTTTCCTCGAAGCCCTCAAACGACCATCGAACCAATCGAACTCTTTGTGACCTTCGTGAGTTGTGCCGTGATTGTGTCGTCAGAGCTGTCACGCAAGAGCTTAGGACAAAGCCTACAGACCAATGGCTCCATGAGGTTATTCTGAGTTTGTTGGGGGAATCTGATAATCCAGCAAACGTTCAATGCGTAACAATAGCAAAATGTGATAAGGACACCAAGGCACACTTGAGAAGTTATAAAGTGTCGGCTTGTTCTCTGGATACAGAGGCTAGGCTTTTGCTCGCAGGTGCAGGTAAGCTTTAACTGAAATCACTTAATTAAGATATTAAGCAGAAAATCACTTTGCGAAATCCGCAGATACTACCTTTTACAGACTTAATGTCGAAAGCAGAATACCCGCCCACAAGAAATGGACCCTAAAAACACTGCTACCGCAGTGTCGCAGTCGTGTGCCGCACCTCGGCACTGCGGCACTAGCCAGTCTACTCAGCTCAATTTAACCTTAAAACGCTCCTTTGTGGACGGGTATTCAGCAATCGCTCCAATTGCGAAAATCGAGTTAGCAAGATATGTAAGACCATGCAATCGTGTATTGTTGCACGAGACTGCGAGCACTCACTTTTCCAGTTGTCCCTGAAGCGAGAACATTTACATTCCCAGAGAAATTTCCGGATTTTTGTGGTAAATGGTAAACAACCTATAACTCGGATACCTTTCAGGTATTTGGAGTAATAACTGTTGGTTTATCGATCGATATCCCTCGATGTACTGGTGTGAGAAATAACTTTGAACATTTCAATGCATCTGGAAGCGCAAAAACAAAGCACAGATGATTTCAACGATCGTATTTTCCGTGGACTCTTAACAGCAGTCCCCAAAAGGTGCAGCGACCTGCAGTCATGATAATGTGAGTTGTTGACAGATGTAAAACAGGATTGTCTTTCAAACACTCTTTATTTTATGCTTATGACTCGTTTTTTATTATAAATATTTATTTTACCCTCAGTCTGCATTTTATCCCTGGTCTGCAGTCTGCATTTCACCCTCAGTCTGCACTTTACCCCCGGTCTGCAGTCTGCAGTCTGCATTCTCTGCGTTTTACACTGACCGGTCTTACACGAATTACAATCCCAGTAGCGGTTATCAACAAGCTAATCGATAAGGAGTTTTATAAATGTGGCTCCAAGTTCATATTTAAGACAAGTCCTATTTGTGTGAATGAAGTCAAATATTTGAGGCAAGTTTTGTATGTGTACCACGAGTTGTATAAATGTTCAAAGAAAGTCTTATCATTATGTTTTTGCAAGATGTTGTGTTTATTTGGGAACAAGTTGGATATTTCCACATTCAGTCGTATCTATATAAAACAAGTTTTACATATCAAGAAGAAGTCTTATATATATATATCAAGGAAGTATTATATATATTAAGGAGAAGTCTTTCATATATTAAGGAAGTATTTTTGTCCGTTTTGGCGCGTCATAAGCTTTTATAAAACACCACGGAAAATTAACGATTCTACGTCACCACGAGCTGCTGACCACCGAACGCGGCTCAAATTTTCTCCAAAATGGCGGATTTCTATTTGCATGTCCGGTCGTTTTTCAGGTACAATATTTAATTCGAATGAAACGATATGGGAATGATGTTATCAAAAATTGAGACATGGGACAGAGGCCAAACATACAAAATAACTTCAATTTTACCCAGGAGTTCCGCTTTAATTAAAATGAGAGTTTTTAAACTATATGCTTGTCTAAAAAGAAACGTTTTCAAATAACCTTGTATTCATGTAATTTCTCCATCTTACGGATGTGTTTCGGCAGCGAGTTGCATAGTGATGGAGCAGCAGCCACGAACGCCCTATCACCTAGTGTCTTTCTTGTTGTTCTAGGCCTATTTAGGGCTTTCACTTCGTGTAGAAGACACACATGACGTAAAACAATAGAACAAAAATCGTGAAACAATACTTAACCAGAATTCTAAATCCCTAAAGACCCCTAAAGCTTTTGTTACGTCATGTGCGTCTTCTACACGAAATAAAAGCCCTATTCAGTAACAGGGCCCGGTTGTTCGAAAGCCGATTAACTTAATCCAGGATTAGCCTAAACTTTTGCTCCATGTTTTCAACTTTTCGGTGTAACTTTTTTTGGCCTTTTTTTGTTTTTCACGATTGACTTCTTCTAATGTAACGTTTTGCCGAGTATCAGCGTTGAACATCATTTGGGAGTAGAGAAATAAACTCCTTGGTTAAATTTTAATCTGGGATTAGCGTGAATCGGCTTTTGAACAACCGGGCCCAGAGCTGCAGATGACCTGAGATGATACTTATTTTCATTTGCAGAGATAAAATCGAAATATAGTTAGGCGCGAGACCATGCAACGCTTTAAAGGTGAAAAGACAGATCTTAAAATTAATGCGATACCTGACCGGTGACCAATGCAGATCGACTAGCACAGGAGTTCGAGTAATGTTACAGAGCTTTAGTAGGCGAAATATTATGCGGGCAGCAGCGTTCTGTACACGCTGTATTTTATCCAGCTGCTTGGCCGGTAGGCCGTAAAGGAGGCTATTGCAATAGTCGATACGACTAGAAAGGAAAGCATGCACGAGTTTTTCGGTGGTTTCTTTCGATAGGTACTTGAGAGAGAGGATAAAAACAATAGAAACAGGTTGCAATGAATGTGAAAGATATTAGCACATCATCCACTTTCTTTTGTCTTTGTCCTCTGAACCTCTCTTTCAAGCTGAATTTTAATAGATCGAAAGTGGCGAATTGCCAACTCGCTTCAGCTACCTGGTTTGGCGATTTAAATTTAATGAGAATTCTGCTGAATTTTGCCGACTCGCTTAACTTCAAGCGAGTTGGACAAGGAACAGTTACTGTTTTCACGGAATTTTCGGTTGTAACTCAATAAGCGAGGGGTCGAAACGACCGATATGAAATGGCTCTACTAACAAACCATAGGAAAAGAAAAAAAAAAACAGTTCAAGCAGCCTCAACCATTTGCGGTACAAGCTATTAAAAAAAGGCCATTTTTAACCCGGAGGCCACAGCTGCATTCATCATATATATTGAAAGCCTAAGTGTTAGTATATATATTTTTATCATGCTTTCAGATTTTTATGTCCCGCGAAACCACAACTATGAATAATTACGGCTAGCCTCGTAACTCTTGCATATGCCTAACGCCAACAGGTGCTTGTCAGGTTAACTAAATTTAAGGAGTGCATACTAATGAGTCGATATTTATATCGTCAGCATTCTAATGTAAAGCATGATCGAACTTTGTGGTATTGAATATACGCAAAATGAGAAAAAAAAAGACAATATTTTTAAAGTGTCTGAATTATTTGGTATTCAGTGAGTTCCACGTGCGAGTAGCTGTCGATTTTTCGGTGAGGTAAACATCGTCATCATTAATATAATTCGACCAATTACGATTAAAGTGGCGGATATTTATTGCTAGCCGAAGACTTTAAATTTGCATCTGAAATAAAAGTTTAAAGAATTGAAAAAGAAAAATCGTTCAACTTGCTGAAAATCAAAAAAAAAAAAAAAAAGCAGTAGGCGGTTTGACGAAGACAATTATTTGCTTTCAATAAAAATTGTATTTCGGTTGAAACAAAAAGGGATTGTATTTTTATGGCCAGCAGTCACCACCAAAAATACAAGCCTAGTTAATGCTTAAGAATAAACCAGAATGGTTTAATTGTCCTTTGTAGAACGGTTTATCAGAATTTGAAAATAAAATAAAACAAATGAAATAAAATAAACAAACATTTAATGGTTTAGACAATTCAGAAACTGTGTAGATACCCTTGGTGAATCTCGAGTGGTTAAGTGTTTAATGAAATGGATCAGTCACCTTATGCAATCATTGCAGTTAACACAGAATTGGTCAGTGCCAAAGACCGCCGGTGTAATTATTCTTGTCAAAATGACAAAGTCTTGAATGGATCAACGTACTTTGACATGATTTGCAGTGAAACGGCAAACGGTCCAGCTTACCGTGCATTGGTTCAGTGATGTGACAAACGGTTCAGAGTAGTTTGAAATGGCTTATTTTATCTGCAAATGGTTAATCGTGAACCGCAATGGTCTAGCATAACATTGATCGGTTTACCATAATGTCAAACGGTTTAGCGTTACCCCAAATGGCTTAGCGTGACGACAAATGGTTTAGTGGAAAGCGAAATGGTTTAGTGTTGCAGCAAATGGTTTGCGCCGGAACCGCCAAAAATACAAAAGTGAAATGGACAAGTCAAGATTGAAATGGAATAGTCAATGTGGGGTCTTACGTCACAACCCATACGTCATTCAGATAAATATTGGCGCGAATTTGCCCCAACGAGGTTCGTACCGCGAAGTGAACAAGTCGGATCGGAAACAGGTTATTCCTACCAGTACCGCCTCGTTTACTCGACTCAGTGATCCTTATTCTGGTAAGAATCCGTCTTTGTTTTTGCCTAGTTTACCTGGATTGGTAATTTTTCTACTCTGATCATTTTGCGGTGATATCGGCAAGTTATATACATGAATGTGGATCAAAGCAAAGTAAGCACAGGAAACATGGGCAGGCCGTGTTTTTCTTTGTCTTCAACTGTAAGCTAGTTAGCCACTGACAATCAGTTTCTGAAAATGTGAGTTTCTGTAGAAACCTGAGCATATTTCTCTCTAACGTTTGAAGCCTTTCCTTGAACCCCTGAGTTAAAGTTAAATACACTTGCTTCCCGTTACTCATAAACACTATACGACCGCATCACCTTTCTGTCATCGTTATCCACCTGAAAAAACTGACAACGATACCAATTTTTTAGTGTTGTTATCAGGCCTCGTGTTCAGTACTTAAAATTAATGTCGAACAGTTTGAAATTCTTCTGTTATCCTCTTTCATCTTCTTCAGGTTTTAACTGGCTATTGAAGGGTATTTAAAATGCAGAGGGAAAAAAATGGTTACCATGATTAATCCTTAGTTATTCGAATGTATGGAACTCAATAAAAATTGTAACCTGAAACAGAAGGATTGACAAAAATACTGTTAAGAGGCATCGTTTTACGGGACAGCTACCTGACACTTTGAACCAGAGCATTCGTGATAAGGCGATTGATTGTTTTAAGACATGGAAGCTGTTTATGAGTAACGGGTAGCAAGTGTATTCAACTTTACCTCAGAGGTTCAAGGAAAGGCTTGAAACGTTAGAGAGAAATATGCTCAGGTTTCTACAGAAACTCACATTTTCAGAAACTGATTGTCAGTGGCTAACTAGCTTACAGTTGAAGACAAAGAAAAACACGGCCTGCCCATGTTTCCTGTGCTTACTTTGCTTTGATCCACATTCATGTATATAACTTGCCGATATCACGGCAAAATGATCAGAGTAGAAAAATTACCAATCCAGCTAAACTAGGCAAAAAACAAAGAAGGATTCTTACCGGAATAAGGATCACTGAGTCGAGTAAAGGAGGCGGTACTGGTAGGAATAACCTGTTCCCGATCCGACTTGTGCACTTCGCGGTACGAACCTCGTTGGGGCAAATTCGCGCCAATATTTATCTGAATGACGTATGGGTTGTGACGTAAGACCCCACATTGACTATTCCATTTCAATCTTGACTTGTCCATTTCACTTTTGTATTTTTGGCGGTTCCGGCGCAAACCATTTGCTGCAACACTAAACCATTTCGCTTTCTACTAAACTATTTGTCGTCACGCTAAGCCATTTGGGGTAACGCTAAACCGTTTGAAACCGATCAATGTTATGCTAGACCATTGCGGTTCACGATTAACCATTTGCAGATAAAATAAGCCATTTCAAACTACTCTGAACCGTTTGTCACATCACTGAACCATTGCACGGTAAGCTGGACCGTTTGCCGTTTCACTGCAAATCATGTCAAAGTACGTTGATCCATTCAAGACTTGACTTTGTGATTTTGACAAGGATAATTACACCGGCGGTCTTTTATGGGAAGCCGTCACCGCCAAAAATACAAGCCTAGTTAATGCTTAAGAATAAACCGGAATGGTTTAATTGTCCTTTGTAGAACGGTTTATCAGAATTTGAAAAGATGTATTTAAAATCACAAATGGACAAGTCACCTTTAGTGAAATAAAATAAACAAACATTAAATGGTTTAGACAATTCAGACGATAGACGGTAGACGATGGACGATAGACGATAGACGATTGACGATAGGTCAAATTTATCAAAAGCGGAAAAAGATTTGTGTGACAAATTTTTCACGGAAACGATTTTTTCATGTCACGCAATGTCACGTGACACGTGACTTGCGGAAACCGCCAATAAAGGTTTAA
>OX421453.1:32439986-32459986 GCA_949126865.1 Montipora capitata
AGCTTTGCACGCCCTGCACGTGCGTTTTTCACTTTTGTCCATTTCGTTGCCGTCGTCAGCAAAACAACAACGTGAAATAGCCAAGTTTTTGGTTTTATGAAGAACGTCAGCACTTGTGGATAAATTTTCATTTTCTCTCCTAAAATGGAGTGCCGTTCCGACTGGTGTCATCTTTGAGGAATTACCACACCCTTGTCATATTAAAAACGTTGAAATAGTCACGAAGCGATTAAAATAACGCAAATTTATATTTTGAGATGACGTTCTCGTTGAGGTCGCCGTTGTCGTTGCTTAAAGGGCCTGTGGCACTCCATTGCGCATGTGCGGCTGTTTGATTTCTTTTTTCAAAGCCAGTATCAATGACAGTGAGACGTGCCAAAGTTGTAATAATATTTCTAAACTTCAGTTTGGTAATATGCGAAGGACTTTGACGGCATATTGTGTTAGTTTTTGGGATCTGTGTAGATAAAATTCATGCCCACGAAAGCCGGATCAGGTGAAGGGGCTCGGGTCGAAAGGTTCTTACACCTCGTAGCCGCCTTGCATCAAAACAAAGAAGAAAACAAGTAAGGGCCAAGTCGCACTAGAGGGCAATTTCGGATTTGTTCAGGACAAATCTGACTTGAAATCGGCCAGTGACAAAAAAATTGTCCGGAAAGCTACAGTCGCACTAGAGAACAAAATAAGTGAACAAAACATCACACCATGCTGTGAGCGTCGCGCAATTTCCTGCGAAACCGCCTTTACTCGCTGTTTCCATCCACAAACCGCGACACGAGGGATCTCAAAATGTTCTCGGCTAACGAAGATGTACGGCGCAAAGAAGTTTGGGATGATCCCGGCATTGAGCCGTCTTCGCTGAACTGAAAGGATTCTTGCAACGAGTCAGAACTCGTGGTAGAAGACCTAGGAGATGGGCTGGGAGTTCCTCGATCGTTGAATATGTAAGGATAGGCATCGGATAGATCCATCCTGGTGGATATTGAGGAAATTGTTGCCCCATTTCATACGGAAAATATTGGTCGCCCGCGCCTGGATTCATGTTGTTGCCAAATGAGAACGTTATCAATTTTACCGCGAAGTCTATAGCATAGAGACTCTGCTACATATCACCTGTCAAATCATTTCCGAATCAAGACACCCTCGCTATTGTTTTCCAAGATTTGTTTCAGTTTGGCCTGCTCCAGAGGTAGTCGACGGCATCTTTGAAGTTTGTCCGTCTGCGACCAAATTTTGTCCTTCGGTGGACAAACCGGTCGCACTTGGTTTTTCATTGTGATGACAGATTTTTGACATAAGTAAACAGTTTTGTCCTCTAGTGCGACTTGGCCCTAATAGCAGATGGGAGAAGGCACATCGAAAGCTTTGTATAGAGAACGATGTCCATGAAAGCTGGAAAAAAATAAAGGGTATGTGCGTCGATTCCACTGACACGGCCTTCGCACAACATCTTTTGTCCTTGGAGGTGAGACGAAGAATGGCCGGGTTAGTATTTACACTGATTATTGGTTTCCCTTTAGCGCTATGATTCTTTGTCCTCAGCTTAGTGTGCGTTTTATTTTGCTATTCGTGTTTTTTAGCCGTCAGTTCAGTTGCCATATCATGGAATGATGGCTTTCAGTGTAGGGACGCACAAGGAGCAATTACTTGGCTTCAGCTTTGAAGCGTCTCGATTTACCTGTTGAAGCCCACGGTAGATGAGAATTTTTGTTTGGTGAAAAAGAAGGGCTGAATTTTTTTTCTGATTAGAATAGGGTCAAGCGTGATAGATCTGCTCAGTTTATTTCGCATCATTTGAAAGCCAATTTACCGGTACATTCATTTGCCATTCATTTAGCTACCTTTCTGCACAAAGTACAGGTAGCATTTTTGATCAAGTATTTTGAAATACACTATGCAACTAATACTCTATCAAGCAATTGAATACACTATGCAAGACGTATCATGTTGATGATAAATTTTACAAATAATAATAATAAACAGTAAGTTGCATTCATTTTAGTCAAACAGAAACCACCTGGTAAAACTATTTGTGTAAGCATGGATCACTTTTGGCATTATTTTACTGGTCCTTTGGAATGTGCAAACAGTATGTCTCTAATATACACACGCCAATGAGAATTCCCTTCACGCAAGTTTTATACATCATTATCAACAATGATGAACACAGCAGTATGATGATAGTTATTAATACTGTAAATGAAGAAATATGTTGGCATGAAATATGGGTATGTTCATTGTTAAAAACTTTAATTAAAGGACACTGCAGGTTGACACTAGTAGTTCAGTAACTCATGGGTTGTTGTTTAGTTGATGTTTGCTATTGGTACCAACTGGCAGAACTGTTTGGCTTACAAAAGGAAGTATGGCATAGACGGTTACCTCAAATAAACAATCACAGACCCTGGGCAGTCAATCACTGTCCTGGCCTAGGTTCATCTGCTTAATGTAACAGTAGTGGAATATTGTAATTAGTGATTACTGTTGATAGTAATTATTAATAATTTTCCTGTCTTTTCATATTTACTGGCCCATAATCTTTTTTCTAGGGAACAAGTTTATAGAGCAAGGAAAAAGTTGACTAGGAACAAGGAGCAAGGATTCGCTCTGACGAAGGGCTAACGCTCGAAACGTCAGCTTTTAGAATCTCTGTACGGTGGCCAATTTACATTATCAACTCCGTTGATAAAACCAAATTTTTGTATACTACTTCCCCACCGACGCAGCACCACAGTTTCTTTAGAAACTACCCCTTCATTCAAGAAAAAAGTTGACTACCCTTGATTGGAATTACTGGTATCATAATGGCTTTTCATTTTCCACCAGTGAGGATCATGCTGACACCATCATTGCAAGAAAATACAACCAGAGAACAAAATCTTGGGATGTGAGGATATTAAAGGTGTCCAAAGATTGTGGATATATTTGGATGCTAAAGGACAAAAGTTTTAAACTTCACATTGATGATGACGACTATTTAATCACTCGTGAAGTCTGTCTGGAACCTGACGATCCCAGAATCATTTCTCCAACAATTGTTGAAAGTGAACCTCTTCCAGCTCATGAGCTCCTAGCAAGATGCAGAAACAGATTTTCACAAATAAGCAGCTCATAGAGATTTAAATGCAAAACTTACAGCTACCGTAAAACAAGGAAAAACATAAATGCCCTCACAATAATATGTTACAGTGTTGAAATTAGTAACAGTCAGGTGTCAATGGAATGGCTCAAGTCAAGCTAATAAGCCTTGCATTTTTGCTTCAGTTTTGGTAGTAACTTGAAGTAATAATTATATATTAACTGTTTTTCTCTCCAAGTTTTGTGGGGTCATTGTGACATGTAGCACTAAGCCAGCTTTGAAATCAGGAGAAGATATACAGTGCATGACTTGACAGTTTTTAACCCAAGATAAGGGCTGACCATACATTACCCATTGTATCTTTGAAATAGTTGTTGGAGTTTTGTCTCATGGTAATATATTGTATAACTTAAGAATTTTGTCTACTGATGTGATTTCTTATTGTGTAGTTTTGCACGTGGCAATTTTATTGCATAGCTTTTGCAAACTGAAATAATTTAAACTACAGTGAAAAAAAAATGTAAATACAAAAAATGGAAATTCCAATTCATTGCTATGATATTGGAAAATTAAAAGTTATTGTAAAAAGCGGTGTTGAGAGTAACATGTGAATACAGATGACAGACAAGCAAAATCAAATTTTATTATTGTTCATATACATGTCTGCATCAAATTATTTGAAGATGTGAAAGTATTAATTATTATTCTAAGAAAATTTCCATTCTTGCAAAATGTTCAGTCAGTCTAAACCAGAAGAAATGGTGTCACAAATAAATGTAATCTCAATTGCCTTTAAAACAGTTTTTATCCTAAACCAAAGTTTCACAACAAGGCAACTAAAACAATTCAGTTATTGGGGGTGATGGTATGCTGAAAATAATTATTAAAAGAGGGGATCCTGAGATTTCCAGACATTTTTATTTGGGAGTGGAGGTTCCCTTAAATGAAAAACCACACACTGTCAGCGGTTTTTTGTCTGCCATTACTTCCCAATATTTAGACAGTTCGGAAACCCATCTAAACACCTGTTGCTTAGGGGATAGTGTCTTCTAGTACAAAGTACATGCACACAGCAGAGGGAACAACTTTCCTCTTCCTTCTTCCAAGGGCAGTCACCTTGTGTATCTAGGATGTATAAATATTGTGTCGAAACAAAAGTGCCTTGTTTGTGAAATACAGTTGCATCCCCACATCCTTTGTTTTTGATGTCCTGGTTCGTACACCTGTAGTACGGCAGTTACCTTATTTGCCCAATTCAGGAACTGGCTTTTGGTCAATAGACCAGTTTCATAAATGGCGACCACCTTCACAGTTTTTTGCATTTATGTTAATTACACCTACTTCCCTCATTTTTAATATTATTTTGAAAGTTGCTTGTCATAGCAAGACTAGAAAGGCTCGTTAGCTAAAACAGAAGAACATTTTATTTGGCAGGCATTATGAAATAGATCGATACAAATGTAGGTTGTTCATTTGACTATGGTACATTGGCAAGTCAGGTGCTGGCATATCTTCATGGTCAGAGGCATTTTCATCTTGTTCCATAAGAAGGCAATCAGCATAATCCATGCTTCCCACTCCCTTCTGTAGTGCCTTAATGGCCAGTTTCCATGCCATATTTATCAACTCCTAGGGAAAGAGACTATTTATTAATGTGGTACATTGCAATTCCGTGAAAGAAGTCCTGCCCTCAAAGATTATTGATTTTTTGAAGTTATGATGTACATACAATGTACATGGAAGAGAACTCCCCACAAAGACTTTCATAAATTTTTGACTAGTCACAACTGGCTAGGTACGTTTTTTTTTTTTTTGGAGAAATCGTTAAACGTGACATGCTTATCAGCTGAACGGCGAAATTGACATTATACAGGTGATGTGGCAGAACAAGTTACTGCAAGTAAAGCAACCAAAATATATTTGAATGCATGGAGATTTTCTAATATGGCGTGTGTATTCATCACTGATTGTACATTCTGAATGTTTGATTTCTTCTGATTCTTTTCTTCCTCGCTCATCAAATGTTCGGATCACTCACCGTTTCTAGGAAACCTGGGTACCTACACTCGATAAAAACGAGTCTCGATATAACAACACACGTTTTACGTTATTTTCACCACATTCATGTGCCACCTAAAACATCGACATTCATGTGATGTATCGAGACTCGTCTAATGTATCGAGACTCGTTTCTTGTATCGAGACTCGTCTAATGTATCGAGACTCGAATCCTTTTCGCCAAAACGTATCAGGTGCAGAATGCTGCAGCATGTTTTCGTCTCTGTCTAACAGTTGTTTGATGTAGTTTACAACTAGTTCTCGGACCCGTGTTCTCCTCATGAGGACCCACAGACAGAAACCAACAAAATATTGAGTTAGCATATCTTACAACTCATTTTTTATTATCATTTGTCTCATTTGTTCAAAACAATGTTTTTCACTTCAGATTCAATTACCATCATATGTGATATATTTCTTACATCTTTCATATCCCTTACATTTTCCTTTTTTTGTTTTTTTTTTGGGGTTTTTTTTCCCTTTTTGCATTGTAATATATTTTCAGGTTTCAGGTTGTAGGTGTGAATTTCACTTAAATAAACTACGACTGATATTGTTTCATTTCATCATGTCACTGTCCCCGCAACCTGCGACCTGCTAGCTGCACTCTGCGAAAGACACCCTCCGTTTTGGATACAAAACAACTATAAATTTCCTTTATAGTTTCTTTCTATCAGCACGTTGATCAACAGTAATCAGATGCTTGGTCTTTTGCAAGACATTTCACTACAGCTAAAACCATTGAATTATATAGATATATAGAAGAATGTGCTTTTCATTGGCAGGATTACTTAAAATCACAATGAGATTTTGGGGGCCTTAAAATTAAGTTTAGTGAAGCCGCGCGCAAAAAAAGAAAAAGGCGAACAAAAAAAAAAAAAAGTCAGTTGTAGCTTTACTGCGATATTACTGTGAAATTGTGAATATCCGGTGCCCTTCATATTAGACCCATAATACTAGCCCCTTTATGACCTCAACTTATTACCAGAGCTGCAATCCCTTTTGCAAGCACCCGTTTAACTTGTCTTTACAAAACCACATTTACATTGCTGAATATCTTTTCTCCATTAGATATGATTAGTATAAAAATCTTGGAGACACTAAAGCCCTGGCACGCAAAATGTTTTCTTCCGGATGTCGTCCGCTTCTCAAAATACATATTTCGCAATTGTTAGGGAGATAAAGCAAAGCCGATTTTCCGTTACGGACGGCAACCAGAAGTTTTTTTTTTTCTTATTCGAATCTTTTGCCAAGTCGTTTGTCCCAGTGTAACTGAGAAAGTCTCATCTTCTAATATTGGTATTCGAAGGATTACAAAAAATGGGCATCAACTTGGACTGCTAATATTGCGGTTACAGCTAGAGGTCTCCAGATCCTTAGGTGCTGACTAATAATCAACAAACGGAGTTGGGATATTGCGAGGCTAACACTGGCCAAAAGCTCGTAATGATGTTTTCGCCACCTCTCCACTCCCTCCACATTCGGTCGTTTAAAAAGGATTGGAGATCCTCGCGATTGATGCCCCTTTTCTTCTTCACGGCAAGTTTCAGGTTCGCCCAAGCCGATTCAACCTCTTGAGTGTGTATTCCACTTACGGGATCTACAAAATTATCCGCGTGTACTACAACCCTGTGTCGCGCCACGTGGATGGGCAAGTGCCTGGTGAGGTTGTAGTATGCACCCCAGTCGTCGGTGTGAACCTCGCTCCCTGGTTGAAGACATTGGGCCAATATTGGAAGGAGAGTTTCGCGATCTCTTCTATTCACTACCTGGTAGTATCCCCTCGCAGGTTGAGTCGCACAACTGATGACTCCAAACACCCACAAGTCTGCTGCCCTTCTTCCCCTGTTGAACTGAATCAAAGAGTGCTCGATTTTAACCTTTTGCAATCGAAAAAAATGATCAAAAGCACAAGCACAATCACAAAGGAACCAAAACACAAGCAAAGTATCATGATAATAACTGATATAATAACGAAACGATTTGTTACCATCTGGGTAAACCTATTTCAGGGTGCCTACATGCGTTAGGTGTGTGTGGCACTTATGCTCATTGTTTCTCTCATACTGTCTATCGTTCCAGATTAGTATACGATAACTACAGTAATCTACAAAAACCAAGAACTTTACCTTAGCTTTATGATTGAATTTGCTTTCGTCGCACTTTACAACAGACGTACCAACAAAAGGAATGATTGGGTTCACCTCCAGATCTCTTGAGCAAACGTCCTCAAGGCAACGAAATACCCTACACACAAGATTTTTGTTTATGCCCATCATTCTTGCTGTATCCCTGCGGGAGCTGTCAACAGACCAAAAATAGCACATAAAGATTAAATCCCCAAGTGCTATTTTTGGGAAGCAAGCGAAGAAGCTATTTGTTCTTATACTTCTCTTTTTGCGACAGGTTTTGCACCTCCTGTAAATAAAAACAAGGTACTGTATGAGCGCAACCACAGCGCGACTTCTTCCTTTTCATAAATCTAAACCGGTTGCGAAATGCACAAAGGATATCCTTTGAAGTGCATATAGTCCAGCCTGGAAACGTTTTTGTACCTTAATCTTGTGAACTTGTCTAGTGCAAAGGCAACTTTTTTTGATATCTTTTTTAGTGATCAGAACGGCTCCCGATCTCGCGGTGACTGTAACTCAAGATAGCGATGAGTGAATGAACAAGTGAATGCAACTTTCTGTTACAACTATACGCCACTTGCATGCTCCATATAAATGCTCTGCTTTTAAGGTAGCTGAAATCAGAATAAAAATGTGTTTGCCTATTTACCATCCTCGACCCCTTTTTCCTTCCCTGGGAACTAAGTACTCCGTGCTTGCAACAGTCTCGTCTCCAGAGCCCGCTTTCCTTTTAGTCAGCGTCCACTTATCAGCGTCAAGATCAAGGACACTGGCAACAGGCCAAAGCAGGAAGTCCGCAAATCACAAACTTGCGGCTCGTCTACGCAAGCGCAAAAATTTGAAACAACATTGGTCGTAAACTGTTACAAAAATAGACATCCGTTGCCTGCAAACTGGCAACGAAAAAAATTCGACGAGAGAAACGAGTGGGAGTCGATGGGTGAAACCGCGAACGAAGCGAGTGGGATGCCTGTGCAGTCCCTCATCAACAGACCGCTCTATTGTAGGCTCGAGTGACACACTCGGCTATCGCCTCGTGTGCCACTTTTTTGTTCTTACCACATTTTGACGTCATCTGTGATCTATTACTGAACAGACGCACGGCAACATGGAATCTATTTGTTAATTGTATATTGGGTTGAATGAATGACATCATCAGTAATTTCATTTGCATAATTTACACATTTTTCAAACTTACATATCTCTACAACAAATGCAGATATCTCCAAACGGTAAATGGCATATTTTATCTTTCCTGGAATTCTATAAAATAAACCTATAGATACAAGGGATGAAAATTTGATCATAGTAGCACTTTAAAGACATGTTTGGGGATGGCTCATGCAATAAGTTAGAAGTATTGTATAAACAAACCATTTGTACTGGGCTTTCCAGTACAAATGCAAGAGCTAGTGCAAGAGCTTGATGATGACTGTAAAAGTCGAATTTTCATTAAATACTGTCGAACTTGAAGTAAAATATTTAGACAATCATTTGAATGCGGCGGCAATTTGTTTGCGTACATCAGCAACCCAATTCAGTACAACGACGTCAATTTCAACATTAGAACCAATCACAGGCCGCAAAAGTGAGACGGCAATACCACGAAATGTTGACGGCTCGCGCATAAGCAAAACTATAACAAGATCGCGATACCAGGCAATATCCTATCTTTGTGGTAGCTCGTTTGTTACCATGACATGGCTTTGTGAAAAGAAAAGGGAATGTAAGTAACCACCTTAAATTGGCAGAACAACCATGCCAACCTGACTTGTAGTCTGAAATAATAATCGGCAAAAGAGGAGATGTCATTCTTGTGTCTGTTTTAAAAATTTTGGTCCGCAATAATCTCATTTCATTTCATTAATTTGATTTGTTTATATCAAAACGGAGGGTCGCTGGCTGGTTGTTTAATTTCGACAAGTTTAAGTTCAGTTTCGTTTCTTTTAAACGATAAAATTAAAGTAGTAAAAGGCAAGTTCACTTACTAATCAGCAAGGTGTGATGAAGATTAAAAAAAGAAGAGGTCATGTCCGCCATCTTTGCGCGCGAAGGTATTGATGGGAAAACGGGATGGTTATGTGGAATGTCACTCGTGGAATTTCATGTATTTGTCTGATCTTGGGTATCATTAGAAAGACGCAGATACATATATATTTGGGTTTTCCCACCTTCAACTCTCAACTCGTTCCAACCACGTTGCATTACACACGAAGGTGGACTTCGCTGAACAGTAACTCCCCACAAAATTGAACTACTGTGGCTCAAATTTACAAGTTACACCCTGCCCTGCCATTACAAATGCCTTCATATATTTCAAAAATAATGAAAATTTTAAGCGGTATTATAGATGTGAACAATAGTTGACGATTGGTAATTGATTATGGATTGAAAGTTTTTTCTTCCAGTTATCTTTTTGGCGCACCTGTGGCTCACTTGGTTGAGCACAGGGCTGCCATGCGGGAGTTCGACTCCGGCAGGAGAAAGTGCTGGATAAGGGCTTTAAACAGTAGGCCCCGTCTCACAAATATCTTCCATATTCACACACTATTCGCGAAGAGTAGCTAGGAGATGTGGTATACGGTGTTGTGGCTGTCCTCTGTAAGTATATGGGTGGGTGGGTGGGTATAGCAGGTCCACATCAGCTGAATAGATGCCAAAACTTCAACCTGCATGCGCAAGGAAATAAATAACAAACAAGCAAACAAACATTATATACCAAGACCTGGTCCCCCAACTCTCAAAGGGAACCGCCACTAGAAAAAAAGAGGAATTAATCTTAATTTTTTTTTTCAAAGAACGCGTTTGCATCAGAGATAAATAAGTCCTTCAATCGCCTATTTCCATTTTCGAATTTCGCGGGCGCAGACTTCTAGGTAGTCTCCTTCGCAGCCGTTATTAGGGTCGTCACGCAACGCTCCTCAGGAACGTTGCGGGACGAGCCAAATAACGGCTGCGAAGGAGACTATTCAAGCTGGCAGCGCGCGGGAAAGTTTGGTATATATTGAAATTAAACGATTTCACAGTTGATCTTTCCTGATAAAAACACTTTTTGAACAACTGTTGTAGACATGCATTCGCTCACGTATTATGATGTCGTATTTTGACTCGGCAAACGAATCGAGTCTCGATACAAGAAATGAGTCTCGATACATCACATGAATGTCGACGTTTTAGGTGGCACATGAATGTGGTGGAAATAACGTAAAACGTGTGTTGTTATATCGAGACTCGTTTTTATCGAGTGTAGGTACCCAGGTTTCCTAGAAACGGTGAGTGATCCAAATGTTCTTGATTTCCCTGAGGCACATTTGCGACAGCTGTTTTTTAGTAGCACTTTCAACTTGAGAAAATCGCAGCGGAGCTCGAGTACTACCCGGTTAACAGGCCTTGATAAACAACTCAGCTTGTCTGTTCGGCCTGCCGGAAACCGCAATCGCTGTGAAAAAAGAGTGTTGAACATATATTATCGCCTACCTTGTTTCTGCATGGTTTCGTCGCTGTTCCACATACGCAAGTCTCTGTGCAAGATAAATATTTTCCTACAGTTTTCCACGGTCATTCCTGACGTTCAACTGCAGAACACTCGAGGCTACAGCACGACGAGTGAAGAATTCCATTGAGAAAAAGGCCTGGAAATTTCACAAATGGTTCAAGTTTTTGCCCGAAACAATTTCATCGAGGTTTCTTACGTTTTTCTCCTAAGGGGTCTGCGGAAACACTGCTTGTGCTTCGCCATTTTATTTCCAAGATACATCGAACGATAAATATCTCATCTCGCGGAGTCTCGCGGGCGTCGTGTGAAGATTTCTATTGGTTGAAAATTGTGTGGTTGTCAATCAAGCTCACACATGCGCTTTATCATGACACAGGCCCTTTAAGCTCCCTAATAGCAGTCCTGCGAGCGACCTAAAAAAAAATTTAAGGCGGTACTGTTGCAGGAAAACAGCTTTTCAAAAGATACGCTTCCACACCAAAGTGGCCACGGCTTCAACCGTTGATAACAAACTTAGCCTTACTGAGGTGGCAGACCATAGTATTGTCACCCGCAAATTCTTTATTCCCCTGGGTCCTGACATGACTGTATTGACTCAAGCTTTCAAGGAATGAAAATGCAAATAAACTTTGTTCTCATAGGATATGGTGCTTCAAATAGTTTGTGGCTGGACTTACAGAAGCCGGTGAAATTTAATTATTAGCATCTGAGAGAAAACAGTCGTGTTGGGAGACTCAGGGGAATCAAAAAAATTGCGGTTGACAAACTACGGGAACAAATTTTATTTGCATAATTAATATTAATACCTTGACTGCTTGATAAATACAGTTACAATTGCGAACAGCCTACTACATACAAGTCCTATTTACTAATAAAAGCAGCATGAATGCGCAAAAGTTTGTTTACTACGGCTTGCATTATCGCATCTTTCAACGCTTTCCGGCTCTGCGAATGTGTTTTTGAAGTTTGTCAACACGAAGCAGGCATGACTGTGATTGGACGTGACTGAGTCAATGCAGTCATGTCGGGACCCAGGGGAATAAAGAAATTTGCGATTGACAAAACTACAGTCTTCCATCCCGGTAAGGCTCTGTTTGTTATCAATGGTCGAAGCCTGAGGTCGCTCGCAGGACTGCTATTGAGTTGATGGTGGGTTCAGATGAAAGTTCAATCTTCGTTTTTTATCCAGGAATATTTGACTCAAATTGGTGGCACCTGGGAATTCAGTCTCCAGCCTTGGGATTTTGTTATAACCATTGACAACCAAAAAAATGAAAAATGGCTCAAATCGCATCAGATCTGGAAAATAACCACACAGGAAGGAAGCTATCCACAATGGAAATAAGGTTGGGCTTTCTAATGGAGATTTTTTTCATAGAATTATCTTTTTAAGCTTTTTATCGGGATTCCAATACAAATCCTTATATTTTTGTCGGTCATGCTCACACTGAGCTTGGGGCGCCTGTGGAACCCCCAAAAAATTGGTTACACTACAGACTACGCGATCACTTATTTCGATATATTTGAATAAGCATAGATGAACTTTCATTCTTTTTTCGCTTGGCTTTAAAAAGATTGCTACCAGTTGTATTCTAACGGACATCATCCGTGGAGGGGTGGGAGGAATCACGAGAAATGAAAGGTACCAAATTCATGATTATCATGTTTTGGTCACCAATGTATGTAACATGCAAAATAATTGTAAATTTTGCAAACGGTGATACTCTACTGGCAAACAAACAAAACATTTGATATATAATACTGGTTTGTTTGTTCCGTTTGTACTTGCTCTGTTACACAAAATGTCCCCATCCTAATTCAAACGAGTTTACTCGTTAAGGGGGGCGGTCCAAGGCAGTTTAGGCGTCAATGGGTTAAATTTAAACATTAAGCGTGTTTTTGCGTGTTTAAAATTTTTAATTTTTATGTTTTTTTAATTTAAACTGTATTTAAGCATGAAAGAAATGCGAAGTGAGGTTTAGAGATGAACTGAAGAAATGATCCTTGCACTTGCTGGATAATTACGAAATTAATTGCTTAAATTGTCTGGCAAGTGTGAGGATCATTGCTTTAATTTGTATTAGTTTAAGCAATTTGGGACGTTTTCTGAGTTTACATAGCCTCACCAAGACACCAGGAGATTTTGGAGAAATTGAGACTTTGAGAATTCTCCCAAATCATCAGATTTTATATTGTAATTACCGGTATTTGTTTGTTATACTCATTCTGCCTTATTAATAATATTTTTGCTCTAATGAAATCACAGTGACTACAAAACAAGTTTGCAAATTTGTGACTGCAATTTGTTTTACCGAAATAGAGCTGTAATGTAGATTAGCTTTTTGTGATTATTGAACAAAAATTTATTTAAACTGCAATCTCAGACAAAAACCTTGAAACACTTTGTCAGCCTTGGGTTACCCCCACCTCCCCTTTTCAATGTTGTTTTAGCCAGGTAACTTTAAAACCACATCCCATTATCAAAGACGGAAGTGGGGTCTTTCAAGGATTTTTGATGAGGATTGTAGATTTAAGTTATTAGACGGTGGTAAATCCTTGGATACCTTTTTCACTTGCAACCAACACTACAGCAAGTTTAGTCTGCATTTAAATTAAAGTCTTAGACAAGTGCTGTTGTAAATGGGATAGAGAATATGCTTCTTTTCATGATTTACTAGCCTTGATAAAATGGAAGATTGCCACCAGTGGCAAAATTCTACCAAAATTTTGAATTTACAATCATCCTACAATGTAGCACCACAATTCAATCACAACATCAAGATTCCTTTGGTTTGAATTTTTTTTCAGGTTTTGTACAATGAAACAACCAGACATAAGTGGGAAAAGTGTTGCTTGACCATGGAAAAGGAAAGCCTTATAATTATGTTACAATAATGTTACATTTCATTTAAAATTGGCTACTGGGATCAAATAATCATTTCTCTTTTTTCTTCAAAATTTTAAAGTGTAATATTAATTATTATTTGATTAAAAATTGTAAAAACGTTCACTGGCTATATATTATAAGTTAAAACTTTCGAGCTTTCGGCTGTCAGGCTACAGCCTTCAATGGATATGAATGGAAAAAATGACAACTACAATATATACAAAAATAGGTGAGACTAAGTTCTTCTCGTACCCACAAGACACTAGAATCATAGCACACCGCTTCGATAGATCATGCAGATAACAATTCAAGGCTGCTCCCTAATCAACAATCTATTCTTTTAAAAAGGACCAATTAGTTTCTTTGACACTTTTATGTATATTTTTTCCCGTTTTAATATATTCTTTGTATAGTCTCACCTTTTTATTATATATATAATTGTAGTTGTCATTTTTACCATTCATATCCTCTGAAGGCTGTATCCTGACAGCTGAAAGGTCGAAAGTTTTAACTATATATAGCCAGTGAACGTTTTTACAATTTGTAATATGTTTTGCCCTGGCTACGGTTCCTCTATTTTTAAACATATTATTTTATTGCTTAACACTCTACTCGTAAAATTTTAAGATTTAATTTCGAGCACAAAACTTTTAACTTTTGAGGCATTTTTTATTTAGAACTTAACGTTGACAAAAGCATCACAATCAACCACTGCATTCCCCATTTTGTGCAAATGCTCAGACACGGGGAACGAGTACTTTAATTGGTCAGATGTATTTCACATGACTCAAGGGAACGCAAGCACAAGAGAAACGAAAAGGAAAAAAATGCTTGCGCTTGAGCTTGTGTCGCTAGTGAAACCAGGCTCTTGAGGACAGGTACAAAGAATTGTTATCAATGTGTTAAATGGATCACAGTGAAAGAGTAAGGAAAACTAATTCCAGTTTTGGTCCTGGTTTTCATGCTAGATTCCATGTTTTCCAGATGAAAAAACTAGCATAATTTTTGATATGACTTGATGTGTTGAGGTGTTGTAAAGAATAATTAGTGGATGATTTGAGTGACTTGATTGTAAAGCACTCGTTTTGTGTGAGCTCAGCGGGCTACATTTTGTTTTGCATATTATTTGCCCTCTTTACGAGTGGGCTGTGCGGGCTAAAACTTTGTTTTGTAAAATATTCGCCCTGCTTTTAACGTTTGCCCTCGTTTCGTGTGAGCTGTGCGAGCCGTATTTTGTTTTGTATATTATTCGCCGTTCTGAACTATTTGTCCCTTTATGTGGGCCTCGCGGGCTATAATTTTGTTTGGTTTGTTTTCGCCCTGATTCTCAACCTTTGCCCTCATTTCACGTGGGCTTCGCGGGCAATTCTGAATTCGTATGCTCGTTTATTTTCATCTTTAAAACCCCCTTTTACTTTTACTCCGCCTACAGTTCGTTTAGTTGTTGCGCCTCCTTGTTTGCCCTTTTGTTCTACTCATTTGCCTATTTACCGCTCGATTACACCGGCAGTCCCGCTGGGGCTAGTTTATTTTGCCTGTTGTATTTAATTCTGTTTGCCTTTTCTCTCCCGATCTTTTATTATAAAAGCTGTTTATTTATTATTGCTTTGAATTTATTCTTGGATTTTATTATCGATGTTTTGTCGCTTTTAGGGCTTAGTTTTGACTGCCCATTTTTCTTTTTTAAGCCTTACAACAGCGTATTAAAGCTCTCGAAAGTGCCCAAGGCACCTCAGTCGAGTCATTGATACAGAGAATTTCATATTATGGTGGCAGAAGAGTTGAGGACTTCGACAAGTACGAAGCGCTTCGTTACGCCAAAGAATTAGCTTCTGTTGCAAAGTCCTCCAGTCACCCCAAGGCCGCCAGCTATGATGTTATCGCTTCGACTTTGAGAGAGAAGCTCCACGTCCCAGCTAAGCAGTTCAAGGCGTATTTCCTTGCTTTGTTAGCTGACAAGGACTTTTCCCGTGTTATCGAAACGATCTCGAAGGTTGACAAGTCTTTCCAGCGGTCCACGCCATTTCGCACACAGACGCGTAGAGGAAGTTTGCCATATCGGTAACCGTATTTTCAAGCCTATCAGCGCCCACCCTCTCGCGTTATTTGTTACAAATGTGGTGAACCAGGGCATAAGTCACCCCATTGTTGGAAGCGCGCTCCTTCTCGTCAGCCTTCTTCTGCGGCTCAGCCTCGATTTAACCATCCTTCAACATAATTTTGTTGTATCATCTTATGCAATAAAGATTTTCCTTTAGGCGAATAGTGCATTGTTTTTACTTGCCTTTTGTTTCCTTTATTTTTTGTTATTTCGGGGTTACCGTCTTTAATCCTTCACCCTTTTATCCCTTAATACCGACTTATATTTTTATATATTTTATTTTGCCCACTCGCTATAGTGTTGTCCACTCGCTGTATTGTTGTCCACTTGCTATATTGTTCTCGCTCCTCTTTCTTCCCTCGGGTGGCATTCTCAAGGGGAACGAATGTTCCCTCTCGGATTACCGGGGCTGAGTTTGCCATTCCCTGGGCCTTACCTATTCTTTCTTCTGTTCTAGTTTTTCAAGATGCCTTTTCATGACTGGGAAAAGACTCCCAACTTTGATCCTGCCAAGATTTCAGTTAACTCGCCATGTTGGGTCAATTATAAGGAATCTCTTCTTACTGAGGCCCAGGAAATGGCAGACAACGCCCATATTAGTCAAGATTTCATCTCCTCAGTTATCGCGGGAGAAGCGTTTGCCGACGCCTCCCTTTTGGCCTTCCGTGACTCAAGTTCCTTTAGAGCGGGTGAACTCCATCGCCATATAGATCAATGGGACAAGTTATTTCAATCGTCTGATAACAATTTCTTTGAAGTACTGGACTGGATTCATAACTTTATCCACGTTGACAAGTTTTTTACCCATTATAAAGGAAGCTATAAGGGAGTCAATTATAACTGCGAAAGACCGCCTGCTCGTATTTTTGCTAATCATCCTTTTTGTAAGGCGTTTGCCCAGTTTATTTCTGATACTCTTATCGAGAGATTAGCTTCAGGCGCCATCTCCCTCTGGGGCAAGGTAGGGGAATGTCCACCTCCACGCCTGGTCATGCCGCTTACAGTAGAACCTACCAAACCACGCCTTTGTAATGACGACAGATTTCTCAACCTTTGGACTCAAGACCGCCCTTTTAACTTGGACAGTGTTCAGCACTTACCCAAGTATGTTCTCCCTGGCTTCTTTCAAACTGTCTGCGATGACAAATCCGGTTACGACCATATCCAACTCTCAGTGGACAGCCGTACATTTTTTGGATTCGAATTGGGCGGATGGTTTTTTGTCAGTTGTTGTATTCCATTTGGTTGGAAATCGTCCGCCTACATTTATCACTCCACTGGCCTCCTTGCCTCTCATTATCTACGGTCGCTTGGCATTCCATCTTCGCTGTACATCGACGACCGTCACAGTAGTCAGCTTTCTTTCCCTAATGGTTGTCTTCCGGTTGCTTATCAAAATTTGCCCTCCCAGGATAGCATTAATTTGGCTTTAGCCAACGCTGCTATCTTTCTTACGTGTTTTATCCTTTCCTCCCTCGGCTATTTTATTGGTTTGGATAAATCGACTTTGGTACCTTGCAAGCAAGTCCCTTACTTGGGTTTTATTTCCGATTCTGAGAAACAGGCCCTCATTTTATTGCCTCACAAAAAAAAAAAAGTTTCTTACTCTTCTCAAGCAGGCTCTTAGTCCAGAATCCATCGACCTGGTTACTCTCCAAAGGTTAGGAGGGAAGTGCATTTCAATGGTTCTGGCCGTGCCAGGTGCAAGGCTTTATACAAACGAAATTAACTTGGCCCTTTCTCGTGCTGTGCGCTCATCTCGACCAGTCAAACTATCCGGGCCCTTGAGACAGGAGTTGGAGCATTGGCTCTTTTTGGAAACCTGGAACGGCTTCCTTCCTTGGCGTTCCGAGAAACACTGCCATTTTCGTTTATTCTCGGATTCTTCCTCTTTCGCTTGGGGAGGTGTATTGAGTCCGGGTGCCATTACTGTTAGCACTTCCGACTACTGGGATTCTTCTGTTATTGGGGCCGACATTGCTACCAAGGAAACTCTTGCCCTCAACAATGCCTTACAATCCTTTGGGAATACGGTAAGAAACTCATGGGTGGATGCATTTGTTGACAGTCAGGTTTTGCTTCACTCTTGGAACAGGCAGGGTTCCCGTTTCCACTCTTTGGTGACCGCTCTTAAGTGCTTGTTTCAAACTACCATGCATCTTAACGTTGATCTGCATGTCTACTATGTTCCTGGCCCTGAGAACCCTGCGGATTCTCCCTCCCGTCGGCTAAGCTTTCAGGACTCTAGACTTAGTCCAAAAACGTGGGATTTGGTCCAAAGTCTGTATGGCGGTCCTAAAGGTCACTCCGTTGATCTTATGGCACGAGCTT
The DNA here is from genome assembly GCA_949126865.1 of Montipora capitata. Taxonomy (NCBI): domain Eukaryota; kingdom Metazoa; phylum Cnidaria; class Anthozoa; order Scleractinia; family Acroporidae; genus Montipora; species Montipora capitata. Next base: position 32,458,071 of record OX421453.1, read on the forward strand.
CAAATGTCCAAACTGACCTATCTGGCAAACCTCTACCATTTTTTTCTGAAAGTCCCTTAGTTAATGCTTTGGGGGTTAATGTGTTTGCACAATCCCCTAACTTGTATCGACCTGAGATTTTTTCGAATCCTTACGTTTTCCCGTCCATTTGCCTTATTCCCAAGGTCTTTAAGTATCTTAATAGCCTTAAGTTGCCATATACCCTTGTTGTCCCAGACGTGATACCACGTCGATTTTGGTGGCCTTTGCTTCTGTCTGCATGCTCTTCCAGCTCCTTGCTAGCCTCTAAAGGGGCTAGTGGCGTTCTTCTCACCCCTTCCAGGGATGGTATCTTGGGTGACAGGCCGATCCCCTGGGACCTTTGGGTTTTCCGGATTTCAAATAATTAGACTCGCAGTATTTCATACTGTTTAAGGATTATCAAGCAAGCAAATCCATTTTGCTGTAGCATTTGATGTGTTTCTGTCATTTAGATGTAATTTCAATAAAGTCATCGAGTCTTGTACTTTTCGTCTCTCCTTGATTTTATTTAGTTATTTTCAACTATATTTGGTATTTATTCTCATTTAGTCTTTCATCTGTCTTCCCTATTAGGATCTCCCACAAGTACAGCGGTTTTTTATTCCCGCTGTAGCTTGCCCTTCATGTGCTTATGCCAACGACCATTTCTTTCGCTTTTGCCAAATGTGTGGCTACAAAAGAAAGTCAGTCCCACGTCAGCCTGCCTCGAAAATAAAAGTGGATCTCGCAGCCATTGATGCTCGTTTGCAACAGCTTACACAAACGGCCAACACGTCTTCGTATTCAAAGCAAAAATCCTCTTTGCGCGTGGAGTTTGAAACCTTTTTAGCCTCTTTGCTTAATAGAAAGTCTATCCATTCCGCCACCCCCGAAGATGTTTCGCGTTTTCTGATTTGGAAAGATCTTCACGGGAAAAGGGTTGTCCATGTAGCTGAATGTGTAAATGCCCCAAACCAAGATGCTTCTGATTGCGGTTGCCCCAAGCGACTCACCTTTAAAACCGTGGATTCCTATATTGGAAAACTTCGTGCAATATTTAACGAGGCCGGCCGTTATGGCGAATGGAATAGTATGCTAGGTTTTGGTAATCCTGCTGCTTCTTCTCCAGTCCAAGGTTATCTTAAGGCTGTATCTGAGGAACAATTGCGTGCTCATATCGTCCCCAAGCAAGCAGTCCCGTTTTTTCTACCGAAGCTCTTACTTCTGGCAAGGTTATGGGATAGAAAAATGGCGGATCCGGCAGTCAGCCCTTCCGCTCTCTTTATTCTGGCTCGAGATCAATCATTCTTTAAAACTCTATTCTTCAGCGCGGATAGAGGTTCTGATCTGGGATGTGTGAAAACCGCAGAAATTATGCGTTTCCCTAACGACGATGGCTTTTTGTTTAATCATGTTTGGGGTAAAACTTTACGAGACGGCGCCTATAACGTCTTTGGAATTCGTCGCCATTCAAATCCCCAGCGTTGCCCGGTCAAGGCAATTGAAACATATGTGGCTATCGCCTCAGAACTACGCATAACTCTCTTCAACGGCTACTTATTTCGCCCCACTAATCACCGGGGTCATATCGTCAATAAGCCCCTTACAAGTTCTTCCGCAGAAGCCCGCTTGAAATATTATTTAAAGGACGCGAAAATTGATGAAGGCGAGACTCTGCACGGTTTCTGCTCGGCCTCCGCCATTACCCTCGCTTTGTCTGGATCACAGCTCGCTGATGTGATGTTCCACGTGGGTTGGTCCAACAAGGGTACTGCCCTTTACTACATGAAGTTAGCTGAAGTTCTTCGTGAAGGATCTCCTTCTGACTTATTGTCTTCAAACTAGTTGGCGGCCTCCGCCTCCACAACTTTATATGCGGATCTTAATCGCTTAAAAGATTTCATTTCTGCGTTTCC
>OX421453.1:32477486-32507486 GCA_949126865.1 Montipora capitata
AATTTAGAGTAATTAGCTCCCGTTTTACGACTTAAACAGTGGCCAGGAAGGGTGATGAAGATGAATGGTATAATAATAACACTGATAATAATACAAAACAACGCTCTTCTGATACTAAAACAATAGTAGATTCCTGCATCTATCGAAATAGTCCGACTTAAATTACCCTAAAAAACCGCTCGAAGCCACCGTCAACGTCACTTTGAAACTGAACGCTACTTCGGAATATAACTTACCGCAATCACATTAAGAACGTCGCGATTTAGACCATCTTGTTCACGTCACACAAAATGGGCGAATTATCCTGTGAAGGCCGAAAATCGGAAAATGAACGGTTCATTGTTGCATGCTTTTTCATGCTCATGATCACGTTGTCGTCAAAACCCTGTCAAAATCTGAAATGTGGTCATTTCACGTTGTTTTGTGAAATACGTCAAAGTAATGCACTAAGACGCGTGCCGCTCGTGCAGCACGATTATTTCCCCCTCTTTTAACCAATGACGTCCTCTCTTTGTGAAGTTACCGTTGCTAAAACCTCTAGATCTGTATTTATGTGGTCGTGGCACTGCTAAATGGACTGAATATAGAATATCTTGATTTATATTTAGGCGAAGAAATATATTTTTTCCTATTCACCCTCATTCAAACAAACCTTCGAAGAGGAAAATAGATCTACGACGCCGACGTGGACAAAAACGTCATCTCAAAAATATAACATTTCACTTTCGTAAGTCTTCCCTGACTATTCCATCTACCTTATTGTAGGAAATTAACTTGAATTTGAATACTTCGCGTTAATTTCCTTTATTGGGAAGCAAAATTCCCTTCAAATCGCGTTAATTTCAAATACGCTAATTAACATGAGCGTTAATTTCCTCTAATAATAAATTCAAGTCATAGAATGGGGTCGACGTATCCTGAAAATAAATTGGTACGAGCGGTTTCAGAGTAAGAATAGAGAATAGAAGACTCGCATTTGAAAGCCCTTGCTTTGTCGTCAGAACCTCAAATTTGCGGATTTCACTTCGTCGTTACGCAGAGTAGCGCAAAAATATAGGCTAAAATGCGTACTGCACGGCTTTATTTTTTCCTCTTTTAACCAATCATATCGGAAAATTGTTTAAGCAATTAGTTAAATGTCCACTCTTTCATCAATTGCTCTTCATGATTGACAACAGCAACAAAGGAAGTTAATAGTTGATTATTCCAGGGGAAAACACTTTATTTGTAAGAACGTTGTCACTAGAAAATTAAAAACGTGCAAAAGGGATGTCTAAATTAATATTCCATGAAATAATTACCTAAAGAACCATTACACAAAACCATTTCTTAACGGTTGGATTGAGCTTTTCCTTTATCCTAACGAAAAGATCTTCAAAAGCCAAATTCAGTCAAATTAATTAAAAAATATCCTTCAATCACTCTTAACCAGAAAGAAGCTAAACATTTGAAAATTGGAACAATGTTGTAATTCAACATGCAGTTTAATAATGCAATTAAACATTTGAGAGCATTTCCTTTATCCTAACGAAACGTTTCTCAAAAGCCAATTGCGGCAGATTAATTTTAAAATGTCATTTAATTACTCTCAATAAGAAATAAGCTAAAGTCGATTCTTTTGCAACATTAATAATTAAATGAATCGCGGAAAATTAGAGGAACTTGCGGGAAATGCCAACAAGAGAGCTGTTGAGTAAATTTCAGGTATACTAATCTCTTCGCAACAAAGATTAGCGATAAAAGACGACGTTTCGAAGTTATCTTAGCTTCGTTTTCAAGAGATTCAAATAGAATTTCTTAATTTATGGACACGAGTGATTTTTATGAAAGTTCTCAAAATTGCACGGGCCATAGATGTTCAATTTGAGACCTTTGAAAACATCACGAGTGAACCGGTCAACCCACGGAAGCAGCAGTTCACCCTGACACGTCGTTCCCTCTGATTTCCTACAGCATTTTAAGGTGAAAAACGCTTCGGTAAATCCCTTACTTCAAGAAGGGTATCTAGCCGTCAGAACTTGAACCGCAGAGACTTGAAACTCGAACGCAAGGCCATGTTTCACGTGACACCACCCGCAGTTAGCAATTCTTGGCTCGCACTCACGTGATTAGACCCATGTTGGTGTACAAAACAAAAGCAAAGTGTCGCTCTCGTTTTGCATAATATTAGAGCCAAATTCGTAAACGACTTTTTCGCAAGTCTCTCATTCTAAAAATAGACTCATTTGTGACTGTGCTGGGGTGCTCACCCATGCCATAAGAGCACTCTTATCTAATTCAATCTTGCATAAACCCAATGCAAAATCTGTACCATGACAGTTTCCGAACGATGGAATTGATCCACGCACTCAACTGGACAGTTTAATAAATTGTCTATTCAGGCGGCTTCAACGGGATTCGAACCCACGACCTCTGCGATGCCGGTGCAATGCTCATTGCTGCTATGCATTGCATCGGCACCCACAGAGGTCATGGGCTCGAATCCCGTTGAAGTCCGCTGAATTTTTCAGCTGTCTGAATGACAAATTTTTTAGTTAATAAATTGTCCAGTTAAGTTCGGGGATTTGAATTTGTTCAACCGTGACTTCTGAAGATGTATGTTGTAGCATACGAAACGTCGACTCAAAAGCAAAATGCGCTTTATTATTATGTTTGTAACTGCTGTTTGTTTTACGTTTTTTATCACTTCTATCTTTGGTCTACGATAACCCGCACTTCAAATATGCATTTCTGTCATGAGAGTTTCTATTTCCAAATCGTCATTACGAATTCGTTTTCAGATTTCTCAAAACCAACGTTTCAGAATGCTCGACCCAAGAGGAAATGGTACCTCTCTCTGTGTTCCCGACTTTAGTTGCCTTTTGTCAAATTATCACTGTGGCAGAGACTCAGACGTGCCCTGCGACTGAACACATCTACAGAACCATGCGCGCCCATATCGGAATGCCATGTGCGTTAGTCTGCCGCGAAGATGTTCGATGCCAAAACCTAAACTTTGTGATGTCTCTGCGCATGTGTGAGTTCAGTAACCGTAAAAGGAGGCCAGACCTAAGGATTTTGTCCCTGATCCAGACCGATATTATTTCAGACGAGACATAAACAGGGGTGAATGGAATATATCATTGACTAAGGAACACCCACGGCTGTCGCTCTTTCCGATAAAGTCTTGTCTAGACGAGAAATTTTTATGTGACAATTTTACACGGCAAATACATTTGATGGTGTTGGTAGCACAAAAATGAAAGCTGACAATTTCCAGTTGAGTGGGTCAGCAATGCCTTTGGACAACAGCAAGGCGAGGTTGCCTGGTCGTTATCTACTAAGAGGCAAAAGGTAGAACACGCCAGCTTTTCAGCAAATACATTTGTCACATAAAAATTGGTCAAATTTCCTCGTCTACACGAGCAGTCAGTCAATGTCATCTCAAACAGTCCTTCTCAGGACTACACTCCCCAGGATCGTACTTTACTTAATTATGATATGACTCCTGGGTTCAAACCATTTACGACAAATAAAAATTGTCACATAAAAATTGCTCATGTAAACGGGCATACAACATTGTGCAACAAATGTGGAACGGTGTCATCTGTTTCATGTGCTGGAAAACAACTGATTTACGCCGTTCAAGTAATGGCAACTCGTTTAGCGGAGTAGAGCTCTTTTTCCTTTTTTGCATATTTTGCGAAAAAAACATTGCATGGGAAACTATTCATTCGAGTTATTTTCCTCAGAAGTTCGAAACCAAAGTCGAAGCTGAAGATGAAGCCGAAGTCGCCGAATTTGAGCTAGATGTCAATCTCTGAGACAAAGCCTAAATAAGCCAGTTTCTAGTCTAATGGTTGGGTTGGATCGAACATGCAAGGGAAGCTAATGCAGGGAAACCTTTTCACATGCAAATTATTTTCCCCGCATTAGCCTCCATATCATGCTAGAACCAATCTAACCGTGAGAATACGAAACTGGTCTATTAAAGTTAGAGAACTAACGATCCCTGTATCTTTCAATTCCAGTCCCCTTGGGTTCTATCCCTGAACTGGCAGCCGTGTCTTGCCAAGAAATAAAAGCGAGCGAAGGTCAAGTTGTCAGCGCCAAGTACTGGCTGTCGACTATAAAACCGGGTACGGCGGTATTCGCGTATTGCGACATGAAAACTGGAGGTGGGTTCTGTTGCACTCTCCACGAGCTTTTGTCCTGTTCTCTTCCCTTTTTCCATATCTGCCCCGCTCTTATCGTCATAAGATTTTTGCTTTTCCTTCCTGTTCCATTTTGTCATCCTCGTTTCTATGCTTATTATCATCATTCTCTCCTGCCTCGATATGGTGCTTTGTCGGTATCAAAATTCGAAGGCGTCTATTTTCTTTGAATTCTTGATTTCGCCCATATAGATTTGGTATTTATGAACATCTCGCACCAAAATGGAACATCCATCAAAACTTTGAATTCATCGAACTTTTGAATGAATCGAGACTCTAGTAATCTAGACAAACAAATTTTGGAAGCAAAATACGTTAATTAATGTTTTAAGAATTGCCATGTCACGGCCAAGACATTAGAGAGATTTGGTATCACGTTTACATGAAACGGCAAACGTCGGCTTGCCGTTTCACGTTTCACGTAAAACGGAATGAGGCTTGTGACTTAAGCTTCGCGTGACCCAAGGCAACTCTGAAAGGCCTCTGTTAATCTCGAGTATTTAGTTACTGACAAAAAACAAAAACAACAACAAAAACTCGGGAGTCTTTTTAAACATTGCTGGTAGAAAAAGACGCTATATAAAATGATAATCCTTACCCGTCACATTTTCGGTGAAGCTGCTTTGTCAGTAAACAGAGAGCGAACGTGAGTTCCCGAAGAAAATTGCAAGGAGTCAGTCATGAACTCGGAAAGGGCATATTGGACTAAGGAGGAGAGGGAACTGTTGTCAAATTTTTTTTTTTTTTTTTTTTTTTGCTTTTTCCTCAAGATGTCGACGAATGTACAGCTTCATCCCCCGTTTGTGACGCTAACGCCTTCTGCAACAACTCAATTGGCTCTTACAACTGCACTCGCAAGCCAGGATACTTTGGCGACGGAAAAACTTGTAAAGGTGAGAAAAAAGCGACAGACTGTACAAGTTAAATCATAAAATTCATCACACAATTTACTGAAAAAACCGAGTGCATAAATACAACTCTTGAAGCATTAAAATCGATTTTCAAGAAACAGAGTTGTTTAAACGTGTTAGAATCTACACGATTTGAAAACGATGATGGGCTCGGAAAAGAGTACATGTATTCTGCTGGTAAAACGAGTACATTTTCTTCTAAGGAAGCCATTCAGTAGAAGCCCAATAATATTCTGCCTCCGTATTTTTGTTATATCTGAAATCTAAGAGATGTAAGTCCTTTTTGTGCCATCCCACTAACTAGTTAAAACAACTTTGATGAGGTGATTGATTCACGCTTACGATTAGCATTGTTACTACATTTTAACATTCCATTTATGGCAGGAGAATTCCATTCCTTTTACTAATGGTATTACAACAACATAACAACAGTCCTACTGTGAAGTTCAGGAAATAATGTTGTTTCATAAGAGGTCAAGTTCTGAAAAGAAACAATTTAGAATTATCGTCACACATAAACGACATGATCATCATCATCATCATCGATAATTATCATCCCCATCACCACCATCACAATCGTCCCTACCATCATCATCGATCATCATCATCACCATCATCGATCATCATCATCACCATCATTGATCATCGTCATTCCCCATCACCACCATCACCATCACCAGCACCATTACCATCACCATTACCATCACCATCACCATCACCATCACCATCACCATCACAATCACAATCACAATCACCATCATCATCACCATCATCGGTCGTCACAATCAGATACAATAGTGCCACTTATCCTCTTTTGCTGTAGATGTTGATGAATGTACCGCGGCTTCGCCGTCTATTTGTCAAGCTAATGCCTTATGTACCAATACTCTTGGCTCTTACAACTGTACTTGCAAACCAGGATACATTGGAGACGGAAAAACATGCAGAGGTAAAAATTAACAATTAACAATTACTGGACGAGGTTGAGCATGATAGCAATTAACTAAGACCAAAGTTTGTGTTATCTGCCAAAGCCGAAGGCTGAGGCGGATCACACAAACTGAGACCTTGATAATTATCGCTATCATTTGAAAACTGCACCATTATGCATATTCCTTAGCTGCACTTGTAAACACAAGAGAACTGACTCATCTATTTCTTTGGATGACCGTCAATTAAAGACTGTTTCTGCGGTTGGCAGAGTCTTATTTCCTTTTCTCTGCTGGTTAGTGTGTTAGGTGAGGTCACTTCTTCATGCATAAAACTATTGTCTGTAGGTATGACGTCAATTCTACATAAAAAAAATCTATTGTCTGTAGGTATGACGTAAGAGAAACAGTGCAAGCAAGAATAATAGCTGAGTGCATATAGCCAATCAAAATAGAGCTGGTGACACCAATGTATAATAAAGAACATTAGTTGCATGTCATCTCCATTTAAAGTGCTGTCCTAAATCTTAGCTCCATGGCGCGACAACTGATAATCCTAAAAATCAGATTTTGTTATTTGAGGGAGCTGCCTCGACTGTCAGCAGCCACGAGAACCTTCTTCCTCACTTCCTCCAGATTTTTGCATTGTGAACAGAAAAAAATCCAAGAAAACATGGTTGTTTCAAATTTTTGCCTGCGTTGCTATGTAACACCACGCGTTGCTACGAGTGCGACATCGGTCAGCCTCATTTTAAAGTTGCAATTCCTCACTGAATACCTCGTCTTTATAGCCAATCAGATGGCGAGAATTTGCCTAGGAATGCGACTCTGTACCAAATTCAAAAGGTAGCTTTGGCATCGTAGACTTGAATGAGCCAGCTTATGGTTGTGTTTCAAATTGAGATTAGCTGGTGGTAAGACCTTCACAATACCTGAGATCACACCAGAAAAGTTGCTATATAACAGGAAGAATACCTATAAGCAAGGGCACGGGTTATGATGAACTGTTCACAAGGCTTAAGTTGTCAATCTCTCCTGAGAAATAGAAATGTCTCAGATGACAGCTCTACTCAAAGGAGGATCACTTAACTGAGGCAAATACTTATCGTCCAAAGGGGGTGTGACGATTTACCTCAAAATTCTTTAAAATACCTCCATGATAACAAGTTTATAACTTCAAACAATTACTACCTTTTATTGTCATCGTCATCAAGTTGTCCATGGTACTGTCACAGCCATCTCTCAATGTCATTGTCAGGCATTGACATTGCCACAGCCATTGCCATTAAAATTGGCAATGATTGACATTGTTATTGTCATGATCAATGTCGTTGTCATCACCACTGTCACTGCCATTGTCAGTAGTGTTGCCATTGCCCATGCGATTGTGATGAGCGTCGTCGATATGATTGCCATTGTTATTTTCATAATCAATGTCATTGCCACTGACATTGTTAATGGTACTCGCACTGACATTTATCTCTGTCGGAGTCACAGTCATTGCCGTAGCCCATGTCAATGCCGTTGTTATTGTCATGAGCAATGCCATTGTCATTTTCCCAGTGACACAGTCACTTTCATTGTCATGGACAATGCCATTTTTTATCACCGTTGTCAATGTGATTTCCATTGTTATTTGCATGATCCTTTTCATTCTCATTGTCACAGTCACAGTCATTATCATATACGTTTCCCAAAATTGAGAACACCCAAAAATTTGGCCTGATATAACTTATATTTGCGCGATATCTTGCCGTAGTCGTCTTGAAGCTAACATGTAAATGAACTTACTTTGTTCCCATGATTTCAATGCCTTCAAACCGAGTTATGATACTTTAAAAAAAACCAAGTGTTCCGCGCGTTTTTGCTTTTGCTCCTGTAATCAACATGGGAACAAGTAAACTGAGCACTTAAAGGAACTTTTGTTCCTCGTTGAAATTTGTTCTTAGGAACCCAAATCTGCTTAATTGGGAACCGGAGTTCCTCGTCGTAGCAATTCGGAACTCAAAGTTCCTATTAGTTTCTTGAAAAGGAACTCCATGTTCCATTTCATCTCGTAAGGAACAATAGGTCCTTTTTTTGTGCGGTCCGTTTTTCATTTTGGTCTCTTTCACAACAAAAGAGAACAGTTGTTCCTGTTTTAATCATTCCCTTAAATCGAAGAAGAACTCGTTGTTCCTAATATTTAACATAAAATAGCATTGTCCTTGACAAAAAGGAACAGCTGTTCCGATAAAGCCTGTTCTGCTTTGCGATTGTTCCTATGTAACTGCTATCAGTCCCCATTAGTGTTACAAAGGAACACCATTGTTCAGAATCATACTGATCCTTTATACGTTAATTAGGAACACAGTTCCCTTGTAGGCCACGAGAAGTTCCGACTTTATATGAAGATTCTTTAACGTTTTCTTTTTTTCTGTTTTTGCTGAAAAATACTCTCTGGTCTTCATGATTAGCTATCTTGGCGTGTTTAGGCAGGCTGGGCGAATTTGAAAAAATCGGATATTTCGCGTTAATGATACATTGTTTGATTCTGAACAATTTGCAAGGTGTCTAAGATTTATTGTTCCTTTTTTTTTGTTTTCAATGCCGGGAAGAAAAAGAAGCATTCGATTCGAAAATAGGCAAGTTGAGGCAGGTAGCGCAAAAACCCCAACTGATTGGTCTGCAAACCGCCAAGAAACATACTTAAAATTCAAAGTCGCGGGTAAGTAAACGTTGATTTCCAGATTCAAAATGAGCAAACGAAGAAGTACAGACTGAGACAAATTGGTCAAAAGTTCCAAGTGCATCTCCAAAACCGAGGAGGCTTCACTTGGAAGAAGACAATTTAGATGGTTTGTTTCATTGTCCAGTCAAAGATTGTAACCATGATGGATTTGTGTCTCAAAGAGGTTGCAGAAAACACGTTAAGCGAAAACACGGCTGGTTCATTTATTTTGATGGAAAACCCCAACACGTCCCCAATCAAGAAGAAACGAGTCCCAAAAAGGAAGAAAACGGCACAAGTTCAACCCTCACAGTAAAATCTGTACCTACATTTGATCGCTCAAGTGTAATCGTGCAAGAACTTCTGTCTTGGCTAACGGGGAGTGGTGGAGGATGCAAGAGTGACCGACAAGCGCAACAAATCGTTAGCAAATGTGTTAAGTTTCTAAAATGCTGTTGCGAGGACGAAGAAGAACTTTCTCTGGACGTAATTGACTTTAGTTTGTGCTCACCTAACCTACTCTTCAAATTTGTTGATACAATGCAGGACGAATGGAAACTTGGGCACGCGGGGTGCATTGCTTATTTAGACGCCATTGCCGAACTGATGGATTTCAGAAAAGTAAACGGGGCATCCGAGGTTGTGTTGAGGGGTTTGTCGTCTACAGAAACCTATCTGAAAAAAGTCCGTAAAACAGTTTCAAAAATGATGCGATTGCAATGGACAAATGAACTCGACATCGACACCTTAGAATCCAAGGGACATTGGGCTACACTAGAAGAGCTTCTGGAGGTTGTTAAGCGCTACTTTCCACGCTACGAGAACGTTCTCAAAGCATGCAAGGATAAACCGGGTACAGTATCTCCACTGGAGTTAACCTTTGCAACGAAATTCCTTGCGGTATATCTGTTTATCAAGGTTAAAGGCTCACGCCCAATGACCTACCAGTATTTAACTGTTGAAATGGTGCGCTCAGCAAAGAACAACGATGGATTTGTCGATCAGAAGATGTTTAAAACCGCTGAAAAATATGGCTTCGACTCTCTTTTCCTTACCGACACAAGCATGCAGGTGTTAGATGGCTACATCGACCATATTCGGCCTAACCTAAAACCAACTTGTGACTACGTCTTAGTCACAAGAATTGGCGGCCAACACAACAAACTTGGCGAGATGATGAGCAAATTGGTGTTTGACGCGATCGGAAAATACGTTCACTCTACTCGTTACCGACAAATAGTGGAGACGGCTAGCCCCAAGAAACTTAGTACTAAGGCACAGGGCACAATCTCCGAGGATCAGAAGCATAGTTCTATTGTGGCAAGAGTGCATTATCAAAAGCAACGATCCCGAGAGGTGGCAACCAAGGCACACGAATATTTGGAAACACTTTATGGCGATAAGGGTTCTGAGTTAGAAACGGATCTCCGATCAAGACTTTCAGACAAATCCGCGTCCTCGCCTGAAAAACAAGAAAATAACGATGGGTCGACGCCCGAAGAAGACAATATTTTCATTACGCCCACTAAGTTAAACCAGAATGCTTCAAAAACGCCCGATTCTTTGAGAGGAAGGAAAATTCTACTATTCACTCCTGAATAGGATAAATATTTGAAGATGGGACTAGATCGCCATGGGTTCGGAAATTGGACAGCTATTCTTAGAGATCCAGATTTTCATTTTCAAAAAGGACGAAAACCGAACTCTCTTTTAAATCGCGGGATCAGGAAATTTCGATCAAAATGTAGTTAACCATAGAAAAAGCTAGTAATGTTTTTTAAAAGGCAGGATACCCACATTAAACGTCTTTGGGATGAAATTCAGTTGATGCTTGGGCAACATCATACAAATAACCAAAAAGCCTTCGTTGTCAACTATCCGTTTCCAATGTGCCCCGATGACATAAAGTTTAGCGAATTCTCTGCGAACATATCGAGGAAGCAAATAAAGTAAATCCAGTTATCATAACATTGGATTTTATCAATTCGAACAAACTGAACTCAGTTGGCGTACAATGAGTTGACTGCACTAAACATTTTTTTTTTCTTTTTCATTTCAATCACCTTGTAACAAATTTCAACTTTTTTTTCTTTTTTTGAAGACTTATGATCACATAACTTGTCCTTCATTTTTGGCTAGGTTGAAAAAAGTTTGTTATTCTTCCTTTCTTGGGCACTGGGGTGCTTGTTTGGGATGGCCGTTTTCTAGATCTTCTTCTCTGGACGGTTTGGCTTGTGCTTCTCGGTGTTGATGTCTGGGACGAAGAAGGCGTAATGAAAATCTCTTGATCGTCGCTTTCTTGTCCGTCGAATGGGTATGGCATTGGTGCCCATACGCGTGTTACTCTCTCGGCCTGCTCTCTGGAAATCCACTTTCTCTCTATCGCTCTTTTTCTTCTTTCCATTATTACTAGTCTCAAAAGACCAAGTAACGCACCTCGCTTAAAGTTCAACTTGAGGGCTTCCACGGTAACTCCAATCATGTAATGTGTTGCTCTTTTGATGTCGCCATCTCTTGTAGTTTCTTCTCGTTCTTGCAGCTCACGCAATTCTTTTTCCTTTGCCCAAACCCACTCGTTCTCGTAGCATTTGGAAGCTTTATCCTGCACATTTCTCTGTTCTTCTTCTTTCTTTTTCATGAAATACTCGTCCCTTGACCGTTCAATTCTAGGATGGTATGGGGGTTCAACCTTCTCCAACAAGTGAGCATCTTCCTCTCGAATCATTCCCAATGATATCCAATGTTGTCTTGTCTCGGCAAAAATTCGCTCCTTAGCCTGTCGTGCTTCATTTTCTCGCTCCGTGGTGGCGCGCTTCACTCCAGCTTCAATGAGGCCCAGTTGCCTTTGTTTCAGACTGTTACATGGCTGTTGATCCCGAAGCTCAGAAATCTTTTCAAGTCTCTTCTCCCATCCGTCAGAACACGTCGACTCAATATCTGAATTTTCTTGGTCGTCTTCTTCTCCGGATACATCGTCGTCTGCTGCTACGAGTTGCCCTTCTTCGATTTGTGCTTCTTGGTCGCTTTCACTGTCATCCAGGTCCATTGTTTTGATTCTGTCCTTCTCCTTTTCATCAAATTCATTGGGCTTCGCCGCTGATCCAGGCATTGGAAGGGGGAGCTCATCATCTGGAGTGCGTGCCACTCTGCTAGCGGAACAAGACAGTCCATTGGCCCCTCTCGTAATGACCGTTGTACTCCTGAGACTGGTGGAGTGTTCAGACTCTGAAAATAGAATTTGCGTAGACAAGCATCCATGGCCGCGTTGTGTTCTTCACCAAACTTCATTTCTGTTTGACAGGTGATAAACATGGGACACCGAATTTCTGGTGGACGAGAGTTTTGGTATTTCCGATCATGTGCTGTAACTCCCCCTTGGGTCAAGACTTTCCAGTCATCTGGATCCAAAAGCTTCACATGTGCTTCATCCATAAAGATTACTTGGGTGTTTTGGTCAACGAGACTCTTGTTGAAGGCTTTCTGTTTGGTTATCATTGCGATATACCTGTCAACGGAAAAAGACAAGTAATTTCAATAAACTTCATACACACTCTCGTCGTGAGAACACTCTACCTTTTCATATGCTCATTTTAGAGGAGGAATAAGGAATAACAACTCAAGCGTCCACCTCAAAAGTCCAAAATCACTTTTCAATTTGTCATATAATTTCTAACTGATAAATCACTTGAAAACAAAAACCAAACAACATATTACAAAAAGAAATAGCAAATACCTGGCAGGAATTATCCGAGTGATTGGCGTGAACAGGCTCGTTTTACCGCTGTTTGGCTCTCCAATTAAGCACATCACTTTTTCTTTGTGTTGCTTTATTCCGACATTTAGAAGGCGCAAGTAATATTCGCAGTAGTATGCCACTTGAGTCGGGCTTAAACTGTTTTGTAAAATTTCTTGGAAGTACTTGGCCTCTGGTTCTTTTGTGTGAGCGTAGTGTAAAAATGCTCGCGGACTTTCTACTCCAATTTCTTTGATTGGGTTCAGGACAAATGCTCGTCGACTTAAGGAGAACACTGTTGGACACTTCAATGAGATCGTAGTTTATTTTCAGCTGCTTGGTAAATTCGCACTCGGGGTCTGCCAGTATAGATTCAAGCTTGTTGAAATTTGGAATGATAATCTCTTTTAATTTCCCGTTGTTTGCCAGTAGCGAGATAAACTTTTTGATGGAACAAGCGTGTTCGTAAGTGTACATTGACTCTTCATTTCTCTTAAAAACTTCTCCTTTGTGCAATGCGTAGCCCAGTTTTGTCATGGCCCTCTCTATTTTGTTTAATGCAACGACCACGGGGGACTTTGACAAAGCTCTTCCAAGTGACTGAGGGTTTTCCACTTCTTTGATATTTTCTATCCCAAAAACGTCAAACACCAAACCAGCCTTCATAAGAGCCGGGATGGCTCTGTTTTTCAAATCCGATGAAAATATTGGACTTGTCTGACTGGTAACTTGTAAGCGGACCACACGTTCGCTACCGTGGATTGAGGGAACGGGCTCTTCCAAAATCTCGGATTCCAGTGACTCTAAACAATGCTCAAATGACTTGTCTACTTTTTTTTGCAGGAAGCTGTTATTGTGGTCTTTTAGTGATGTACATAAAGGAGCTATGGCACTGTCTTCCTTTCCTCTCGTATATTCTTGAACAGATTTTGCTGAAACTTCCATACCAGTGTCCAGGAGCGCAGAATGAACAGGAATAGTTGACACTCTCAGGCCATCTCTGGATTGGAGAGCTACCCAATACGATATCGCAGGCCAATATATCTTTTTCTTACTTTGAGAACTTTAATTCGCCATTTCTTCGTTATCTTCTTCGTCTTCTTCACATTCCTTGTCGTCGACTTTTTTTTTCGACAACTGCGACTGAAGAAAAGAAAAATGCAACTTCTTTGATTTTCTTCATAGCCTTGTCACACTCGTCTCGTTTGCCGCAGATGTCTAGCCACAGATCGTTTGGGTGTCTTGTATCTTGCAAGGTGTTGTGGGCCACTTTGGCTGAGATTAATGAACATCTTTCTTCAACGATGGGTAAAACTTTGCTCACAAGTGCACTTCGAATATTCTGCAGCAGAGTAAACAAAAAAGAAAGTTCAGTACTCTTACTCAGCTTAAATCCAATTAAGACTATACAATTCAATCTCAGACTAAAAACAAGTTAAAGCACAGGATACATACCTTACTGTTGAGTTGTCGAGCAGGAGCAGTTGCCATCACAGTTTCACCTTGTAACTGGTGAGGGCAACTTAGCCTTTCAGTTTTATAGCATTTTCAGCTATTAGCTGATCTAAATTCTGTCACCCTTTTTTGTTTTTTGGAGTATTCGTATTATTTGAACGAAATAGCGGAGGTAAAATGCTTTTGGTATTCCATTCATACGTTTCAAAGCTTTCAATAGATAGCAAATACTCTGCATAGTGAACAATTTTTCGCATTTTTTCTGAATATGGAAACTGTTGTCTGGCATTCCCTGGCTTAAAATCTTTGAAAGAAGAATGTGCCTGCTTTGAAAGCAATGCAAAAGTCTTCCGATAAAGGACGATGATATTCTGCGTCCGTTTTTGGCATGACTTATTTTCGAGGAATTCAACATGTTCTATGCTCCCTTGTTAATTTAAAAAAATATATATTCCCATAATAGGAAGTCAGGTTATTTAGTTTGAATGTAGCACATTAGAATGTCCTATTCCAAACTAGTGCGAAAAGCATGAAGCTCAGTGCGCTGGCAGATATCCCATCCGAACCCAAGAATTCAAAGTACCAAAAAAAGAGCCAAGAATGTCATCAGCAATACTCAAGGGATGTTAAGAGGGTGAGAGCAATTTAACTATGGATGAAAACCCTTTGAAATCGCATATTTTATTTCGTGTAAATATTTGGGCAGCAATGTGTTTCACAGTAAACAAGGATTCTGCGAACAGAATTGAATGCTTATTAACAACGGAATACTTGGCATGCAAAAATATGAAACTACTTTTAAACAGAACTTAAAGATAAAGCTATTCTTAAAAAAAATGTTTAAACAGGAAATGACATAGATGCACTTACTTTGGGAGGTATTATTCTTAGACCCTAATCATATACCAGTTAAAGATCTGGAAGTGCTGCCTCCGTATTTCCGTCATATCTATTATATTTTGCCGGGGAAATTCATGGTCCTCAAAATTGTTAGGCTCGATTACCAGCCGCTGTTTCGGGAAATGAGCCAGCGCTCACTCCCGAAATCTCGGCTGGACGCGTGAGGTGAGCCATTGTTAATCTCCGCCAATCAGAAACTCGCCTGCACGAATCTGTCTGGCATAATTATATGTTTTCGCTGCGAAGGTATTCTTTGACCCGGCCTGTTCGAGGTTTACAGTGCTTTTAAGGTAGGAAGCATCCAAGATTGCGACAACGAAAAGTGTTCGAGAAGCTGGAGAATGGGAACTGTGTCGTTCTCTACGGCCTGAGTTCGCAAACCTCACTGATTTTCCAGTTGGCGCCAAGGACAGATTCGCCGGTTGAATTCAAACTCTCATTGATCATTCTGATCATTTAACCACAAACTCAAGCTCGTATTATCTGGAAATTTCGCACAGACGTTTTAAGCATTGTTATGTAATTTCTGGTTTCTTAAAATCAGTGTTTTGGGGATGTCTAATGCTATTTCCCCGCAACTATTGACTTCGCATAAATTATATTTTGAATTTACGTCACAGACACAATCTATCGCTCACGCGTCCAGCCGTCTCTTCTCGGGGAGGATACCCGAACTCGAGTGAGCGGCAGAAATCGAGCCTACAAAATTGTCTCCTGCACTAAAATATCTCAAGCCATTCGGAAACACAGTTGATGACAAAGAAATACTTGCAGCTAAATAGGGAGGTACTGTTCAAAAACCCTAATCAGTATGCTAGTTGAGGATCTGAAATTTTAAGAAATTAATTAATTTCTAAATCATCATCGTCATAAAAAGAAAAATAAAGATAAGAAGGAAACACAGAGATGGCGGAGACGCACTACAGTAACATACGGGAGTAATAATAACAGACAGTAATCAGCATGCCATTGAGAGATCTGGAAGTGCTGTCTCCGTGTATCCGTTATATTCACCATGCTTTAAAAAAAACCTTGCAAATCCAACATGTTCCCGTCAATAAAATATATGAAACAAGACGGAAACTACGGAGATGGCGGAGAAACACTTACAGTAACATAGGAGAGTAATAATAAGAGCAGTAGTCAGTATGCCATTAAAAGATCTGGAAGTGCTGTCTCCGTGTATCCGTCATATCCACCATATTTAAAAAAAAAAAATGCAACTCCAACTTGTTTCCGTTAATAAAATATCTGAAACAAGACGGAAACCACGGAGATGGCGGAGAAACACTCACAGTAACATAGGGGAGTACTAATAACAGCAGTAATCAGTATGCCATTGAAATATCTGGAAGTGCTGTCTCCGTGTATCCGTCATATCCACCATACTTTAAAAAAAATCATGCAACTCCAACTTGTTCCCGTTAAGAAAATATCTGAAACAAGACGGAAACCACGGAGATGACGGAGATACACTTACAGTTAAAATGGAATAAATCAAAACACTACTACTACTACTACTACTACTACTACTACTACTACTACTACTACTACTACTTTCGGTATTAAGAACGGTACTCACGTACTTGAAAGGCCACTTGGAGATCAAACACACTTCAATTGCGGCGATTCATTTGAGAAGGGATAGTTTAAGTTCTACGACGCCGACGTCAACGAGAATGTGTTTAAATTAAAAATGGTTAGTTCACGTTTTCAAACTCTTTCCTTCAATTATTTCAAAATTGTTCTACATCTACGAAGTCGCCGAACTATTTAGAAACTAAATTGGCAGGATAAGTAAAATGCACCGAACTGCGTTCACATTTTGCGCTGACTGACTCGTCCTTTGGTCATTTCGCGTTTCAGAATTGCAAAGAACCTGCAAGAAATTTCAAAACGCATGCATTTTAGCCACCGTTTTGCACATTTAAATGCCATTGCTTTCATTGTTTCCCACGACGTCACAGAACTTCACTCTGACTTCCAGGAGTGATAGGTATGTAAATTCTCTTCACAACTTAAATGATATGCCAGTTAAGCAGGTATTGAGAATGAAGACTATTATCAGGTTTGATGTTTGTATAACACCAAACTCTCATGACTACCCAAAAAAGAACCCTATGGTACTAGTTGGGAGAATTAACGTTTCGATCGTAGGAATGAAAGGGTTAAAGTCACTAATATCAGAGCGAAGGAATGGACGTGCGTGAAAAAGAAGGTCTTCATCGTCCCAACTCACGCTTTTCCTCCCTCGCACGTGCACTGCTCATTAACTTTTCCGCTTCGTTAACAGCTAATTTTCATGATCACCGCAATTTTATCAAACACCAGTCAAATTGAAGTTTGGCAAACTCTCGGCTCGTTTCCGGAGTCTTCTAGGCCGTGTTGCTGCTGTTTGCATCTGCTGGTGGAAGTGGAGCTCTTCTCAGGCAGTCGATTAGCAGATCTTTGAAATCTCCACCTAAGAAGCTTATGGTGGATCTCCGCTCGAACATCGCTGTTCCTCACAACGTGCAGCACAAATATAAGTAGACCCTGTTCGAACAAAGAAAATAAACGAATATAAATTAATCGGGTGCCATGCTACTCGGTCCAGCGCATACACCGCAAAAGAAGACCCTAAAGCTCTGCAAAGATATTGTTTAGTGTTGAGGTTGAAAAGCGTGGCGGCCGATCACTTGTACGAATGTAGATTCCTTGTGTTTACATACATTTTTAATTAGGGGTTTATTTCCTGAGTCACAGTTTCCAATAAAAATAAAGTTAGTTTAAACTTAATTTAAGAATGAAAATTAGCGGTATCGATCAAAGATGTTGAGCGACGTTTCGATGAAAATCAAAATTCCTAAGAAATGCGAAATCCGACCTCGCTTTAGAAAAAGGGTGAAGTATAAACTTAAAAACATACAAGCCAGCAGAAAATTTATCCCCATTGTGTGCGAAGGAGGATGAAAGCATAAGATAGTCTTCCACACTAGCTCATGCGTTTGTTCACCAACACAGACGTAGGGTAACTATGTTTCGCGCCACAAAACAAGAATACCATTACAAAAAAATAGGAAAAATATATCATCGTGCGGCCCGCGTTTTTTGCCGTACCGTCTTCATAACAACAACGTTGAGGTTTTGGTTGGCCTTAACAAATCTTTGCCACATACTCCACCAATCAGTGGTCTAACTCAAACGACTTTTCCCCTCGCTAATGATTGGTTCTGCCATTTTTTCATCAATGTCTGCCTTTTTGGAGAGAAAAAAAGGTTTCCTGATCGAGTTTTCATTAATTCCTGAAACCTGATGAGAAACAGCTATTATATTATTTTCCATCTCGTTTATACGTAAGGAAAGCCAAAACGGTATTGTACAGACCTGAGCGGAGTTGAGAATGGTAAAAAAATACTGGAATACCAATCCCGCGTCCGTGGCAGCCAGTAATCCGAACACCCATGTCAAACCCAACAAAGGGGACAAAATGATGCAAGCTTTGAATCCCGTCCTAGACCAAAATCAGCATGCGAGAAAGAGTATAAATATTTAAACCTAAGAGTTGATTATGTAAAATTGACTGAGAGAATTGACAGATCCTCGCATTTATCTGGACAATTTAAGCAATTGCTTTTTCTAGACCGACCTAAAAATTTCAGGACGGTGGATTCAACGGGATTCGAACCTATGACCTCTGTGATGCCGATGCAATGCGCAGGCTCTACCAACTGAGCTATGAAGCCACTCAGTTGGCAGCAGGTCAATTTTCTGGGCTCATGTGTTCCCGTTAATTATGTGCTGGAAAGCATAGCTGAAGCATAGCTCGGTCGTTCAAACGTTGGATAGCACTTCACTGCACATAAATCACAATCTGTAGGAAATGCTCTATCAAATAATAAATATGCCTTACTAACCTCGTTTTCTCGGTCCGTACTGTACGTTACGGATTGAATTTTTCCCGATATATGGACCAAGCGCGAGGGGCGAGGCCATAATTCAACGGGAAAAAAAACGAGGATCCCTAACTTACAGCACGGACCGAGAAAACCAGCCTAGTAAGATATTTATTATATCTCTGAGGTAATCAGTAGTGAGGGAAAGGAAAACTGCAGTTTAAGTCAAGCGGAAGGTTCACCTGCAACAACGATTGCACATCAAAATTCCCAAAAGAAAAAAAAAAATCTTTTGAGCTTTATGAAGTAGTTGCTTGCAAGATTGAAACGGTTTTACAAGTTTACGTAACATAAACGACATGAAAAACGTGGCCTGGAATGTACATTCAGCTCTTGATTTCTAACTCTTTTTTACGTCCAATGCTTTCCAAATTCACGAATATCGCAAAATTACTCTGATTGCCCATTTCATGCCTTGTACCAGTCTCGTGAGAAAAGCTTCTTTCTCTTCTTTCTTCCAGATCATCTTTGAAAAACAATTCATCTGTTGAATTCGTATTTTAAAACAAATAGAAGGAAATTTGCCACCTTCCTTTCACGGACAAAACGTACTTAAAGGACCTCAATTTTGATGGATTCGGGTCTTTCAGGTTCCTTATCTCTCGCAGTACTGCAATAAGAATCATGACGTTTATCTAGGAAATAAACACAACACATCAACGTTTTCAAAGAAATAGGTCACGGGATATGCCAGTTGCTTGGTAACTGGAAAGGAAGTCAGAGTCCCGGACCTAGTCACTGAGGGACTAGGTTAGAACATTCGACCGCTGTTCCGAAGGTCGTTTGCTTCATTTTTGGGTTTGGCTTTCTCGTGGATACATTACACCAGTACCACTATAAAAAAAGAAAATGCAATATGCCGATTTTGCACCCTACTGGATCTAACCCTTTGACTGCCAGGAGTGAGCAGCACGTAAATTCTCCTAACAATTTCAATGAAATGTCAGGCAGACAAGTATTGATCTTCCCTCTTTGGCCTCTGTTTGCTGCTTACTTAATTCACTTTAGCCTCGAGAACAAATGAGGGTAACTGACCTACTTTGTGCAAAAACACGAGGCTTTAAGTTGTTTCTTTTTCAATGACAACAAACACAGCCAGTTTAATCATTAAACGAATAAAATCTCGCAACAATACCAGCCACTGACCTTTTCTTTTTGTGAGTTTGATATATCGTGTAAGTTATAATGAGGTAGAGTATTATACACTTTGCCAAGTCAACTCACGGATTCGTATGATAGAGAATAATCCGATACGCACAATTTATTCAGTACCTCTTGTAAGGGTATGCCAAAACCTGGGTTCAATTCTCCTTCCTGGCTAAACGTGTGGTTTGTCAGTCCTTCACTCATTCATTTATTCAGTCAGTCAATCGGCCACTCAATCAGTCAGTCGGTCGCTCGGTCAGTCACTCAACTGGTCAGTCAGTCGGCCGATCGTTGGGTCAGTCAGTCGGTCGATCGGACGGTCGGTTGGTCGTTCGGTCGGTCGTTCGTTCGCTCGTTCGTTCGATCAGTCAGTTAGTCGTTCGTTCGTTCGGTCGGTCGGTCAGACAGTCAGTCAGTGGACCAGTTATTCAGCCAGTATGCTTTCTGTCAGTCATGCACTTCCTCCTTCGTTCGGTCGGCCTATGTACTTTATCAGCAAGTCATTAAATCAAATTCAAATTCTCTCAGTGACTAAAACCAATGACTTACGAGTGTTATGATCAGTACTGGCACAATGAATGACCAGCTTAACTTCTTGGAGAATGACAGCCAACAGCTTGAAAGACAATGCAAATAATCCCTCAGTGAGTATGATTTTTGAGAATATTCTAGCCGCCATTAACCATTTTCATTTAAGAGTTTAAAATTGGCGGCGCGGGATAATCATTTAGATGCACTGCGTTGAAATTCCAATAAACGAAATGAGCTGAGTTGTCTGTGGGAGTGGTCCTAAATCAGTTTATCTCTACCACGCTTTGTAAATGGCCAAGTGATTGCCCCCTAGTTATTGGTTTACAACTCTTAGTCGGTTTATTTTGTAGACAGTAAGTATTTTACTCCCAAATAAATTATGCAATTGTAATTGATGCACTTATTTCGTCAGGTTTTTTTTTTTAAAGCTGTTGCGTTAAATGTTGTTTTCACCACAAGCTTCGAGCTTTTATAGTACCACCTTTAAAGGATCTTTGGTCGGCCGATACCGTCTTTGTGCGTAGAAGAGTGTCTCTCGAAAGAATGGTGGCCAGTGTAACATACATTTTACAAAGCACTGTCATCGATCGTAGAAGCCCTGCCACACTTGGAAACAAGATGGCGGTCAGATGGCGAAGTAAGTCTACAGTTTAAGCCTCCAGAATTCAATTTTAAGAGTATAAACCGTTTTAGACTCCATCACACAGATTAATTCGAAGTCGTCATAGTGCAATATTAAAAGGAAAACTGTTTCTTTTTCTTATCGTTGATGGTGGTGGTCGAGGGCTGAACGTATTTAATGTTACGCGGGTGTTACATGACGTCATATTACATCTCAGAGCCCCAAAGGAAACAGCTTGAAAATAAAAATTGGTTTATCAACTTAGTTTATATGGTAAATTGACCACCGTATTCGAAAGTTGACGTCTCGAGCGTTAGCCCATTGACAGCAATTCGTTCTTACGAAGGGTAAACGCTCAAAAAGTCATCATTCGAATTTTTTTTTACGGTGATCAATTTACCTTTTTAACTCAGTTGATAAACCTGCTTCTGTGTGTCCCTTCCTCACCGACAGTGTCTTTAGAAAAATAAACCCTTATATCGAGTTTTGAATACCCACTATATGAACTTGATATTTCATCGATAGACCACTCCCGTCCTTAATCTTTTCCAGCCAGAGCTAGCGCTGATTCCCTTTAGCAAAAAAATGAACACGCCATTTGTCGAATTCGAGGAAAGCCGGAAGACTTGCATATCAAATTACTTACAAATTTTCGTTTGTGTAATTTTGTAAGACTCCACCATCTTTTGAACTTATCCCAAGGGAAATAGCTACTGGTATGATTGGGAAACCTGTGGAGGAAAAGAGTCGATAACTCCCTATAAGCTTTGAACAGATAAGCCATTAACTTCGATTAATTCCCTCTTCAATTTCTAATTGGCTTACCCAATCATGATGATCCTTTTGCGAAGATTCAAGCCCACTTTATACTAGCACAAGAATCTGTCACAGCCCTTCGAATCCTCGGTACAATACCTAGCATTTTTTTCGGGCAGGGCATGGAAAAAAATGATCTGTGTGGCTAAGATGTTCGTTATAACCTCTCGAAATTGTGTTGTTTGCCCCCACAGAAATATGTAACTAATTTGCATGATAATAGCGAATCTAATATGGCGGCCATAGTGAATAAACATGCAGCTATATCCAGGAATCGCACGTCACATATATGAAGTAAGTTCTACACTTTGATTTATTTCGTTGTTTAAAAGACTTTGAATGACAATTTTGGAAGAAGTAAGAGCACGAATTCGATCTCGGATCTCTTGCGTCTAAGAATTCCCAGATGACCAGTAGTCTACTGGGACAAGCGATGCACGTTAACGCTAATTTTAAAGTACTTACTTGAAATATCGGTTAGAATATGTTGAAAGCTAACCAAATAAAAATGGGTGCTTAGACTTAAATCTTTGAACAACATCGCCAAAAAAATGAGTGTTTAGACTTAATTTTGCGGATCAGCGCTGGTTGAAATGAGAGCTCAGACACGAATACTATCGATGTATATTTTACATCACGTAATTATTGTGAAATGTCCACAATCATTCTCTCTCTGCCAACATCCAATCACAGCCCGGTGCAATTCCTGTGTTTCGCCACCGCTGTGAATAAGGTCAATTAGGCAGGAGGCCATGGGCTCTTGGATTTGGCTTACATGAGCGACCATTCTTAATCCCATGGGTAATGACTTATCATGCAAGTCTTGTGAATAGCGGGGAAAGTCTGGTAAGGTTTCGCTTAAATGATCAATCAAAAAACAACTCTGTCTATAAAAACGCCGTTCAAAATATAATGAAGTTGAACGCTCCTAGTCATGGGCTCTTGCTTCCACGTAAAATCAGGAGCTTATGTTCACTTGAGGAGCATAGTATTCCTATAGAGTGTTTTCACTCACGTGATCATCCGTAAACTTGTTTTCCACCGAAACAAAAGAAAGCGTTTGCATGATAATAGAGCTCAATTCCCGAAAGGTTAGTTGGGGACACCAACATGGCCGCCGTGACGTCACGTGAAAACACTCTTGACCAGTCATTATAAGCAAGGAGACACTTCGTGACGCTTAGTAAAATCGGCCTGCGTCTAATTTCTTGAATTTCTCGACATATCTGACAAAACAGTTACGGACGGTGCCTAGTAATTCAAAGGTATTTTTGCACGGTTTACAGACAATGCGGGAAAAGCAGATCTTAACAAGTGTTATTGAAATCCAAAAAGAAAATTGGGGGTAACCACGCATTTTTCGAGATAATTAATCAACAATATATGTAAAAAGCTTTAAAATTGAAAACAATGTTTGGTGTTCTCTTTCCAAATTCAAGCTTAATTATCTCTGAAAAATGCGTGGTTACCCCCAATTTCCTTTTGGATACCAAGAGAACTTGCTAAGTTCTGCTTTCTCTGCATAGTTTTGAACCGCGCAAAAATATCCCTGTATTGATAAGCACTGCCGATGGGAAATCCGAGTATCTCGAGATGCGCAGAACGTATGCGCAATAACAATTACAGGCACCGTCAGGCATCCGTTCCCCTGTGTTTATTTCCGTTAAAACGTTAATTTCGCATCGTTCTTCTACCGCCAAAAATCTAAAAACAAACTAGACTGCTGGTTTCTTGGCTCATTTCATTAAATTCTCACTAAGAAATGATGCATTAATTGTTTTTGCGCCGTTTAATAAAAGAGCATGCCTGAGTGTTTATGGGGTTTCAAACCAAGAGGCAAAGCCTCGCGGTTTTAGAGCCGATAAAACGCGACTTGCGAGTTTATTGAACGGCTTTAAAAAACACATTCCACTTAAAACATGTCCCTCTGGAGGTTCAGATTGTGAGGGCAGCACATCGGCATACAAAAAACAAAACAAAACAAGCTACACTTTATCATTATGCTTTATGAAAGGAATTTAATGAGGAGTGTTTTATCGGTATCAAAAGCTCATACACGTGACGTTTTAGCGGTGACCTGATAGTCTGTTTCAATCATGAATTATTAATGGTACTTTGAATGGTATCTATGTGAACAACCTTTCTTGTAGATACAAATTGTACGGGCGATGCCACCCAACGATTATTTACTCGAAAACTTACCCCATGCAAAGACATAAAGATACCAAACTTTAACTGATCTGAAAACTTCAACCACCATGATGTAGAGATATACTCCTTCCAAAAGCATCCAGCCAAACGATACCAGGAAAAGGTAATGAAGTAATATTGCCACTGATACACAGACAGGCTATGAAAAAGGTAAAGGAAAGAAAAAAAGAAAGTGGAAAAAAATATCAGTTGTGTTACTGAGAGACTGAGAGATGTGAGTTTTTATCAATGGTGACGCGAAGATAGTCGGAAAAAATTCGTAAGCACCGAACCAGATTAGTAGTTCGGATGATCTACCTCGAAGTTATCCAAGACTCATGGAAACATAAATACTGCAAGGCGTCAGCTTGAGATTTTGCTGTAACGACCTCAGTCTCGGTTATTAAGTAGTTAGTACTGACGGAAGAGGTAAATGTTTCTGTGCCCCGGTCAAAGAATAATGATCAATAAATCAAATCAATCAATCAATCAATCAATCAAAGCCTTTATTTTGAAACGGAAATAGATGGTTTGCAACCAATTTCTGGACTTCCGAGCGGGAGGTCGCGGGTTCGCACCCTGGCCGGATCAACACTCTGGGTGTTAAAATAACTAAGGAAAAAGTGCTGTCTTTGTAACTACATCTGCAAATGGTTAGACTTTCTAGTCTTCTCGGATAAGGACGATAAGCAGGAGGTCGAGTCTCAAAAGCCCTTCTTCATTAACTCTGTGGGACGTTAAGGATACCACACACTATTCGAGAAGAGTAGGGCATGGCACGGGATTCCCGGTGTTGTGGTTTGACCTTTCCAGCACGTGGTCGGCTTGGCAGGATTAGGACAGACTTTCATATACCAGACTAAAAATTGAAAATTAAATGAGACTTACCTGGAAGTTGGCGTTTGATTGTAATTCTATCAGTCATACCAATATTATTGGGAATCACAATTTGCAGAGGAGGTGTCTCCTCAAACTCAATATTGTATTGCTGAATAGCATTCAGAATTACAAGATCCTGCGTAATAGTTACCATTGACACAAATGATTTTTCACTTGTCCTGCAGTGAAAGAGAGGGTGTGGTAATTCTCAACTGCATCATTTAGTAGTTCTGGAGGATTCACCTTTATACTAAACTGTGTATTTAATGGTTCTTCGGGTTACTTTTCTTGTGCGACGTTCCTGACTGGAAAGTTGTACGACTGTACACCAAATCCCATGATAGCCTTTCTGTTTGAGGTATGCCGTGGTAGGTCATATGGTTTCCGGTAGAAACGTTTCTGTTCTGGGGCCTTCTTTTGAAATTGTTTTCCCACTCGGCTTTCCTCGGTCAGTTCTTTGCTTGGATAGGTCATCACCAAAAAGTTTGGTGGTAGGAGCTATTTCTGGTTAACATAACCTTGTAAAGGGGGATTCTAGGTCAGGTTTGATCAGTTCGCGTCTCTTCATGTTCAAGCTCCAGTTTGCTTGGCTAATAAGCACAAGGCTATCCATGAAGTGTTGCAAGACATCTTTCGCGCTGATAGTTGTGTTGGTTTGCGCATCCTTGGCTAACTTATCAGCCAGAAGTACAAGAGAGGAAAGCCCCTGAGTCAGGGTATCTTGTACTCGGTGGAAAGCGAGATCAACAGTTTTAGAACGTCTGGGGCCGGTTGCTCGAAGCTTGGTAAGCGCAAACCGTTGGTTAAGAGGCATCAAAATCTATAGGTTTCCATAGTATTTAACACTGGTTAGCGCTAAACATGCTTCGAGCGACCCGGGCCAGGATAACAAATCCCAAATTCCTTCATTGTCGTAACTGTGCCCACACGGCTACAGTTTTTCGGCGGAAAATACTTCTCGCCGCGCTCTTTCGCCGTGTCGGCGGAGAGCTGTCCCGATAAAATGTTGTCGATCACATCAGCAATAGGTGGAGACTTCTTTACAGAAGAAATAAAAGCCAGTGTCAGGTTATCAAGTAAGTCAGATTTTTGCTCTTTGTCAGAACTTGCCTGACCGGCAGTAGTTCGGCTATTGACACCATCACTGCTCGAGGCAAGCAAGACAGTCACAACACGAGTTGGGTCAACCGTGCTAGTTTTCCCGCTATCGGTGTCCTTATGTTTGTCGCTAGAGTCCTCTCGGAGAAGAAGGTCTTCGTGAAGACTTTGGAAAGCGTCTGACTGTCTTTTCGTAGCTGCAGAAAGGTCTGCCAGCGATGTCTGAATTCCCTGCAAAATTCCCGCCAACGCACCAATGCCGGCTTCTTGCGATAAATTCTTATCTTCCTGCGAATTTCTATCTTCTTCTCGTGGAGCGGACATCCTGTATCACGATTAGTCGAGAGTCCACGAAAAACGTTTTACGAAAGCGGCAAAAAAACTTAATATTCCAACGCAGTTGGAGAAGGCCTTGTCTACTGATGAAACGAAGCGTTAGCACTGATGTGCGCGTGCGCGTGCGCGTTGCAATCTCATGGGATCCCAGATGCAGTGATGACGAAATAGAATGGCGGAGGACAAAAGAACCATTTTTATTCTGATTAGGACTTGCTAATTATGTATTGTTATGTTCGCTTTGTTCTTTTGTCTTATGAACATTATTTATTTCGGATCTGGTATATGAAAGTCCAGCCCAGGATTAGCTTGAAGGGCTTCTGTGTGAATGAGGCCACAATTGTGTATAACAGGTAGAAGTCAGGCTACTTAGCCAAGTGCTGGGGTCTCAACCAAAACCTCAAACCAAACAATGATGTAAATGTACAATTGCTGGTAGACGAACAAAAGGAGACAATAAAAAAGATATTTTGTTTTCGTCCACCAACATGGAGGCGGTGACGTCAGTTGAAAATCACCTATATTCAAAGCTAAAAGCTTGTGGGTTCGTTTATCTAAGGATCTAATGTGCTAATGGACCTATACTAGGGGAATTTACATCTTGTGTAAAATCAAAGATATATATATAGTTAAATAAGATTAAACTGGTTTAAAGTTCAACTTTGTCAGTCTTATGTCTAAATAAAATTTCCTGATCTGAAAGTGCAGGTGCCGTGGATACAGATGTCACTTTAAAAGTAAAATTCTTAAAATTATCTAATAGTCTCAATTTCCGCTTGAGACTCGCTTGTCTCTTGTTCCTCATTTTTTTCAGTGAATTCTATTCGAATTCTTGCGATTCACCACCGCGATAACACGATAAAACATGACCTTTCCAAAGCAGCTGACTTCAAAGTGCTACTATGATTAAGTGTCAATTACGATGCACCAACCAACCTTTTCTTCAGTTGCATTAATTCCTGATATAAAGACTAGTTGAGCCCAAAACAGTGCTGCAGCCAGATTTATTCGAATCTGCATTCCTTCAGCTTTGAATTTCCTACGGACAAAGTAATTCAATAGCTTAAAACAATCGACTTTATTTCTTATGCTGTTTCTACATGACACTGAGTGAGGCAACCGGTCAAACTTTTGAATTTACTAAATGATACTTAATCCGGTGATTTTTCAAATGGAATTAAAACGCGATTTGGGCTCAGATCTCAAGCATCAGGAATCTAGTGTCTTTGAATTAATATACTCCTGCATCTTGAAATAAAGCACTGCAGGGCGTACAATATTCCAAAGAAATTTCACTGCTGTAGACCAATAAGATATTTTTATAAGACCGACGTCTAATTTTGGGGCTGACTCAGAGGATGAACGTTCTTATCTTTTGATTTCGCGATTTGTGTCTGAAAACGTTTGTGTCTGAAAACTACAGACTTAGTTGTTCTTCTTTGTATCTTGAAATAAGGAAACCAAATTGTTGATAATATAGAGATTTAGCCAAGCCTAAAATCCGAGCTCTTGGGGTTATTTATTCTTACAATAAGTTAACCTGGCTTGAGTCCGCGATCCAACGGAAACCCATTACCTGGTTAGCGGTCAACTTAAAAAAAAAAAAAACACGTCGGTGAGCTCTAAGGACTCTCTAAGAACATGCAATTAATTCCTATCGAAAAAATATTTTCTAACAGAGACTCGATCCGTAAGGCCAGGGAAGCTCTTTTTAATTTCAAAAGGCAGGACAATTGATCCCAACGGTCTTAATATCCGCGAAGAAACGTATTGGATTTCACTTTATTATTTAGAGTCATTTCCGTTACTCTTGGTATTTGAATTCAAATTCGTTGTAACTGACATGTTTTATCATATTTTTTCCAGTATTACGTCAACATCCATTTACTATATATATGTACATAGAAGCAATTCAGTGTAAACTCTCATTGTACCTAAAGAAGGCTGGTTTGGCCAGCCGAAATATAGTACACCACTAAAATCAAATCTACGTTCTATCGGCTCTTGCTTAAAATATTTAGTTTCTCAAATTGTAATTACGCCGATCAGATCAAGCCACTGATCCAACGTACACCGACAGAAAGATTGTCCACGGTTGCTTGCTTCAAAACTCTAAACTTGAGCCCGCGATATGGTAACGTGATACTGGTCACATTGGCATACAAGGAGGGGTGGTCGTACGGTCGTACGGTGACCAAAACCAAATTTTCTCGCACAGATGGGTTGCCATATTTTCTTACCCATGGTGCTCCGCGCGCGCACCATCGGCGCGAGGAGCTCCGCTATTGAAAAAGAACGTATTTGAGTTAATTATCCTGTTACACTAAAGTTTTAAGTTTCTTTTACTTTTATTTATACTACTCGCAAAAACAAAACAAAAAATGAGAAAAATAGAGAGGCACTTCACTGATTCTAAGTTTTTAGTCTTTTTTTGGAATTTTGGTTAATCTCAGCTTGAGCGTTGTTATAAAAATTTTCTTATAAAAAGTAGTTTACTTACGTGAACACAACATAAATTAGGACAAGAAGAAGTTCTCCAGTCATCGACAAGATACATCCGACATACGTTATCACCGATAAGGCAAGCTTATCCTCTTTTGAAATCTGCGGCTGAAACAAAAACGTCAATTTTTTATAACCAGTTTCTATTTATAAAATTAACTGAATTGGTTGGCTGCACCGCTTATGCCTAATTCGGGTTTTCCAGGGGAAACGCCCCGCGTAAATGTTCGGCTTGGTTTCTTTTTTGCCTTCAAAGTTTCCAAATTGCACTCACCCAACTGACTCGTGCAATTTTATGCGTCTTTGAAAAAATTTACATAATACTCTTTTTTTTTTCCCAAAATTTTGCATAAGCATCGTTTCCTGTTTCTGTTGGGCGGGGGGGGGGGGGGGGGGGGGTGAGGGGGAGAACAAAGAGCATCATTATGGTATTTTCCGCTACGGTCAATTACAATTGGTCTCATTAACATACGAGTTTGTTGATAGAATGCATCATGCAATTCACAAATTGACTTCAAAAGGTAAAAGAACACGTTAAACTTAGGTAAAATTAAGGCTTTTGGCTTTGATAGAGCGAGTTTCAAATGAGTGTCGTAAAACCACAGGGGGCCCACACAAACAGCGTGTCTGTTTGTATGTTCGGAAAATAAAGAAATGTGTGAGAAATATTGAAGAGTCCTAATATCGTAAACTTCGTAACATCGAGTAACATCGAGAAATGACTATGTTAAAGCTCAAAATAAACGTAAACCTACCTCAGTTGTTGTGTATTGTCATTTCTGCGGCTGAAAATGGCGAATTTGAGCGATTTGGTGGGTTTTCCGTTGACTGTTATATAAGAAGGAGATAAGGGTGGAAAGCTCATTTTCGACCTCTCCAGCGCCAAGCCGATTTTCAACCCGGAAATTGGAATCGCCCGGCTTTCAAATCGAACACCAGGTAAACTGAAAGGTTGACGCTTCTTCTAGTGCCATTCAATCGAAGATCCATTCAAAATCCTAGCGCTAACCGCCGGATAATTTTCGAGAAATGCAGCTTTTCAAGCGACCAACAACCGCGGCTGAGATTTCGTGGGACACTGAGCAACCGTCACGCTGTTTGCTCCACACTGATT
>OX421453.1:32509986-32519986 GCA_949126865.1 Montipora capitata
CGAAAACCGACGATTATGCAGAATTATTATTATTATTATTATTTTTTTTTTTTTGGGGGGGGGGGGAGGGGGGGGGGTGGGTAAACAAGAGTATTATAGGATATGAGAAAGCCGTATAGCGAATACAAAAAAAAAAAACAAGCCGGGCCTCCCTAATATTTTCTTTATATAAAGAATCCTAATTAGGAGTGTTTTATCGGGTTTAAAGCTCATCCACGTGACGTTTTATAGATGTTTTGATAGCCTCTTTGGCTCACGACTCTTTAATTATTAATGATTTTTGAAGTGACTTCAATTTATATTGCGTCATGAAACAAAACTCGTGAAATCTCCTTCAAGAAAATAATCAGCCCCTCTAGTCCTTCCTTACTGCACTTTTGCTCTGTAGTAGCATATTACTTCTTGTACTTATCTACAGTATATGGGTTGCATACCTTTTGGTTTGTTTTTTCAAGTAATGAGCAATTTCAGGGCAAATGGATTATATTCAAAATTTGTCATTACAACTTAATGTTGTTGTAGTTGTGCCGTTGTCAATCGATTAATCAATCAATCAATCAATCGTTGCAGATTGTAACAAGCACTGAAATTTGTCCAGTAAAGTTTAGGAGATGTAAATTTAATTGCAACCATTGAAAAAGTATACCACCTTTGAAGAATCCGCGAACTGCATCAAAACAGCGAAGCTAGTCAGGTGATTACAGCTGCACACCGCACGCTCGAGCGATGTCTCGTCCAGTAAATAACAACCCTCACTTGACCATGAACCGTTGGACGAACTAAGAAGGCAAAAATTCTTGTTACTTTAAGATGGATTTATCCCGACCGGGCGTTTTTCGTTGTATCCCAAGCAATACCGGTACCATAGAGTCTGGGTGCCCGTATCTTTTGTACAAAATACGAAAACGATCTACAACATCACCGATGTCAATGCAATCGTCACGTCAAGATGAACAATCTTACATTAAGTCTAGAATTTGGGCGAAGTATCCTAAAACTAAATAAAATTGACACGAGCAGTTTAAAGTAAAAACAGAGAACGAAAGACTCCCATTTGTATTTCCCCGTTGTCGTGGAAATCTTCACATTAGAGAGATTTGGCATTGACGTTTACGCGAGACTCGAATGGCAAAAGTGACCACGTGACCATGATTTTCCCGCAATTTTTTTGCGTTTGCCTGTTGCCCCATTCAGTGCACGTGAAATAGGGCATTTTCGAGTTTGCTGTATGCGTGGAATTTTCTTTTCGTTTTTCTTCTACATAACAAGTTGTTTCTGAAGAAAGAGAACCCCTCAACCATTTTCCGGTAAGTCAAACAAGGAAAAGTTAGGTTTCACTGTTATAGATCGTTCGTATAAACTGACTCCTTACCGCAATTTTCTCATGAACTCTCTTTGACTCACAATGCAGCTTCATCGAAACTCGCAAAATTTGACAGGTGAAGATTTTCATTTGATATAGCGGCGTCTTTTTCTACAAACAAAGTTTAACTGAAACTCCGAGTTCTTTTTTTTTTCTTTACTTCAATAATAGACGAGATTAACTTAGTCCATTCCGAGTTGCCGAGTGTCAAGCAAAGCTACAGTCAAAGCTTCTCATCATTTTAATTAGGTGAAACATGAAACTGCAAGCCGGCGTTTGTCGTTTCACGTAGAAGTGTTGCTAAATCTCTCTATTATTTTTATGCAGAGTACCGCCAAATTATATGCTAAAATGCGAGACGCAGGTGCAGCACGATCGTTTCTTGTCTTTTAACCACTTATGTTATTGTTTTGTGGTGCTACCGATGCCGTTGCCGTCCGGCGCAAATTTCCGTTTCGTAAACGGTCGTTGCCATTTGGTGGACATTTAGAACAATTCTCTCTCTTAAACTTGTCGTTTGCAAGAACTTTATGAAAAAGTTGGGTGAACGATGTCGAACTCTGTGCAATGGTTGTAGGCTAGGGCAAACCCAATTACGCACTAGACTACCGAGAAAAGCACTCCAAACATTGCAATTTTAAAGTATTTAAATGAACCTAACCCTAACAATTCATTATACATAAAGTGTACATACACTTTATTTATTTATACACGGTAAAATCTTCAGTTTATATTACAACAAATAATTTCATTAAAACTATACTGTTTTACAAGATTGCAGTGTGGGAGCCCGACCGGCTAATAGTATATAGTTGGTCAATTTCCCTTTAAAAATATCCTAGGGAGTCTCATTTTCGCAAAATGATTGGCGAACTATTCCATAACAGTGCACCGCTATAACAATCAAAGTGTCACTGTCGTTACTCGTGGATATGAAAGTTACCGCGATTGTTTAAAACTGGCAGGCTGAAGTTTTCTTTATGCATGCATTAGCCAGTGTGATTTAGCAGCCGGATAATTGTGTAATAGCACGGGGGCTCTCATATGCAACTAGGTACCCAAAATAATTCATGTATGTGACGTGATCCCCTTAGTTTGCTGGAATTCAACCCTGTAAAATAAGTCTGACAACTATATGTCTCCAATGTAGGAATAAGATTACTCTTAAACACATCCTTTATAATCTCAACAGGTTAGGCAAGTATAGAGCAAATTCATTCAGTATTATCAACACTTTTTGTGCCAGTTATACATTCCACCAACAAAATTTGCGAATATTTACCACTATATTTGCTACTGTTATACTTACAGATAGATGATCTGAACCATAACTGATCACAGCAAGCCTTGCATATATATTCAGGGCCATGTTTTAACTTATCCCGAAAAGACTGAATCACTTTTGGCATGGAATGTCTAATAGAGTCTTGACCCTGACAAATTTCAGTTTGGTTTAGACTTGAGCTCTGCATAGCTTTTCTTAAATGGTTCTGTGCTTTTCTGTTTAGTTCTCTGATACATGTATTTTCTGGATTGGAAGCTTTTCCCTTACGAAATGTTTGCTTTTCATATTCCGTTGCTGCTTCAATATTTTAAGATCTTTTTTGGCGTTTCGCATTGTTTTTCTTTTCTCTGAACTCTTTATTTTGTCTCTTTTGAATCTTGATAGATTCTCTCATATAAGCTCTTTTTGCCACTGCTTTGCAGAAATTATTATTGACACTCACATCAT
Source organism: Montipora capitata (assembly GCA_949126865.1). Classification (NCBI taxonomy): domain Eukaryota; kingdom Metazoa; phylum Cnidaria; class Anthozoa; order Scleractinia; family Acroporidae; genus Montipora; species Montipora capitata. The sequence goes on from OX421453.1 coordinate 32,513,082, forward strand.
TTTTTGGCCATGGTTAAAATTAATTGACTATTACCTCTAAATAATTGTTGACATTGGTAGCACTGCTGATTTCATAACCTGAAATACTGTCATTATAATAATCTAACTGAACTACTGAAACATAGTGTCTTTCACCTAGATGTCCAATGTTAATAACAGTCACGGTTCTCTGCTGTTCGCTTATGGGACTGATAACATTTACTGTTGCCCACCCCTCAATGGATTCATTTATATGTATCGTAACATTTAATGTATCAGAAACTGCTTGCACAATAAGTGCACCACACTATGTATTGGTTGCTGTGACAACACACCCACAATTGCTCTGTAATGGGTCCAATAAATCTTTGACGGTTGTTTCTGATGTATTCAACTACAGCAGAATGCACGTTCATGTGATAGGAATGATCATTATATATATAATGTAACTTGTGGACAACAGAAGAAAAGAAGCACATGATGAACCGTCTAAGGTACATTCTAGTGCCTTCAATCTTTTCTGAGCTAACCGAGCCTGTAACAGTGCCATAGAAGGATTTCTCATGAGCAACAGGGCCTGGGTTCGATTCAATGTCTCCTGATATCAATAGCTTTTCTCTTGATAGACAATAACTATCATTTTGTTGGTTCAATTTTGTTGAATGCTTAGTAACAGATTGATCTTAAATACACAATAGAACTGACAAGTCGTTTTTGTGTTTATGAGTCCTGCGGGTAATAAGATAAAAATGACTATTAGAATCTCCTACTCTCGAAGATTTATTACGTCTGAGTTGCGGTCTAGGTCTAGACATTCTTACTGCAATATAATATTATTTTCCAAAAGCAAGCACTTTCTCAACTCAGACGAGATTGGTTCGGTCTTCTTTAAATAATGCAGCCATACACTTTCTAATTACCCTGTCTTCATGAAACAAGCTCGACGTTTTCTTGTAAGGAATTCTGGAAGGTTTTCTGTCCCTGTCCCGGGGAGCATGTTTGCATTTACGAACGGACTCAGCCCTTGCTCTATCGCGGGAGATTGGTACGGATACCTCATCAGTTTCCTTACATAATAATCAATGACCGAGTCTTTCGACAGTTCGTCATTATGGTCCTCCACACAAGTACTAGTCTCTGGAATCACGGGTTGCTTGGTTGCCTCACTGTTTTCCATGTTACTGATGTTGTTCAAGATGGATTCATATGGCTTTGATGACTCATAGCTTGCAAAACTTCGTGATAGCTTTGATAAACATTGGTATACTTTGATAGCTTCAATGTCACTCTCCAAATGGAAATCACGTTCTAAATGGAATTTATTAATCCCCCGTGAGCTTAGGGGATCGACAGAGACTGTCCTCTCACCATGTGTCTGTTGATTCCATTTCGACATGTATAAATTAAAGTCTGCGCGTTTGTGAGTGAAAGACGGTGCGCAATTACTCGCACCAATGTGTAATTGTTCAGAATCTTTTGCTTCACCTTCGAAGAACGCCATTTCTTTAATTCTTCAGTCTCTTGCTTCTAAATGCAGCGGAAGGTGCTCAAAAGAAAGCCATAAAAGCCACAAACAGCAATAGCGAGGCCAGGAGCGGGGCACAATCTAGCGAACAGGAAGTCACAGCTTTCTACGTTGTGTTGTGATTATTCATCCTAATTAGATCGAACTTCCGGTTACGCAGGAGTGACAATTTGCGTAAAGATTCTCATCAAAACTCGTGGATATATCCATGAGTAAAAAGCAACGTTTTCCATAATTTGTGCGCGGCATAGGAAACTCAAGTTTAGCCTCTGAGTCTCTAAGTTGAAGTGTTGTATCTTTACAATCCTTTTTGCTTCAAAACGCCAGACATACACCCTTTAAAATAATCGCTCCGCGTATTCTTATTCCGGAATAGGATCAATCAAACGCAACCTAAGAAAGGCATCGACCGTTAGAAATGGCAACGACCGTTTACAAAGCGGAAATTAGCGCAGCCATCAACGTTAATTTGTTCAACTATTTTACATGTAAAATTGACAAGCAAATGGAGACACATACCCTGTCTAATGCCAGACGATTTTACTCATTAGGGGGGTGGGGTTCAGGAGTCAACGAGTTAACGACCTCTACATCCACACAAAAATTATAATATCTCCATTGACCCCTGGGAGTGAGGCTTCATAGATTTTACTCTGTCCAACGCTGTATAACGACGCCATTTAAGATTTATTTATGATAAAACCCACTTGTTGTCCTCATTCCAAAAGACGCACTTTCTTTCAACTTTTACTTTTGTAATCTACGAAAAGAACAACTTTTCGTTAAAGGCTAGTAGCTATAGTCATAGATCGGGATAATTAATTCCAGCGAGGCGGCGCAGCGATTTCCTAAGCGAAAGATTTCGGAATAACACATTTTAACACAGCATTCTGGTCTTGGCAGTAAAATGGCACCATTGTAATCCAATTTGTTGCTTTCAGTGCTTTGTGCTGCTATAAGGCACGCGATTTTGACCAGATTTTTGACAAGATAAATTTTATAATAATTCTAAATTTCTGCATTTGTTAACATTTCGGTGAAGTGATATATTTTACCTTTGAATTTTTTGTAAGAATTACAACGCAGCTCAAAGGGTAATTTAGAAAAGTCATTTCGTGTCTTCAATTATTGCCTGGGTCGAGTTAAGGCGCTGTAACAGTTCGCAATTTTTCGTGCAACTTGTCTCTCAACGCCATGGGGAGACAAGTTGCACGAAACATTCCATAATGTAAAATACCTTGCAGCGGCCAAAAACGTTGCGAAACAAGTTGCAGAAACCGTTGCGGAAAGTACAATTTAGTTCTACTTTCGGCAACTCTTCAGGTAACATAGGCCACTTCGGAAAATACCATAATACTCTTTGTTTCTCCCCCCAAATTTTGAATAAGCATTGTTTTCGTTTTCTCTCGGGGCCATTGTAAGTCCCTGGAGAAACTGGAAACAACGCTTATGCAAAATTTGGGGGGACAAACAAAGAGTATAATGTTATTTTTTGAAGTGGCCTATTGCGGTAAAATTTCCAGGCTTTTGCGCAGTGTAAAATCTGTCCTGTCGCAACAGTTTGCGGCACCAGCCAATTAAAATGCTCCTTTAACCTCACGCGATCATCCGTTGAAACCATGATAAGGGGGTGTTTACATGAGAAAACTCGCACCGGCGCGAGTTTCACACCGGGGTGACTTCTTGATACCGCGTTTATATGATGACGAGGTAAATTCGTATCGTGTTTACCTGAAGGGACATCACATATCGATAAAATACAAGCGTGAATCCAAATTATAAATATGGCGTTTATCACAAAAAGTGCGCATGTGCTACCCGTTCAAGCCCACTTGGAGCCCGATTTCACACCGGAACGAGCAGTCGTTCCTCGCTTACATGATACCGTTGCGAGATTTCACGCCGGAACGAAATTTTCGCTCCGGTGCAGCAACCGGGGTGAACTCGCGCCGGCGAGAGTCGCCCCAGCATGACTCTTTTCGGTGATATCATGTAAACAAATACAGAGCTAAGAGAGGCAACTGGGGTGAACTCGCGCCGGTGCGAAAATCGCCCCGGTATCATGTAAACACTCCTTAAGTTGCATGAAACGTTGCCTAGTGTAAACTAAGGCCCGTCAAGCAACTTGTTTCGCAGTGTATGAACTTTTGTCGCAACAAAATTCAGAGACAAATTGCAAAAAAAGTTGCCAAGAAACGATAAGAGTAACGCAATCTACGAAACCTTACCTTTGCGTGACTTAAAGTAATGTTGATAAGATGTGGGAAGGTCTTGTTGTACTCAGGGCTGAGTGCCACTCCGATAACATTGGAGACCAGTCTATACCTGCCAGTTAAAACCAATTTAGAGAAAGAAATGTCACTGTCGGGCTCGGAACAAAATAATATCTTAAGAGATTTGTTTTTTCTATGGTGATACTCGGAAAAAATCCGAGTATTCGTTTGCGGGAGTCAAACCGACGACCTTCCGATTACTTGTTCGGATACTCACCAGACTCGTGGGAGATGGTGGCTCGGGGATGTTCGGGAAAAATCCGAGTGCTCCTTTGCGGAAGTCGAGCCGACGACCTTCCGTTTACTAATTCGGACGCTCGGACGGGACTCCTGCAAAAGAGTACTTGGATTTTTTTTCGAGTATCCCCGAGTCACAATGACATCAAGTTAGTTTCTTGTGATTGGTCGTCGGGCTCCTGCGGAGTCTCATTCGCAGGAAATTAATCTAAGTAAGGGTTATCTGCCTGAAACGAGGGAACATCAGGGGCGTTTTCCATTTACAAAAAAATTCCGGAAATTTCGGGTGAAAAACGTGTTCCATTTAACTCACGTCCGTTCGCCGCCCAGTGATTGCGATTTTACGCGCCAAAATTTAAAAATGTGGCCGTGAATAGCCTGGAAGTGGTAAGACCTTTCAAAAGTTGTAAATGGAACACACATTTCCATTGGAAAACAGGACTACCTTTTTAGAAGTTCCGTTTATTCCGGAAATTTTCCAGTGGAACGAACCAAAAACGTGTGTTCCATTTACATCCCAACCGGAATTTCCGGAATTTCTTGGTAAATGGAAAACGCCCCAAATTTATTCATTTATTCATTTATTCACCTCTGGTTCCGCCCAAGGGCGCAGCCCTCGGGCGGAACCAGAGGTGAATCTGATATATCACCGGTGAAAGGCTGATAAAATGCTTATTTTACGTATTGGTGAGGTTTTCTAGAAAATTCACTGTTGTTTGAGATGTGGGCAAAACAGCTTAATGAAGATTTATAAAGAAACAAATATATGTAGTCTCTGGGGACTTAAATTACATCCATGTGGGTGAAAAATTGCGAAGACAAAATTGTCATGGTCTGAGTTGAATATTTAAGTGTAGCTTGCCTTGTGTTGTAATTTGCACTGTAGATTACCGGCTAGATCAAGTTCAGCTGATGTCGAAGTATGAGTGAATCGGACTCCAGTGATCATAATTTCGTAACTCAAAGCAGTTTTTCTGGTACTATTCAGTCAAGATGAAAGTTTGTTGGATGTGCCAGCAGATCATTTTGATGTTTTAAATGTAAAGGAAACAGTGACAGAATTATTCGAAGAAGTAACGCGGAGTGACTCCAGTAATGAAGTGAGAGAAACTAGCAAGAAGGTTGGAGTATCGCTACGTGGTATTGAAATAGTGACACAAGAAGAGGTTGAAGAAAGGAAAAGAGAACAGAACGAATTCCACAAAATACACGAAAGTCGACGGCTTGGCATACTAGAGTATGGGATGAATGGGCGCTAGAGCGCAATTCTCTACGGTTTACGGTCGTTTCGATACAAAGTCGTTTCGATACATGTTGCTTCGATACAAATTGAAGTCGTTTCGAGACATCATCAAAGTTGATTCGATACACATCGAAAGTCAATTCGATTCAACTCAATATTTATGTTCTCAACCGTTAATTAGTGGTCACGTCACGTATATACACAAAAAAATATTTATTGCTTACAACTAAATCTTTGGACACATTTATTACGCTAATCTAAAGGAATTTCGTTATTAACTTCCAATTACAATATTAATCATAAACTTTCACTACTGGTTTTTAAAATATTAACTGGTTGATAATACTTAGTACACACGAAAACTGAACAGCCAATTCAAATACTAGTATTGTAAACTTAACTTATATAAACATTGCTATCCTAGCCTATTTATAGGACCGGACCAGTCAAATACGAGCATGCACTGAGAAGCTGCTTTTCGTTCCTTTGGCCATTGTTGAATTCTTCCTCCCACAGACTAAACAGTCGTGATTGCAGCTTCTTGTACTTTTCTCGCTGGATCCTCCGAAGCGGGATTCTTCTCCGAGACGAGGCGAATTTGGGGGGATGTCAGTAGAGCTTTTTTGTGTAGTAGCTTTACTAACAAATAAAATGACAGCTGAGACTTGCCGGATGCTTGTCTTTTCAGTCTTAGATGCCAGCCTTCCACATCGTTGTTTGTGCGGATTGACTTCATGTATGCTGACCAAGAAGATGGAGGCCATTCACTGGTTTCATCGATCCAGGTGCTGTTCATCAGTTCGGGAGTCGAAGCATCCCTCTCCAGTCGTCTGAACATGGGGTATATTTCTTCCTCTGGTAAATACATCATTTTCTTTATTAGGTTGTGGGTCCCCCGATCGTTGGTGTACGCTGATTCAAGACCAAGCTCTTGAACCTAAATGTTACATACACATACATGAGACATTTATCAATCATTTTAGTATTGCGGCAAATTAAAGGTAAGGATGCTAAGGAAGTTATAATATATAATCAACGTTCAAACTACAGACAAGAGTACATGAACGATAAATAAATAATAAGGGAAGCAAGCATTCTAAATACGATATCAAATTATTTGCCTAATCACAAAAGTACTCCTTGTCCATATTTACTAACTTAAAAACAAATCATGTTCCAACGTTTGTTACTAACCTTTCTCCACAGAGGTTGAGTCCAATGGAATGAGCAGCCATGGATTTTTAATGTGGGGAAAACCTCTTTCAGGGCGGACCACATGGCTTTCTCGAAGTCTACCGTTATTCTTCTTACTTGAAGCGAACTTGCAACCAACTCCATCACCGTCTTTAAAACAAGTTTGCTTGACACTTACCTGTGTTAGACGTTCTATGATTCCATATGTGACAACCGTCGCATTGAATACCTTGTTGTCTTTCTCGGACAGGCTGTCTACACTGGATGCAATCATCGTCGCAGATAGATTCCATTTTTGGTTAGTTGTTTGCGTTGTAGGAAATGTGTCTCGTATGGCGATAAATGATCGAATGCATGTTAATTTTTTTTCCCACCTTTTATACAGTAATCATGCTCATAATCGGCAGTTTAATTAATTCAATTAAAAAAGAGACTCAGTCTCTTGCCCCAACTT
>OX421453.1:32524986-32534986 GCA_949126865.1 Montipora capitata
TAACTGAAACGTTTTGACCATAGCCGGAAAAAAACTCTTACCAAACTCGTTTGTCCTAAATTTAAAGCGGCTACAAGTATTGGTGGAGGAGGCGGTGCGGTTGGCAGTCCGGGTTGGCACTGATGTTTTGCCAAACCCTCTGGCAGAGATGGTCACGCCTCGTTTCAAGACTTGTCACGTTAGCCTGTGCGAATGCCTGTTGATATTTTAGTCTGGGGCATAGGATACGCTCAGTCTCTTCTGTTTCCTTTCAATCTGGTCTACTAGATAACGCGGGAGACTTGTCGCCCAGGCGACGCAGGAATACTCGAGGACGGAGCGAACCAAGGCGTTTTAAACGCAAATGAGGTCCACAGAGGGGAGCCCAGTACGCTTCAAAACCCTCAGGATGTGAAAGTGCTTTGACGTCTTGGTAATAATTTCATTGGTGTTCTATTTCTACTTGAGAGTGTCGCACAAAGTTAGACCAAGTACTTTATGACAATGGTTGAAGGTCCCGCTGGGATCTTAAGTTACAAATGATCACATCGTTGCATTTCTTGGGATTTAAATTCATGTTGTTGCACTCGGCCCATTTTGAATCAGGGAAGCCTCGCCCGAGCGGATAACCTCCGAAATTGTGATGACATCAACGTACTTCGAGTGATTTGAGAGGAGAAGGGAACCTGTGGCTAGGTGGTTAATCATCGTCAGGAATAGTATTGGACGTACAATTAGCTTTGTACCCAGAGGTATCCCAGCATGGACGGGCATCCACTCCGATATAACGCTCACGAGCTTTACGGCTTGTGCGCCGACCGCTAAGAAAGCTTCAAATCCATCTTATCAGAGAGCCGCGTACTCTAAGATGGATGAGCTTAGAGACCAAGATGGTATAGTCAATGTGATCAAACGCCTCAATGAAATCTAGGAAGCACACTCTCAGGAACTTACCAGGGTGGTGAATGGACAAGATCCAGTGGTGTACCATGTCCAAAAGACAATAGGTGGTAGAGGTTCCCTTGAGACTTCCAAATTGCTGGGGGTCGATGAGATGTCTCACATCTTCTAACAGCCACTCAACAACAAAATCTTGCAGCACTTTAGAAAGCACCGCCGTCAGGGCGATAGGTCTTAAATCCGCGTCCCCAGTTATGGGCGTGGCCTTGGGAACAGGAGTGATGTTAGCGTCCTTCCATTGTATCGGGAATATCCCCGATGACAGTGGCCGGTTAAAAATGCTAGTAACCGGCTCAGCAAGCTCAGGTGCAAACTCTTTTAGGAGACGGGCTGGGACTCCATCGGGACCCGGTGCTTTAAAGGTACATAAACCGAGCATCATTTTACGAAACAGCTGTAGTAGATATGATGGGTGGTTGTTCAGGTGATGGTAAAAAAGGCTGGCAGCTTTGAGGTGTCAGAGGTTGAAGGTCCGACGTTACTGATATGAAAAAGTTGTTTAGACGAGTGGCGAGGGTCTTACCAGATATGACGTTGAGGTTCACGTCTGGATAGCACAATTCAGCAGCAGTTGTTCCCAGCAAGCTTGTTCACAAAGCCCCACCAGTTCCTCGGGTCAGTACCCTTTAGGTTTTGCACCTTGCGTGAATAAAATTCTTTTTTTCGTTTGCAGATGACTTCCCGAAATTTGTTTCTACGGTGTCGCCATTTCTCGGTAGGCCCAGAATGGTAAGCACATTGTCGCTTGAGTATGAGAGATTTAATCCCAGCAGACATCCAGGGTTCGTCGTTAGGGTGAAGCCTGACACTTTTTGTCGGGAAGTAGATTTTGATAGCATTGGAGAGATCATCAGTAAGCGATGAAGTTAGATGATCGACTGATGAGAGTCGCATGGGTGCACATGCTCGAACTAGCTATGTGCACTAACCCAGCTCCCGAAAGGGTCAAGTGCCGACGGAGGAAAACCACGCATCTGCAGGCTGGCCTTAGGCTTATTGTAATAAGATGCTAGATTTGAAATCACTAAATCAAGGATGCTATTACCCCTCGTGGGTTCACAAACAAGTTGTTTTAGTGTGTGACTTCCTAAAATGTTCGTAATGTCCAGCGTGTTAAAGTTCCCTAGTAATGCCACACCGCAATCCGGATGGGCAGATTTAACATAGTCTAAGCACTCGATTATGTAACTAGCATGGTCCCGTTGTGCATCAGCAGGCGCTTCTGGCAAGTACATAGCTCCTCAGATGATGCCCGAAAGAGGGTGCGGCAAGTGCGGAGGGCGGAGCCACAGTCACATGACTTCATGGTCTGGTGATTCAAGATTAGACCTCCTCTTGAAAGGGATGCTGGACGAGACGTACGCGCAAACGCCTCCCCCGCGAGTTGAACGGTCTTTCCGCTGTATAACATAGCCCTGGATGCTTAGAACGCTGTCATCAATTCGATCGTGGAGCCACGACTCAGTAATGACTTCAATATCCGTAGGAATTCTTAGTAACTGGGCAGTCAGTTCTTTGAACTTATTATCCAAGGAGCGCCCGTTAGCCAAATAGAAACTAGGTAGATCGTTTCCCTGTTTAGCGCGCCGATGGGATCGCGGATTTGATTTCAAATTGGCTCTAGCGGGTCTTGCATCAGTGCGTCCACATATAGCTAGCGCATTCGTTCTTGTAATGCGTGATGTATGAACGGCAATGCTTTGTTCACCAGTAGAGCGAATAGTCTCAGGGGAACGGCCAATGGACTAGTTAGGATTTGCATAACCAGTCATGGACGATACAACAATGCAATTTGTCATGTTCGCATAAATTTGATAGACATTTCCAGGACGGCGTCCACGGGGTTTTGTTACATGAACTGGAGTCCTCGATGTTCGATCAGTGAGAGCATTCATATCTATACACCTTATTCCAAAATGGCCGCCATTTAAATATTCTTTTGTTTTTATTCAAATTTGCCCTGGGTGCCTCGTTCTTAAGCTTAAAATTCAAACGAATATTTTATCTTGAACGAGGCAACAAGGGCCAATTTGTATGCACATAAATCAGCAGCCATTTTGGAATAAGGTGTATAATGTTCACTTTTCGTTCGTAAGTAATCAGGTAGTCTTTGTAATTGTCAGTGAAGTTATATAAAAGATAATATTTAAAAAAAAATTAATAAAATGAAATAAATAAATAAATGGGTTTGTGAAAACGCCGTGACAGTTTAATTCTGTCAGCAGCTTATGAAGGGGAGCTTCTATCTCCACTAATTCCTTGAGTCAACCCTTTCCCGATTAAATTTGTAGGAAGAGGTTTTTCCCGCGAAAAGTATCATATTTCCCTTGAGGCTGAAATAGCTTTGTTTTGATTGGCTTTTACAACAGTGGGCGTGCTGAACCTCCTAAGGAAGATTGGCTTTTACATCAATGCGCGTGCTGGATCTCCCAATGGAGATTGGCTTTTACAACAATGCGCGTACTGAATATCCCAAGGAAGGAGACTTCCCTTGATGAGTTCCTGATTCGATTAAGGACAAGTAATGACAAAACGTTCTTTGTGCCTTAATCAATGGCTGTTACTCATATATGAAAGTATGAAAAGTATATAAAAGAAGAAAAATTATAGTTTACTTACTGCATCCAACTCAGGCCTTGTTCCCTTGTTCGGTGCAGCGTAACCACAATAACTCTCCCTGAAAAAAAAAGAAAAGAAAAAAGGCAAATCAGGTATATCTTGCTCAAAGTTTTTCAAGTTTCGGTTCACATCTTTGAAAGAAAAAAAAACCCGAAAATTTACCATTGCCGATGACGCTTGCAACAAAGATACATGAGACGTATTTTTCTTAGATTCGCCAGCGTATCTTACACACGACCAAATGTAATGCAGAATGGCTTTCGCAAAATCTTGACCAGAGGACATAGAAACTGTCTGGTACTTTTCTGCGCGGTTGTTCCCAATTTGGCAGCTTTATTAGGGTTCACTTTTGCAACTGTTGGTAACCACGTACAATTGTTTTCAATTTTTATTAGAGGGCTACAGAGATATCTAATTAGTATTACGCACCCATTTTAGTTGATACGTTCAAATATAAGGGGTGCTTTCCTTTTGTCAGAACTGGCCGGCCAGACCCGTCAGTTTTCAAGGAAAATGAAATAATTTGAAGGAACACTTGCATGATAATCCCTCGTATTCTTCTAGAGGAGTATATATCATCCTCGAAGTGTGTTAATTTGAAGGCGTTGTAGAGTTATTCCTTCAAATGCCCGGTTTGGCCGGTCAGTTCAGTATCAAATGGAAAGCATCCTAAGTTGTGGCACCGAAGGACCGTGTTTCTAATATGTACGGAGTCAGTTTGATGCAGTTACTTCATTATTCTCGGTGTCACTGTGGCTTCTGGCAGTGAGAATGACACCCGATCCTGAAGTAACTAAAATGTATGAGAACCAAATAATCGCAGTAATGCAGCTCGTCCTGAGAAGGTCAAAGGTCCCACTCCCAACTGGGAGCAACTGGAATTCTTATATACCAAAGTCATCATCGAGAAATGCATCTCCTCGTGCCTTTAGGAGGTAAAATTTACCACCCCTTCCACTATAATTGCTAGAATACACCATTTCGACAATTTCAATCTCATCAATACAACAGAATGATTGTCACTTGAAACTGGTTTAATGACGAAGCTCCCTAGAATTTCAGTGGCTGACCATCCGAACTAATTAATCGTCGGAAGGTCGTACGTGGGTTCGACTCCTGCAAAGGAGCAATCAGATTATTCCGAAAATCGCCGAGTCACCATCGAAAAATTGAATACTTCGTTCTCAGTACAAGATTTCCCAAACCTTTATCTTTAAACACCTCTGGTGCCAGGCTGACCATGTCCCTGTTGTCAAAGCCAATCTTCCACTGCTCTGAAAATCCATGCATTTTTTTTCCTACTTTTACAGCTATAAAGTAATAACGAAAAAATGGACTATTTCAAGGTGTGTTCCATTGATCCTATTCAGGAATAAGAATACGTGGAATGATGATTTAACGGTATTCTGGCGTTTTGAAGTACCTTACCAGACAGAAAGAAAAGTCCTTAGCTTAGAATTTTGTTGTGTGGATGATGTGATAACAGCAGTGAAACATATTAGGGCAAAGTATAGCCAAGTGAATGCTGGTAACATAGCACATTTTTAAGCTTAGGCAAGACAGAGCAAACTCTTTTAAAGATGTCATAATAACATTATCAAAATTTATAGCGAGCAACTTTACATACAAGATGATCAAGTGCGCTTTGCATGTGTGAAAGGATAACAGAAAAATGTAAAATTGTCGATTACAATGATCATTAAAGCTTAAAACAAAAGAAATTATAAAATTGTACTCGCATCGTAATTAAATGCTACATTAAAGAAATATGCTTTTAAATGCTCCTTAAAAAGATTAAGATTTGCCTCGTAATAGTAAAAATCGCAAAAATCGCAAAACTCTTGGAGGACTTGTCTTCCCTAGCTTTTCGCTGTTCTGCGATTTTTGCGATTTTTCGCAATTTTTGCAAAAATCGTTAAAATAGCAAAAATCGCAACACTTTTTCGGTGTTCTGCGATTTTTGCGATTTTTCGCTAAAATCGCAATTTTCGCATTTGCGTGCAAACCTGGACAAATCTCAATTTTTCGTTTAGACTCGGTACCCATGAGTGACAAATTCCCAAACGTAGCTTAGTTTTCACGCCGACGATTTTCCGACAATAACTACCTCAACATCGCAGAGTCTCTAGGCATTTTAATCAACGGGAGAGAAAAAAAACAACTTTTGTTTTCATTGTGCTGAGGAATTCGATACAGAGCAGTAGGGCATTTGCTGACAAGGAATCAATGACCTTACGAAGCAACGAAAATCCGATAAATAATGCCCGACAGTTTAATTCATTACCGATATAGTTAGAAGAATGGGAGGTTCCATTCTTCATTTTACACTGACTAAAAAATTCTGGCGCGCTCATTGGTTAATTTTTTTCTGTCAATAAGCGGACAGACACATAAATTTATAATTTATGCGAGGATGACGTGATATTGCTTGCGTCAGATTGAAGTTTCTCGCTTCTTCTCGTGTTTTGACTTATTTAAGACCCCTCTGCCTTTTTGTTATTGTAAAAAACAAATTGATGTCAGTTTTTCATGCGTCTGTCCTGTTATTGACAATGCATTTCGTCATAATATTGTCAAAATGGTCTGCGGATTCACGAGGCGATACTTTGACAATGTGATGACGAAATTCATGATCAATCAATAGGACAGACACATGAAAAACTGACATCAATTATTTTTTTACAATAACAAAAAGGCAGAGGGATCAAAATTAAGTCAAAACACCAGAAGAACGCGAGACAAAAATGTGAGAAACTTCAATTTTATTTAAGCTGACGCCACCAATATTGCGTCAATTTCGCATAAATTATAAATTTATGTTTCTGTCCTCTTATTGACAATAAAAATTAGCCAATGAGCGCGCGAGAATTTTGCAGTCATTATGAAATATAGAATCCACCCCGTTCTCACAAAATCGTTCGAGGAACAGTTTTTCAAACTTTTGCCAACCTGTGAGCCAAGTCAGTAATGTTTTCTTCAGGGAGAAGGCCTGTCTATAACAGATCTTTGCAAGAGCCCATTACAGACTCTAGATCCTTTTAAGTGTAAATATTGCCCATAGTATGAATGAAAATTTTAGCAAAAAAATTGAATTGGAAAGTATTTGAGGCTAGGCAGAAACTCACTTAAGTTATTTCCAATATATGTAATGTTCTTGGAGTATGTCAAATTTCCATTTGCTGGATTGCAGTACTTCTCACAACAGCTTATGGCCTTCTTCTCCAAGTAACAGCCGCCAACAGCAGACTCTTCACTGGTTTTGCATGACCAAGAATATGGTACATTCTGCAAATAAAGTCAGCAAATATATACACTATGTCGATATCACTGCTACCTTAGTTTAAAGAACCAGGATCCCTTGTTATCGTTCTGGGAATAGAAACTAGTGCGTCAATGCAACATTAGGATCACTAACGGATTACGGAAAAGAACGTCTTGAGTTCAACCACGACTGGACCAACCCTAAGGGTCTTTAAACTGCAAATGGTAAGACCGGATAAGGAAACGGGGTGATTTAATCCCTCTAATTTTGACTAAACTGTCCTAAAATAACGGTTATTAAATAAGAATTAAAGCGTTTCCACTACCAAAATAAGTTTTCCGATTGGAGGAGAACATGTCACGTGCCACGGGTCAAGACTAAAAACAGAGGGCGAGCAAAACTCACTAGTCCTCCAGGGAAGCTACAACTTGAACTCCAACGTGATCATATTGAGCACCTTAAAAACCGCGGCAAATTTGTCTTCCAGCCCGCGTGAAGCCAGAAAAATTCGTTATGTTTTGGCAGCTAAATGCTTTCAAACAAGAACTGAAGACTGAGAAATTTAACTCATACACTTTATCCTAAAATGCCGCCATTATGGCCTCTCTTTCAAACGTAAAATTCAATAGAATATTTAACCCTGAACGAGGCCATAAGAGCCAATTGCATGGAAACAAAACAACACTAAAATGGCAGCCAGTATAGCTTCTCCGGGACAGAAGCTCGAAACAAAAACACAGGGTACTGACAAGGCAATCGCACCAAAAATGCAATAAACTGGTAAGTAAGTTTTGCGTTCCCAAGGCGAAATAACACTTACTGTTTCTTGTGTTGCCTGTCATTAATAAATTCAGAGCTTAATAATCCTCTATATTCTTCCACTTACCATCATCCACTGCGAATCACTTGTAACATTTTGTAAACAAGTAGAAATCTTTGGGACAAAAATATGCAGTAACATCAGCAACAACGTGCAAACAACAGCAGCAACGAAGCAAAGAAAAGAATGTGGAAAAGTATCCGCTTTGTTTGCGCTTGTTTTCGAAGCTTTATTGACTTTTTGCGCTTACACAGACGAAGCTGGATTCATCTTAGAAAATATGGCGCTACTATAAATTCAATTGACAAAGTAACGGGAAAGCACTCGCTTATGCACTTATGCACAGAAAGCCACAACCCAAATTCTTCTGGAACAGTTCCCAGCTTTTCAATTTTCGATGGTATCCAACAAGACTACTTGAAGATTGCACAAAAAGGAAAGCTTGCTAAAGCTAAATGAATTTGAAGCCGCAGGGACATTTTTTTATCTAATTTAGCCCTCTACAATTTCTTTTAACTTAATATGTTCCACGCTTTTTTTAAAATTTTTTATGTGTAAATCTTTTTTCTAGGACTTTGCCCCTTTTTCGAAGTAATACTTATCCCGGGTTAAGTGCTTCGCAGATGCCTTTTGCATCCACATTGCAAGACTGAAACTATGCCGATTTTATGGCACTATGGAATGTTCCACGCAATGCTTATTCGCCGATCAACTCGAAACTTCAACATTCCCCTCCCCCCCTCCCCCGGGCAAGCCCGGGCATTTGAACTTTTGAAGATTGGATCATTCAAATTCCCGCCCCGTCGGGCGGCTCCTGCCGTCTTTAATAAAGACCTTTTGAACACCTTTCTTTGTGAGTCAATCGTTCACAAATGCTACATCTCTTCCTTTA
Organism: Montipora capitata; assembly: GCA_949126865.1. Lineage (NCBI taxonomy): Eukaryota > Metazoa > Cnidaria > Anthozoa > Scleractinia > Acroporidae > Montipora > Montipora capitata. Next base: position 32,533,519 of record OX421453.1, read on the forward strand.
AACTCTTCCATCTCGTCCAAACACGTGTTTTATAGCTGTTAGCGACTTCGGCGCCCGAAAAAAACAATTATTTGAAACCTGCCATTTCCGGTTCAATAGGCTACTTTCGAATTGTGCAGCAACAAAAGAACAGAGTCGAGGTTCAGGGGAATAATTAGCATTTTGTATTGTTCAGAACAAAGGAAAATGCAAATTATTCCCCTGAACCTCGACCCTGTTCTTTTGTTGCTGCACAATTCGAAACTAGCCTATTTTCCCCACCCCACGAAAGCAAAGGTCAAATTCCCGACTCCCCGGGGACAGAAGGTAGTCAAATGCCCGGGGGCTTTTTCCATCCTACATAATCAATCACTCAATAGGCGAGTCGGAAAATACCATAATACTCTTTGTTTTTCCCCCCAAATTTTGCATAAGCATCGTTTCCTGTTTCTGTTGGGACTTACAATGCTCTCAAGAGAAAACAAAAACAACGCTTTTCAAAATCCGGGGAGTGGGGGGCGGGAGAACAAAGAGTATTATGTATTTTCCACTTCGGCCAATTACATTTGGTCTCATTAACATACGAGTTTGCTGATAGACTGCATGATGCAATTCACAAATTGACTTCAAAAGGTAAAAGAACACGTTAAACTTAGGTTAAATTAAGGGTTTTGGCTTTGATAGGTCTAACGAGTGAGTTATTAGCCATCAAAAACTGATCAATTCTTGGATTGCAAACGCACTAATGAGCCCGTACATTCTTTGTAAAATTTCGAATTTTCGAAGCATCATTACTCAGAGTGTGCTCAAAGTCTCAAGAGATAGCTCATTATTCAATGGACCTTCAGATCTATTCTTGGGACGCTTTCCATTTGACAGAACTGACCGGCCAGACCGGGCAAAAGGAATGATTAACTCTAAAACGCTTTCAAATTAACTCACTTCGAGGATGATATATACTCCTCCAGAAGAATACGAGGGATTATCATCCAAGTGTTCCTTAAAATTAGTGCATTTTCCTTGCAAACCGACTGGTCTGGCCGGCCAGTTCTGACAAAAGGAAAGTGCCCTAAGTAATGATTTTTTTGGCTAACAGCGATATTTCATGTTTGCAAACATTGACGTCACATTTTTTTGGTATTCAAATTTGCCAACCATGGAACAAAAGAAGTCATTGTTTCAGCAGCCACTAAGGTTCAGGTTGGCATATTAATAACAATGGTAATGACCAGAAAATGTAAGCAAAGATTCTGAAATAATCGATCAATTAATCAAACGTGCATACGAAAACCGCGCAGTGTGCACGGCTGTCAAAACTGTGCTATCCTGTTAATCCTTTGCCCTTTCACCGGAAAAGTTGCATTTCTGAGCGTAAACGAGGCTGTTTTTCCAAGGACGCTATCATAGTCTTTTTTCGCGAAGTTAACACAGGTAAATACATTATCAATACTGTTTTGGCGTCTTCTTACAATTCATTCGAAAATACCAG
>OX421453.1:32537486-32547486 GCA_949126865.1 Montipora capitata
AACTTTCATCTTGCGAACGAAATGGTGTGTTTTCTTCAATGTTCAGGAAAATAAGCGTTTCAAAACAGTCAATTTCTTTGGCTTTTATGTTTTTGAGGATGTTGAGGAGCTGCTTTCTCACTAATATCAGGTGTTTCTTCCGGTTTTTGCGGAAAATATCGGAATTATGCGGAAAATATCAGAATTATGCGGAAGATGCGGATTTCAGTGAATTATGCGGATCCGCATCGCCGCATCCTGTCAGATGCCATGGAGATCAGTTATTTCCATTGGCCTGATCTTGACCTAAGCCCCTAAAGGGGTTCCATTTTCTCATTTTTCCTCTGATTTCCATCAACTAAAAACCTTTGTCAAGTAAGAGAAGTATAGTACAATAATCAATATTTTACTTGTGTCAAATATGTAAAATAAGTGATTTATGATGTAAACATTGCATCATAATATCAGCTTATTGCAATTAGTATTCCCAGTCTCAAGTACCTTCTGGGGATTGGTGTTTAGGCTGCTACCATTTCTTTAAATGATCAAAAATTTACTCCTATTAATCAAACATGAAAATGAAGTGGCGTACGATGACTTAACAACTGCATCATGATATCAGTCTCTTGAAATTATTTTGCCCGATGACCCCATCTGCAATTTCACATCTTGCAGAGTAGAATGGTATACATCTCAAAATCTGTATTGTATTTAATTAATTTGGTAAAACTATTTGAGATGTAAAGTTTCCATATACAGTCATGGGGTAAAATCTGGGAATACTAATTGCAATAAGCTGATATTATGATGCAATGTTTACACCATAAATCACTTATTTTACATATTTGACACAAGTAAAATATTGATTAGTGTACTATACTTCTCTTACTTGACAAAGGTTTTTAGTTGATGGAAATCAGAGGAAAAATGAGAAAATGGGACCCCTTTAAGGGCTTAGGTCAAGATCAGGCCAATGGAAATAACTGATCTCACGTTTGTTATCAGTACCCGCTACGGATTTTGGCACCCACATGAAAATTTTTCATAAGTCATTATTAAGAGAAATCCCTAGTAAAAACCCAGTTTATTCATCTAGGCAAAACTTTGTTTCGGTGTGAAATACACCTGAGGTGGGCAATCGAGAAAAATAGATATATCAGAAAACCGATTTTTATCGATTGTTATAAAAATTATCGATTGCCCACCACAATGAATTTGGAGAGGGCACATTGTAACTTCTTCGGATAATTCTTCTTGCATTTCTTAACGCAGATGTAACGGGGTCCACTCTACGCAGCGAGTGCATAACACGAACTCTCTGAACCATCAATCCTTGTTGCCTTAGCGATCCTTGCACCATCAATAGTCCTGCCTCTGGTGTAACAGCACAAATGTTTCTTACAATGTCATCCAGTTCAGCATCTGATAGTAGAGAAAATTCTCTCCCTTCCACTCTCATACCAAATTCATGCCGCCTTCGTCTCAATGTCCTGTCGGAAACGCCAAGAGTCTCTGCAATATCATTCCAGCGAAATCCGCACACTTCATGCAATGTTTGAAGCTGTTGCTGAGTTACAACGACCCTTGGTCGTCCTTGTAAGCCATACCTTTCTGTCGGGGCACTTCTTCTGTCCGCTCTCCGACTAACGTCTACCTCATCTTCTAGGAGGAAACAATGCCTTTCAAAATGGGATCGCAAAACACTTGTGCGGCGAAGAATTAGCGTGAGATCTCTAAGACACGTTTGCTGTGACAGCTCGTGGCCGTAAGTCTCGCAAAATCTTGATATCAGGGTTGAAAGTGTCCTCTCGTACTCATCTAATCGTCTAAAAAGGAATTCGCTTCGATCGCTGGGGGTTTAATTTAGCTGTTGTTCGCAAGTATTAAGAAGGTTTCCCAAAGATAAGAAGAACTCATCGCAATTTGGGAGCCAACGTGCTGCCCCGGCCGCCATTTTGATTTTCTGAATGTTCTGTATGAGGGGATCAGCGTTCGCTCATCACTCATTAGCTAAAGTCGACTTCGAATTTTATTTTTTCGACTCAGTTTGTTTTCGACTTCCAATAACAAAAAAAAAAAGCTGTTAAATTCTCAAATTCGATTTTTTCCCTTCTGTTTGTTAGTTTTTTCGACTTTTAGAATTCGCGACTTACTATTTATACTATTTCTGTCGACTTCATATTTATTTTTTTCCTCGACCTCGAATTTTATTATTTTGATAGACTTTTTAGAATTCTCGACTTAGTATTTATACAATTGGACTCATTTACTCCTTTTGGAAGATTGTTTGTGTTTTCAATTTCATATTTTATGATGTGGATATTTTGTCCGCAACGAAACGCCATAGAAAACGAGGAACAGTGTTTTTAGACTCGATAAAACACGTGCTGCGAGCTTCAAAAATATTCCACAAATAGCGTTTCCTTTGGGAATCCGAACATCGGTTCAAAATATTAGTATTGTCAACTTTCTTAAATCCCATAATACACCTCTTTTAGCCCCAAAACTTTGCATAGGCGTTGCTTTCGATTTCTCTTGGGACATCTTCATGTCCGAAGAGAATTCGAAAACTGACGATTATGCAGAATTTTGGGGGGTAAACAAGAGTATTATAGGATTTGAGAAAGCCGTATAGTGAATACAAGAAAACAAGCCGGGCCTTCCTAATATTCTTTATATAAAGCATCCTAATTAGGAGTGTTTTATCAGGTTTAAAGCTCATCCACGTGACGTTTTATAGATGTTTTGATAGGCTCTTTGGCTCATGAATTATTAATGATTTTTGAAGTGACTTCAATTTATATCGCGTCATGAAACCAAACTCAGCCCTTCTAGTGCTTCCTTACTACACTTTTGCTCTGTAGTAGCATATTACTTCTTGTACTTATCTTCAATATATGGGTTGCATACCTTTTTTTTTTTTTTTTAAGTAATCAGCAATTTCAGGGCAAATGGATTATATTCAAAATTTGTCATTACAACTAAATGTTGTTGTAGTTGTGCCGTTGTCAATCGATTAATCAGTCAATCAATCAATCAATATCGCTGCAGATTGTAACAAGCACTGAAATTTGTTAAGTAAAGTTTAGGAGATGTAAATTTAATTGCAACCACTGAAAAAGTATACCACCTTTGAAGAATCCGCGAACTGCATCAAAACAGCGAAGCTAGTCAGGTGATTACAGCTGCACACCGTACGCTCGAGCGATGTTTCGTCCAGTAAATAACAACCCTCACTTGACCATGAACCGATGGACGAACTAAGAAGGCAAAAATTCTTGTTACTTTAAGATGGATTTATCCCGAGCAATACCATAGATCCTGGGTGCCCGTATATTTTGTACAAAATAAGAAAACGATCTGCAACATCACCGATGTCAATGCAATCGTCACGTCAAGATGTACAATCTTACATTGAGTCTAGAATGTGGGCGAAGTATGGTAAAACTAAATAAAATTGACACGAGCAGTTTAAAGTATTCCCCCGTTGTAGTGGAAATCTTCACATTAGAGAGATTTGGCATTACGTTTACGCGAGACTCGCGCGGCAAAAGTGACCACGTGACCATAATTTTCCCGCCATTGTTTGCGTTTGCCGGTTGTCCCATTCAGTCGACGTGAAAGAGGGCATTTTCGAGTTTGCTGTATGCGTTGAATTTTCTTTTCGTTTTTCTTCTACATAACAAGTTGTTTCTGAAGAAAGAGAACCCTACAACCATTTTCCGGTAAGTGAAACAAAAATTAGGTTTCATTGTTATAAATCGTTCGTATAAACTGACTCCTTTAATACCGCAATTTTCTCATGAAGTCACTTTGACTCACAATGCAGCTTCATCGAAACTCGCAAAATTTGACAGGTGAAGATTTTCATTTGATATAGCGGTGTCTTTTTCTACAAACAATGTTCAGCTGAAACTCCGAGTTCTTGTATTTTCTTTACTTCAATAATAGACGAGATTAACTTAGTCCATTCCGAGTTGCCGAGGGTCAAGCAAAGCTACAGTCACAAGCTTCACTTCGTTTTAGGTGAAACATGAAACGGCAAGACTGGCGTTTTTCGTTTCACGTAGAAGTGTTGCTAAATCTCTATTATTTTTATGCAGAGTACCGCCAAATTATATGCTAAAATGCGAGACGCAGGTGCAGCACGATCGTTTCTTATCTTTTAAGCACTTATGTTATTGTTTTGTGGTGCTACCGATGCCGTAGCCATCCGGCGCCAATTTTACGTTTCGTAAACGGTCTTTGCCATTTGAAGGAAATTTAGAACAATTCTCTCTCTTAATTTATCGTTTGCAAAAACTTTGTGAAAAGTTGGGTGAACGATGTCGAACTCGGTGCAATGGCTGTAGGGCAAACCCAATTACGCACTAGACTACCGAGAAAACCACTCCAAACATTGCAATTTTAAAGTATTTTAAAATGAACCTAACCCTAACAATTCATTATACATACATACATACACTTTTTTAATTTATACACGGTAAAATATATTACAACATGGAGTTTCATTACAACTACAATGTTTCACAAGATTGTAGTGTGGCCGGGAGCCCGACCAGCAAATACTATAAAGTTGGTCAATTTCCCTTTAAAAATATCCAAGGGAGTCTGATTTTCGCAAAATGATTGGCGAACTATTCCATAACAGTGCACCGCTATAACAATCAAAGTGTCACTGTCGTTACTCGTGGATATGAAAGTTACCGCGATTGTTTAAAATTGGCAGGCTGAAGTTTTCTTTATGCATTAGTCAGTGTGATGTAGCAGCTGGATAATTGTGTAATAGCACGGGGGCTCTTATATGCAACTAGGTACCCAAAATAATGCATGTATGTGACGTGATCCCTTAGTTTGCTGGAATTCAACTCTGTAAAATAAGTCTGACTACTATATTTCTCCAATGTAGGAATAAGATTACTCTTAAACACATCCTTTATTAAGAGCCGTGTACCATGTGTTCAAAGTTCCTAGCACAGGTGAGTGACAGAGTCTTCTTGAATAAGGTCTGATTTTTGTTTAGTGCCAGGTCATACTGTTAATCTCACCAGGTTAGGCAAGTATAGAGCAGATCCATTCAGTATTAATTATCAACACTTTTTGTGCCAGTTATACATTCCTCCAACAAGATTTGCGAATATTTACCACTATAGAGAGACAGATGATCTGAACCATAACTGATCACAACAAGTGCATATATATTCAGGGCCATGCTTTATCTTATCCTGAAAAGACTGAATCAGTTTTGACATGGAATGTCTAATAGAGTCTTGCCCCTGACAAATTTCAGTTTTGTTTAGACTTGAGCTCTGCACAGCTTTCCCTAAATGGTTCTGTGCTTTTCTGTTTAGTTCTCTGATATGTTCTGGATTGGAAGCATATTGTTTTTCATATTCCCTTGCTGCTTCAATATTTTAAGATCTTTTTTGGCGTTTCGGATTGTTTTTCTTTCCCTGAACTCTTTATTTTGTCTCTTTTGCTTGATAGATTGTCTCATATAAGCTCTTTTTCCCACTGCTTTGCAGAAATTATTACTGACACTCACATCATTTTTTGGCTATGGTTAAAATTAATTGACTATTACCTCTAAATAATTGTTGACATTGGTAACACTGCTGATTTCATAACCTAAAATGCTGTCATTACAATAATCTAACTGAACTGCTGAAACATAGTGTCTTTCACCTAGATGCCCAATGTTAATAACAGTCACGGTTCCCTGCTGTCTGCTTATGGGACTGATAACATTTACTGTTGCCCACCCCTCAATGGATTCATTTATATGTATTGTAACATTTAATGCATCAGAAACTGCTTGCACAATAAGCGCATCACACTATGTATTGGTTCAACACACCCACAATTGCTCTGTAATGGGTCCAATAAATTTTTGCTGTGACAACACACTCACAATTGCTCTGTAACGGGTCCAATAAATCTTTGACGGTTGTTTCTGATGTATTCAACTGTAGCAGCATGCACGTTCATGTGATAGGAATGATCATTATATATACAATGTAACTGGTGGGCAACAGAAGAAAAGAAGCACATGATGAACCATCTAAGGTACATTCTAGTGCCTTCAATCTTTTCTGAGCTAACCGAGCCTGCAACAGTGCCATAGAAGGATTTTTCATGAGCAACAGGGCCTGGGTTCGATTCAATGTCTCCTGATATCAATAGCTTTTCTCTTGATAGACAATAACTATCATTTTGTTTGTTCAATTTTGTTGAATGCTTAGTAACAAATTGATCTTAAATACACAATAGAACTGACAAGTCGTTTTTGTGTTTAGGAGTCCTGCGGGTAATAAGATAAAAATGACAATTAGAATCTTCTACTCTCGAAGATTTATTACGTGTGAGTTGCGGTCTAGGTCTAGACATTCTTACTGCAATATAATATTATTTTCCAAAAGCAAGCACTTTCTCAACTCAGACGAGATTGGTTCGGTCTTCTTTAAATAATGCAGCCATACACTTTCTAATTACCCTGTCTTCATGAAACAAGCTCGACGTTTTCTTGTAAGGAATTCTGGAAGGTTCTCTGTTCCTGTCCCGGGGAGCATGTTTGCATTTACGAACGGATTCAGCCCTTGCTCTATCGCGGGAGATTGGTACGGATACCTCATCAGTTTCCTTACATAATAATCAATGACCGAGTCTTTCGACAGTTCGTCATTATGGTCTTCCACACAAGTACCAGTGTCTGGAATCACGGGTTGCTTGGTTGCCTCACTGTTTTTCATGTTACTGATGTTGTTCAAGATGGATTCATATGGCTTTGATGACTCATAGCTTGCAAAACTTCGTGATAGCTTTGATAAACATTGGTATACTTTGATAGCTTCAATGTCACTCTCCAAATGGAAATCACCTTCCAAATGGAATTTATTAATCCCACGCGAGCTTAGGGGATCGACAGAGTCTGTCTTCTCACCATGTGTCTGTTGATTCCATTTCGACATGTATTAATTAAAGTCTGCGCGCTTGTGAGTGAAAGACGGTGCGCAATTACTCGCACGAATGTGTAATTGTTCAGAATCTTTTCCTTCACCTTCGAAGAACGCCATTTCTTTAATTCTTCAGTCTCTTGCTTCTAAATGCAGCGGAAGGTGCTCAAAAGAAAGCCATAAAAGCCACAAACAGCAATAGCGGGGCCCGGAGCGGGGCACAACCTAGCGAACAGGAAGTCCCAGCTTTCTACGCTGTGTTGTGATTATCCATCCTAATTAGATCAAACTTCCGGTTACGCAGGAGTGACAATTTGCGTAAAGATTCTCACCAAAACTCGTGGATATATCCACGAGTAAAAAGCAACGTTTTCCATAATTTGTGCGCGGCATAGGAAACTCAAGTTTAGCCTCTGAGTCTCTAAGTTGAAGTGTTGTATCTTTAGAATCCTTTTTGCTTCAAAACGCCAGACATACCCTTTCAAATTATCGCTCCACGTATTCCTATTCCGGAATACGACCAATCAAACGCAACCTAAGAAAGGCATCGACCGTTAGAAATGGCAACGACCGTTTACGAAGCGGAAATTAGCGCAGCCATCAACGTTAATTTGTTCAACTATTTTACATGTAAAATTAACAAGCAAATGGAGACACATACCCTGTCTAATGACAGACGATTTTACTCATTAGGGGGGTGGGGTTCAGGAGTCAATGAGTTAACGACCTCTACATCCACTCAAAAATTATAATATCTCCATCGACCCCTGGGAGTGAGGCTTGATAGATTTTACTCTGTCTAACGCTGTATAACGACGCCATTTAAGATTTATCTATGATAAAACCCACTTGTTGTCCTCATTCCAAAAGACGCACTTTCTTTCAACTTTTCCTTTTGTAATCTAAGAAAAGAACAACTTTTCGTTAAAGGCTAGTAGCTATAGTCATAGATCGGGATAATTAATTCCAGCGAGGCGGCGCAGCGATTTCCTAAGCGAAAGATTTCGGAATAACACATTTTAACACAGCATTCTGGTCTTGGCAGTAAAATGGCACCATTGTAATCCAATTTGTTACTTTCAGTGCTTTGTGCTGCTATAAGGCACGCGATTTTGACCAGATTTTTGACAAGATAAATTTTATAATAATTCTAAATTTCAGCATTTGTTAACATTTCGGTGAAGTGATATATTTTACCTTTGAATTTTTTGTAAGAATTACAACGCAGCTCAAAGGGTAATTTAGAAAAGTCATTTCGTGTCTTCGATTATTGCCTGGGTCGAATTAAGGCGCTGTAACGGTTCGCAATTTTTCGTGCAACTTGTCTCTCAACGCCATGGGGAGACATGCAAGTTGCACGAAACATTCCATAATGTAAAATACCTTGCAGCGGCCAAAAACGTTGCGAAACAAGTTGCAGAAACCGTTGCAGAAAGTACAATTTAGTTCTACTTTCGGCAACGCTTCAGGTAACAAAGGCCACTTCGGAAAATACCATAATACTCTTTGTTTCTCCACCCAAATTTTGAATAAGCATTGTTTTTGTTTTCTCTCGGGACCATTGTAAGTCCCTAGAGAAACTGGAAACAACGCTTATGCAAAATTTGGGGGGACAAACAAAGAGTATAATGGTATTTTTTGAAGTGGCCCATTCCGGCAAAATTTCCAGGCAAAAGTTTGCGGCACCAGCCAATTAAAATGTTCCTTTAACCTCATGTGATTATCCGTTGAAAACATTATAAGGGGGTGTTTCCATGAGAAAACTCGCACCGGCGAGAGTTTCACACCGGGGTGACTTCTTGATACCGCGTTTATATGATGACGACATGAATTCGTATCGTGTTTACCTGAAGGGACACCACATATCGATAAAATACAAGCGTGAATCCAAATTACAAATATGGCGTTTAACACGAAAAGTGCGCATGTGCTACCCGTTCCAGCCCACCGTGAGCCCAATTTCACACCGGAACGAGTGGTCGTTCCTCGCTTACATGATACATACTGTTGCGAGATTTCGCGCCGGAACGAAATTTTCGCTCCGGTGCAGCAACCGGGGTGAAGTCGCGCCGGTGTGAGTCGCCCCAGCATGACTCTTTTCGGTGATATCACGTAAACAAACTGGCAGAGCTAAGAGAGGGAACCGGAGTGAACTCGCGCCGGTGCGAAATCGCCCCGGTATCATGTAAACACCCCTTAAGTTGCATGAAACGTTGTCTAGAGTAAACTAAAACCCGCTAAGCAACTTGTTTCGCAGTGTAGGAACTTTTGTCGCAACAAAATTGCGAGACAAGTTGCAAAAAGAGATGCCGAGTGTATCAGTAACTATACGCCACGAAGCGATAAGAGTAACGCAATCTGCGAAACCTTACCTTTGCGTGACTGAAAGTAATGTTGATAAGATGTGGGAAGGTCTTGTTGTACTCAGGGCTGAGTTCCACTCCGATAACATTGGAGACCAGTCTATCCCTTCCAGTTAAAACCAATTTAGAGAAAGAAATGTCACTGTCGGGCTCGGAACAAAATAATATCTTAAGAGATTTGTTTTTTTCTATGGTGATACTCGGAAAAAAAAAATCCGAGTATTCCTTTGCGGGAGTCGAACCGACGACCTTCCGATTACTTGTTCGGATAGTCACCAGACTCGCGGGAGATGGTGGCTCGGGGATGTTCGGGAAAAATCCGAGTGCTCCTTTGCGGAAGTCGAACCAACGACCTTCCGTTTACTAATTCGGACGCTCGGACGGACTCCTGCAAAAGAGTACTTGGATATTTTTTTCGAGTATCCCCGAGTCACAATGAAAAAATACATCTCTACATTTCATTCACCGTGGTTGACATATAACATCTCTTTTAGTACAAAACAATATTACCGGTATTAGGCAACCGCGCGTAACGACTGAATAATACAAGAAGCCCATAACTAGGAACGAACAACTCCCACTACCAAGCCAATAGACCAATTCGGCTAACTCAGTGTAGTACACAATTGAATTTTTTTGGGAATAAAACGTTTTGTTCAAAGCATTTCCATATACAGTCGGTAATTTAAGTGTAAATGCTTCACT
>OX421453.1:32552486-32554986 GCA_949126865.1 Montipora capitata
TTCGAAGGGTATTATACTAATTATTCGTTAATTAATGGCTACCACGTGTAACTTAGCTTTAGCAAAGGAGGTACCTGAAAAACTTGTTATGGAGCGAACTGGGCATAGGAATGTGAGATCGTTGCACGAATATCAAAGAGTTAGCTCAAAGGAACGAGAGGCTGTGTCCGATGTTTTGCACCTCCCTAAAGCCGCGTGCAAATGCACTGGATTTGTCCACTGTACAAGCTCTCAACATGTTGAGTGTTTGTTGAGGTGTTGTTGAGCGGGGAGTTCAAATGACCTCAACAATGACTTGACATGTTGAGCATTCCGAAGATTTCACAAAGGCTCATGTTGAATCATGACTGAAAATCTTAGGTATATTCATCTCCTCAGAACACGAAAATGCTTCGCTGCACTTCTTGTAAGCGAACTCATTGATGAGGACAATAAGTCAAAAAACGACGTGGTAAAACAAGAGCGTGGATTCGGCGTAGAAGCAGTAAAGGATGCTACAACATATTGAAAGAGCTCATGATAGCGGACACTGCAGGGTACAAGTAAATGATGCGAACTCCTGCGACGCCATCTTGTAAAATGTTCGATATGTTTAAACTCCCAATGGATACACTGAGCACTGCGCGTGCGTGGGCTCAACATGTTGAGCGTTGCTGTGCAAATGCACTCGACTTTGTTGAGCCACACATGGATTACCGCGGAACAAAGGAAATGTAGAGCCGTGTTGAGCGAAAAGTTTGACCAGTTTTAAATTTGACTCAACAAGACTCAACACGGCTCAACACCTCTTAACACCTCTCAACAGGGTGTTCAAATGCACTCAACGTGCTGAGCTCAACATGTTGAGACCTTGTACAGTGGACAAATCCAGTGCATTTGCACGCGGCTTAAGAAGTCGTTTTTGGAGGAGGATACAGGTGAGCCTCCGCGTAAGAAAATTGCTCTCGATCGTAGTAGCGTGGATATTTCATCTAGTTCCACGTTTACCACGTTACACGTTCCACGTTTAAAAAAATATTTATAAAGTTACACTGGTGGTTAAAAGCGTTTCAGAAATTATTTACAATGAAAATGTTCCCGACGTTTCGGTCGCAATTTTATACAAAATCACAGATAAAAACAAGACGCTGATTAAAATTCAAGATATGTCATTTTTTCTTGTTAGCGAGACTCAAGTGTAAATACTCCTTGAGGAGTAATGCCTCATAGTTCCGGTTAAGTGGGTCTTTGGCGCAGTTAATCTTCCAGGCCTCGAGAATCTTTCTTTGGTGCCAATTATTATTAACCCTGAGAATAGGCCATTTCCGAGTTCATGTCTGCCTCCTCTTCAAAGCGAGTCTAAGTGCGAAGTTTTTCTTATCAAAAATTAATTTTCATTCATATGTAAAGTAGAACTAATTACCATCACAAAAACTTTGCCCTTAGACTCGCTTTGAAGAGGAGGCGGATATGAACTCGGAAATGGCCTATTGTGGCCTCGTCCCATCTGATATCGTGATTTGTTTTTATCATGTGGTCTGCAAGTGCTGATTTTTCTCCTTGTCGCCGCGCGACAGCCTTTTGGTGCTCGCCTTTTCTTGTTAAGAATTTTCTCTGCGTTTCGCCAACGTAACTCTTGCTGCAGTCAGCGCAAGGAATGTCGTAAAAAAACGCTTTTAACCACCAGTGTAACTTAATAAATATTTTTTGGTGACAAACCCAGTTTTAATACGTTCCACGTTATTTAACATAAAATGAAACTTGTATAAAAGGAATTCAGATAATGTTAATAAATGATTCAATAAAATGGAAGAGTTATTTGGTGCAGTAATATTGTAGTGTATTTGATGTTTTGAGGGGAATAACTGCAGGGGGATAACTCAGCCCCGCACTCCCCTGTTACAATCAAAAGCCGCTACCGGCTTTTCAGACAGTTTATTATTGGCGGGGAATATTCAATATAATCCCCTGCGAGAACAAAACCCGAAAAAACACGCTTTTTTCGGCAGGATAACCAATCAAAAGTTTCGACTAATTTATTCGAAATTAACTTGCGAACCAAAAACAAAACATTGTGCAGGGTCACGGTCGGTTCAACATCTAATTGCGACTGTATTGTTCCTGCTTTTGAAATTCCCAGGGTTTCATAACCAGTCCCTAGTTTAACTATGCTTGATTCAACCCTTCAATGCGCGTGCTGAATCTCCCAAGGGAGGTGACTTCCCTTGATTAGCTCCTGATTCGATTAAGGCCAAGTAATGACAAAACGTACTTTGTGCCTTAATCAATGGCTGTTCAGGCTCCTATATGAAAGTATGAAAAGTATTTAAAAGAAGAAAAATTATGGGTTACTTACTGCATCCAATTCAGGTCTTGTTCCCTTGTTCGGTGCAGCGTAACCACAATAACTCTCCCTGAAAAAAAAAAAAAAAAAAAGGCAAATCAGGTATATCTTGCTCAAAGTTTTTCAAGTTTCGGTTCACATCTTTGAAAGAAAAAAAAACCCGAAAATTTACCATTG
>OX421453.1:32559986-32572486 GCA_949126865.1 Montipora capitata
CGAGGCCATAAGAGCCAATTGCGTGGAAACAAAAGAACACTAAAATGGCAGCCAGTAAAGTTCTCAGGGACAGAAGCTCGAAAAAAACGAAGGGTACTGACAAGGCAATCGCACCAAAAATGCAATAAACTCGTAAGTAAGTTTTGCTTTCCCAAGGGAAAATAAGACTTACTGTTTCCCGTGTTGCCAGTTATTAATAAATTCAGAGCTTAATACTTTTATTTTACTTTTTTTATTTTTTATTAATAAGTACTACACAAAGCACAAGTTAACGACAATAAGATGACTGATGCCAAAGCCAGAGGCTTATACGGCGTAGGTCAGAGAGTTACAATGTGCTGCTAAGTTACAATGAGAATAAAAATTAATAAGTACAAAATTTACAGAGAAAAGGCAAACTATTACAACATAAAAAGAATTATTACTGCACATAAAGCAAAATAAACATAACAGTAATGATAGTGTGCAAAGAGCGATAAAAAAAGAGTTTGAAGGGAGAAAAAAGAATTTGTGTTCAACTTAATTTAAACTTGTAATGATTGAAAATAATCTCTCAGTTTATGTTTGTAACTAGAAAGAGTAAGTGAATTACGAAGTGAGAGAGGAATGTCATTCCAAATTTGAGGACCCTGCACCCGAAGAGAAAAAGAATATTTGTGAGTATGAAGATGTAAGTTGTCTTTTTGCCTGGTGAGATATAGTCCTCTATATTCATCCACTTACCACCATCCACTGCGAATCACTTGTAAAATTTTGTAAACAAGTAGAAATCTTTGGGACAAAAATACGCAGTAACATCAGCAAAAACGTGCAAACAACAGCAGCAACAAAGCAAAGAAAAGAATGTGGAAAATTATCCGTTTTTTTTCGAAGCTTTATTGACTTTTTGCGCTTACACAGACGAAGCTAAAAACGAATTTATACAAAGGATTCATCTTGGAAAATGTGGCGCTAATATAAATTCAATTCACAAAGTAACGGGAAAGCATTCGCTTATGTACTTATGCACAGAAAGCCACAACCCAAATTCTTCTGCTCTCCTGGAACAGTTCCCAGCTTTTCAATTTTCGATGGTATTCAACAAGACTACTTGAAGATTGCACAAAAAGGAAAGCTTGCTAAAGCTAAATGAATTTGAAGCCGCAAGAACATTTTTTTATCTCATTTAGCCCTATATGTTCCACCCTTTTTTTAAATTTTTTGTGTCAATCTTTTTTCTAGGACTTTGCCCCTTTTTCGAAGTAATACTTATCCCGGGTTAATAAGTGCTTCGCAGATGCCTTTTGCATCCACAGTGCAAGACTGAGAGTATGCCGATTTTATGGCACTATGGAATGTTCCACGCAATGCTTATTCGCCGATCAACTCGAAACTTCAACATTCCCCTCCCTCCCTCCCCCGAACAAGCCCGGGCATTTAAACTTTTGAAGATTGGATCATTCAAATTCCCGCCCCGTCGGGCCAAAATGGTGTTCAAATGCCCTATCCTATCGTCGGATTTGAAGGATTTGTCTGTCATACCCTACTAAAGAACAATCGTCGTCGGTTCCTGCCGTCTTTAATAAAGACCTTTTGAAGACCTTTCTTTGTGAGCCAATCGTTCACAAATGCTACATCTCTTCCTTTAAACTCTTCTTTCTCGTCCAAACACGTGTTTTATAGCTGTTAGCGACTTCGGCGCCCGAAAAAAACAATTATTTGAAACTTGACATTTCCGGTTCAATTTTCCCCACCCCACGAAAGCAAAGGTCAAATTCCCGACTCCCCGGGCTCAGAAGGTAGTGAAATGCCCGGGGGGGGGGGGGGGGTGTTGAAGTTTCGATTTGACTGGTGCATTAGCTCCAATTGCCCTTTGAGATCCGAACATTTACTAAGAAGAGCGCTTAGCTTAGTCCACTGTCAAAGTTTATGTTACCTTGTATTCTGCACATTCATATGTGTAATTCATGTAATTGGGATCTAAAAAAGAAAGAAGAGTTCAACTACTACTTTATTAACATAGGCGGCGAAGCAGGGATGGGGTGGGACAGGCGTATGCAGCCCGCAAAGCCTCCAAAGTTTCTTTATTTGCTGATAATATTACTTGGGCAGCACAAAATTGGTTTAGCAATATATTCAGTCCAGTGACCATTTTGTAAATCTTTTCATCAAGATCGTGCTTGGTGAAATACATGCAATGTGATGTAGGACTTCTTTCAACATCCCCGGTCTTTATTCAATGTAGGCAACCGACTTGTTTTTTTTTTTTTTCTTTTTCTATAAACTAGACAAAAAAATGATTTGCAATTGAAGAAACTGCCATTGAAGCTAATCGTCGTGTCTAAACATGGTCCTCGTGTTTGTTTGAATACTAATGAATGTAAAGCTGAAAATTCTAGACTGTGAGGAAATGAAAGTTAAAGAGACAATAATTCTGCTTTTCTTAGAAGTTTCTGTGATGGGTTTTTCAATGTAAGCTTAGTGTTAAACCACCAAAGGCATTTTGGGGAAAATGACCAGGGTCATGCATGCATGTGGCTTGACGTACTGTGAGCCCTCACCGCCACCCCTCCCAAGTTCTGAAAGGATCAATGTAATCATCACATCCATACCGGGAAAAATTACTCATGAATGCTGATTGGCTGAAACGGAGGGCATTTGTTTCTTAATTACGAGAGCACTTTTGTTAAAGTGCCCCTGTGACCAAAAAATCAATTCATATTTTTCTTTGGATTTCAAAACTATGTTAACAAAACACTAAGTGACCCACGTTTTAAGCCTTGATTTCAAAAAGACACCTCTTTATTTTAACTGTAATTTTCCTATTGAATGGTCCGCCATTACTAACATTATGTTCTTGAGAGAGCTGGATCGAGGAGAAAATGACGTCAAAGGCTCACTAGTTTAAGAATGCAATACGTGTGTACGCCGCAGAATTAATATGCAGCACGGGGGTTTTGGGCTTTCAGACTTTTAAACTCACGCTTTGCATATATAATAAGCTGCGTTCACACGCTGAAATTTTAAGCTAGTGAGCCTCTGACGTCACTTTTCCCTGGATCCAACTGTCTGAGGTCCAATCGGTCAGTTTTGAACGTGAGTAATGGCGGAACGTGAAATCCAAAACTTACACTCAAAGTAAACGGCCTTTGGATAAAAATCATTTCTCAAAATTTTGCCAGTCAGGCGATAAGCAAACACACTTTCAAAATCTGAAGGAAAAAAGGAAGTGGTTTTTTTTTATCACAGGGGCACTTTAATCACTGGGCGTGATTACTCGATCCTGATTGGTGAACAGTTGCTTAGGTTGCAAGAGAATCTTAATCTACATATAAATAGGTTTAAGCGCTATTTCTGTTGACACCATAAAATTTACCGAATTGTTGGTTTTCAGTCACGTGATCAACAGCCATGTTTTGCAACGAAAACACTGATGAAAAATTAAATTCCCGGAGGATTTGTTCCGGACTCCAATATGGCCGCCGTTTCTTTGTTTAGGGGCTCCAACATGGCGGCCGTGACGTCATGTGAAAACCGAGAATTGAGCTTTAAACGAATTAAAGCATGTGTACGGGAATATCTCCCGGCGCTAGTTCCCGATCAAAAGGACTGTATCTTTCTGGTTAAATATTGCGTTTTATTTACTCGATTACACTTTCAAAGCCTACTAGATACTACTACACTCGTTCGTTCGTCATTCAATCTGGCCTAAAAGCCTTTACATCAATAGTTTTTTGCAATATTGAAATACAATAACACTGTGGTTACCGAATGGTTTGCGGTTACCCTTATCTCACGCTATCATAATGCAACCACTAATGCTTATACTCTGTTTCACTAACATGTGTTTCTTATCTATCATTTACTAAATACATGTCACACTTTGACTTGTGTTGCGTTAAAATGACTATTATCAGACAGCATGTGTTCATTGAACCAATCGGTCACTTTTCGCAGCATAAGAGCGAGTTTCAATCGAGTGTCGTAAAACCAAAACCAACGTAATAACTTTTACCAATCAAAAAAGAGGGAGACAATCCAGCAAACCAATCAAAACTCGAATTAATTACACGCAGCTAACACAAAGCGCGGGAAAGTGCGCAGGGGCGAGCCATGATTGGTTTTGGTTTCACTTCTGATTGGTTGACAAAGTAGCGCGAGAACTTTGAACCAATCACTTAGTGAAATAATGCAAAACCAAAGCAATTCGCTAGTTACTTTCGACACTCAATTGAAGACCGTTGCAAACGAGGTTCCCTCAATAATTAGTTGATTAACATGTAATCGCAATGTGCCTCCTTAGGCGTCATATGTGGGTTGAGTTTGTCCAACTTGGCTTTCCACTCTGTACTGAGGGGTTTTTCTCCGGGAACTCCTTTTCTCAAAAGCTAACATTTGATTTGATTTGCGTTAATTTGTTAATTTCAGTTTACACTGTCGACATCCCCATTTAGACCAATTAGTGCTCCAATTAGTGCTTTTTTTTTTTTTTTCCTTGTGTAATTAAGGATTTAATTAATTTCAATAAAGTTGACAGTTACTTGTGAAAATACTAAGGGACTCATAATAGACCTTTCTTCTTGGCAAACTCGTTGGGCATCACGCCCAAAATCCCGTTCGCGAACAAAATGATGACAGTAATCTCGCCTTATATCGCATAAGGATTCCAGACCGCACAAATTCGCGAGTGAAAATTGACAATAAAGTTGACAATAAAGTTTGGATTCGCTCTGACGAAGGGCTAACGCTCGAAACGTCAGCTTTTAGAATCTCTGTACGGTGGCCAATTTACATTATCAACTCCGTTGATAAAACCAAATTTTTGTATAATAAAGTTGACAGTTACTTGTGAAAATACATTGTTCTCGGTTAATTTCACTTGTATTTTCAAAGTTTTCCAAATTGCCATCGTCACATCCCCTCAAAGGTGAACATATCTGAAAATGTCCTCACTTACCTGAATCATCCCGATACATGTGTAACACATTCTTTGAGCTGTTGCAGCTTCTTGGTTGCAGTTTCATTGGATATTTGCTTATAACGTAACATTGACCAGGCTGTGTTTCTTCAAGAAGCTCTTTGCAGTTTTCCGAGATTGCTGAATTATTTAAGCCCCATTGGCACTTTCCATTGGAGGTAAGCCGAAGAGCTGTCCAATATTCCAGGTTTGGATTACGGAAGTATGTTTTGGCATCGCAAAGTTCATCCAAAGTGCTTATTTTGGCCACATGTTCCCCACCATGATAGGTTACAGCTGAAGTCCAATTCACGAAGGAAAGGTCGACAACTTCGAATTCGTAGGATGAACTGTATCTACCTAAGAATAAATAAACAACGACGGTACAAGCTCTGTCATCATCATCTCTCCATTTGAAAGATGGTTCAAACGTCAAACCAGTTTCAATAATTTGAAGAGACTATCTTATAAGAACGATTGACCCTACAATACTGTTTCAACTTTGTTTCTAGTAAGTGCGATTTTACAGAACAACTTTTAACTAAAACACCATTTCTAGATGCTCTTTTTTTGGAGGACCGTAATGGTCACCATCATGCTAGTAACAGGGAAGCCCTTTAACACCAACATGGGGTCAAAACGTTTCTTATTGTTTCTTATTGTTGTGCAAAACTGAATGGTTTTTGTGAGAAATTGTTGAGTTACCATCCAACATTGAATAGTGGGTAGCGGGGCTATATATAAGAGAACTTCAAGGTGAAACTACTTCTTTTGAGCTTAAAAAGAAGCGGGTTGAAATACAGCTCTGGTGCGGTTCATTTACATAACCTGACTATACTTGAATGAGATTAGCTTCTTAGTCTCTTTTCTCAAAGCCTTGAATTTAAATGTAATTTCGACAGATCCATTACCCTTCAGTCGCTTCCATAAGGCTTTTTTTTCCTTACTAACTTTAAAACAAGTTTGTCTATCCAAGGTGTGGTCTTGATTTATGTCTAAGCTTCATCTTAGGAATATGCATGTCAACTGCAGCAAGTGCAAGATCTTGAAAATTAGTTGCACTCGAGTCAATATCATCACACATGATATGATGGAATCCCAAGGAATGTATGAAAGGGCATCCCTTAGACCATTAAGATCAGCTTTGTCATAACAATCGACAGCCCTAGGACAATCTTTTGGCCTGTCAAATTTTGTCTTTTTATTTTATTTTATTTTATTTTATTAAGAAACTTTATTTAAGTGAATAGTCTTTCTAGCGCTGGAGCACTAATTGGGGACACTGTAAACTGAAATTAACACTGAATTAACACAAATCAAGTCAAATGTTGGTTTTTGAGGAGAGAGGAAACCGGAGTACCCGGCGAAAACCTCTCGGTGTAGAGAACCAACAAAAAAAAAAATTCAACCTACATTACTCCGGATCTGGAAATCGAACCCGGGCCACAATGGTGGGAGGCGAGGCAAATTTCCCTGTCGTAAAGGGTCGTTGCCATTTATAACGGTCGACTACACACTTCACTTCAAAGAAAATTAAAAGAAACAAACTAAGAAAAAATATAAACAAAAATTAAGACAATAAAGGAAAAAAATATATATTTATAAAAGAAAAACTGGAGGAAAAAAAAGAGTCCGAATATTTCAAGACTCGAACTCGGGTTCTTAGCCCTCACCCTAAACAGAACCCTAACCCAAACCCTAACTCATATGACCAGCGAGACACAACTCCCAGTATCCGCAACCCTTTGAGTTCTTAGACCTTATTGAGTGTAATTCAGAGCTAAAAAATGGCATCGACCGTTTCAATTGGCAACGACCGTTTACGAAAGGGAAATAAGCGGAGGCGAGTGCTCTCACCACTGCGCCATCCTTTTCAAATTATATGATGAAAATTCCTTCGTGATTTGACGAAAAGGGAAGGAGTCTAAATTTTAGTTAATTAAAGCCAACAAGCTGGTCTTGAAAGGTCAAACGAGTTCACGGACTAAACGCTTAGAATGGTGGAGGCCTTTTAAAAATGTCATGTTATCGCGTTTTTCCATGCTTAGCACGAAGAATTTTTATTAGGCACCAGGTGACGCAATTCGAGCTTTTGAAACGCTATTAAATCCACTGGGGGGCCTCAAACGGGGTCCATATGGACCCCGTATTTGGTAGGATTTGTTGAATGCCGCGATTTTCATCGATCGCTCTGAAATTTGGCGTGTTTACTGGGGCGATATGGCCCCAGTTTCCCTGAAAATTGGACTTTGTAGCTTTCATTACGCCTACACAACGGACATTCTACTTCAGGCAATTTGTAGCCATGCGAAGCCACGCGAAGGCGAAATTTTCAACCGATCGCAGAGCGCTTTTGCCAAAATTGTTGAGCCAAAAAATAACACTACAGGCTTCGGAAAGGATAAAGAAAAGGATTTGTGGTTCATTGGATGGAATTTCAAGCCTTAAAATCCCTGAAATGGTAAGATTATTTTCGTAGCGATACAATGTGCGTGTCTTCACCACATGGTCCTTTGATCTCACAAAATTGTTTTTTCCCTCAATATATTCGCTTGTTTTCGCGTTCGCTCAAATATATTTACCTTTATTACATGTCCAGTGAATAGTTTTATCCTCTGGGATGAATTTTCCGTCAAAAAATCGGTGATTTGGGTGATTTTTGGCCAACAGAGGTCAATTATTCGTAATACGATCGCTTCCGTTGCCGTTAGCAACGGGTCGCAAATTTGACACTTTTATTGCATTACCATATTACGCATTGATCGCTAATCCGATTACTCCAAAAATATTCGTGCCTCGTCAGTTTTTGGTCAAATTTTGGTCCAAGAAAGCTGATAAAATGAGGAACATGTTTGTTGGTCATTAAAAAATTGGTAATTGACGTTGAAATGGCCAACTTTGTGTGGATAACTGATTTTAGACCATTTTAATGTTATTTTAATGTTATTTTCTTTCAACTTTCTTTTTTATAAAATGTTGTAGTTCTATGTAAAGAAGTTATATGTTTTTGGAAAGCTTAGTTTCGTAGCTTTAAAATGATGTATTTCTTTCCCCCTAACTGAAAATCCTTGTTAAAAAAACTTTTTGAAAAAAAAAAACAAACATTTTTTTTGTGATGGCTGACTTCGCACGGCCATATTTGGAAAGTAGTCCGGAGTGTTAAAAAGTGTATGAAAACATAAAACATAAAACAGACAGACTAAACAGACATGAACAGAATGCCGACTGGAAAAGAATAGTATGGCGAACCATCGGGGCCAAAATTCAAAATTGAGATTTGACATTGTTACAGTACTTTCAGTATTCTTTCTTATTTTGCGTTTAGACATTATTCCACACACGTAGTCTTAACAGCTACTTACCTTGTGGACTTGCTTTTTGAAGGGCAGACAGTCGATCGGCGACTTTCAAAAGAGCAGATCGCACTTCGTTCAATTGATCACTCATAATTTCAGCTACACGGACAGCTTCACGGACAGAAGATTCGAACAGCGAAAGAAAACCAAAGTTTGATAACGCGACAAAAATTTCGCGGGCTTCACTCACGTGACGGTAAGCGAGGTTAGTGCGCCTGCGCTCCTTTGTTAATGACTGGATTGCGGTTGGATGCTAGAAAGTTGAATGTTGAAGAGTAACAGTTTGGAGCGTAAAGGCGAAAGGTGGTACTTGGATGGCAAAGAAGTACAATATGTTGAATATCAAACCGTTGAAGAGTAAAAAGGAAGCTTGAGATATTCCATTGTCAAAACTACAAAGTTGAATTGCGGAAATTAGTTTGTTGAGGACACGATGTCCTCATTACGTTGGGTTGGGGTTCGATATCAAAACATGTTGAATTACATGAAATACAATGTTTCACACTTGAAACTTTTGAAGTTTAATTGTAAAAAAGACAATATTGAATAGGAAAAAGATTCATAGTGAATGAAAACTTGAATGTCCAAACGCAAAATAAGAAAGAATACTGAAAATACAATGTCAAATCTCAATTTTGAATTTTGGCCCCAATGGTACGCCATAGAATAGTGCTGATTGATTCAGAATTCTCTTACATATCATTACATTCTCATTGGCTAGTTAAAAGCATGCTACATACAACCCTAATACAATAGGCTTAAAAAGCAAAACCAAAATGGTACACTTAAATCTCTTCGCGAAAGAATGCTTTTGGATGTTTTAGAAAATTCTTGCATTTAATACTGCAAATAATGATGAAAGCAGGATGAAAGGCTCTTGGCGCGTGGACAACTTAAGGCCAACCAACACTTTCCAACGGAGTTTTATGCAAATGACGTTGATGATGAACGTGGGCCATGTAGTGGCTGAATTGCAGCCATATTCATTTGTTTGTTCTTTTCTTTTTGGCAATGGTGAACCAATGGAGATTTCTTCATGGTATTTGCTGTTGGTACTCGAAGTCAGAAAACCGGTAAGAAAGAAATGAAATTGAGAAGGCGGGCGAAAGAAATAGATTGTGGTAAGTTTCTTGAGGCGAAAACTTTTGTACACGTCGCAGTGTGGCCCATTGGTTAGGGCGCTCGCCTTGAGAGCCCGCTGTCCCTAGCCTGCGTTCGTAGGCTATAGGGATCCCGGGTTCAAGACACGTTCTGACCACTGGTTGAATTTTGTTCGTGGTAGTCCATCGTTCAATTTCTTAACTGGACTTGTAAATAGCCAACGAGCTTGCCTCCCGCGGCCAGTCGGGATTCTTAACAGTTGTTGTTGAATGTTCTATTCTGTCGTGATTGTGTTTCATGGGCCCTGGAAAGCCCCTATGGGGAGTGGTCAATTAAGAATGTATGCACGTATGTATCTTATAGTTCATGATCGTGGTATTGAATAGGACGAATTCCGTGGCTATATCACCGGGGATCCATACAAACTGTGTGACCGTTAATTATAATTTTGATCTCTCTATCTTTCATTTAATTTCGATAAAATCCAAGGTATCATACTGTATTGCTATTATTATCAAATATTGTAATAAAATACTTTTTACCGGAAATGATGTTTATGATCATTCTTGTGGCTGAAAACGACTAATTTTAGGGATTTGAAGGGTTATTCTCCTTCAACGAAATATAAAATGAAATTCCTGTCGCGAGCCAACTGAACACTGAAAAGTGGCAACTCTATTCTGCCAAATAGCCTTATTATGTCCCGGTAAGCGATGAAAAACAATTCGTTCATCAACTTTAGTTTAAAATGGGTGGGTATAGGTGTTTACAAACACCCATACAGATCGGACGCGAATATTTTATTACACTTGTGAAATCAAACAATAAATTGAATGCGGTAGAGATCTGTATCGAATGTTAATGAATATTAATTAGATAATCAAGAGTTTGAATTGAAATTTGAAACCGCTGCCAAAAGTGGAGCGTTTTCAAAACGAAGCGGTTTCATCTGCCGTGTAAACAGCGAAACCGCATCGATTTGAATACGGTTACTACTTGGCGCGAAATTTGCATTATTCAATTCAAAATAGTGAATTTAGCACGTAGTGCAGCGCTCGCTTTATAATACCATCACGACTTGGATTTTCTGGCGAAAACGGTTCAGTGTAAACACTTCCAAACTGCCTCGATTTTGATGCGGTTTCGAAGTCATGAAACCGTGTCGATGTAAAACCGCGTTCGTGTAAACGCTGCCTGAGCATGGGTCGGTACATTTCGCTGACCTCCAGTCCATGGAGTACCCAAATGGACTACCCTAAAAATTCTATTTCGAACGAGTACTGTTGATCTATGTGTAAGCAGCATCTCAAATAGTGTTTACTTAAGCTTCAACACCCATTTTAAACAGCATTGTTCAACAGTATTTAAGACTAAGCACCCATTTTAAAAAGGTTAGCTTTCGATTATTGTTGTGATGGCCGATTATTTCATGTAAGCTAACCTTATTAAAATGGGTGCTTACACTTAAATACTGTTGAACAATGCTGTTTAAAATGGGTGTTGAGGCTCAAGTAAGCACTATTTGAGATGCTGCTTACAAATAGATCAACAGTACTCATTCGAAATAGTATTTTTAGGGTAGTCCATTTGGGTAGTCCATGGACTGGGGGTCAGCGAAATGTACCAACCCGCCTAAACATCGTTTTAATTGAGGGGCCACCACGATTTAAGCCCCATTGAATCGATAATCAACGAACTGTAGAGTTCGAAAGTGGTGACGCCATAAAATAAAAATTTTGAAATTATTGGATTTGCTGGGATATTTTGAAAGAACAACATCTGAAAGGCCTAGTTTCAAAAAAACTAGCTTTGTGGGGCAAAATGTCTCGGATATACTAGTTCCGTTTTGCTCTGATGATTCCATACAAATCCTGCCAAATTTTACTTAGTTCCCCAAGTTAAGAACTGCATGAGTCAAACTTAGAAGGATTTGTTGTCAGAGCATAACTGGGCTAATATCTCAAAGACATTTTGCTCTGAAATGCTAATTTTTGGCAAGTAGGCCTTTTGGAGTTGGTGTTTCATAATACCCCGAAAAATCCCATAATTTCACAAATTAAATTTTTAATGGCGTCGCACCTTAGAACTCAATAAGCCATTAAAACCTGCCAAAAAATCTGGGCGCCAAAATTGGTAATGAGCGCATACATTCCTTGTAAAACTTAAAAATTCAGAGTACCAGCAGGAACCCATGACTAGGAGTGAACAACTCCCATAATAAGGGTGCATTCGATTGTAAAATCTGGATTTAGATCTTTAAATCTGGATCTTGGGATTTCCAATCAAACACGAAATCTGAAAGATTTCACTAATTGGAAATCCATTTGAGGAAGAATTTCAATTAGTGAGATCCGCGACAAACTGATCGGTTTTCAGATTTTATGTTCGACTGGCAATTTAAGACTTAAATCCGGATTTCCCAATCGAACGCACCCTTAGCCTTTGCATGTCAGGGCATTTTTGCAGACTGATCTATTTTTAGATTACCTTTTCCGCAAAAAAAGACAAAGGCAGTTCCGGTTTGATGACGCTATGATGTCAAGTTAGTTTCTTGTGATTGGTCATCGGGTCATTCGCGGGAAATTCGATCTAAAATGAAATTGGTCTGTGAATCGGTCTCTGTCATGGTCTCCTGTTACCAGATAAGCCATGCAGAAGAAAGCTAATTCAACGATGTACTCTCAATATGATGTTGGAGCTCATTTTTCGGAGGATTGATTGGGATACGATCATCTCATGCCGTTGAGAACATTAGGATGATGATAGGTGAATGCTCTACGTTATGATTCTCCTTGGTAAACTCCTTTGCTTTTTTCAAGTAAGATGGCCCCTGAACAACACTGTGTTGTTAAAATCGCAATCTTATCCCACCGACGTTACAGACTTTGTAATATTGCTGCGCCTATATTTTTTGCATTGCTCTCGCGTGAAACTGGAGCGATAGGCTGCTAGATGTCAATTTTTGTCAAAATGTTTTTCGCCCAATCTTGAGCCTCTAAACTCGTGCTGAGCACGGCTTATCTACCGGTGTGAGCGGTAACACAAACAAGAAAACTCCTGATCGATCCTGTTTCTCTTTGTTATATACTGGATAAGCAATCATAGTA
>OX421453.1:32577486-32579986 GCA_949126865.1 Montipora capitata
TGAAGAAGCAGCCTTTTATAAAACAACGCGGGAAATTGACGATTTACGTCACCACGAGCTGCTGACCACTGACCGCGGCTCAAATTTTCTCCAAAATGGCGGATTTCTATTTGCATTTTCGGTCGTCTCTCAGGTAAAATATCTAATTCGAATGAAACGATATGGGAATGATGTTATCAAAAATTGAAACATGAAACAGAGGCCAAACATACAAAATAACTTCAATTTTACCCCGGAGTTCCCCTTTAATTAAAATGAGAATTTTTAAACTATATGCTTGTCTAAAAAGATACGTTTTCAAATGACCTTGAATTCATGTAATTTCTCTATCTTACGGATGTGTTTCGGAAGCGATTTCCATAGTGATGGAGCCGCAGCTGCGAACGTCCTATCACTTAGCGTCTTTCTTGTTGTTCTAGGCATATTCAATAACAGAGCCGCAGATGACCTGAGATGATACTTATTTTCATTTACAGAGATAAGATTGAAATATAGCTAGGCGAGAGACCATGCAACGCTTTAAAGGTGAAAAGACAGATCTTAAAATCAATGCGATACCTGACCGGTGACCAATGCAGATCGACTAGCACAGGAGCTCGAGTAATCTTACAGAACTTTGGTAGGCGAAATTTTATGCGGGCGGCAGCGTTCTGTACACGCTGTACGTATTTTATCCAGCTGCTTGGCCGGCAGGCCGTAAAGGAGGCTATTGCAATAGTCGATACGACTAGAAAGGAAAGCATGCACGAGTTTTTCGGTGGTTTCTTTCGATAGGTACTTGAGAGAGAGGATAAAAACAATAGAAACAGGTTGCAATGAATGTGAAAGATATTAGCACGCCATCCACTTTCTTTTGTCTTTGTCCTCTGAACCTCTCTTTCAAGCTGAATTTTAATATATCGAAAGTGGCGAATTGCCAACTCGCTTCAGCTACCTGGTTTGGCGATTTAAATTTAATGAGAATTCTACTGAATTTTGCCGACTCGCTTAACTTCAAGCGAGTTGGACAAGGAACAGTTACTGTTTTCACGGAATTTTCGGTTGTAACTCAATAAGCGAGGGGTCGAAACGACCGATATGAAATGGCTCTACTAACAAACCATAGGAAAAAAGAAAAAACAGTTCAAGCAGCCTCAACCATTTGCGGCACAAGCTATTAAAAAAAGGCCATTTTTAACCCGGAGGCCGCAGCTGCATTAATCATATATATTGAAAGCCTAAGTGTTAGTATATATATTTTTATCATGCTTTCAGATTTTTATGTCCCGCGAAACCACAACTATGAATAAATACGGCTAGCCTCGTAACTCTTGCATATGCCTAACGCCAACAGGTGCTTGTCAGGTTAACTAGATTTAAGGAGTGCATACTAATGGCTTAGCGTGACGACAAATGGTTTAGTAGAAAGCAAAATGGTTTAGTGTTGCAGCAAATGGTTTGAGCCGGAACCGCCAAAAATACAAAAGTGAAATGGACAAGTCAAGATTGAAATGGATTGGTCAATGTGGGGTCTTACGTCACAACCCATAGGTCATTCAGATAAATATTGGCGCGAATTTGCCCCAACGAGGTTGATCCTTATCCCGGTAAGAATCCTTCTTTGTTTTTGCCTAGTTTAGCTGGATTGGTAATTTTTCTACTCTGATCATTTTGCCGTGATATCAGCAAGTTATATACATGAATGTGGATCAAAGCAAAGTAAGCACAGGAAACATGGGCAGGCCGTGTTTTTCTTTGTCTTCAACTGTACGCTAGTTAGCCACTGACAATCAGTTTCTGAAAATGTGAGTTTCTTTAGAAACCTGAGCATATTTCTCTCTAACGTTTCAAGCCTTTCCTTGAACCTCTGAGTTAAAGTTAAATACACTTGCAAAATGATCAGAGTAGAAAAATTACCAATCCAGCTAAACTAGGCAAAAACAAAGAAGGATTCTTACCGGAATAAGGATCAATGAGTCGAGTAAACGAGGCGGTACTGGTAGGAATAACCTGTTCCCGATCCGACTTGTGCACTTCGCGGTACGAACCTCGTTGGGGCAAATTCGCGCCATCTGAATGACGTATGGGTTGTGACGTAAGACCCCACATTTCAATCTTGACTTGTCCATTTCACTTTTGTATTTTTGGCGGTTCCGGCACAAACCATTTGCTGCAACACTAAACCATTTCGCTTTCTACTAAACCATTTGTCGTCACGCTAAGCCATTTGGGGTAACGCTAAACCGTTTGACATTATGGTAAACCGATCAATGTTATGCTAGACCATTGCGGTTCACGATTAACCATTTGCAGATAAAATAAGCCATTTCAAACTACTCTGAACCGTTTGTCACATCACTGAACCAATGCACGGTAAGCTGGACCGTTTGCCGTTTCACTGCAAATCATGTCAAAGCATAGGCAGCCCAAGTTCGCGTCACTAGCAGGGGCGGATCTAGCATTTTTTGAAAGTGGGGGCCGAACAAGAATACTAATCAGCGCGCGTTAGCGTGCCTCAGTA
>OX421453.1:32607486-32617486 GCA_949126865.1 Montipora capitata
TATGTCGGAGATTTATATACTTGGGGATGGAAGCAGAATAATTGGATCTCAGTTATTCATTATGCCTTCCACTTTTTCCGAGTTATTCATTACTCAATGATGAAATTATGTTCGTATTAATTTTTCCGTATTCGTATTCTTTAACGGAAACCGTATATAAAATTCTTTTTGCCGAATGATTGAACGCTAAATATTCCTCATTCATTTTCTTTTTGAGCCGTTATTCATTATTTATTAGTCCGCTCCCACCTTCGACTTAAACATCTCCAATTGACTGTTATGATGTCAGAAGACTGACAAATAGTAGATTACTTGGCTTAATTCAGGTGGCTGGCTACTGGTTACAAGCATTCTGATAGATTCAATACCACCAAATATGCCAATCCAAACAACGTAATAATAATAATAATAATAATAATAATAATAATAATAATAATAATAATAATAATAATAATAATAATAATAATAATAATAATAATAATAATAATAATAATAATAGCAGTATAGGTAGGTAATAATAATAGTATAGGTAAGTATAGGTAATCGCATGGGGCCGAGTAAAATTAAGGATTAATATCACGCGTGTTTTCAGAAGTTGCTGAAATTGCCCGAGTCGCGCAGCGACGAGGGCAATTCTAGCTACAAGATGTCATGGTAAACTGAAAGCCCTTGACGGAAGGAACCATTTTGTTTTTCAACCACACAACCCCGCTACGCCATGTAAGTCGATCCAAGTTTTAAGCTTTTCATGAAAAAAATATTTTGCCCTTCTTCTTGTCACTCGAAAATTCAAATTCTAGATCATCTTTTAAAGCCAGTTCTTAATCTTTATGCCTTTTTGGCGAATGCAGCGCGAATTAAAAGAAAAACTTCAATGAAGACGAAGTTGTTTTGCTCAAACAGAAGAAACCAACTGAAAGTGGAAGAGGTACGTTCAGCCAATCAGGAGCGAGAATTTTTTGCGCTCGACCAATCATGAGCGAGTAATTTTGCCCTCTTCTCAAGTAAAATTAAGAAAAAATGCCCTCTTCATTGACCAAGCAGTATTCAGTAATTTTGCCCTGTATGTTATCATAGTAATAATAATAATAATAATAATAATAATAATAATAATAATAATAATAATAATAATAATAATAATAATAATAATAATAATGATAATACGAGAATCCTGGAAGCAGAAACAGAGAAAATTGGCCGTTATCAAGACCTGAAATATGAATTGGAACGAACTTGGAACTGTAAAGAAGTTAAAGTTATACCTATTGTGATTGGATCGCTTGGGACAATCTCTAAAACATTCGACTCTTGGCTAACTAACTCTTGGCTAACTCTTGGCTTGGGACAATCTCTAAAACATTCGACTCTTGGCTAACTAAAGTTAGCGAGAAAATTCATTTTGGAACGCTACAAAAAGCTTGTCTCCTATAATAATAATAATAATAATAATAATAATAATAATAATAATAATAATAATAATAATAATAATAATAATAGTAATAATATCATGGGTGACAAATTACGCCTTAATTTTGGCGCGAAATTTCAGCGTTAATTTATAATTTCACATGTGAAATTACAAAATTGCCATGGTAACATCTCTTCTCAATCAGAGCCAAGATGGCGTCGAGATTTAAGACAGTGACCATCAGTGAAGAAGTTACGACATTAAAAGAAGCGGCAGAAAATTTAAATACGCGAAAGAGCACAATTAACTGGGTGAGGGTTTTGGAGAAGTGGTGTGACGAAAATAGCCTTGAGAAAAACCTGGAGATGATTCTTCCCGAGCAGTTGGATAAAGTACTCGAGCGATTTACGGTTGTAAGCGTAATTTGTCACCCAAGACATTAAAAGGTAATCAAATGGTTTTCTCGTGAAATTAGGATATAATTTCACATGCGTTTTGTCAAAATTCTGATAATTTCCTTCGCCTAAAGGCTCGGGAAATCATCAGAATTTTGACAAAACGCGCGTGAAATTATTTCCTAATTTCACTCGTCGCCATTTGATTACACATACT
Source organism: Montipora capitata (assembly GCA_949126865.1). Lineage (NCBI taxonomy): Eukaryota > Metazoa > Cnidaria > Anthozoa > Scleractinia > Acroporidae > Montipora > Montipora capitata. The sequence continues at coordinate 32,609,507 of OX421453.1, forward strand.
ACTACTACTACTACTACTACTACTAATAATAATAATAATAATAATAATAATAATAATAATAATAATAATAATAATAATAATAATAATAATAATAATAATAATAATAATTCAAAACTACAAAAGGTCATCTATAAAAATCACAATATCTTCCAAATAGATATATCATATAGTACTTAAAGAAACCTATTTACAATTAATTAAGAATGCGCAGTAAAAAAAAAAAAAATATATATATATATATATATACAAAGTTCTTTGGGCTGTCTGAGCCAACGGAGATAGTGGCGTTTCAAAAGGATCCTTTAGAGATTCCCAGTCAAAGCCTCGACATATGAATTTATATAAAGTTAAAAGAGTCAGAGGACGGACAACTTTTGGAAGCTAAAAAGTAAAATATATTAAAAAACGTTTCGGTCTTAGACCTTCATCAGTATACAGAATGTGGATAATAATTAGGTTTAAGAGCTTATATATGGTTTACAAGGAATTTTCGGTATGTTACAAAACTTAACAACAATACAAGTAAAAAATCATTACAAACAAAACAAAACAAAAGAAGTAATTCTATTCCGAAAGGTACTATGTAATAACAGCGAGAACTAAAACTATCATTAAAGTAAAGAATTCATGTGCTACATTGAGTTGTGAAGTTATATGGTTCGTTAAGCTTGCAAACTAGTACGACTCAAGTGGTCGGTTGGTTGTAGGTGATTCTGTTCCTGGAGTGGAATTCTTGCCTTTTGTTAAGGCCAAAAGGTGCTAATGAGAAAAGTTGCGCACTCCAGTACGCTTCCTTCGTGATCAAAAGTTTATCCAAAATCTCAGTGCAGTTGGTAGCAGACACCTGATCGATACACTGGAAAGAAAAGTCGTTAAGGGCATGCGGACTATTGTTATAATGTACCGCGACCTCACAGGTTTTCTTGTTCGTTACCATTGATGATTTATGATTACGGAATCTAACTTTGAATTGTGTTGCCGTTGAACCAACATATTGCAAGCGACATTTGTTGCAGGATGCAAGATAAATTACATTTTTAGAATCACACGACAGTCTTGGTTTAATAGAGTATTTTCTATTGGTTTGGAAACTCTGAAAAAGCGAAAGGCGATTCCATACGGAGTGGCCTTGAGATTACGTAGGAATTGCTCAAATCAGAATTTTTTAGAGACGCGAATGCTGGAATATGAAAGGTACCTTGTTAATCAAGGCTACCCGAAAACACTCGTTAAGAGGCAATTCCTTAAAGCCTCGGCCATTCCTAGAGATCATCTGCTTTTGCCCCGAACCAGGGATAACAGAAAACTGTTTCCGTTAGTGATGACCTTCAATCCTCACCTACTTAACATAGGGTACGTCATTAGGAAGCATTTGCACCTATTACAATCTAATCCCAAATTAAGAGAATTTTTTCCATCTAATTCAATTATTCCCTCGTTTCGTAGAACAAAAAACTTGAAAGAAATTTTGGCGCCATCGAAATACAGAACGAGAGTAGAACAAGAAACCAATGAAACAGGTGGTTGCATTAAATGCAAACGTAGTAGATGTGATCTTTGCAAAAACTTTTTGATAGAATCAAATTTTTTTCAGAGTTTCCAAACCAATAGAAAATACTTTATTAAACCAAGACTGTCGTGTGATTCTAAAAATGTAATTTATCTTGCATCCTGCAACAAATGTCGCTTGCAATATGTTGGTTCAACGGCAACACAATTCAAAGTTAGATTCCGTAATCATAAATCATCAATGGTAACGAACAAGAAAACCTGTGAGGTCGCGGTACATTATAACAATAGTCCGCATGCCCTTAACGACTTTTCTTTCCAGTGTATCGATCAGGTGTCTGCTACCAACTGCACTGAGATTTTGGATAAACTTTTGATCACGAAGGAAGCGTACTGGAGTGCGCAACTTTTCTCATTAGCACCTTTTGGCCTTAACAAAAGGCAAGAATTCCACTCCAGGAACAGAATCACCTACAACCAACCGACCACTTGAGTCGTACTAGTTTGCAAGCTTAACGAACCATATAACTTCACAACTCAATGTAGCACATGAATTCTTTACTTTAATGATAGTTTTTGTTCTCGCTGTTATTACATAGTACCTTTCGGAATAGAATTATTTCTTTTGTTTTGTTTTGTTTGTAATGAGTATTGTTGTTAAGTTTTGTAACATACCGAAAATTCCTTGTAAACCATATATATGTATATATATATATATATATAAAAGACTGAAAAAGAAAATGTTAACAGACAAAACAATTTAAAACGTATGGATCCCTAAATGTCTCTTTAAAAACGTCAATAAATAGCTCCTTCAGTGTTTTCAATTTCTATATCAGTATTTCGAAAGTCACATGATTTCCTTACAGTGGATCTAGTTCCTCTGAGACAGATTAATGCGGAGCTGAGAAGTGCAAAGGAGGTTCTTGCTCGTATCCATGACATTGTTTTGGCGTAGTTCTCTCCTTCCTTGATAGCAATCAACTCTGCCAGTCTACTGTGATAGTTCAAGCACTCCTCTCTCATTCACCAGTTGTTGTAAAAATCAGAGGGGTAAATGTTTCATGATCTATATATCGAGCACTCTACTTGAGTATTGACGCTTTTTCTCATTCTCGTATAGACGATATATTTGCGGGTCGAGGTCCCTATAGGTATCAGCATTCGGGTGACAAACCTGACATAAAAAAAAAGCTGATCGCTGGGGCTCCCAAAAAACACGTGCATGTATATCCAGTCTTGCATCCTGCGCTTTATTCGACCTTCGTGTCAACTGCTCTCCTTCAACATCTCGGAGTACCGGTTCAGTAGCTACATCTTTACATCTTTACAAACCATGTTCAGGAGCTCTGCTTTCAGGTCCCGGAGCTTGTTATGTAGTTTCGCCCACACTATTTTGGTGCTGATTACCGCTCTTTCTACGCATCATCGCCAAACTTTGGGAAATATCATTTCAATCGATCGTGAATTTGCTTGGGGTAAGCTTGGGTTATTATACGTAATTAGGTTCCATGCTCAACGAAGCGAGTTGGGCCTTATGAGTGCTGTGGATTAAATTCTCAAAAATAATATCAACTTCGAGTTTGTTTTCATTTACCGTGGCAGTTAAGTCTTACTTGTAGTCTTTTACACAACAAGAAACACGTGTTGTTATCGCCGTTTGCCCCCCCTCTTTCAACATTGATGGGTATGTGCGTGCGCACTAATCGCTCTCTCTATGACGTGTTCATGTCCGTATCCATAACCCGAAGGGGAGGTGGGAAGGGGGGGGGGGTTACTCTCTTATATACGCTATATAGGTATGTGCCGCCCGATTGGTAGGGTTTTTAGATGTGCTCAGTCCTTAAATTAGGTCAGTCCTTTTTGGTATAATTGTGATCCTTAGATATTCCTTAGATATTCCTTAGATATGGTCACTAAATTGCAGTATCCACCCCAACACAAAAAACAAAACAAAAAAGATATGGTCTATTACAACTGTACTGCACGCCTGACTACACGTTTTCAAGTTTAACACAGCGATGTTAAGAGACGTTTATAGCTTGTACTGCCGTACGTGCGCTCCTCACACCCTTTTAAAATAGGGTGCCATTTTTTGGTTTTTGGCCTTAAAAATAAAAGGGTATCAAATCACGATTTTCTACCTTTAAGTAGGGTCAGGGTTTGAAAACCTTGGCGGCAAACACCTATCCTAAATTGACCTAAAATTGACGAACGAAAGAACTTGAATAATTATTAGCTGCCTTTATGGTGAATGATATTAGAAAGTTAATCACTTGTTACCAGATTTTCTCAACTGAGACGACACTGATCTTCATGAACAAAAAAAAGTCCAACAAATAATAGGTTTGTCAGATATTGTTTCTTGTCAACACTTACAAGGAAGGAGGGGAGAGCTAAGAGGTAGGGACTGGGGGAGGGGGGGCACTATTTTCCTATAGTGTTGTTTCCTCCTAAACCTCTTTCCCCTCCCGTCACATTTCCGTGATCCATACCAAAACATAGCCCACCCCCCAACACTTTCAAACGTACTCCGCGGCTCCTGACTTAGCGCTCACTCTTTGGAAACTGAAAAATCTCGCGTCATCTTTCAAGGGAAAACTACGCCTACATAGAGCTTAATCCTTTTTTAGAAATTTTATCTTGAATTTAAAAACAATATATTATAACTTCACTTTGAACAAAGCTGTGATCAATTTTTTTCGCCAACTATATTTAAGTTAAATTTCACATGCATACATCGCTTTCTGTCTGATCATGGTGCTGTTCACTGTACTATCAATTCTAACAGACCAGATATAACAGTGAAGACAGTATCGTATAGGAAGTTGAAATCCATCGATATGAAGGCGTTTCAATTAGCTATAGCCGATTCCGATTTATGTCTGGATCCACCTGATAATCCTGAAGATCTAGCGATGTGCTACAACAATACATTAAAAAAGATCCTCGATGATCATTCACCGCTTGTAACACGCGTCCCATGGATTACCGAAGAAATAAGAGCTTCAAAACATGAAAGGAGAAGAGCAGAGGAAAAATGGAGAAGATCCAAGTCTGAAATAGACTTTGCTGAATTCAAAAAGGAAATGAACTTAACAACAGCATTGATGGATAAAGCACGGGAAGACTTCTATGCAGACTTTATTGCTGAAAATAGTCACGATCAGGGTAAACTATTTCGTGCTACGCGTAGTCTCCTGAAGAAAGAAACATCTGATAAATTGCCAGCATCTATTGATGCACAAGGTTTTGTTGATGACTTAGGATCCTTCTTTGTTCAAAAGATAGTCGATATTCGTGCTCGACTGGACACTGAAGAAACTTCCGTCAGTTCAAGCTCTAATCCTGAAGTGTCTACACTCCCACCTGAGACCATGGAAGAGTTCAAAGAACTTACAGAGGACGATGTTAAATCTCTCATACAACGTTCATCTTCAAAATCTTGCTCCTTAGATCCAATACCAGCTAAGCTACTCCCTCAGTGTGATGTATTGTTACCCGTCATCACGTCTTTAGTCAACATGTCTCTGAGGACGGGGGTTGTTCCTCGAGTATGGAAAGAAGCACTAATTACGCCATTACTGAAGAAGCCTGGGGCTGATATGCACGCTCCTGAGAACTTTAGACCAGTTAGTAACCTGTCAAAAATGTCAAAACTAACTGAGACAGCTGTTTGTCATCAAATACAAAATCATCTCCTCGAACATAACATCTACCCAGACCAACAATCAGCCTACAGAAAAAAATTCAGCACAGAAACTCTTCTACTGAAAGTAAAAAATGACCTCCTCATGAATATGAATTAACAACATGTGACTCTATTAGTACTATTAGACTTGAGTGCCGCATTCGACACTATAGACCATAAAATGTTGATTGATCGCCTTAAAACCAGATGTGGAATCACAAATGTACCTTTACGATAGTTTGAATCCTACCTAGAGAATAGATCTCAACGAGTCGTCGTTAATGGAGCTGAATCACGTTCTTTTGACTTACAGTTCGGTTTGGCACAAGGGAGCTGTCTTGGTCCTCTGCTATTTACAATTTATACTGGAGAATTATCTGATATCATTAAACCCCACCTACCAATCTGTTATGTGCTATGCTGATGATACTCAACTTTATGTATCTTTTAGTCCCAAGGACAATTGTGGAGAGGTTGAGGCCATAGCGGCTATGGAAAGATGCATTAAAGATATACAGAAATGGATGAAGGAGTCCAAACTACAACTTAACACTGACAAGACGGAGCTGCTATTAATTGGCACGAAGCAACAACTTCAGAAAATAAATATGTCCACATTATGTGTTGGTAACGACTTGATAAAGCCTAGCAAAGAAGTCAAGAACTTGAGGGTCTGGCTAGACCCATCCTTAACAATGAACACTCATATCAATAAGACTTGTAGTATTGCATTTTATCATTTGTATAATCTTCGTAGAATACGAAAATATTTATCACAAGAATCGGTAGAAATTATTATCCATATATTAATTTACAGTAGAATTGACTACTGTAATAGTCTATATCTAGGTTTACCTGATTATCAAATCCAAAAAAATTCAAAGAGTACAGAATGCCGCAGCTAGGCTTGCATATAATGCCGGTAAATATTGTCACATAATACCTTTACTGTTTAAACTTCATTGGCTGCCTATTCGTGAACGCATATTATTTAAGATTCTTTTAATTACGTATAAGGCTGTTCATGGGCATGTCCCTAATTATATCAAAGAGTTAATTAAATTTAAGAAGCCTGGAAAATACAACCTTAGGTCAAATAGTGACAATTTATTATTAGAAATAGAAAAATTGAAAACATATACTACTCTTGGAGACCGCGCATTTCAAGTCGCCGCTCCAAAACTATGGAATAACCTAACATTTAATATTAGAAGTTCATTATTTTTACCACTTAAGACGTATCTTTTTAGAGAAGCATTTTCTTAAATATTTTAATTGCTTACACGACGTATACAATTCTTCTTTAGATATTAAGGCCAGTTTTTATTTTTTTATGTTATTCATATAATTTTAATTGTTATTAGTAATTAGTTATTAGTCATTATTAGTTACTAGTTATATTATATATTTGTAATTAGTTTTTTTTTTTTTTTTTTTTATGGATTTAGTTCCGCGCAGGTGAAAATGTAAATTGATACTTGCGCGTTATAAGTAAATAAATTATTATAATTATTATTATTACATACAAGCATAAATACTGAATTGATAGCCCCCTGTAGGGGTTTTTCAGGGTCAATTACATGCACACAAAAACAGAACAGAACGACAACAACAAAAACAACAGCATTCCAGAGGCAAACCAGTTGACTACTTACAAGTGCAGGCCAGAATGGAACAAGGGACTACCAGGATCAAATTCAACTAGTGTGCAAAATGGGACTTGAACCCGAGATCCCCGGATCACAATTGTCAAGGCAAGTGCCCTAATTATAACCACTGGGCCAACTGACTGCCTCATTTTACTCTAGCTTATCACTTGCTCATCTTTTGTGAAATAAAATTCAGCATCAATGCATACGAACATCTGGAGCCTTTCCAACCTCATCACTGCTAAGGCAAATAAAGTTCTGCAAAATGACACCTGCTAAGAGAGATTGCTTTAATCAATAAAAGACATCTGTTTTAACGACGAACATAATAGTTTATGCGCAAGCGATTGAGTGCAGGCTTACTTATTAAGCGTATCTTAAAGAGCGAAAAACGAGGTATGTAATCGTTTAAAACAAAACAACTGTTAAGATTAAATACTAAACGAGAGAAATTGCTGCATCCATAATTACGGACCCTGGAATTTGTATCGAAGAGGTTTTATTAAGCCAACAAGGTTAGTAAGGCCGTCCGCTTTTGTATTTGTTAACAGTTGTCCGAACGACCCATATTTTTGAGTTTTCAACAAAAAAAAGGAAAGATCAGAGGAAAGGTAATGGCTTAGTGAAACATTTAACTAATTTATTCGGAAATATTCACATTATTTTTGCCCATGCAGCTTTCAATTCAGTTTCAACTACAACGCTGGAGTAAACGTGACAACCTTCCATAGGAGAGGCTCTCGATTCTTCGTGCAACTCGAAACTGTTTTCTTAGATTGGTTCTTGGTTTCTTGTTATTTTTCTTTATTCAGTCCGACCGACCATTTATGAATGAACTACTTGGTGAACATTTAAGTCCTAAAAATACACGAGCCGAAGGTGCTGCTTTTTCCGTGACAGATGCAATTCGCTAAGTTCTCTATTTTCTTGACATGGGTACAATAAACCAAAATCCTGTGCGGCAATACACGAGTGCTTAAAAACTCTGTGGAATTAGCACGTTTATTTGTACAGAGCAGTAGAGAATGTAGTTACTCAGTGATCTTTTGGTGGCTTATGGATGAGCATGTGAAAATTTAGAGTATTTAGCTCCCGTTTTACCACTTAAGCAGTGGCCAGGAAGGGTAATGA
>OX421453.1:32624986-32637486 GCA_949126865.1 Montipora capitata
AAATATGATATGACTCCTGGGTTCAAACCATTTACGACAAATAAAAATTGTCACATAACAATTGCTCATGTAAACGGGCCATACAACATTGTGCAACAAATGTGGAACGGTGTCATCTGTTTCATGTGCTGGAAAACAACTGATTTACGCCGTTCAAGTAATGGCAACTCGTTTAGCGGAGTAGAGCTCTTTTTCCTTTTTTGCGTATTTTGCGAAAAAAACATTGCATGGGAAACTATTCATTCGAGTTATTTTCCTCAGAAGTTCGAAACCAAAGTCGAAGCTGAAGATGAAGCCGAAGTCGCCGAATTTGAGCTAGATGTCAATCTCTGAGACAAAGCCGAAATAAGCCAGTTTCTAGTCTAATGGTTGGGTTGGATCGAACATGCAAGGGAAGCTAATGCGGGGAAACCTTTTCACATGCAAATTATTTTCCCCGCATTAGCCTCCATATCATGCTAGAACCAGTCTAACCGTGAGAATACGAAACTGGTCTATTAAAGTTAGAGAACTAACGATCCCTGTATCTTTCAATTCCAGTCCCCTTGGGTTCTATCCCTGAACTGGCAGCCGTGTCTTGCCAAGAAATAAAAGCGAGCGAAGGTCAAGTTGTCAGCGCCAAGTACTGGCTGTCGACTATAAAACCGGGTACGGCGGTATTCGCGTATTGCGACATGAAAACTGGAGGTGGGTTGTGTTGCACTCTCCACGAGCTTTTGTCCTGTTCTCTTCCCTTTTTCCATATCTGTCCCGCTCTTATTCTCGTCATAAGATTTTTGCTTTTCCTTCCTTTTCCATTTTGTCATCCTCGTTTCCATGAGTATTATCATAATTCTCTCCTGCCTCGATATGGTGCTTTATCGGTATCAAAATTCAAAGGCGTCGATTTTCTTTGAATTCTTGATTTTGCCCATATAGATTTGGTATTTATGAACATCTCGCACCAAAGATGCAACATCCATCAAAACTTTGAATTCATCGATCTTTTGAATGAATCGAGACTCTAGTAACCTAGACAAACAAATTTTGGTAGCAAAATACGTTAATTAATGTTTTAAGAATTGCCATGTTACGGCCAAGACATTAGAGAGATTTGCTATCACGTTTACATGAAACGGCAAACGTCGGCTTGCCGTTTCACGTTTCACGTAAAACGGAATGAGGCTTGTGACTTAGGCTTCGCGTGACCCAAGGCAAGTCTGAAAGGCCTCTGTTAACCTCGAGTATTTAGATACTGACAAAAAACAAAAACAACAACAAAAACTCGGGAGTCTTTTTAAACATTGCTGGTAGAAAAAGACGCTATATAAAATGATAATCCTTACCCGTCACATTTTGCGAATTTCGATGAAGCTGCTTTGTCAGTAAACAGAGAGCGAACGTGAATTCCCGAAGAAAATTGCGAGGAGTCAGCTATGAACGATCTATATTTTTCCTTGTTTGACTTACCGGAAAATGCTTTTTGGGTTCTTGTTTCCACAAAAAACTTGTTTTGTAGAAGAAAAACCAGGAGAAATTCCGCGCATTCAGCAAACGCGAAAATACTTTCTTTCAAGTAGAAACGGTAAGCAGCAACCGGCAGACATGACAAACGGCGGGAAAATCATGGTCATGTGGTCCCTTTGCCGTGCGTGTTTCGCGTAAACGTCATGCTAGATCGCTCTGTTACCTTGGAACGACTAACCGTCTCGGTTAACTTGTGCTATTTTCAGGAAGCGATAAAGAAAACATTGTTATTACATTTGACTGAATAAAGTTGCAGCTGAAGTTGAGATTGATGTTTGGTATGAGATGGTCGTCATCATCATCATCATCATCATCTTCCTCTGGTCTTTCCCATATCCTTCCTTTTCATGCACCCTATATTTTTTCCCTGCAGATTCATCCTCCTTTTCAGCATTCCAATTTTCACATTCCTCAGCCTGCCTCTGTTTGCTTTTACCATTTATGACATCTTTTCCAATTCCGCGCCCTAATCGTAAGAGCTTTGGGAAGTGGCAACCAATGGGCCTTTTCCGAGTTTGTCTGCCTCCTCTTCAAAGCGAGTCTAAGTGCCAAGTTTTTGTGGTGGTAATTAGTTCTACTTTACATATGAATGAAAACTAATTTTCATAAGAAAAACTTCGAACTTGGACTTGCTCTGAAGAGGAGGTAGACATGAACTCGGAAATGGCCTATTGGGCTGAGGAGGAGAGGGAACTGTTGTCAATTTTTTTTTTCTTTTGCTTTTTCCTCAAGATGTCGACGAATGTACAGCTTCATCCCCCGTTTGTGATGCTCACGCATTCTGCAACAACTCAATTGGCTCTTACAACTGCACTTGCAAGCCAGGATACTTTGGCGACGGAAAAACTTGTAAAGGTGAGAAAAAAGCGACAGACTACAAGTTAAATCATAAAATTCATCACACAATTTACTGAAAAAACCAAGTGCATAAATACAACACTTAAAGCATTAAAATCGACTTTCAAGAAACAGAATTGTTTAAACGTGTTACAGAATCTACACGATTTGAAAACGATGGTGGGTTCGGAAAAGAGTACATGCATTCTGCTGGTAAAACGAGTACATTTTCTTCTAGGGAAGCCATTCAGTAGAAGCCCAGTAATATTCCGCCTCCGTATTTTTGTTATATCTGAAATCTGAGAAATGTAAGTCCTTTTGTGCCATCCCACTAACTAGTTAAAACAACTTTGATGAGGTGATTGACTCACGCTTACGATTAGCATTGTTACTACATTTTAAGGTTCCATTTATGGCAGGAGAATTCCATTCGTTTTACTAATGGTGTTACAACAACATAACAACAGTCCTACTGTGAAGTTCAGGAAATAATGTTGTTTCATAAGAGGATTTATCGTCACACACAACGATATAATCATCATCATCGATAATTATCATTCCCATCACCACCATCACCATCGTCCCTACCATCATCATCGATCATCATCATCACCATCACCATCATTGATCATCATAATTCCCCATCACCACCATCACCATCACCATCACCATCACCATCACCATCACAATCACAATCACCATCATCATCGCTCATCATCATCACCATCATCGGTCGTCACAATCAGATACAATAGTACCACTTATCCTCCACAATTTGAAACCTTCTTCTTCTTCTGACTAAAATTGACTTTGTCTTTTGCTGTAGACGCTGATGAATGTACCGCGGCTTCGCCGTCTATTTGTCAAGCTAATGTCTTATGTACCAATACTCTTGGCTCTTACAACTGTACTTGCAAGCCAGGATACATTGGAGACGGAAAAACATGCAGAGGTAACAATTAACAATTAACAATTACTGGACGAGGTTGAGCATGATAGCAATTAACTGAGGCCAAAGTTTGTGTTATCTGCCAAAGCCGAAGGCTGAGGCGGATCGCATAAACTGAGACCTTGACCATTACCGCTATCATGCGAAAACCGAACCATTATGCATATTCCTGAGCAGCACTTGTAAACACAAGAGGACTGACTCATCCATTTCTTTGGATGAGCGGCAAATCAAAGAATGTTTCTACAGTTGGCAGAGTCTTCTTTCCTTTTCTCTGCTGGTTAGTGTTTTAGGTGACGTCACTTCTTCGTGAATAAAACTTATGTCTGTAGGTATGACGTCAATTCTACATACAAAATCTATTGTCTGTAGGTATGACGTAAGAGAAACAGAGCAAGCAAGAATTATTGCTGCGTGCATATAGCCAATCAAAATAGAGCTGGTGACACCAATGTATAATAAAGAACATTAGTTGCAGGTCATCTCCGTTTAAAGCGCTGTCCTAAATCTTAGCTCCATGGCGCGACAACTGATAATCCTAAAAATCAGATTTTGTTATTTCAGGGAGCTGCCTCGACTGTCAGCAGCCACGAAAACCTTCTTCCTCACTTCCTCCAGATTTTTGCATTGTAAACAGAAAAAAATGCTATGAAAACATGGTTGTTTCTAATTTTTGCCTGCGTTGCTATGTAACACCACGCGTTGCTACGAGTGCGACATCGGTCAGCCTCATTTTAAAGTCGCAATTCCTCACTGAATACCTCGTCTTGATAGCCAATCAGATGGCGAGAATTCCCCTAGGAATGCGATTCTGTACCAAATTGAAAAAGTAGCTTTGACATCGTAGACTTGAATGAGCCAGCTCTTGGTTGTGTTTCAAATTGAGATTAGATGGTGGTAAGACCTTCACAATACCTGAGATCACACCAGAAAAGTTGCTTATATAATAGGAAGAATATCTATAAGCAAGGGCACGGGTTATGATGAACTGTTCACAAGGTTTCTTAGGTTGTCAATCTCTCCTGAGAAATAGAAATGTCTCAGATGACACCTCTACTTAAAGGAGGATCATTGAACTGAGGCAAACACCTATCGTCCAAAGAGCGTGTGATAACAAGTTCATAACTTCAAACAATTACTACCTTTTATTGTCATCGTCATCAAGTTGTCCATGGTACTGTCACAGCCATCTCTCAATGTCATTGTCAGGCATTGACATTGCCACAGCCATTGCCATTAAAATTATCAATGATTGACATTGTTATTGTCATGATCAATGTCGTTGTCATCACCACTGTCACTGCCATTGTCAGTGCTGTCACAGTCATAGCGATTGCCATTGCCCATGCGATTGTGATGAGTGTCGTCTATGTGATTGCCATTGTTTTTTCATAATCAATGTCATTGCCACTGCCATTGTTAATGGTACTCGCACTGACATTTCTCTCTGTCGGAGTCACAGTCATTGCCGTAGCCCCTGTCAATGTCATTGTTATTGTCATGAGCAATGCCATTGTCATTGTCCCAGTGACACAGTCACTGTCATTGTCATTGACAATGCCATTTTTTATCATCGTCGTCAATGTGATTCCCATTGTTATTTGCATGATCCTTTTCATTGTCATTGTCACAGTCACAGTCATTATCAACGTCATTGCCATTGTTGTCTCGATCAATGTCATTGTCACAGTCATTGCCATTGACAATGCCATTATCATTGTGATTACCGTTGGCAATGTGATTCCCATTGTTATTAGCATGATCCATGTCATTTTTATTGTCACACTCACAGTCATTATCAACGTTCATTGCCATTGCTGTTGTCACTCTCACAATTGGATGGTAAAACATTTGCCTTAAGCTCCATGGGTATCAACGTGAGTCGCCAGGAGGAAGAGGGGATACCTTGGCGGTGGTTCGTTGAATAATTAGTTTGTTCTTTTTTTTTATTATGCAGCATATAGCGCTTTGTTCACAACTCTTGGTGCAACTGGAAGACTGGGTCCAACTTCACTTGGCCGTTTTTACAGAAACAAAGACCATGACGGTCAAGTTACAGTGGTCAGCTGTATACAGCGATGGACAGTTCCGTACACTGGTGACTACCGAATTGAAGCAATTGGAGCTGCCGGGGGGTACGATTCATACAGCAATAGTCAACAGTATCGGGGAAGAGGAGCCAGGATGATAGGAACTTTCAGCTTAATAAAAGGCGAGACCATTCAGATACTCGTTGGTCAAGAAGGTGGTATTAACTACCACAGATCGACCTCAGGGGGTGGTGGAGGTACGTTTGTAGTCAGAGGAACGAACACACCTTTGATAGCAGCTGGAGGGGGAGGGGGCGTCGAAACTGTGACTTCAAGGCATTCAGGATGTGATACATCTACGACAACATCAGGTAACACTGGGTACCAGTCCTGGATAGGAGGAAGTGGTGGACACGGTGCTGATACTGCTGACAGTAGTAACTCAGGTAAATGCAAATTGCAATGTACTCAGGTGGATGCCAAATGATCTCACAATGATAATAGAATACCAATACCCAATATTAATAAGAGCTTTTTTATCAAGAACGCGGACTGATTGACAAACTAAGTTACGGATAGTGTAGCACTCAACATTTAGTCAGAGCCACTTAAAGGCTTCAGAATAGCTTTTCCGAAGCGTGTTGGTTTTTCCCACAGTCATCGAATTATGTCGGTGTTAAATCTCTTTCCTTTGAGCCATCTTAAAAGAACCAGAAAATTTAAACATTGTCAAATTTGAGCGAAAAAAGATCCAAAATTCCAAAATATACACAAGGTGTATTTAATCTCACACCCCATGGTGTGCTTCTTCAGCAGTGAAGTGAAACAACGAAAACGTGTTTAAAAACAAAATCCGCTCAATACTGGTCAAATACTCTTGATGGTTTTTGCAGGTGGCGTCGGCGGGGGAATTTATTCCAGCGGAAGAAGTTCAACTCACTTTGGTGGTACAAAGGGAACTGGTGGAGAAGGAGGCAAAGGATTTCTTCAGGGAGGAGACGGTGGAAGAGGATACCAAAACAATGTCTTTGGAGGATTTGGAGGGGGTGGTGGGGCTTATGGAGATGGAGGTGGTGGGGGAGGTGGTGGAGGTTACTCTGGGGGAGGTAGCGGAGAAAACCAATCCAACTCCTGTGGGGGTGGGGGAGGATCTTACAATGCTGGGAAAAATCAAGCGAATGATTGTTGTTTCAATACTAGCGGATACGATCGGGTGATAATCACATTTGTCTAAAACAACGAGCTGAACCATCGCCTTCACTAATTCAATACCTTCCTATTTCTGCTGTCGGTTTTCATTAGCTTTCTCTGGCTAAAAGACAACTGTTTTGAGGTTGGTTTTCAATGATGACGATGCATGCGTCACCCTTTGACTCCCAAAGGTGATTGATATAAATTTTCTTCTCACAAGCAAAATACATTGTTAAGCAGACTGGTGGTGGGAATAAAGAAATTTATGACCTGGGTTTTTTGGTCTAGATATATCTTCAAATTCACATACCTGGCATAAAAAGTAATCTAAGGCAGTCAGTATGGAGAATTGGCATTCACGTCTTGGGAGTGAAAGGGATATACTATTAACAAGAGGTGCGTATGATCAAGACGCTACTAAGTTTGCCTATGTTGCTTTGTACTTATGCTTGCGTTGCTGGTGGAAACTCCGGAGTTTGTTGAAGTGCTACTACAAAAAATCACTTCCTTTTTTCCTTCAGATTTTGAAAGTGTGATTGCTTAGCACTTGACTGGCAAAACTTCGAGCTTTGATTTTTATTCAAAGGCTGTTTACTTTGGGTGTAAGTTTTGGATTTCATGGTCGGCCATTACTCACGTTCCAAACCATGACCGATTGGACCACCTTCTGAGTCAGAAGGTTGGATCTAGGGAAAAGTGGCGTTATTGACTTACCAGCTTAAAATTTCAGCGTGTAAACGAGGAGCTTAAAATATGTGCAAAAACACGAGTATAAAAGTCTGAAAGCCCGAAACTCCCGTATTGCATATTAATTCAGCGGCGTACACACACGTTGCATTCTTTACTATTGAGTCTCTAACGTCATCTTCTCCTCGATCTAGCCTGCAAACGCAGACGTATTTCCGGCGCTCGTTTCTCTCCCCCGAAAAATTGGGTCGGCGAAACCGAGCTTCAAAACGATTTTTGTGACGTAAAATTCTTAGCCAATCAGAATTAGGCTCATAAATCTCCAGAACCAACACGCAGGGAACACGCAAAGTACTTGCGCGTTGTCCACGTGAACACAAGTCAGATTAATGGCGGGCAATATGGAGGATATTAAAAAAGATTGTGGGATTTTCGGTATCTCAAAGTTAAGTAGCCACCAAGAGGATGCGATCAAGTATGTTGCGGCCTAGAAGAAATGCGATGTTTTCGTCAATTTACCTACACGATTTATCCAGGGGGATTAGACGACTTGCTATTAGAGGTTCGATGGTGCTAAGATCGATACATTGTGTGCACACTGAGATCTTGGTCATTGTTGCTATACACCTTATTCCAAAATGGCCGCCATTTAAATATTCTTTTGTTTTTATTCAAATAAGCCCTTGATGCCTCGTTCTTAAGCTTAAAATTCAAAAGAATATTTTATCTTGAACGAGGCAACAAAGGCCAATTTGTATCCGCTTAAATCAGCGGCCATTTTCGAATAAGGTGTATTGCCTCACATAGTTCTCGACGATGATTGTTTAATAGACTTGCTAGTAATAATTCTACGAAAACCGCTGGCATCGATCCCCAATAGACCCCCTGCTCCCTTCGTTCGCAAGGCAGCTTGCCTGACCATATCACCATTAATTTCTGAATAGAGCGTTTCTGGGGTTGCATCATCGATAAGTCCAAAGAGATGAGAGCCTAATTTGGCCGGCTGTTGATTGGGGTGTACATGTTTTTCCTTTAGCTGCGCCATTACGTCATCTGTAAGGGGTAACACACCGCCACTGGATTACTCACTCACAAACCGTAACGCTGCATTAATTTGACCCTCGAGCACAAGCTTTGCAAACACTTTCGGGTGGCGCTGAACCTTTCAGTTTTCCAATTCGACCTTGAATAATTCTGCATTCGCGCAGTAGTTTACTGATTTCACCTTCTCTCCACTGGACGAGTCGCTTAGCCAGGGCGTCTTGATGATCTTTAGCTTTGGACTTTGGCCCTGGCTTTTGTAGGCCCACAGCAAGGAGGACAAAAGCGGCTTTGAGAGACACATGACAATTATCAAAGGAGTTATTCCAGTCATTTAATGTGTGAAGTCACTTGATCTATAAAGTCTCGTCAGATTTTTCCTTATGATAACAGAAACACATTTTTTCCCATCCGACAATCTCATTGTAAGCATTAATTATGGTTGACCATGATAACACAATTGTACTTCCGTCATTTCGCTTTCCCCAATTGATCACAGATGGTTCGGTAGTGGGGAAAAAATCTGGAAGACAACCCGGCATGTAATACAACATTTCTATAGCTCCCTATCCCAGAGCTCTAAGGCGCTTTACAATAAAATGTTTAAAAAGCAAACTTAGTACTAGTAAATTAGAAATTCCAATGAATATATGTAAAATCAAAACTACAAATTAAAATAGCTTTTAAAAGATACCGGTAAGTTTTAAGATTGCTTTTAAAAGATGTAAGATTTAGACTACATTTTATATGCTAGCTCTGAAAGATTATTCCAAAGTTTAGGGGCGCAAACCGAAAAAGCACGATCACCATAAACGTATCACCATCAACGTATCGTGGAATAAATGCAAAACAGATGGTTCTCACGAAAGACACTATGGGTGAACTAAGAAGGCATCTGAAATTTACTCAACTGAGATACCACTGCAGAAAGAAAGAGGGCCTCACCTTTCACGTCTCCACAGTGTCTAACAGAGTTGGGGAAGCTGTGGCCCAATACATGAGTGGTGAGACAGACATCTAGCCTGCACCCTGTGGATCACTTTTAAGGCTCCAAGATGACAACGGACTTGGTAAGGCTTAATAATGGTAATGATAATGGGAATGACAATGGCATTTACAATAAGTAATGGTAATGGTAATATGGTAATGGTCATGGTAATGGCAATGACAATGGTTGGGATAATGGAAATGGCAACAATACTGGCAATGGGAATGGAAATGGCAATGATACTGGCAATGGTAATGTTAATGGTAATAACAATAATCATCGTCTTTTTAACGAGGGAAATGGAATAATAGCGAGTACATTGTTAGTGAGTTATCTTATATATATCCCCTAAATAAAACAAAATCAAATAAATGAAAACCAAATCTGCTGTTAGTCAGTGCCAGAATGTGATAAGAGGGAAGCACTGGAGGATCCCGGGAAAACTAACCTCTCAGAGAAGAGTCGAGAACGACAAACTCAGTCGATGTCAGTGTCGATGGATTGTTCTTGCTGTTCACTTCTTTTTGTCAGTTATATCCATTTTAATATCACTGAAAAACCATGTGGGGCTTCCAATTGTTGTTTTATTAGGCATTTTAATTTCAAAATACATTTAATTAATGTTTAGACGAATTCCTTTAAGTTCAGTTCGATTCATATTTTTGTAACGAGCTAACTGTTTGCTCAGGCATGTTGAGGCATGGTTCACTCGCTTATAGGATATAGTTACGGTAATAAAGAGAGGAAGCCATGGTTCAATGTTACTGAAACTTGGCATGCATCCTATCTTAAGGATACTTGATTGGTTGAAGCGTTCACAATGTTCAATTTCAGGTCACGTGACCTATAATTCGAAGATAACGAATAAAATCTTAACAGTGGGGAGCACAAAGTGAAATTTAAACTACTTTGTTTTGGTATCAATCTCATACTACTTGGGTACTGTTTATGAATTATAAATTCGCCTTTTAAGCTAAACCATTTAGACTAATTATTACGTAATTTAGGGAAATAGGTCATGTGACTTAAGAAAAAGCAGATTTTCTCCTCATTCAAATTTCAAATGCAACCATTCAAAGCAGCAGATAATTCACGCTGCTCTGTTTATTAATTTGTTGCCTGAATCTTTAAAAAACATGGGACGCAACTTCCCCCCATTCTAGAAAAAAAAGCATTTGTTTTTCGCCATTATACAGAAAAAAACTGGTTATTAATATTTGGTACTTAACAATGTGGGCAGAGCTTTAGAGGGGGCTGTTTTCTGTATTAAAAACGGTACTCACGTACTTGAAGCGCCAAATATTTACCCCCCTTGGAGATCAAACACACTTCAATTGCGGCGATTCATTTAAGAAGGGATAGTTTAAGTTCTACGACGCCGACGTCAACGAGAATGTGTTTAAATTAAAAATGGTTAGTTCACGTTTTCAAACTCTTTCCTTATTATTGCAGAATTGTTCTACATCTACGAAGTCGCCGAACTATCTAGGAACTAAATTGGCAGGATAGGTAATATGCACCGATCTGCGTTCACAGTTTTCGCGGACTGATTCGTCATTTGGTCATTTCGCGTTTCAGAGTTGCAAAGAACCTGCTTTCATTGTTGCCCACGTCGTAGATCTTCACTCTTTGACTTCCAGGAGTGATAGGTATGTAAGACTATTATCAGGTTTGATCTTTGTATAACACCAAACTCTCATGACTACCCAAAAAAGAACCCTATGGTACTAGTTGGGAGAATTAACGTTTCGATCGTGGAATTAAAGGGTTAAAGTCTCTAATATCAGAGCAGGGTACGAGTGCGAAGGAATAGACGTGCGTGAAAAAGAAGGCCTTCATCGTCCCAACTCACGCTTTTCCTCCCTCGCACGTGCACTGCTCATTAACTTTTCCGCTTTGTTAACAGCTAATTTTATCACCGCAGTTTATCAAACACCAGTCAAATTGAAGTTTGGCAAACTCTCGGCTCGTTTCCGCAGTCTTCTAGGCCGTGTTGCTGCTTTTTGCATCTGCAGGTGGAAGTGGAGCTCTTCTCGTGCACTCGATTAGCAGATCTTTGAAATCTCCACCTAAGAAGCTTATGGTGAATCTCCGCTCGAACATCGCTGTTCCTCACAACGTGGAGCACAAATATAAATAGACCCTGTTCGAACAAAGAAAATAAACGAATATAAATTAATCGGGTGCCATGCTACTTGGTCCAGCGCATGCACCGCAAAAGAAGACCCTGAAGCTCTGCAAAGATATTGTTTAGTGTTGAGTTTGAAAAGCGTGGCAGCCGATCATTTGAACGAATGTAGATTCCTTGTGTTTACATACATTTTAATTAGGCTTTTTTTTTTCCTGAGTCAGTTTCCAATAAAGATAAAATGCGAAGGTGAGTTTAAACTCAATTTAAGAATAAAAATTAGCGGTATCGATCAAAGATGTTGAGCGACGTTTCGATGAAAATTAGTTTTCCTAAGAAATACGAAATCCGACCTCGCTTTAGAAAAAGGGTGAAGTATAAACTTAAAAACATACAAGCCAGCAGAAAATTTATCCCCATTGTGTGCGAAGGAGGATGAAAGCATAAGATAGTCTTCCACACTAGCTCATGCGTTTGTTCACCAACACAGACGTAGGGGTAACTATGTTTCGCGCCACAAAACAAGCATACCATTACACAAAAAGAGGAAAAATGTATAATCGTGCGGCCCGCGTTTTTTGCCGTACCGTCTTCATAACAACAACGTTGAGGGTTTGGTTGGCCTTAACAAATTCTTTGCCACATACTCCACCAATCAGTGGTTTGGCTCAAACTACTTTTCCCCTCGCTCATTGGTTCTGCCATTTTTCCTTCAATGTCTTCTTTTTTTTGAGAAAAAAAAAGGTGTCCTGATCGAGTTTTCATTAATTCCTGAAACCTGATTAAAAACAGCTATTTAATTATTTTCCATCTCGTTTATACGTAAGGAAAGCCAAAACGGTATTGTACAGACCTGAGCGGAGTTGAGAATGGTAAAAATATACTGGAATACCAATCCCGCATCCGTGGCAGCCAGTAATCCAAACACCCATGTCAAACCCAACAAAGGAGACAAAATGATGCAAGCTTTGAATCCCTTCCTAGACCAAAATCAGCATGCGAGAAAGAGTATAAATATTTAAACCTAAGAGTTGATTATGTAAAATTGGCTGAGAGAATTGACAGATCCTTGCCGCACTTATCTGCACAATTTAAGCAACTGCCTTTTATAGACCGACCTAAAAATTTCAGGACCGTGGCTTC
>OX421453.1:32642486-32644986 GCA_949126865.1 Montipora capitata
ATAAATTATGCAATTGTAATTGATGCACTTATTTCGTCAGGTTTTTTTTAATGCTGTTGTGTTAAATGTTGTTTTCACCACAAGCTTCGAGCTTTTATGGAACCACCTTTAAAGGATCTTTGGTCGGCCGATACCGTCTTTGTGAGTGTCTCTCGAAAGAATGGTGGCCAGTGTAACAACATTTTACAAAGCACTGTCATCGATCGTAGAAGCCCTTCGACTCTTGGAAACAAGATGCCGGTCAGATGGCGAAGTGAGTCTACAGTTTAAGCCTCCAGAATTCAATTTTAAGAGTATAAACCGTTTTAGACTCCTTCACACAGATTAATTCTAAGTCGTCATAGTGAAATATTAAAAGCAAAACTGTTCATTTTTCTTATCGTTGATGGTGGTGGGCGAGGGCTGGACGTATTTAATGTTACGCGGGTGTTACATGACATCATATTACATCTCTCAGCTCCAAAGGAAACAGCTTGAAAATAAAATTTGGTTTATCAAATTAGTTTATTGGTAAATTGACCACTGTATTCGAAAGTTGACGTCTCGAGCGTTAGTCCATTGACAGCAATTCGTTCTTACGAAAGGTTAACGCTCGAAAAGTCATCATTCGAACTTTTTTTACGGTGGTCAATTTACCTTTTAAACTCAGTTGATAAACCTGTTTCTGTGTGTCCCCTCCTCACCGACAGTGTCTTTAGAAAATTAAACCCTTATATCGAGTTTTGAATACCCACTATATGAACTTGATATTTCATCGATAGACCACTCCCGTCCTTAATCTTTTCCAGCCAGAGCTAGCGCTGATTCCCTTTAACAAAAAAATGAACACGCCATTCGTCGAATTCGAGGAAAGCCGGAAGACTTGCATATCAAATTACTTACAAATTTTCGTTTGTGTAATTTTGTAAGACTCCACCATCTTTTGAACTTATCCCAAGAGAAATAGCTACTGGTATGATTGGGAAACCTGTGGAGGAAAAGAGTCGATAACTCCCTATAAGCTTTGAACAAATAAGCCATTAACTTCGATTAATTCCCTCTTCAATTTCTAATTGGCTTACCCAATCATGATGATCCTTGTGTGAAGATTCAAGCCCAGTACTTTATACTAGCACAAAAACCTGTCACAGCCCTTCGAATCCTCGGTACAGTACCTAGTATTTTTTTCGGGCACGGCATGGTAATTTTTTCTTGTGTAAACATAACAGTTAACAAAAGGCATATTAGGCAACCGTGCCAGAAATTACAGGGGTGTCGAGAACATCTTGGGAGGTGTACCGTGCCGCTATTTTGGGGTGCTGGGCCAATTATTTTTGTGTGCTTTATAGAAAGGGTTTCAGTGTTAGATTCTTCAGAGGCACTGAAAACACTCTGGTAATTGATTGGCAAATTTGGAGTCTTCTGATTAGTTTAGTACACCGTAAAAAAACTAAACGAAGCAAATGGAATTGCAAGGTGGCGGTGTTTGCTTAGACTGAGATGAAAGCCTTCGATGGAAGTGCGTAGAGTATTAAAAAATGAAAAGAAGTCGGTGGATTTACTGAAAACAGAGGGGGTTCTCGAGGCACACCAGAAACTCAAATAATTAGATGCACGCAGCGCCCAATTGGCTTTTATAAAATAATTAGGATAGTACGCGCACTCTCATTGGTCAATAGCTGTGTTTAGATGAGAGTATGGAAACACGGCTGTGACATCAGACGAATTTTGATTGGTTATGTATTGTCAGACGTGCGTTTGATTGGTTGGTAGCACTGGACGAAAAAATGGATTTACTCGAGTTTGCGAATTGAGCAAATATGTGGCAAATTTAGGGCTCTAAATTTGCTTTAACTTTGGTTTGACAGGTAAAGCTTGCGCAAACTTGAATGTTTGTTTTGTAGGAATTTGTGTGCAAATGTTAAGGAAATGTAATTATTTGCTTAGCATTTGCGTGCTATGCAAATCTTTAATGTTTCCACAGATTTGCTCAAATTTGCTTCACCGCAAAGATAGCAGTTTGACCTCAACCGCAAATGCAAGCAAATATGTCGCAAAACCAATAGTTTGCATTATCGTTTGAACTGATTTTCAAAGGATCAAAGTACGTACATTTGCATTTTATTTACTCTCTTTTGCAATGGGAGCAAAAAGGAATGAATTGCCGGAATATCATTTTGTAGTAAATTTGCAAATTTCCTTGCTATAAATATTCATATTTACCTGGGAGCAAATATGGTGATTTACAGCATCTTCGTTTTGTTGTCATAGGCAATGTGCATATGATATTTGTTACACATTTTACTGCTGTGGCAAACTTTCAATTTTTGCATAACCGTTATATTATTGAACGAAAACTGCACTGGTATTCGGAAGCTTTTGAGTTTCATCAGCAGCAACGTCCTACAACGAAACCAACCAATGGTAAACAAAGGGTGCTTACCATTTAGCCAAATAATCCGGATGGAATGATCATTGCATAAATAAAGGTAAGCGATTTTCCGAATTTAATGACCAACCG
>OX421453.1:32649986-32659986 GCA_949126865.1 Montipora capitata
TTGAGTAAAATCAAGAAAGGTTTCTCAATCCTTTAAGTCTGAAAAAATTGTCAGTGATCTTTCAATACTAAATGCATCAAACATAAGCAGTAACATGAGTTTAAGTGATATCTTTCTAATAGACGTATAGATCTGCACATGGCATCAATAATTGAAAGATAGGTGTAATATAAGTACCACTCAATTACGTGCAGTTAATTTGTTATAGTATACAAATCTGTAGTATCCATCTGATCTGGCGGGTGGCACGCCTCATACGGTTCAATGTAACTTGTAAAGTAGGTCTAACCATGCAGTTAATTTGTCATACAGTAGTACTTGTATACTAATTTGTAGTATTTTTCATCTGAACTGGCGGGTGGCCTGCCTCATACAGTTCGATGTAATTTGTAAAGTAGGTCTAACCATGCAGTTAATTTGTCATATTGTAGTACACTAATTTGTAGTATTTTCCATCTGAACTGGCGGGTGGTGCACCTCATACATGTACAGTTCGATGCAACTTTTAAAGTAGGTCTAACCATGCAGTTAATTGGTCATAGTGATGATGATGATGATGATGATGATGATGATAGTAGACTAGTTTTAGTATTTTCCATCTGAACTGGCTGGTGGCATTCCTTATACAGTTCGGTGTCACTTGTAAAGTAGGTGTAATCATGCAGTTAATTTGTTATAGCATTTTAATTTGTAGTATTCTCCATTTGAACTGGCGGATGGCACGCCCTATATGGTTCGAAGTGACTTGTAAAGTGGGTCTAAACATGCAGTTAATTTGTTATAGCATACTGTGAAGTATTTTCCAGCTGGTTCTGTAGATAAACGTGTTTGAAGAACTTAGATTCAAGTACAGTACTATAGGAACTTGCTTCCAAACAATGCCTAACAAAATGTTCACCACAGTTTTTGGTTGGTGCATCATTAGTGTATGTTGTTTGATAATAGTATTGAGCGCAGTTCAGATACCAGACCTCATAACTTAAATCAATTACATGAAAATACAATGTAGCATATGAATCAATGTGAAATGGCTGAGTCATTCTCCTAGCTGCTATTTCAACTTTCAGGCAGCTTCGATTTAGATACTGAATTTTTATACTGTGCATATACTTGTGACGTATTATATGGCAGTTATTATGTTGTCCTAAGGTCAGCCTAAGTTTTTATTAATTCCCAATCAAATGTTTGGTATCTGAACTCAGCGTTAACTTCTCCGTTGGCTTTAACATTGCCAAGTTTACTGCCGTAAGGGATATTTTGTTATGCTTTTGGGATTCAAAATGTGCATTCATCCAAATGAATTGTTGTATTGGCAAAAACAAAAGCTATGGTATCTGAGGCAAAATGAAACCGCTTCTGCAGGTTACATTTCCAAAGTACTACATGTATAGAAAGGCAAAATAATTTCATTAATTTAAAGAGATGACTAATAATTGACAGAGGCCTTTGATATACCTTATATTATCGTTGCTCCGAACTAAACAATGTAACTAATTAAAATTAATTTAGGATTTAAATACCTGTATATCTATCATAATTAGGAACTTACTGTCACGCAAGTCAATTATTTATTAAGATGAGTAATAATTTGCTGCTAGTTGTATTGCATTAGGTTGTTACTAAATTCTGCATCAGGGTACAGTGTCTGTTTCGGCCACGAATTTGAAGAAAAACGTTGAGTACTTCTATCATCTTATTTACCTTACCTACATTCTTTTGCATGTGACATTTGTATTTCAAGTGCATTATGAGAATGGATTATTTTCGGCATTAGTTTCTAAGGAATAATTCACCTTTGAGTTCCATTGTATGGAGGCACTGTCTAAAGGGCAATAAAACAGCTTCATGGATATACTGCAAATACTGTATGTCCATCCAAGTTTCAGAGCTATTTAATTGCCATCTTAATGTGCACTTGTATTATTAATAGTCAAAATTGAGAATGTGACATTTTATTGCATATGTTTAGATAATTAAACCTGCTTTATTTTATTATTGAAATGGTTGTTGCAGTATTCAATCAACAGAGTTTCAAGGGTATGTCATCTTCCATCTCAAGGAAAATGCTAAACAGATTCTTTGATTACATTTGCTAATTTGAGAAAAAAATTCACCTCTGGCCTAATTAAAGAACAGTGTAAAATCACATTTTAATCATTTTGCTATTACAAGCAAAACTAATGTTTCGGATCACATCTGTTATCTTGACCAAACGCTACATGTATATTGTTCACATTTGCTACTTTAAGCAAAAATGATATTGTTATCACATTTGCTACATTGAACAAAAACATAATTTTATTTTTTGATCACAGGGCTACCCGAGCAAATAGTCAAATTTCCTATCGTAAACAAGCATGAAAACCTGGTTCTTTGAATGCATTTGGTATGCAGAGCAATTATGTGAAAAAAGTCGTATTTTGGTTACATTTAATATCCCGAGCAAATTTCTACAAAAATACATCCTTGAACACATTTGCTTTCCTGAGTAAAACCCTGCAAAACTACACGTTTGGCCACATTTGCTATTCTGAGGAATCTCTGCAAAAATTCATATTTGAGCACATTTGCTGCTCCGAGCAAACGGGTGCAAAAACTATATTTGCTCGCCTTTACTCACCTTGTAAAAAGGTGCAATGATGAAAGTTTGATCAAATTTACAACTTCAGGAAAAGTACTTGCAAAATTTTAGTTTTAACATCATGTTTACTATCCCTCCAAATGTCACAAAAAATACCATGTTATCCATACTTTTACTCACAACAGCAAATTTCAGACAAATGTGGCATTTACGAGCGTTGCCATGGGTGGAAAAACTGTGGCAAATGTGATCTTTGCTTTTCAGCAAATCTAAGCAAACGTGCACAAACGTAGCATTTGCCATGCATTTGCTCCACATTTGCTATATGTGAAAATCCGTTTTTTCGTCCAGTGTAGGAAATATGAGCATGTGCCAAGAAAATCTGTTTCAATCAAGCATTAAGAAAACCAGTATTTTCCTTCATTAGTTGAATTATCTTTGAGAAATATTTTATAAAAGCAATAGATGACTTTTTCCGTGTTTCCATAGCCTCATCTAAACACTCGGGGGTGTTGGGAGAATTCTCGACAGTTATGCAAACCCTCGACTGCGTCTCGGGTTTGCATAACTGTCTCGAATTCTCCCAACTCCCCCTCGTGAGGCTATGGAAACACGGAAAACGTTCTTTGTTGCTTTAAATAGCACGGTCATGGGTTCGAGTTTCGTTCAGGACTGGATTTTTTTTAGCCATTTTTGCATCTGGTTAAGTTGCTCCATAACCGCGACGATCACCAAGGCCGTAGCCAGTATTCGTGAATTTTTTTAAATAAAGCATGTTTCCGGTGTTGTCTTTAAAATGTATTCATCATAAACACCTAAAATACCTATACGAAGAGAATTTAACTATGGACATTGCCTCAGTCATAATATTTTCTGGCTACGACTCTGATCACTTTCACCAGAAGACCATAACCAGGAGACTACAACTCCAATACTAGGTCTATGTAGCGGCATTTTCACAGATTGAGCTATTTTTAGACGAGTTCTTGAATACGATAGGTCTTATTCACGATAGCCGCCATGTTGGTTTTCAAATTGTCATGCAAATTAGCCATGTGTTATGTTGGGGGGCAAACATTGGAAAAAAGGCAAACTGCGGAAAATCGGCTCGTCGAAATATTGAAATAACATTGCTAAAACTACATTTTAGAATTCAGAATTAAGAACTTTTTATAATAATTTTATATCTTTTGATTGCCTTTGACATTTTGCTCATTTTTCGCTAAAAAAAACATCGAAGTAACTTGTGTAATCATTCTATTTTACTGCTTAGGTGAGAAACATTGAAGGAACGTGAAAAGTATCATCTGTGTGGCTAAGATATTCGTTATAACCTATCGAACTTGCGTTGTTTGCCCCCTCAGAAGTGTGTGGCTAATTTGCATGATAATGGCAAATCTAATATGGCAGCCATAGTGAATAAACGTGCAGCTATATCCAGGAATCGCACTGGTCTCACTTCACATATATGAAGTAAGTTCTACAGTTCGATTTATTTCGTTGTTTAAAAGACTTTCAATGACAATTTTGGAAGAAGTAAGAGCACGAATTCGAACCGCTTGCGTCTAAGCATCCCCAGATGACCAGTAATCTACTGAGACAAGCGATGCACGTAATTGCTAATAGACCATTTTATAGTTGCGGCTAAGTTACCAGTCCTAACAATGGAAGCGAGGCTGCCGGTGACCCTGTTTTGATACAAACCTATGGACTAATTAGCGTTACAACAACACAATCTACATGATAAAAGCAGTGAGGTCTGTATCAATGCAAGGTCACCGGCAGCCTAGCAGCCATTCATAGGCTTGGTCGCTGAGCAAACAACTGTAAAATGGCCTATTTAAAAGTATTGACGTGAGATAGCGGTTACAAACCTTAACCCTAACCCTTCGGGAATTGAGCTCTATTATCATGCAAACGCTTTCTTTTGTTTCGGTGGAAAACAAGTTTACGGATCACGTGAGTGAAAACACTCTATCGGAATACTATGCTCCTCAAGTGAACATAAGCTGCTGATTTTACGTGAAAGCAGAAGCCCATGACTAGGAGCGTACAACTTCATTATATTTTGAACGGCGTTTTTATAGACAGAGTTGTATTTCGATTGATTTTTAAGCGAAACCTTACCGGACCTTCCCCGCTATTCACAAGACTTGCATAATAAGTCATTACCCATGGGATTAAGAATGGTTACTTATGTAAGCCAAATCCAAGAGCCCATGGCCTCCTGCCTAATTGACCTTATTCACAGTGGCGGCGAAACGTAGGAATTACACGGGGCTGTGATTGGATGTTGCCAGAGAGAGAAGGATTGTGGACATTTCACAGTAATCACATGATGTAAAATATACATCGATAGTATTCGCGTCGAAAAAACACCACAACCAGGTTTTCTGAGCCCGCGAGACTGAGCACCCCCTAGCAAACCATTCTTTTAACGAAAACCGCTGGTCCACAACCTGGTTCTGGTTATTCCTGTCTAAGGTCTTCCATTTGCGTCTTAGCACTTATTTCAACCAGCGATGATCCGCAAAATTAAGTCTAAACACTCATTTTTTGACGATATTGTTCAAAGATTTAAGTCTAAGCACCCATTTTTTTGTTTTGTTTATTTTTTAGGGTTAGGGTTAGGGTTAGTTGGGGACACCAACATGACTGCCATTCCTTTGTTTAGGGACACCAACATGGCCGCCGTGACGTCACGTTAAAACACTCTTGACCAGTGATGATAAGCAAGGAGACACTTCGTGACGCTTATTAAAATTGGCCTGCGTCTAATTTCTTGAATTTCTCGACATATCTGACAAAACAGTTACGGACGGTGCTTACTAATTCAAAGGTATTTTTGCGCGGTTTACAGACAATGCGGGAAAAGCAGATCTTAACAAGTGTGAAATCCAAAAAGAAAATTGGGGGTAACCACGCATTTTTCGAGATAATTAATCAACGATATATGCAAAAAGCTTTAAAATTGAAAACAATGTTTGGTGTTCTTTTCCAAATTCAAGATTAATTATCTCTGAAAAATGCGTGGTTACCCCCAATTTCCTTTTGGATACCAAGAGAACTTGTTAAGTTTTGCTTTCTCTGCAAAGTTTTGAACCGCGCAAAAAATATCCCTGTATTGATAAGCACTGCCGATAGGAAATCCGAGTATCTCGAGATGCGCAGAATGTATGCGCAACAACAGCAGGCAACGTCCTTAAGTGAAGCATCCGTTCCCCTGTGTTTATTTCCGTTAAAACGTTAATTTCGCATCGTTCTTCTACCGCCAAAAATCTAAAAACAAACTAGACTGCTGGTTTCTTGGCTCATTTCATTAAATTCTCACCAAGAAACGATGCATTGTTTTTGCGCTGTTTAATAAAAGAGCAGGCAGGAGTGTTTATGGGGTTTCAAACCAAGAGGCAAAGCCTCGCGGTTTTAGAGCCGATAAAACGGGACCTGCGAGTTTATTGAACGGCTTTAAAAAACACATTCCACTTAAAACGTGTCCCTCTGGAGGTTCAAATTGTGAGGGGAGCACATAAGCATACAAGAAAACAAGCTACACCTTATCACTATGCTTTATAGAAGGATTTCTAATGAGGAATGTTTTATCAGTTTCAAAAGCTCATGCACGTGACGTTTAAGCGGTGACCTGATAGGCTGTTTCAATCATGAATTATTAATGATTCTTTGAATGGTATATATGTGAACAACCTTTCTTGTAGATACAAATTGTACGGTTATTTACTTGAAAACTTACCCCATGCAAAGACATAAAGATACCAAACTTTAACTGAGCTGAAAACTTCAACCACCAGGATATAGAGATATACTCCTTCCAAAAGCATCCAGCCAAACGATACCAGGAAAAGGTAATGAAGTAATATTGCCACTGATACACAGACAGGCTATGAAAAAGGTAAAGGAAAGAAAAAAAGAAAGTGGAAAAATTTATCAGTTGTGTTAAAGAAGACGGTGACTGAGAGATGTGAGTAGATTAGTAGTTCGGATGGTCTACCTCGAAGTTATCCACGACTCATGAAAACATAAATACTGCAAGACTTCAGCTTGAGATTTTGCTGTAACGACCTCAGTCTCGGTTATTTTTTAAGTACTGACGGAAGAGGTAAATGTTTCTGTGCCCCGGTCAAAGAATAATGATCAATAAATCAAATCAATAATTTATTCAATCAATCAATCAATCAGTCAAAGCCTTAATTTTAAAACGGAAATAGATGGTTTGCAACCAATTTCTAGAGCCACAGATAACAATCGAGAGTGCACTGGACTTCCGAGCGAGAGGTCGCGGGTTCGCACCCTGGCCGGATCAACACTTTGGGTGTTAAAAAACTAAGGAACAAGTGCTGTCTTTGTAACTAAATCTGCAAATGGTTAGACTTTCTAGTCTTCTCGGATAAGGACGATAAGCAGGAGGTCGAGTCTCAAAGCCCTTTTTCATGACCTCTGTGGGACGTTAAGGATACCACACACTATTCGAAAAGAGTAGGGCATCGCACGGGATCCCATGATAGCCGTGGTCGGTCATATGGTTTTCGGTAGAAACGTTTCTGTTCTGGGGCCTTCTTTTGCAATTGTTTTCCCACTCGGCTTTCCTCGGTCAGTTCTTTGCTTGGATAGGTCATCACCCAAAAGGTTTTGTGGTAGGAGCTATTTCTGGTTTACATAACCTTGTAAAGGGGGATTCTAGGTCAGCGGGTTTGATCAGTTCGCGTCTCTTCATGTTCAAGCTCCAGTTTGCTTGGCTAATAAGCACAAGACTATCCATGACGTGTTGCAAGACGTCTTTCGCGCTGATAGTTGTGTTGGTCTGCACATTCTTGGCTAACTTATCAGCCAGAAGTGCAAGAGAGGAAAGCCCTAGAGTCAGGGTATATTGTACTCGCTGGAAAGCGAGATCAATAGTTTTCACACGTCTGGGGCCGGTTGCTCGAAGCTTGGTTAGCGCAAACCGTTGGTTAAGAGGCATCAAAACCTATAGGTTTCCATGGTATTTAACGCTGGTTAGCGCTAAACATGATTCGAGCAACCCGGGCCAGGATAACAAATCCCAAATTCCTTCATTGGTCGTAACTGTGCCCACACGGCTACAGTTTTTTGGCGGAAAATACTTCTCGCCGCGCTCTTTCGCCGTGTCGGCGGAGAGCTGTCCCGATAAAATGTTGTCGATCACATCAGCAATTTGGGTAGCAATAGGTGGAGACTTCTTTGCAGAAGAAATAAAAGCCTGTATCAGGTTATCAAGTAAGTCAGATTTTTTATTTTTGCTCTTTGTCAGAACTTGCCTGACCGGTAGTAGTTTGACTATTGACACCATCACTGCTGGAGGCAAGCAAGACAGTCACAACACGACTTGGGTCAACCGTGCTAGTTTTCCCGCTATCGGTGTCCTTATGTTTGTCGCTAGAGTCCTCTCGGAGAAGAAGGTCTTCATGGAGACTTTGGAAAGCGTCTGACTGGCTCTTCGTAGCTGCAGAAAGGTCTGCTAGCGATGTCTGAATTCCCTGCAAAATTCCCGCCAACGCACCAATGCCGGCTTCTTGCGTTTTTTTTCTTATCTTCCTACGAATTTCTATCTTCTTCTCGTGGAGCGGACATCCTGTATCACGATTAGTCGAGAGTCCATGAAAAACGTTTTACGAAAGCGGCAAAAAACTTAATATTCCAACGCAGTTGGAGAAGGCTTTGTCTACTGATAAAACGAAGCGTTAGCACTGATGTGCGCGTGCGCGATGCAATCTCATGGGATCCCAGATGCAGTGATGACGAAAGTGAATGGCGGAGGACAAAAGAACCATTGTTATTTCGATTAGGATTGGCTAATTATGTATTGTTATGTTCGCTTTGTTCTTTTGTCTTATAAACATTAATTATTTTGGATCTGGTATATGAAAGTCCAGCCCATGATTAGCTTGAAGGGCTTCTGTGTGAATGAGGCCAAAATTGTGTATCACAGCCACAAGTCAGGCTACTTAGCCAAGTGCTGGAGCCTCACTCAAAATCTCAAACCAAACAATAATGTAAATGTACAATTGCTGGTAGACGAACAAAAGGAGACAATAAAAAAGATATTTTGTTTTCGTCCACCAACATGGAGGCGATGACGTCACGTGAAAATCACCTATATTCAAAGCTAAAAGCTTGTGGCTTCGTTTATCTAAGGATCTAATGTACTAATGGACCTATACTAGGGGAATTTACATCTTGTCTAAAACCTAAGATATATGTAGTTAATTAAGATTAAACTGGTTTAAAGTTCAACTTTGTCAGTCTTATGTCTAAATAAAATTTCCTGATCTGACAGTGCAGGAGCCGTGGATACAGATGTCACTTTAAAAGTAAAATTCTATAAAATTATCTAATAGTCTCAATTTCCGCTTGAGACTCGCTTGTCTCTTGTTCCTCATTTTTTTCAGTGAATTTTATTCGAATTCTTGCGATTCACCATCGATAACACGATAAAACATGACCTTTCCAAAACAGCTGACTTCAAAGTGCTCCTATGATTAAGTGTAAATTACGATGCACCAACCAACCTTTTCTTCAGTTGCATTAATTCCTGATATAAAGACTAGTTGAGCCCAAAACAGTGCTGCAGCCAGATTTATACGAATCTGTATTCCTTCAGCTTTGAATTTCCTACGGACAAAGCAATTCAATAGCTTAAAACAATCGACTTTTATTTCTTATGCTGTTTCTACATGACACAGAGTGAGGCAACAGGTCAAACTTTTGAAATTACTAAATCATACGTAATCCGGTGATTTTTCAAATGGAATTAAAACGCGATTTGGGCTCAGATCTCAAGCATCAGGAATCTAGTGTCTTTAAATTGATGTACTCCTGCATCTTGAAATGTGGCACTGCAGGGCGTACAATATTCCAAAGAAATTTCACTGCTGTAGACCAATAAAATATTTTTATAAGACCGACGTCTAATTTTGGGGCTGACTCAGCGGATGAACGTTCTTATCTTTTGATTTCGCGATTTGTGTCTGAAAACTACAGACTTAGTTGTTCTTCTTTGTATCTTGAAATAAGAAAACGACATTGTTAATAATATATAGATTTAGCCAAGCCTAAAATCCGAGCTCCTGGGGTTATTTATTCTTAAGTTAACCTGGTTTGAGTCCGCGATCCAACGGAAATCCAGTACCTGGTTAGCGGTCAACTTAAAGAAACAGACGTCGGTGAGCTCTAAGGACTCCCTTGTATGGTTGGCGAAATGGTGCAAAATTCACAAAGTTTATATTCATTCACATTCATGGCTGTTATTGTTAATCACGAATATATTTATTCACGTTCAACAACTAAGTTTACATTCAAGAAATATATTTGTTTACATTTAACGCCATATTTCTTATTCGCGAATATATTTACTCACATTTACGGGATGTATTCATTCACATTCAA
>OX421453.1:32664986-32672486 GCA_949126865.1 Montipora capitata
GAATGAATAATAAAGCAATTATTGAATTCGGCTTTCGTAGAATATGAAGAACTCTGCAGATCTCGGAGGATGTTATCCACCTCGGCCTTCGGCATTGGTGGATAACACCCTCCTCGACCTGCGGAATTCTTCATATCCTACTCAGCCTCATTCAATAATTGCTAATTATTCAATGGACGTTCTATTCTTAGTAATGATTTTTTTGGCTAACAGCGATATTTCATGTTTGCAAACATTGACGTCACATTTTTTTGGTATTCAAATTTGCCAACCATGGAACAAAAGAAGTCATTGTTTCAGCAGCCACTTACGTTCTCGTTGGCATATTAATAACGATCGTAATGAGCCAAAAAATGTAATCAAAGATTCTGAAATAATCGATCAATTAATCAAACGTGCATACGGAAACCGCGCAGTGCGCACGGTAGTCAAAACTGTGCTATCCTGTTAATCCTTTGCCCTTTCACCGGGAAAGTTGCATTTCTGAGCGTAAACGAGGTTGTTTGTCGAAGGACGCCATCAAAGTCTTTTTTCGCGAAGTTAACACAGGTAAATACATTATCAATACTGTTTTGACGTCTTCTTACAATTCATTCGAAAATACTAGACTAAACTCGTCTTAAAAATAGTTAGAAAAAGCACAAATAACAGCCAAAGGACAACAGCTGACGTTCGATTCGCCGCTCGCTAGCAACACAGTTTTGGCACCAAAGTTTATTGACGAAAAATTGCCACAAAATCGTTTAAACAGTTTTCTGTCCCTTTAATTGCGCAACAATTGACGTGACGTTGGATAGCAGAGTTTTGCTGAATTCTGATTGGTCTATTTAAATTTCAGTAGCTTTCCCCGTATGTACAGCAATGTACAGCATATACTCAACGGAATACCGCATTTCCTATTGGTCAGTGACGAATGTATAAATAGGTTATAGAATGCCATAGAGGTTATAGAAAGCAATACAGAAGTTGCCATGGAAACACGAGCGATGGAGTAATTTTTGTTATGATCTTATCAACTCGTTTGATAAGAACATATCAGATTTCGTTTTTCCTTCATCGTTATAATTGGGCTTACTTTGGGTCATGCAGCAGTTATGTTCTGTTTTAAGAAAACGAGCAGCAGTGTTTTTAGACCCGATAAAGCACGTGCTGCGAGTTTTTTTGACGGCTTCAAAAATATTCCACAAATAGCGTTTTCTTTGGGAATCCGAACATCTGTTCAAAAAATTAGTATTCTAAACTTTCTTAAATCCCATAATACACCTCTTTTATCCCCAAAACTTTGCATAGGCTTTGCTTTCGATTTCCGTTGGGACATCTTCATGTCCGAAGAGAATTCGAAAACTGACGATTATGCAGATTTTTGGTGGGGGGGGAGGGGGGGGGGGAGGGGGTAAACAACAGTATTGTAGGATATGAGAAAGCCGTATAGTGAATACAAAAAAAACAAGCCGGGCCTCCCTAATGTTTTCTTTATATAAAAAATCCTAATTAGGAGTGTTTTATCGGGTTTAAAGCTCATCCACGTGACGTTTTATAGGTGTTTTGATAGCCTCTTTGGCTCACGACTCTTGAATTATTAATGATTTGTGAAGTGACTTCAATTTATATATCGTCATGAAACAAAACTCGTGAAATCTCCTTCAAGAAAATAATCAGCCCCTCTAGTCCTTCCTTACTGCACTTTTGCTCTGTAGTAGCATATTACTTCTTGTACTTATCTTCAGTATATGGGTTGCATACCTTTTGGTTTGTTTTTTCAAGTAATGAGCAATTTGAGGGCAAACGGATTATATTCAAAATTTGTCATTACAACTTAATGTTGTAGTTGTACCGTTGTCAATCGATTAATCAATCAATCAATCAATCGTTGCAGATTGTAACAAGCTCTGAAATTTGTTCAGTAAAGTTTAGGAGATGTAAATTTAATTGCAACCATTGAAAAAGTATACCTCCTTTGAAGAATCCGCGAACTGCATCAAAACAGCAAAGCTAGTCAGGTGATTACAGCTGCACACCGTACGCTCGAGCAGTGTCTCGTCCAGTAAATAACAACCCTCACTTGACCATGAACCGTTGGACGAACTAAGAAGGCAAAAATCCTTGTTACTTTAAGATGGATTTATCCCGGGCGTTTTTCGTTGTATCCCAAGCAATACCATAGAGTCTGGGTGCCCGTATATTTTGTACAAAATAAGAAAACGATCTACAACATCACCGATGTCAATGCAATCGTCACGTCAAGATGTACAATCTTACATTAAGTCTAGAATTTGGGCGAAGTATCCTAAAACTAAATGAAATTGACACGAGCAGTTTAACTTAAAAACAGAGAACGAAAGACTCTCATTTGTATTCCCATTTGTATTCCCCCGTTGTAGTGGGAATCTTCACATTAGAGAGATTTTGGCATTGACGTTTACGCGAGACTCGAACCGCAAAAGTGACCACGTGACCATGATTTTGCCGCCATTTTTTTTGCGTTTGCCAGTTGCCCCATTCAGTCCACGTGAAAGAGGGCATTTTCGAGTTTGCTGTATGCTTGGAATTTTCTTTTCGTTTTTCTTCTACATAACAAGTTGTTTCTGAAGAAAGAGAACCCCACAACCATTTTCCGGTAAGTCAAACAAGGAAAAGTTAGGTTTCACTGTTATAGATCGTTCGTATAAACTGACTCCTTACCGCAATTTTCTCATGAACTCACTTTGACTCACAATAAGGCTCAAAGAAACTCGCAAAATTTGACAGGTAAGGATTTTCATTTGATATAGCGGCATCTTTTTCTACAAACAATTTTTAACTGAAACTCCGAGTTCTTTTTTTTTTTTCTTTACTTCAATAATAGACGAGATTAACTTAGTCCATTCCGAGTTGCCGTGGGTCATGCTCAAGCAAAGCTACAGTGACAAGCTTCTCTTCATTTTAATTAGGTGAAACATGAAACTGCAAGCCGGCGTTTGTCGTTTCACGTAGAAGTGTTGCTAAATCTCTCTATTATTTTTATGCAGAGTACCGCCAAATTATATGCTAAAATGCGAGACGCAGGTGCAGCACGATCGTTTCTTGTCTTTTAACCAAGTATGTTATTGTTTTGTGGTGTTACCGATGCCGTAGCCGTCCGGCGCAAATTTCCGTTTCGTAAACGGTCGTTGCCATTTGGTGGACATTTAGAACAATTCTCTCTCTTAAGCTTGTCGTTTGCAAGAACTTTATGAAAAAGTTTCCGTGAACGATGTCGAACTCGGTGCAATGGTTGTAGGCTAGGGCAAACCCAATTACGCACTAGACTACCGAGAAAAGCACTCCAAACATTGCAATTTTAAAGTATTTAAATGAACCTAACCCTAACAATTCATTATAAATACAGTGTACATAGTACACTTTTTTTATTTATACACGGTAAAATCTTCAGTTTATATTACAACAAATAATTTCATTAAAACTATACTGTTTTACAAGATTGCAGTGTGGGATCCCGACCAGCAAATACTATATAGTTGGTCAATTTCCCTTTAAAAATATCCTAGGGAGTCTGATTTTCGCAAAATGATTGGCGAACTATTCCATAACAGTGTACCGCTATAACAACCAAAGTGTCACTGTCGTTACTCGTGGATATGAAAGTTACCGCGATTGTTTAAAACTGGCAGGCTGAAGTTTTCTTTATGCATTAGCCAGTGTGATTTAGCAGCTGGATAATTGTGTAATAGCAAGGGGGCTCTCATATGCAACTAGGTACCCAAAATAATGCATGTATATATGTGACGTGATCCCCTTAGTTTGCTGGAATTCAACCCTGTAAAATACGTCTGACTGCTATTTCTCCAATGTAGGAATAAGATTACTCTTAAACACATCCTTTATAAAGAGCCCTGTACCATGTGTTCAAAGTTCCTGGCACAGGTGACAGGGTCTTTTTGAATAAGGTCTGATCATAGTGTTAATCTCACCAGGTTAGGCAAGTATAGAGCAGATCCATTCATTATGATCAACATTTTTGTGCCAGTTACACATTCCTCCAACAAAATTTGCGAATATTTACCACTATATTTGCTACTGTTATACTTAGAGACAGATGATCTGAACCATAACTGATCACAGCAAGTGCATATATATTCAGGGCCATGTTTTATCTTATCCTGAAAAGACTGAATCACTTTTGGCATGGTATGTCTAATAGAGTCTTGACCCTGACAAATTTCAGTTTGGGTTAGACTTGAGCTCTGCATAGCTTTCCTTAAATGGTTCTGTGCTTTTCTGTTTAGTTCTCTGATATGTTCTGAATTGGAAGCTTTTCCCTTATGAAATGTTTGCTTTTCATATTCTGTTGCTGCTTCAATATTTTAAGATCTCTTTTGGCGTTTCACATTGTTTTTCTTTTCCCTGAACTCTTTATTTTGTCTCTTTTGCTTGATAGATTCTCTCATATAAGCTCTTTTTGCCACTGCTTTGCAGAAATTATTACTGACACTCACATCATTTTTTGGCTATGGTTAAAATTAATTGACTATTACTTCTAAATAATTGTTGACATTGGTAACACTGCTGATTTCATAACCTGAAATGCTGTCATTATAATAATCTAACTGAACTGCTGAAACATAGTGTCTTTCACCTAGCTGCCCAATGTTAATAACAGTCACGGTTCCCTGCTGTCCGCTTATGGGACTGATAACATTTACTGTTGCCCACACCTCAATGGATTCATTTATATGTATTGTAACATTTTATGCATCAGAAACTGCTTGCACAATACGTGCATCACACTATGTATTGGTTGCTGTGACAACACACCCACAATTGCTCTGTAATGGGTCCAATAAATCTTTGACGGTTGTTTCTGATGTATTCAACTACAGCAGCATGCACGTTCATGTGATAGGAATGATCATTATATATACAATGTAACTGGTGGGCAACAGAAGAAAAGAAGCACATGATGAACCATCTAAGGTACATTCTAGTGCCTTCAATCTTTTCTGTCTGTGAGCTAACCGAGCCTGCAACAGTGCCATAGAAGGATTTCTCATGAGCAACAGGGCCTGAGTTCGATTCAATGTCTCCGGATATCAATAGCTTTTCTCTTGATAGACAATAACTATCATTTTGTTGGTTCAATTTTGTTGAATGCTTAGTAACAGATTGATCTTGAATACACAATAGAACTGACAAGTCTTTTTTGTGTTTTGGAGTCCTGCGGGTAATAAGATAAAAATGACAACTAGAATCTCCTACTCTCGAAGATTTATTACGTCAGAGTTGCGGTCTAGGTCTAGACATTCTTATTGCAATATAATATTATTTTCCAAAAGCAAGCACTTTCTTAACTCAGACGAGATTGGTTCGTTCTTCTTTAAATAATGCAGCCATACACTTTCTAATTACCCTGTCTTCATGAAACAAGCTCGACGTTTTCTTGTACGGAATTCTGGAAGGTTCTCTGTCCCTGTCCCGGGAGGCATGTTTGCATTTACGAACGAACTCAGCCCTTGCTCTATCACAGGAGATTGGTACGGATACCTCATCAGTTTCCTTATATGATAATCAATGACCGAGTCTTTCGACAGTTCGTCATTATGGTCCGCCCCACAAGTACTAGTGTCTGGAATCATGGGTTGCTTGGTTGCCTCACTGTTTTTCATGTCACTGATGTTGTTCAAGATGGATTCATATGGCTTTGATGACTCATAGCTTGCAAAACTTCGTGATAGCTTTGATAAACATTGGTACTTTGATAGCTTCAATGTCACTCTCCAAATGGAAGCCACCTTCCAAATGGAATTTATTAAACACCCGTGAGCTTAGGGGATCGACAGAGGCTGTCTTCTCACCATGTGTCTGCCGCTTCCATTTCGACATGTATTAATTAAAGTATACGCGTTTGTGTGTGAAAGGCGGTGTGCAATTAATCGCACCAATGTGTAATTGTTCAGAATCTTTTGCTTCACCTTCGAAGAACGCCATTTCTTTAGTTCTTCAGTCTCTTGCTTCTAAATGCAGCGGAAGGTGCTCAAAAAAAGCCATAAAAGCCACAAAAAACAATGGCGGCGCCCAACCTAGCGAACAGTAAGTCACAGCTTTCTAAGCTGTGTTGTGATTATCCATCCTGATTGGCTAATTAGATCGAACTTCCGGTTACGAAGGAGTGACAATTTGCATAAAGATTCAACGTTTGCCATAATTTGTGCGTAACATAGGAAACTCAAGTTTAGCCTCTGAGTCTCTAAGTTGTTGTATCTTTACTATCCTTGTTGCTTCAAAACGTCAGACATACCCTTTTAAATCATCAATCCAGGTATTCTTATTCCGGAATAGGGTCAATCGAACGCACCCTAAGAAAGGCATCGACCCTGTAAAATGGCAACGACCGTTTACGAAGCGGAAATTAGCGCAGCCGCCAACGTTAATTTGTTCAACTATTTTACACGTAAAATTGACAAGCAAGCGGAGACACTTTAATAACAAAGGACATCCCAGTACAATGGCTTAAGTACTATGGAGAGATGACTCGCCTCTCGGTAATGTATTCTGTTTCCGGGCTTTGCTCTTTTGTGGAATGAGCGTATTGGTTCTCTATGCTGTTTAGAAGGGTTTCTCTTTGGGTATTCCGGTTTTCCTCCCAAAAACCCCGAAACTTCTTCCGAATTAACCCACTGACCCCTGGGAGTGAGGCTAAATAGATTTTAGCCTGTCTAACGCCAGACTATTTTACTCATCAGTAGGGTGGGGTTCAGGAGTCAATGAGTTAACAACCGTTTACATCCACTCAAAAACTATAATATCTCCATTGACCCCTGGGAGTGAGGCTTGATAGATTTTACTATGTCTAACGCTGTATAACGACGCCATTTAAGATTTATTTATGATAAAACCCACTTGTTGTCCTCATTCCAAAAGACGCAGATTCTTTCACCTTTTCCTTTTGTAATCTAAGAAAAGAACAACTTTTCGTTAAAGGCTAGTAGCTATGGTCATAGATCGGGATAATTAATTCCAGCCAGGCGGTGTAGCGATTTCCTAAGCGAGAGATTTCGGAATCACACATTTTAACACAGCATTCTGGTCTTGGCAATAAAATGGCACCATTGTAATCCAATTTGTTGCTTTCAGTGCTTTGTGCTGCTATAAGGCACGCGATTTTGACCAGATTTTTGACAAAATAAATTTTATAGTTCTAAATTTCTGCATTTGTTAACATTTCGATGAAGTGATATATTTTACCTTTAATTTTTTTTTTGAGAATTACAACGCAGCTCAAAGGGTAATTTAGAAAAGCCATTTCGTGTCTTCAATTATTGCATGGGTCGAGTTAAGGCGCTGTAACAGTTCGCAATTTTTCGTGCAACTTGTCTCTCAATGCCATGGCGAGACACGTTGCAGAAACCGTTACGAAAAGTACAATTTAGTTCTACTTTCGGCAACGGTTCAGGTAAAATTTCCAGGCATTGCGCAGTGTAAAATCTGTCCTGTCGCAACAGTTTGCGGCACCAGCCAATTAAA
>OX421453.1:32674986-32687486 GCA_949126865.1 Montipora capitata
AGTGAGAGAAACTAGCAAGAAGGTTGGAGTATCGCCACGTGGTATTGAAATAGTGACACAGGAAGAGGTTGAGAAAAGGAAAAGAGAACGAATTCCACAAAATATACACGAAAGTCGACGGCTTGGCATACTGTAGAGTATGGGATGAATGGGTGCTAGAGCGCAATTCTCTACGGTTTACGGTCGTTTCGATACAAAGTCGTTTCGATACAAATTTAAGTCGTTTCGAGACATCATCAAAGTTGATTCGATACACATCGCAAGTCAATTCGATTCAACTCAATATTTATGTTCTCAACCGTTAATTAGTGGTCACGTCACGTATATACACAAAAAAAATATTTATTGCTTACAACTAAATCGTTTGACACTTATTCATTACGCTAATCTAAAGGAATTTCGTTATTAACTTTCAATTCATCTTAAGGCATTATGTATATACAAAAATATTTATTCCATACAACCAAATGCATTTCAGTTATTGCGATGGAAACCATTACAATCATAAACTTTGACTACTGGTTTTTAAAATATTAACTGATTGATAATACTTAGTACACACGAAAACTGAACAGCCAATTCAAATACTAGTATTATAAACTTAACTTACCGTATATAAACATTGCTATCCTAGCCTATTTATGGGACCGGACCAGCTAAATACGAGCATGCACTGAGAAGCTGCTTTGCGTTCCTTTGTCCATTGTTGAATTCTTCCCACAGACTAAACAGTCGTGATTGCAGCTTCTTGTACTTTTCTCGCTGGATCCTCCGAAGCGGGCTTCTTCTTCGAGACGAGGCGAATTTGGAGGGATGTCAGTAGAGCTGACAAAATGGCAGAACAGATAAAATGGCAGCTGAGACTTGCCGGATGCTTGTCTATTCAGTCTTAGATGCCAGCCTTCCACATCGTTGTTTGTGCGGATTGACTTCATGTATGCTGACGAAGAAGATGGAGGCCATTCACTGGTTTCAACGATCCAGGTGCTGTTCATGTAGCGGGCAAGGTCCATCAGTTCGGGAGTCGAAGCATCGCTCTCTAGTCGTCTGAACATGGGGCAGATTTCTTCCTCAGGTAAATACGGTAAATGGTAAATACATCATTTTCTTCATTAGGTTGTGGATCCCCCAATCGTTTATGTACGCTGACTGAAGACCAAGCTCTTGAACCTAAATGTTACATACACATACATCAGACATTTATTAATCATTTTAGTATTGCGGCAAAGGTAAGGATGCTAAGGAAGTTATTTAACAATTATTCGTTGAAATCGAGGTAATAGTGAAATCGAGGTAAATGTGGTAGAATATTTACCGAGGTAAATAGTGGTAGAATATTTACCGAGCCGCTTCGCGGCTCGGTAAATATTCTACCACTATTCACCGAGAGAGATTGAAAAGGATAATTGTTTTAGTATATACTCACGAAGTGATCTCGACAACAATTGCAGAAGAAAACCATCCAAAGTCGATTTAATTGACATCTCAATTCATGCGTGGAAAACGTGCAAGCGGCAAAAAGCATGCGCGAAAGCGGCCCAGTGTTTACAGAAGCTTCAGATATGTCAAATCTAAATAACCTTCGTTGAAATCCTCGTCACAAACAGCAAAATGGTCATTTAACACTGTTTAAATCAGCAATCTAAATCGAAAGTCTGCTTGTTAAAATATTTTCACCGTTCGATCAAAGTTTCAGAGGTTTATTTGAAATGGAAATTGAAATTGCAGTTGGTAAAGGTTTAACATGAAATGGCGGCTCTAATTGAGGTGAGCGTTGGTTTGTTTTAAAATGACCCGTCTTGTTCCCTTGCCGTCACGTGGAACTTTCTTAAACACTTTTTAATTCCTCGATTTCAGTAACAAACTAGTTTTTCTGGGCGACCAGCCCTACAAAATAGAATTACTCCGTGTGAAACAAATTGTTGGCGTGAAGATTGTTTAATTTTCAGTAATAATAATCTGGAAAAACGAAGTCAAACCCTGGTTGGCAAAAGTATGAACTTTTCGCTTACCTTTGAAAACTTTCAGGCCAAATTGTGTGGCCCTCTTTGTATTTTGAAGCACAGCTGCATCTTGTATTCTCAATATTTCCGATTCATAAATGCTGACGAGTTTACGCCGGCCATTTTGTTTTGTTTGGATCACGCATTATTCACTCCGTAGGGAGTGAATAATGCTTAATTACTCCGAGATAGCGAACCAAATCAGATTGCTTGAAACACCAAGATCACTGAGTGAGTATATACTAAATATAATTAACGTTCAAACTACAGACAGGAGTACATGAACGATAAATAAATAATAAGGGAAGCTAGCATTCTAAATTTGATAGCAAATTATTTGCCTAATCACAAAAGTACTCCTTGTCCATACTTACTAACTTAAAAATAATCGTGTTCTAACGTTTGTTACTAACCTTTCTCCATAGAGCTTGCGTCCAATGGAATGTGCAGCCATGGATTTTTACTTCGGGGAAAACCTTTTTCAGGGCGGACCACATGGCTTTCTCGAAGTCTACCGTTATTCTTCTTACTTGAGGCGAGCTTGGAACCAACTCCATCACCATCTTTAAAACAAGTTTGCTTGACACTTACCTGTGTTACACGTCCTATGATTCCATTTGTGACAACCGTCGCATTGAATACCTCGCTGTCTTTCTCGGACAGGCTGTCTACACTGGATGCAATCATCGTCGCAGATAGGTTCCATTTTTGGTTAGTTGTTTGCGTTGTAGGAAATGTGTCTCGTTTGGCGATCAATGATCGAATGCATGTTAATTTTTTTCCCACCTTTTATACGGTAATCATGCTCATAATCGGCAGTTTAATTAATTCAATCGGAAAAGAGACTCAGTCTCTTGCCCCAACTTTCGCGCGGCCAGTTTGCGGAAAATCGTTTCGAAGATCTTCTGTCGAACGGGAACGCTTGCAACGCAGGCTAGAGCGAGCCATGCGAGTCAACATGCGAGTCACACAGTTATTGACAGCTGACTGTTTTAAAGGGTCAGCTGTTT
This sequence comes from Montipora capitata, assembly GCA_949126865.1. Lineage (NCBI taxonomy): Eukaryota > Metazoa > Cnidaria > Anthozoa > Scleractinia > Acroporidae > Montipora > Montipora capitata. The sequence goes on from OX421453.1 coordinate 32,678,000, forward strand.
ATCAGTGCTATTTGAAATGGGTGCTTAGACTTAAACGCGAGACTCGCAATGCTCGCAAATTGTCCGCCCATCAAAAGAAGACATCGTTGAAAGTGTTTACATAACTGTGGTAGCTTGGAAGCATCTTCATTAGCTTACCGGGATTGGAGTTTTTGCGCCGGTTAGACCACTAATTAACGGTTGAGAACATAAATATTGAGTTGAATCGAATTGACTTTCTACGTGTATCGAATCAACTTTGATTCGCTCTGACGAAGGGCTAACGCTTGAAACGTCAGCTTTTAGAATCTCTGTACGGTGGCCAATTTACATTATCAACTCCGTTGATAAAACCAAATTTTTGTATACTACTTCCCCACCGACGCAGCACCACAGTTTCTTTAGAAACTACCCCTTCATCAACTTTGGTGATGTCTCGAAACGACTTCAATTTGTATCGAATCAACTTGTATCGAAACGACCGAACTCCTTCTCTACCGTTGGAACAAAGAAAAGCGGATGACTTTACTGTTGCACCCGAATGTGACACTCTTTATACATTATGCGATTTGGAACTCTGTTTTTGGCTCAGTAAGTTTGTCCATGAAATAAAGAAGAAAGACGGTTCTGAGTATCCACCAAATACGCTTTACCAGATTTGCGCTGGATTGCAAAGAGCTTTAAGAGAGAATGGTTTGCCAGAATTGGACATTTTCCGAAATCTGAGATATAAACTATTCCAAGATTCCATTGATTAGCGAATGAAAACTCTAACACGTACTGGAATGGGAGTCAATGTCGAAGAGGCATAACCAATACCAGGAGACGAAGAAGAGATTCTGTGGTCGAAGGGACTGTTGGGTGAAGATGACCCTTGAACGTTGGTTAACACTTTAGTTTATTTATTTGGCAAGTACTTTTCGCTTCGAAGTGGCGAAGAACACAGAGAGCTCCGTTTTTCTCAATTGGAAGTTATTGAAGGCAACTTAGTCGAAAGATCAAGACTAAAGTACACGTCTTTCGCGGAAAAGAATTATGCTGGAGGATTACAGCATTGCAAAGTCAAGGCAAAAGTTGTCGAGCATCATGAGAACATTGTAAATCCAGAGAGATGCGTAGTCCGTTTATAAAAGAAGTTTGTAAGTAAATGCCCAAATGATGTAATTGGAGGTAGTGTATTTTATTTAACTCCGAAACGGAAGTGGAATCCAGGTGATGAGATTTGGTTTACTCGTTCACCAATAGGAAAAAAATCTTTGAGATCTGTAGTTGCTGATATGTGTAAGAAAGCAAATTTCGAAGGGTACTATACTAATTCTTCGTTAATTAATGGCTACCACGTGTACCTTATCTTTAGCAAAGGGGGTACCTGAAAAACTTGTTATGGAGCGAACTGGGCATAGGAATGTGAGATCGTTGCACGAATATCAAAGAGTTAGCTCAAAGGAACGAGAGGCTGTGTCCGATGTTTTGCAACTTTCTAAGAAATCGTTTTTGGAGGAGGATACGGGTGAGCCTCCGCGTAAGAAAATTGCTCTCGATCGTAGTAGCGTGGATATTTCATCTAGTTCCACGTTTACCACGTTCCACGTTTAAAAAAATATTGATAAAGGGTTACACTGGTGGTTAAAAGCGTTTCAGAAATTATTTACAATGAAAATGTTCCCGACGTTTCGGTCGCAATTTTATACAAAATCACAGATAAAAACAAGACGCTGATTAAAATTCAAGATATGCGTTATTTTTTCTTGTTAGCGAGAGTCAAGTGTAAATACTCCTTGGTAATGCCCCATAATCCCGGTTAAGTGGGTCTTTGGCGCAGTTAATCTCCCAGGCCTCGAGAATCTTTCTTTGGTGCCAATTATTTATTAACCCTGAGAATAGGCCATTTCCGAGTTCATGTCTGCCTCCTCTTCAAAGGGAGTCTAAGTGCGAAGTTTTTCTTATGAAAATTAATTTTCATTCATATGTAAAGTAGAACTAATTACCATGACCAAAACTTTGTACTTAGACTCGCTTTGAAGAGGAGGCGGATATGAACTCGGAAATGGCCTTTTGTGGCCTCGCCCATCTGATATCGTGATTTGTTTTTATCACGTGGTCTGCAAGTGCTGATTTTTCTCCTTGTCGCCGCGCGACAGCCTTTTGGTGCTCGCCTTTTCTTGTTAAGAATTTTCTCTTGCGTTTCGCCAACGTAACTCTTCCTGCCGCCAGCGCAAGGAATGTCGTAAAAAAAACTCTTTCAACCATCAGTGTAACTTTATAAATAATTTTTTAAATGTACCCACCTGGTGACAAACCCAGTTTTAATACGTTTCACGTTATTTAACATGAATTGAAACTTGTATGAAAGGAATTCAGATAATGTTAATAAATGATTCAATAAAATCAAAGTGTTATTTGGTGCAGTAATATAATTGTAGTGTATTTGATGTGTTGAGGGAAGTAACTGCAGGATAACTCAGCCCCGCACTCCCCTGTTACAATCAAAAGCCGCCACCAGCTTTCCAGACAGTTTATTATTTGCGGGGAATATTCACTATAATCCCCTGCGAGAACAAAGGAAACCAAGCCATGCGGCAAATAAAATATTTTATGTAACCTCCTTTGTAGTCAAATAGTGAGCGAGTAATGTGTAATGCTCTGTGTATTTTAGTTGTTTCTTGTATTTTTTTTAGGAATAACGATAACGATAACGATAAAATAATGGTGTATTAAATACACATATTAGCACCTTAAAGATTCAATACAATGTGGTATATATTAACTGAAGAATATAAATATATTATAAAAGTTACATGCTTTTTGATATATAGGGACTGGGATAACATTGTAAACCTAGATTACAGTTCATAATACAAACATTTCTTAAATTAACTGAAACGTTTTGACCATAGCCGGAAAAAAAGCGGTTTGTCCTGAATTTAAAGCGGCTACTAGTATTCCTGTTCCTTAAATGATGCGAGTGGCACTGAGCACGCGTGGGGAAATAGGTGGTGCAGTTGGCAGTCCGCGTTGGCACTGGTGTTTTGCCAAACCCTCTGGCAGAGATGGTCACGCCTCGTTTCAAGGCTTGTCACGTTAGCCTGTGCGAGTGCCTGTTGATATTTTAGTCTGGGGCATTGGATACGCATAGCTCTCTTCTTTATCCTTTCAATCTGGTCTACTAGATAACGCGGGAGACTTGCCGCCCAGACGACGCAGGAATACTCGAGGACGGAGCGAACCAAGGCGTTTTAAACGCAAATGAGGTCCACAGAAGGGACCCCAGCGCGCTTCAAAACCCTCATGATGTGAAGGCGCTTTGACGCCTTGGTGATAATTTCATTGGTGCTCTCCTCCTTGAGAGTGTCGCACAAAGTTAGACCAAGTACTTTATGACATCAATGGTTCAAGGTCCTTCTGGGATCTTAAGTTACAAATGATCATATCGTTGCATTTCTTGGGAATTAAATTCATGTTGTGGCACTCGGCCCATTTGGAAAGGCAGTCTAGGTCATTTTGTATCAGGGAAGTCTCGCCCTAGCAGATAGCCTCCGAAATTGTGATATCATCAACGTACTTCCAGTGATTTGAGAGGAGAAGGGAACTTAATCATTATCAAGAATAGTATTGGACCTACAATTAGCTTTGTACCCAGAGGTACCCCAGCATGGACGGGCATCCACTCCGATATAGCGTTTGCCAGCTTTACGGCTTGGCGCCGACCGCTAAGAAAGCTGCAAATCCATCTTATCAGAGAACCGCGTACTCCAAGATGGATGAACTTAGAGACCAAGATCGTATAGTCAATGTGATCGAACGCCTCGCTGAAATCTAGGAAGCACACTCTCAGGAACTTACCAGGGTGGTCAATGGACAAGACTGAGCCAGCTGTGTACCATGTCCAAAAGACAATAGCTGGTAGAGGTTACCTTGAGACTTCCAAATTGCTGAGGGTCGATGAGATGTTTCACATCTTCTAACAGCCACTCAACAACGAAATCCTGCAGCACTATAGAAAACCCTGGCGTCAGGGCGATAGGTCTTAAATCCGCAGCCCCAGTTATGGGCGTGGTCTTGGGAACAGGAGTGATGTTAGCGTCCTTCCATTGTATCGGGAATATCCCCGATGACAGTGGCCGGTTAAAAATGCTAGTAACCGGCTCAGCAAGGTCAGGTGCAAACTCTTTTAGGAGACGGGCTGGGACACTATCGGGACCCGGTGATTTAAAGGTACATAAACCGAACATCATTTTACGAACAGCTGTAGTAGATATGATAGGTGGTTGTTCAGGTGATGGTTAAAAAGGCTGGGAGCTTTGAGGTGTCAAGAGGTTGAAGGGTCCGAAGTTACAGATATGAAAAAGTTGTTTAGACGAGTGGTGAGGGTCTTACTAGATATAATGTTGCCGTTCACGCTGGATAGCACAATTCAGCAGCAGTGGTGGGCTTCCCAGCAAGCTTCTTCCCCAAGCCCCACCAGTTCCTCGGGTCAGTACTCTTTAGGTTTTGCACCTTGCGCGAATAAAACTCCTTTTTGCGTTTGCAGATGACTTCCTGAACTTTGTTTCTACGGTGTCGCCATTTCTCGGTTGGCCCAGAATGGTAAGCACGTTGTCGTTTGAGTATGAGAGATTTTATCTCAGCAGACGTCGGTAGGGTGAAGCCGGACACTTTTTGTCGGGAAGTATATATTGATAGCATTGGAGAGGTCATCAGTAAACGATGAAGTTAGATGGTCGATTGATGAAGAGTCGCGTGGGTGCGCATGCTCGAACCAGCTATATGCACTAACCCACCTCCCCAAAGGGTCAAGTGCCGACGGAGGAAAACGACGCATCTGCACAGTTTGTTTCTTAAGGGCTATAATACCGACTCTATAATAGGGATTAGGTACCCAATATACTGATTTATATGGTCTGACGACCCTAACTACGCGCTGGCCCTAGGCTTATTGTAATAAGATGCTAGATTTGAAATCACTAAGTCAAGGATGGTGTTACCCCTCGTGAGTTCACGAACAAGTTGTTGTAGTGTGTGACTTCCTAAAATGTTCGAAATGTCCGGCGTGGCAAAGTTCCCTATTGTTGGTTTTCACTCACGTGATCAACAGGCATATTTTTCAGCAAAAACAAAAGGAAGCGTTTGCATAATAATAGAGTTTAATTCCCGGAGGATTTGGTCCAGGCACCAACATGGCCGCCTTTTCCTTGTTTAGGGGCACCAACATGGCGGTCGTGACGTCATGTGAAAACCGAGAATAGTAATGCCACACCGCAATCCGGATGGGCAGATTTAACAGAGTCTAAGCACTTGATTCTGTAACTAGCACGGTCCCGTTGTGCATCAGCAGACGCTTCCGGCAAGTACATAGCTCCGCAGATGATGCCCGTAAGAGGGTGGGGCAAGTGCGGAGGGCGGAGCCACAGCCACATGACTGGTGATTCAAGATTAGACCTCCTCTTGAAAGGGATGCTGGACGAGACGTACGTGCAAACACCTCCCCAGCGAGTTGAACGGTCTTTCCGCTGTATAACATAGCCCGGGATGCTTAGAACGCTGTCATCAATTCGATCTTGGAGCCATGACTCAGTAATGACTGCAATATCCGTAGGAATTGTTAGTAACTGGGTAGTCAGTTCTTCGAACCTATTATCCAAGGAGCGCGCTTTAGGCAAACAGAAACTAAGTAGATCGTTTCCCTATTTGGCGCGCCGATGGGATGGCGGAATTGATTTCAAATTGGCTCTAGCGGGTCTTGCATCAGCGCGTCCACATCTAGTTAGCGCATTCGTTCTTGTAACGCTGTTGCGTGATGTATGAACGGCAATGCTTTGTTTACCAGCAGAGCGAATGGTCTCAGGGGATCGGCCAATGGACTAGTTAGGATTTGCATAACCAGTTATAGACAACATAACAATTTAAAATGTCATGTTCGCATAAATTCGATAGATATTTCCAGGACGGCGTCCACGGGGTTTTGTTAGATGAACTGGAGTCCTCGATGTTCGATTAGTGAGAAGAGCCTTCATATCTAAAATGTTTACTTTTCGTTCGTAAGTAATCAGGTAGTCTATGTAATTGTCAGTGAAGTTATACAAAAAAACAATATTAAAAAAAATAAATAAAATGAAATAAATAAATAAATCGGTCTGTGAAAACGCCGTGACAGTTTAATCCTGTCAGCAGCTTATGAAGGGGAGCTTCTATCTCCACTAATTCCTTGAGTCATAGTTAATAGATGTAGGCTGGTTATGAAACTCGACTTTTGTTTCATGTTTTTGTTTGCTCTTTTTGGCCTTGACCCTGCACAAAACCCGACAAAAACACGCTTTTTTCGGCAGGATAACAAATCAAAAGTTTAGACTAATTTATTCGAAATTAACTTGCGAACCAAAAACAAAAGTTTGTGCAGGGTCACGGTCGGTTCAACAACTAATTGCGACTGTATTGTTCCTGCTTTTGAAATTCCCAGGGTTTCATAACCAGTCCCTAGATTAACTATGCTTGAGTGAACCCTTCAATGCGCGTGCTGAATCTCCCAAGGGAGGAGACTTCCCTTGATGAGCTCCTGATTCGATTAAGGCCAAGTAATGTCAAAACGTGCCTTGTGCCTTAATCAATGGCTGTTACTCATATATGAAAGTATGAAAAGTATGTAAAAGAAGAAAAATTATAGTTTACTTACTGCATCCAATTCAGGTCTTGTTCCCTTGTTCGGTGCAGCGTAACCACAATAACTCTCTCTGAAAAAAAAAAAAAAGAAAAAAGAAAAGGCAAATTAGGTATCTTGCTCAAAGTTTTTCAAGGTTCGGTTCACATCTTTGAAAGAAAAAAAACCCGAAAATTTACCATTGCCGATGACGCTTGCAACAAAGATCCATGAGACGTATTTTTCTTAGATTCGCCAGCGTATCTTACACACGACCAAATGTAATACAGAATGGCTTTCGCAAAATCTTGACCAGAGGACATAGAAACTGTCTGGTACTTTTCTACGCGGTTGTTCCCAATTTGGCAGCTTTATTAGAGTTCACTTTTGCAACTGTTGGTAACCACGTACAATTGTTTTCAATTTTTATTAGAGGACTACAGAGATATCTAATTAGTATTACGCACGCATTTTAGTTGATACGTTCAAATATGAAGGGGGCTTTCCTTTTGTCAGAACTGGCCGGCCAGACCCGTCAGTTTTCAAGGAAAATGAAATAATTTGAAGGAACACTTGCATTATAATCCCTGGTATTCTTCTAGAGGAGTATATATCATCCTCGAAGTGTGTTAATTTGAAGGCGTTGTAGAGTTAGTCCTTCAAATGCCCAGTTTGGTCGGTCAGTTCAGTATCAAATGGAAAGCATCCTAAGTTGTGGCACCAAAGGACCGTGTTTCTAATATGTACGGAGTCAGTTTGATGCAGTTACTTCGTTATTCTCGGTGTCACTGTGGCTTCTGGCAGTGAGAATGACACCCGATCCTGAAGTAACTAAAATGTATGAGAACCAAATAATCGCAGTAATGCAGCTCGTCCTGAGAAGGTCAAAGGTCCCACTCCCAACTGGGAGCAATTGGATTTCTTATATACCAAAGTCATCATCGAGAAATGCATCTCCTCGTGCCTTTATGAGGTAAAGTTTACCACCCCTTCCACTGCAATTGCTAGAATACACCATTTTGACAATTTCAATCTCATCAATTCAGCAGAATGATTGTCACTTGAAACTGGTTTAATGACGAAGCTCCCTAGAATTTCAGTGGCTGAGCATCCGAACTAATTAATAATCGGAAGGTCGTACGTGGGTTCGACTCCTGCAAAGGAGCACTCAGATTATTCCGAGAATCGCCGAGTCACCATCGAAAAATTGAATACTTCGTTCTCAGTACAAGATTTCCCAAACCTGTATCGTTAAACGCCTCTGGTGCCAGGCTGATCATGTCACCTTTGTCAAAGCCAATCTTCCACTGCTCTGAAAATCCATGCAGTATTATTCCTACTGTTACAGCTATAAAATAATAACGAAAAAATGGACTATTTCAGCGTGTGTTCCATTGATCCTATTCAGGAATAAGAATTAGTGGAATGATGATTTAACGGTATTCTGGCGTTTTGAAGCAACAAGGATAACAAAGGATATGTTTAAAATAGAATTTTGGAAGGTGTTCGACAATTCTAATGTGAAACTCCGTAAGAGCAAAGGATGTATAACTTCCTATCCCGAAATACGGTCAATCGAACGCACCCTTTAAGCCAAGCATCATTTTTTTGGTACCTTACCAGACAGAGAGAAAAGCCCTTAGCTTAGAATTTTGTTGCGTGGATGATGTGATGACAGCACTGTAGCATTACGGCAAAATATAGGAAAACGAATGCTGGGAACATAGTGATTATTAATTAAAGCTTAAAACAAAAGAAATTATAAAATTGTACTCGCATCGTAATTAAATGCTACATTAAAGAAATGCGTTTTTAAAAGCTCCTTAAAGATTAAGATTTGAGGCGTTATGAAGCCGTTGTAACTTTGACAGGTGTACTTATGTAATTCCAAAGTACGCTATTACAGTAGTCAATTCGTGCCATGATTACAGATTGGACTCTTGCCTTAGTACTATTTAAGGACAAACGAATTGCTTTCGAAGATAAAAAGAAAATGCGTACACTCGAGATCGCCCAGACCGAACAATTTGAATCTTTGGGAAACGTTCGTTTCGATTGTTTTACTAGTTTGTTGAAGATGAAAGAAATATAGTAATATGAAAGGAAAGCCGATACATGAAATTGTTTAAGTCACCGTCGAAGATACATCTTACTTTTTAATTAAGAATAACTAATATAATCCTCTGTTATGACAAGTTTTACACAAGTTTACCTTCGCATTTCACTTTTGTTTCATGCATTTTTTTCTTAAGGTGTATCTGAATCCCCAATTCTATCTTTTCGCAAAAACTGAAAATAATTTCAGGATTAAACCAGCAACTTTTCTTTTAGACTCGATACCCCTGAGTGACAATTAACCTTCTTAGCAAATTTCCTTAATCCTAATGATCCCAAATGCAGCTTAGTTTTCACGCCGACGACATTCCGACAATAACTACCTCAACATCGCAGACTCTCCAGGCAATTTATTCAGCGGGAGAGAAAAAAAAACACTTTTGTTTTCATTGTGCTGAGGAATTCGATACAGAGCAATAGGGCATTTGCTGATGAGGAATCAATGACCTTAATTACGAAGCAACGACAATCCGATAAATAATGCCGACAGTTTAATTCATTACCGATATAGTTAGAAGAATGAATGGTTCAATTCTTCATTTGCCATCAGAGTGGCTTAGCGGTTATAAACCGCACCTCCCACTGTGAGACTCGGGTTCAACTCGAAGTCGCATATGGACTTAGTTTCAGTCGATCTCACAATGACTCCGAAGGTTTTTCTCCGGGTGCTTCGGTTTTCCTGCCACCTCAAAATCAACTCTCAGTCAATTACATCCGGATGCACGGATACCCTCGAAAAAGGATAACCTCTGGTAGCCT
>OX421453.1:32697486-32702486 GCA_949126865.1 Montipora capitata
CACCACCTGTTCCTTCGATCTCAAAATATTCGCTTGTTTTCGCTTTCGCTCGAACATATTTATCTTTATTACATGTTCAGTGAATAGCTTTATCCTCTGGAATGAATTGTCCGTCGAAAAATCGGCTATTTGGGTGGTTTTTGGCAAACAGAGGTTAATTAATTATTTGTAATGCGATCTCTTCCGTTGCCGTTAGCAACGGGTCGCAAATTTGACACTTTTATGGCGTTATCAAATTACGCATTGATCGCTAATCCGATTACTCCTAAAAATCCAAAAATATTCGTGCCTTATCAGTTTTCTGTCAAATTTTAAATTGAAGAAAATTTTAGTTTTGCATCCAAAAATTTGTAATCAACGCTAAAATGACCAAATTTTGCCTGGAAAACTTATTTCAATGTTATTTTTCTTAAATTTTTTCGTGCAACTTTCGCTTTTATAAAATGTTTCAGTTGTTTGTAAATAAGTTATATGCTGTTGGAAAGCTTATTTTCTTAGCTTTAAAATGGTGTATTTTTTTCCTCTAACTTTAAATATTTTTTGGGAAAAAATAATTTTGGCGATAGCTGATTTCGCACGGTTTTCTTGCGGTTGAGAAAGTAGGAAAAAGAGTTATATAAACTGTAAATTTATGTGTCTGTCCGCTTATTGACAATAAAAATTAGCCAATGGGCGCGTGAGAATTTTGCAGTCTATGTAAAATATAGAATCGACCCCGTGCTCACAAAATCGTCCGAGGAACAGTTTTTCAAACGTTTGCCAAATTGTGGGCCAAGTCGGTAATGTTTTCTTCAGGAGGAAGGCCTGTCTATAACAGATCTTTGCAAGAGGCCATTATGGATTCTAGATCCTTTTAAGTGGAAACATTGCCCATAGTGTGAATGAAAAATTTAACAAAAAAATTAAATTGGAAAGTATTTGAGGCTAGGCGGAAACTCACTCAAGTTATTTCCAATATACGTAATGTTCTTGGAGTACGTCAAATTTCCATTTGCTGGATTGCAATACTTCCCACAACAGCTTATGGCCTTCATCTCCAAGTAACTTCGGCAGCCGCCAACAGCAGACTCTCCACTGGTTTTGCACGACCAAGAATATGTTACATTCTGCAAATAAAATCAGCAAATATATGCACTATGTCGATATCACTGCTACCTTGATTTAAAGAACCAGGATCCCTTCGTATCGTTCTGGGAATAGAAACTAGTGCGTCAATATAACATTAGGATCACTAACCGATTGCGGAAAAGAAGGTCTTGAGTTTAATCACGACCGGACCACTACTAAGGGTCTTTAAACTGCAAATTGTAAGACCGGATAAGGAAGCGGGGTGATTTAATCTCTCTAATTTTGACTAAACGTGTCCTAAAATAACGGTTATTAAATAGAATAAAAGCGTTCCACATACCAAAATACGTTTTCCGATTGGAGGAGAACATGTCACGTGCCATGGGTCAAAACTCAAAACAGAGGGCGAGCAAAACTCACTAGTCCTCCAGGGAAGCTACAACTTGAACGGCAACGTGATCATGTTGAGCACCTTAAATACCGCGGCAAATTTGTCTGCCAGCCCGCGTGAAGCCAGAAAAATTCCTTATGCTATGGCAGCTAAACGCTTCAAAACAAGAACTGAAGACTGAGAAATTCAACTTATACACCTTATTCCAAAATGGCCGTAATCATGGCCTCTCTTTTAAACGTAAAATTCAAAAGAATATTTAACCTTGAACGAGGCCATAAGAGCCAATTCCATGGAAACAAAAGAACATTAAAATGGCAGCCATTTTGGAATAAGGTGTATAGCTTCTCTGGGACAGAAGCTCGAAAAAAACAAAGGGTACTGACAAGGCAAGGCCACTAAAAATGCAGTAAATTAAACTCGTAAGTGAGTTTTGCTTTCCCAAGGGGAAATAAGACTTACTGTTTCCCGTGTTGCCAGTCATTAATAAATTCAAAGCTTAATAGGCCTCTATATTCTTCCACTTACCATCGAATGAGAATTACTTGTAACACTTTGCACACAAGTAAAAATCTTTGGGACAAAAATACGCAGTAACATCAGCAACAACGTGCAAACAACAACGGCAACAAAGCATAGAAAAGAATGTGGAAAAGTATCCTCTTTGTTTGCGCTTTTTTTCGAAGCTTTATTGACTTTTTGCGCTTACACAGACGAAGCTGAAAGCGAATTTATACAAAGGATTCATCTTAGAAAATATGGCGCTACTATAAATTCTATAGACAAAGTAACGGGAAAGCATTCGCTTATGTACTTATGCACAGAAAGCCACAACCCAAATTCTTCTGCTCTCCTGGAACAGTTCCCAGCTTTTCAATTTTCGATGGTATCCAACAAGACTACTTGAAGATTGCACAAAATTTAAAGGAAAGCTTGCTAAAGCTAAATGAATTTGAAGCCGCAAGGACATTTTTTAATCTCATTTAGCCCTCTACATTCTCTTTTAACTTAATATGTTCCACGTTTTTCTTTTTTTTTAAATGTGTAAATCCTTTTTCTAGGACTTTGCCCCTTTTTCAAAGTAATACTTTAAGTGCTCCGCAGATGCCTTTTGCAGCCAGAGTGCAAGACTGAGAGTATGTCGATTTTATGGCACTGTGAAATGTTCCACGCAATGCTTATGCGCCGATCAACTCGAAACTTCAACATTCCCCTCCCCCCCTCCCCCGGGCAAGCCCGGGCATTTGAACTTTTGAAGATTGGATCATTCAAATTCCCGCCCCGTCGGGCCAAAATGGTGTTCAAATGCCCTATCCTATCGTCGGATTTGAAGGATTTGTCTGTCATCCCCTACTAAAGAACAATCGTCGTCAGCTCCTGCCGTCTTTAATAAAGACCTTTTGAAGGCCTTTCTTTGTGAGCCAATCGTTCACAAATGCTACATCTCTTCCTTTAAACTCTTCCATCTCATCCAAACACGTGTTTTATAGCTGTTAGCGACTTCGGCGCCCAAAAAAAACAATTATTTGAAACCTGACACTTCCGGTTCAATTTTCCCCACCCCACGAAAGCAAAGGTCAAATTCCCGACTCCCCGGGCACAGAAGGTAGTCAAATGCCCGGGGGGGGTGGGTATGTTGAAGTTTCGATTTGATCGCCGTATTAGCTGTAATTGCCCTTTGAGATCCGAACATTTAGTAAGAAGAGCGCTTAGCTTAGTCCACTGTCAAAATTTATGTTACCTTGTAGTGTGCACATTCATATGTGTACTCCAAATAATTGGGACTCGAATCTAAAAAAGAAAGAAAGAAAGAAGAGGACAACTACTACCTTATTAACATAGGTGGCGAAGCAGGGGTGGGGTGGGGCAGCGGAATGCAGCCCGCAATGCCTCCAAAGTTTCTTTATTTGCTGATAATATTACTTGAGCGGCATAAAATTGGTTTAGCAAAATATTCAGTGTAGTGATCATTTTGTAAATCTTTTCATCAAAATCGTGCTTGGTGAAATACATGCAATGTGATGTAGGACTTCTTTTAACATCTCCGGTCTTTATTCAATGTAGGCAACCGACTGCTATTTTATTTATTATTTATTTATTTATTATTATTATTTATTTTTATTTTTTTCACTAAACTAGACAAAAAAATGATTTGCCTTTGAAGAAACTGCCATGTTCCTTGTGTTTAATTTGTTAAAATGCTATTGAATATGAAGCTGAAAATTCTAGACTGGGAGAAAATGAATGTTAAAGGGACAATAATTCTGCTTTTAATTTTTTGGAAGTTTCTGTCAAGGGTTTTTTAATAAGCTTAAAATATTACATCGCCAAGGGCATTTTTGGGGAAAATGACTAAGGTCGTGCATCTGGCTTGGCGTACTGTGAATCCTCACCTCCAACCCTGCTAAGTCCTGAAACGATCAATGTAGTTATCACATACGGGAATGCTGATTGGGTGAGACGAAAAGCATTTTTCTTGATCACGAGGGCACTTTTGATAATCAAGAGGGCATTATTATTTGATCCTGATTGGAAAAGTTGCTTAGGTTACAACAGAATCTTTATCCACATATTTAAATTAGCCAGTATCAAAAATATCATAATACTCTTTGTTTGTCCCTCCAAAAGTTTGCATAACCATTGTTTTTATTTTCTCTTGGGTCTTACAATGGTCCCAAGAGAAACTGGAAACAATGCGTATGCAAAATTTAGGGGGGGGGGAGGGGAACAAACAAAGAGTATATTATGGGATTTTTGATACTTGTTAAAACGTTTTCACTGTCAGCAGAGCCTTTCTTAAGTCGACGAGAAAGATTGAAAGGACTCTGCAGAAATCGTGTTAAATTTTTATTGATTATGCGCAAGCCGTTGCCTGGAGACAGTCTCAAAGCCAGGCCAAGTCTCGACTGCACTCCAAGACGTCATATTGTTTTTGGAACTGAAGGCTTGATTTTGACATTCGCCTTTGTCAAAAATACGATGTCCGCGCTGCCTAAACTGGTTTGACTGGACTGACTAGCCCGGAAACTTGGGCTGCGGCGAGTTAAAAGACTCTGCCGAGTTTTAGAGAGGCTCTTCTCGCAGGGTGATACGTTTTAAGCGCTATTTCTGTTGACAGCAACGATTTTAACTAAATTAATGAAAGCACGATTGCTGCAATTTTAAGTCTAACGCTGTTCATTGAACTGATCGGTCAGTTTTCTCGCTGCATTGAACGGGCGTCCCTCAATAATTATGTGATAAACATGCAACCGCTTCGACAATGTGCCTCGTCATCATATATGAGTTGAGCTTCATTTGTTGGTTCTCTACTCTGCCCTTTGAGGTTTTTCTCCGGGTACTCCGGTTTTCCCCTCTCCTCCAAAACCTACATTTGATTTGATTTGCGTTAATTTGTTAATTTCAGTTTACAATGTCGACATCCCCAACTAGACCAATTAGTGCTCCAGCGCTATAAGACTAGACACTTCAATAAAGTTTCTTTTAATTTCGTTCCTTTTTTTTTTCCTTGTGCAATTAAAGGATCTAATTAATTTCACTA
>OX421453.1:32710602-32728102 GCA_949126865.1 Montipora capitata
GTATTTGTTTAGTAACAAAGTTGCGTTTGTAACCTCGTTTCAGAAGGTATGTCGTTAGCTCCATCTACCTGTTGTGGCTTTCAGGCGCTCCCCTAACCTTCGAGACCTCCTGGTTACAGCTAAACTGTCCCCCAATGTCACTCATTCTAATTCCACACTTCCTTCCGGTTCTTTTCGCTGTGGCAAAAACTGCGCTACCTGTCCTTACATTTTCCATGGACTAACCAACTACAAATTCTGCTCTACTGGCGAAACGCGCTCCATTAATTTCCACATAACTTGCGAAACTAAAAACCTTATCTACATGATCCAATGCAACAGATGCCATCTACAGTACATAGGAGAAACTAAACGACGTTTAAAAGACCGTTTTAATGAACACCGCCGCACTTTAGATAACGCTAACACCAAATCCAAACCTACTACAGTCGCAGAACATTTCCTCTCCTCTCCTCACAACATCTCCAAGGGCATGCAATTAATCCCTATCGAAAAAATATTTTCTAACAGAGACTCGATCCGTAAGGCCAGGGAAGCTTTTTTAATTTTAAAAGGCAGGACAATTGATCCCAATGGTCTTAATATCCGCGAAGAAACGTATTAGATTTCAGTTTGTTATTTTGAGTGATTTCCGTTATTTTTCCGTGACTCTTAGTATTTGAATTCAAAATCTTTGTAACTGCCATGTTGTATCACATTTTTCCAGTATTACGTCAACATCCATTTACTATATATATATATGTACATAGAAGCAATTCAATGTAAACTCTCATTGTACCTGAAGAAGGCTGGTTTGGCCAGCCGAAATATAGTACATCACTAAAATCAAATCTACTTTGTATCGGCTCTTGCTTAAAATATTTAGTTTTTCTTGAAAGGTAGTCAAAAATTCCCAAACGGAATTTCCAATCGGAAAAACGTGTTTACATTTGCATACTCCCATGATTTTGCCTCGCTCCAGACTCTCTCAATAACCTTGAACGGATTTTGTAAATGGTACACGCCGTTTCCAACTAAATTTTCCATTCGGGAGTTTTTGCTTACCATTTGAACAAACCTAGCACCAACCGGTTTCTGCTTGTAAATGGTAAACGACCGTAATCCCGGTTGTCTTTTTTCGGTGCAACGAAATGCACAAAGAATTTCATGTATTCCGAGCAATTAGGACACGGGGATTTCATTAGTTAAGCTATGCGTGATAACCCCTAGGGAGAGGTTGTCACTGAAAATAACATCTTCCTGAAAGGATCTTACTGAGAAATTTTTACATCTCAGTGATACTGGATTAAGCCGACTGAAATGTAAATTGTTGCAAAATCCACGTTATCTATGTCTGATGCGTGTTAAAATAAATTGAGTTGTTAACCGCGCGGCATGGGCCGAGCGCGGTTCTTGCCCTGCAATCGCTTTATTTTTTATTTTTTTGCGTCTTATTACTGGGTTGCCATAATGGCAAACCCAGTCGAGGTCTGCGTTTAGTTTGTTTGTTTTATTTTATTTTATTTTTTTTTAGTTTTTTTTTTCCTTGTCGGTAAAAGTCTTGCCTGTCACTCCCCTGGTAAGTGGTGTCTTTGTGCATAGAGTCTTCTGCGCGTATTTTCTTAGGATCGAGAGGGTAGTGGAACTGCGTAGATTTCTCTGGTGGACACAGTAGAATCATTAACTTAGCCTGCAATGGCGTCGAAAGTCATGTAACGCGAATGGCGTTTTAGTGGATCCTTAAACAAAATATACCCTTATGGAGCTCAATGATGGAAAGTCAGTTGGATAAACTAGGCAGGCGGTGAAAAACCAACACCTGGAATCTCAAAAGCGACGAGTAATGGACTTCGACAACAATCTATCGCCCGTCGAGCCGAAATGAAAGTGAGCTGTATTTACCTGAAGTACATGGTAATTTGACACGATTGAGTTTCTTGTCTTCACGCACGCAATGAAATAGGAAGAGGTTTTCGCCTCTAAGAGCAAATATGTTGTTTGTTTCAATAAATTTTTCGCTGGAAAAGGATTCTGTGGTATTTTCTGCCTTTGTGAATTATAATATCATGTTGTGTATTGAATTTTTGAGCTTAAGGTTGAAATGTGACATGGGAGAAGTTTTCTAGTATTGCTCTGTAAGCAAGAAGGGTTCACAGGCCTGTTGGAAGCGTGCTTGAGTTTCAACAAAATGAGCCTCAAAATCAGTGAAAAATTGTGACGCAGATGAATAATAAAGTAGCTGCTATTTCCAAAATGATGGAATTACCTGGTGATAAATAACCTCGTCTTGGAGAGTAAATTTTTGACTTTGCAGAAACAATGGTGGGCGATTGTGATCTTTGTTTTGAATTCGCTCATTTATTGTCAAACTTTATAACACTTAACAGAAAAAGAAACTTACGAAAACCCGGTACCTTGACATCATTTGACACAGATGCTTCAGTGTTTGGCAAGTAAACATGCCGCGGTAACTTAATCACGGCGCCCGCTGAATTCCGGCGATGTCACTTTCGATTTTGCGATTTATTTGTGCAGCCAAAACTTACAATAACAAAATTGAACGTACCAAAAATCTCCCAAAATGTTTGTCGCTAATCCTAACTGTTTATATTCTATATTCACGGTTCAAAATTAATGTTGTTTTCATGTGGTAAATATGTTATTCTCGAGCGACCGTCCTGGAAACTTCCTTCTGCTCTTTCTAAAAACTGTGTATTAATATTTATTTACTTTTGCATCAATATTTGTTTTTGCATAAAGTAAGCTAACAAAATCTGTACCTTGCTGAGTTCGCATTTGTTAGCGTTAATAGTATTTTTCGGTCCGATGCTTCTGTTTGATGAGGGGTATATTGTTTTGGTCTCCCATCCAAACACTAACCCCGCCGAACAGGGTTAACTTCAGTGAACTTCGGTAGTACAAAGCTGTCAGATGCTCAGAGGGCAACGCTTAAACTTGTGGTGAAAAGAAGTTTATCAACATGTCAGCCCAGAAGCCAATGTTTCTCACTTCCCATTTATTTTCTTCAATCTTTCTGGGTTCAGTACTTTGCTATTAACCACGTGTCTTCTCAGACTATTTACCCAAAACTTCTACCATGGCACTACAATGATAGACAATACCAAAACAATATCGTGCACTGTTAGAGCTACATATTACGCAAGGACAGATCAGTTTCGTCGTACGAACGTGTGAGGACCTGTGAACCAAAGGGCCGCTTCTGGTATGACTTCTTAATGACCCCTCCCAACTTGAAAAAAATTGTCTGGAACGCAACCTCGTTCCCAGGGCTTTTCTCCGCCGATAAAAGCCCTGGGAACGAGGTTGTCTGGAACGATGCACGTAGCACAGGCAACCCATTGTATCCTCACGGAGGGTCTAGTCGAAACATGTAATCGTGACTTTTCAGAAAGAAAGCTAAGACTATTACGTCATCGGCGATTTCACACCGGGGCTACGACTGATAGTGCAATCGTTGACAACGGCTATAAGTAATGGTGCAATAACTTTATGTGCAGTCGTTGTTGTCAGTTTGTTGTGCTACAGATCGATTGGTCGAGTGATTTTGGTTCTATAGTCATCAGTAGCGAGCTTACGCAACAGGACGGCTGGAAGACTCAGGACGGCAGAATGACGAAAAAATGTCGCGTAAGATTGAGAATGCACAGTCTCGCGCGACATTTTTTCGCCATTCTGCCGTCCTGAGTCTTCCAGCCGTCCTGTTGCGTAAGCTCGCTAATAGGGACTTTAAGATACAGGAACGCGGACGTCGCGAAAGAGAACCGGAAGTGAAATGACACCTGAGACCTTCACTGCGCATGACCAAAAGTTGGATGTGCTGCGTTCTTGCCGTCGACGGACGTGACATAAAGGCTTTTCGCGTTGCTGATAGAACGTGAGTAAATTGGTGGTCTTTTTGGTTTCTACAGACCTTTTCATTAACAGTGCCTGTGTTATTTTGGATGTTTAAGTATCTCCTTTGTTATTTTTTATTTACAAAGTCGGTTGAAAATACATACAAGACAAAAATTATGCCATTTTCGCCGCTGTGTTGCGAAAGTGGCCTATGTGCGGGGAAAGCGAAGCTATGTTGCTGGAGTGTTCATATGGAAATAATTTCATCTCGGTTACCGAGATCTCGGTAACTGGGCCAGCCCAGCTTCTCGTATGAACACATCGAAATTTATACATAGGAAAGAGTATAAGTGGCGAGGCGAGATCTCAGAAACCAAGCCAGCCCGGTTGACCGGCTCATATGAAGAGGCCCTAAACATCTGCTAAAATCGCTGAAATATCGTTAAAACAATGCAGAATGGCAAGAAATAACACTTAGCAATCTCGGCAGTAGCCTCTGTTTTGTGAATTACTCATACATTGACTGATTTCAGTTTCAGGATCTACCCGGGAATGGCTTCGAAACCCAAGTAAGTTTTCAGCGGTAAATTTGTTGCATATGTATTCCAAACGTCCCTAAGCAAGTCTCATCTTGTATTTTTGAACCTAGAGCTTCATTTAGCTAGGGAAATAAGCGAAAGCCAAAAATTAAAATGTCCTTTACAGTGAAGACCATCCGAATATCCGGAGAGAAAATCTTAAAAAGAAGTTATTGACAACAATTTTTAAGTGTTATTCTTGGAGTCAAAGCACAGTTACAAGTCAGCAAATCTTGAAAAAAAAATATGCAGGCTATAGCACATTTATCAACAGCAGAAGGCAACAATGGAAAAATCACAGGCTTTAAAACTTTTTGCTGTTTCAGGCAGTTTTTGAGTGGCTGGAATTTTCTGTTCCAATAATGTTCAACATGTGCATCAACTGGTTATTTTTAGGGTATTATTATTATTATTATTATTATTATTATTATTATTATTATTATTATTATTATTATTATTATTATTATTATTATTATTATTATTATTATTATTATTATTATTGAAGGAATTCTTGTTTCCCTTCTTAAGAAACTGAAATGGTTTGTGTATTTTTTACATTGCAGAATTATGAGCTGGACACCTCTACATGATATTGTTTTGTGTAAGGAGATCATATTTGTGAATCCATACAGCGCCAAAAAAAAGTCTGTTCAACGTAGTGCATTGTGGCAGAAAATTGCTGACAACCTTAACAGTGTGAAAGATCCTCATTTTATTGTTGACAAGAGAGCAGTTCGAGACCATATTGGAATCCTTATTCAAAGATTTAAGAGGCAAGAAGCTCAGGAGTTGAAAGAAAGTGGAATAACCCCAGAGCGTACCGAGCTAGATGCTGCAGTTGAGCAAATTATAGCCATGGAGGAGTCAGCTGACACTGAGATGCAGGAGGCAATTGATGAGAACAAGGAAAAGCTAGAGGCAGACAGGAGAAAGGCAGAGGATATGCGAGAAAAGGCAATGGAAACAATGGGAAAAACTCAAAAGCGGAAATCAGAAGAAGGAAGCAGCAAAGCAAGGAAGAGCAGGAGAAGTGGAAGTGAAGCAGTTGAATGTCTCAAAGAAAGAGCAGCTGAAGATCTCAAACTGAAAAGTCAAGAAATTGAATTGAAAAAGCAAGAAAAGGAGCAGTTGCAAGCCCTCCAAACTCAACAAACACAGATGTTTAAGTCCATGCTAGAGCAACAGCAGGCACAACAGAAGCAAGAAAAAGAGAGTATGGCACAAATGTTCAAAACCATGATTGACCAACAACAACAGCAGCAGAAACAAGTTCAAGACATGCAAAATTTGTTTTTGATTCAACAGCAAACTCAATCTCAGGCTCTGATGGGAATAATTGAAAAACTTGTACCCAAGTGACCTTGTTGAGGCCTGAAAGTACATTTGCTTAGTTGTTTTAAAAGACATGATGTGATTTTCTTGTTGGGATTTTATAAAGGATGTGATTAAGGAAGACATCAGGAAGGGAAATGATGAACATTCACCATAACAAGCTTTTAGTCACACCTGCAAATTGTTTTTACTGTCCATCCATTGATATTGTATGATCCTCTGTGCATGCAATTCAATCACCCAAAGAACTGCTACTTCTGATTGAAAAAATATGTTTTAAGCATGTGTTAAATTTCTGTCATTTGCAATAATGTGAATTGCCCAAAAATTGGTGCCATGTATTGGGATAATTTGCACATGGCCATATGTATTGATTGATTCATTTATCTTAAAAGCAAGAGGCAACTTGGAATCTACCCCTCCCCCCAGTTTTCTTTAATGTGTTAAGATTAGGTCGGTAAAATTTTATGAGATCATAGAGTACAAATTGGTAAACAATTTCATGTCTTATGCCATTAAACCTTTAAAAAAGGTAGACTAAAAAAAAGCATTAATTGTACTTTTCTCCAGAAAATTGTTTTAATCTTAAATTAATCTTTTTACAGTAGCTACAACATTTCTCTTCAAAAAGTTACAACACCTTTTCAATGTTTGCGGTGTAAAAAGGCTCACAACGTTGCAATGACTTAGCATATATTAAAGTTTATCATTATATGGAACACTATTCTTCCTTTTTGGCTGGATGTTTTATCAAGTCCAATTAGAACAATCAAGCAAAATAATCCTCTAGTGATGGAGGATCTAAATCAAAAAAACTGAGATGTGGTATTTCCGTAGAGGCATGTCAGTGCATTGTGCAGAATCCCACAGACAATATACATTTTTCCCACTTGACTTAGACCTATTTTTAAATTCTTTTTAAAGTCTAAAAATTTAAAATAGTTCACTATCTCCCCGAAAATCCACTCAACAGAGCTGCGAACAGCACTCATGGAATGGTTATAAGCCTGCATTTGAGGGGTTAAAACTCGATGCCTGTAAGGTGCCTGAAGATGCACCCTAAGGGGGTAGGCTGGATCTCCATAAATACACATAGCCTGTCCAGTGGTTGAAAAAGCATGTGTTTGGAGGCTGTCATACAGGTGTGATTCTGCCAGCATTGCTGCATCGTGCATTTTTCCTTCTGTTGAATGAAAAATAAAATGCAGTAAAACATCAAAAAGAGAGCTCAAACATCATTAGTTTACTTTCAAGTCAAAAAAGATTTGAATGAAAAATGCCGAAAGGACTTATTTAATACTATATTGTGTATCTTAAATTGTCCGGCCACCAGGAAATGATCGGAAAGTGCCTTACCTACTGGCCCATAGAGGTGTGCAATTAAGCCATTTGGAACCACAACCGACTGATACTTCAACCCATGTACACGCTTGTGCCCATTGTATACCATGCGCTGGTTTTCTCCTGGTCTAGATATTGGACGAACAGTTCCGTCAACAAAACCAAAGCAATTTGTAAGTGGTGCTCCTTTGTTAGAAATTACATCAGCGTAGCTTTCGAGCTGGATGGCACTCAAAACGGTTGGATTCCAATCCATGATACGATGCCTGTGGTTGTCGTATACCCAATCCATCACAGTATTATTTATCATACAGATTTCTGGGACTGGCCTTCCAAATATCGGGATCATGTCGGAGTAGCGACAAGGGTAGGCAAATCGCTTGAGAAGAATACAAAGGCCCTCAGTTCCATCACATACTGTTCCTTGATCACATTTAAATACAGCAGGAATTTGCAGTGCATCTTCAAGGCGAGTTATGTGATGCTTCTCAACCCTTAAATTGGCTGTACACTCAGCTCTATTTTTGTCCGGCAAAGAAAATGTCGGATATTCTTGGTAAGGAAAATCCAAATTATCTGACTTGCTTTCCTCATAGAGCAGCAAGAATTCTGCATCGGTAATAAAGCCCATTGCGTGACTTAAACACAACATTTCTCGAGTTTCCCTGAAAGAAGCCATATCAGTGAATTCGAAAAACTCGTCGCGTCGCTCGCAAAGAACCTTAACTTAATTTTCCCGCCACGAACGCTGTGTTCTCGACCCAGGCTCTCTTCGACGGTCGCGTACTTCTAGGCGTCCGCGTCCCCGTATCTTAAAGTCCCTAATAGCGAGCTTACGCAACAGGACGGCTGGAAGACTCAGGACGGCAGAATGACGAAAACATGTCGCGTAAGATCGGGAATGCACAGTCTCGCGCGACATTTTTTCGCCATTCTGCCGTCCTGAGTCTTCCAGCCGTCCTATTGCGTAAGCTCGCTAATGAATCAACCAGGACTGCTTTGGAATGTGTACTACGTTGCGACTATAGTGGTAAGAAAAGAGATAAAATTTAGTTTTGTTGGTGAGCAGACCCAAATTTCTATTCGGCCATATAGTCAGTGGCACTTCGAATCACGCAACTTATGATGTTTACCGGTATTCGCCAAAAGCTGTTAAAACGTTAATGTACTTAAAATTTTATGAATATTCCACTCTTTATTTAGTACAAAATATATTGCCTTTTTGTGTTATTTAAGCGGTTGATTCGAAGCGAGTATTGAATACATAAAAGGTCATTATGTCTCCATGGAATGTGTCGACGTTTCAACTTTCATTTGTAGGGAAACAACCACCGTACTAAAGATAGCCGTGGATAACGTAATTCTTAAATTAAGTGACGCGTGTGACTACTTTGCGAGACCTTTACTCGTGTAAAAAAAAAAAAATAATTTAATCGCGACTTTTAGGAAAGAAAGCTGTAAGTTGTTAAAAGTGTTATTGTCGTATAGATATCCCGATGACAGTTCCAGATTAATTAAGACCATTACGTCAACGGAGATTCCTCGGAGATTTCACCTCGGCTATAAGTGATAGTGCAATAAGTTCGTGTGCAGTCGTTGTTGGCAGTTGTTGTGCTACAGATTGATCAGGTGATTTTGTGTCTATAGTCATAGTGAAAAACTGCTTTGGAATCTGTACTACGTTGCGAGTATAGTGGTAAGAAAACAGATACATTTTCAAAGCGCGGTTTTAAGATCTGAAAGATCTTCTTGTTGGGTAATTACTCTCGGTGACTTTGTTCAGTGCGACAAAATGGACAGTAGCGGGGTGGTGATTTCATTGCCTAAAAGCAACTCACTTAACGAAACTATTCTTTTACCAACAACAACAACGATTCAAACAGCTTCAATTCTTACAGAGTTCGATGAAAATCTCGATTTATAACATGCGGTAGGGCAAAAAAGCGATTGTGTTATGTTGGGGTTTCAATGTCAAAGTACAAACGGGTATGAACACTCTTTATTTTATCATTATAACTCGCTTTTCATTTTTATTTTATTTTACCCGCAGTCTGCATTTTTCCCCTGGTCTGCAGTCTCCAGTCTGCAGTCTGCGTTTTACACTGACCGGTGTAAGACCACTTACAGATAGTGTCCGGGCCCCTGGGAAAAATGGCGGTGGCGTTTAGAGGAACTAACGTTGATTGCCATCTTGAGGAGACGATTTTGCGGTTTCCCTCTCACCTTATAGAGATGGAAAGACAAAGATGCCTCGACAAAGGAGCGAAGACATCGAAATCAAATATCAAAAGAGCAACGACGAGAACAAACTCCAGAAGTTAGGAAGATAGAGACAGACCATGGCCACAAACCAAAAACACGCTGAAGAAATTAGAAGAACGCGTGAAACAATTCAAGGGAAACCTAACACGAGGAAACAGCAGGTGTTGTGTTAGGCCTTTAAATATTTCAAAATTCATTAATTCTTTCCAGACAGTGCTCCGTCCGGCTCGGTCTTAAAGAGCGTAACGATTTGCTAAGAAAAACTGAAGAAAGGCAAGCAAAGCCTATAAAAGTCCAGCTATCTCATTGATACAGGGCACAACGTAACAGGCGTTAAAAAAAAAATGATCCCGGGCCCAGGTCAAACCTTTGAAAGCAGGAAACCACTCTCTTCCATGGCCGTAGCCAATGCCCATGGTTAAATTATCTTTGTAGGTATTTAGGGTGTTTTTGGTGGCTACATTTAAAGACAGCACTGGGATCCCGCATTTAATTTATTTAAAAAAGTCACGAAAAAAATGACAAGTGCTTCGGATTTTCTCATACTGGCTAAGGCCCTGTCTTCTACCACCGATAAACATATGTCAATTTGTCAATTTGTTAATTTAATATTATTAACTTTATTATTATTATTTTTTTGTACTATCTATTTTCGTGTGGGGTTTTTTTCCTTATTTATTTTTTCTTATTTTTTAAGAACGAATAATTTTCATGTTCAAATATTTGTTTATCTCTTTCACTTGATTTAGTTTTGTTGTACATGTACTATCTGGCTGTTTCTGAAATTAAAGTTATTATTTTCACAGAGTTTGTTTTTGCTAACTCCACTGTGAGGTTGAGAGTTTGCTTTGCGAATTTCTCTTCCTCATTTTACAGACTAATTTTTGGCTATGATTTTCCCTCAACTCACCATCCACACACACAATATTCCCCTCCCTCCCCCCCCCCCCCACCCTCGCCACTTACCCGCTTTACTGGAGATTATTATTTCAGTTAGTGGAGAAAAAGCCCTTCCTGTAGGGGGATTCTTGCTGCAGCACCATAATCATGCGACAAAGGTTGCTAGTCTACTGCTGTTTTTTTTTTTTTCCTTAAACAACTATTTCAAAAGTTTGACGCGGGCCCGGGATCATTTTGTTTTTGAACGCCTGTTACGTTGTGCCATGTATCAATGAGATAACTGGCTTTTTCAGGGGCGTAGCGTGAGATTTTAAAGGTGTACGCACACGAAAAATGTTTCGAGCGCCAAAGTAGGGTGGTCTGGGGGCAGCATGCCCCAGAAAAGCTTGAAAGTTAGGGTCTCGGAAATGCCATTTCCAACTATTTTCGAAGGACATTTCAATAAATAAATGCGAAGGAAAATGCAGTAGTTAGTTGTTTATTTTATCTATCTGTCGAGTTTTCTCTGCAGCAAGCTACAACACAAACAGGGGTTTTACAGTACAAGCAAAGGGTAAGACGTCGCAGACTCTGTTTTAACATCATCATCATCATCATCTTTATCATAACATATCCTTTGAAATAACCGGGAACTGGGGAACTGGTGATACTGAAGCCTGAAACTCTACCTACTTCGAAGGGTAGAGTTTTCTTTTTTTTTTCGCTTTCGCCCACTATTACGTTTCTTGCCGTTAAGGCCTGGCCAAACGAGTACACTGAACATGTTAGTGTAACATCATCCAACATCGTTGAATCGAACACGTTGTACTCGTTTGGCCACCATGTTGTATGATGTTGGAAGTTGTTGAACGAAGCTTGATTTCCATCAAACATCGTCTTCAACATCATCCAACGTTTCTTTTGTTCTAAGGTGTGAACATCAGCGTTGCATTCAATCGGCCATCCCATTCAACATTGTTGCACGCGAGCGTGCGCTGCGGCTGTCGGATTTTAGTAAATTTTCAGTTCCGACTATTGCATTTCTAGCTTTTTGATTGGCTAAGAAACTCCGACTATGAGCCAATAGTCGAAGTTTTACGTCATATGGAAATAGTGCGCCAAGATGCTCTTTCCGGACGCTTTGTAAAATTGTGGAAATAAAAATCGGCGGCAAAACCCGGTTTTAGAATTTACTAAAACAATTATTCCATTCGCCCTTGTTGGATATGAAGTGATTATAACCAACTCGCGCTACGCGCTCGTTGGTTATTTTATCACTTCATATCCAACTCAGGCTCATGGAATAATTGTTATTTAGCTGTACGAACGGGCATACGTGCGTATATGGACGCTACGCCCCTGTTTTTATAGGCTTTGTTTGTCTTTCTTCAGTTTTTCTTAGCAGATTGTTACGCTTTTTAACACGGAGCCGGACGGAGCACTGTCTGGAAAGAATTAATGAATTTTGAAATATTTAAAGGCCTAACACAACACCTGCTGTTTGCTCGTGTTAGTTTTCCCTTGAATTGTTTCACGCGTTCTTCTAATTTCTTCAGCGTGTTTTGGTTTGTGGCCATGGTCTGTCTCTATCTTCCTAACTTCTGGAGTTTGTTCTCGTCGATGCTCTTTTGATATTTGATTTCGATGTCTTCGCTCCTTTGTCGAGGCATTTAGATAAGCCGATTGTCTCTCCATCTCTATAAGGTGAGAGGGAAACCGCAAAATCGTCTCTTCAAGATGGCAATCAACGTTAGTTCCTCTAAACGCCACCGCCATTTTTCCCAGGGCCCCGGACACTATCTGTAAGTGGTCTTACACGAAGTACAATCCCAGTATCGGTTATCAACAAACTTATCGATAAGAAGTTTTATAAATGTGGCTCCAAGTTTCATATTTAAGACAAGTCCTATTTGTGTGAATGAAGTCAAATTTTTGAGGCAAGTTTTGTATGCGTGCCACGAGTTGTATAAATGTTCAAAGAAAGTCTTATGTACTTGCAACATGTTGTGTTTATTTGGGAACAAGTTGGATATTTCCACATTCAGTTGTATCTATATGAAACAAGTTTTACATATCAAGAAGAAGTCTTATATATATCAAGGAATTATTACATATATAATAAGGAGAAGTCTTACATATATTAAGGAAGTACTGTATATATTAAGGAAGTATTAAGTTGTCCGTATTGGCGCGTCATAAGCTTTTATAAAACACCGCGGAAAATTGACGATTCTACGTCACCACGAGCGGCTTACCACTGACCGCGGCTCAAATTTTCTCCAAAATGGCAGATTTCTATTTGCATGTTCGGTCGTCTTTCAGTTACAATATTTAATTCGAATGAAACGATATGGGAATGATGTTATCAAAAATTGAGACATGGGACAGAGGCCAAACATACAAAATAACTTCAATTTTACCCCGGAGTTCCCCTTTAATTAAAATGAGAATTTTTAAACTATATGCTTGTCTAAAAAGAAACGTTTTCAAATGACCTTGAATTCATGTAATTTCTCCATCTTACGGATGTGTTTCGGCAGTGAGTTGCCTAGTGATGGAGCAGCAGCCACGAACGCCCTATCACCTAGTGTCTTTCTTGTTGTTCTAGGCCTATTTAGGGCTTTCACTTCGTGCAGAAGACACACGTGACGTAAAACAATAGAACAAAAATCGTGAAACAATACCTAATCAGAATTCTAAATCCCTAAAGACCCCTAAAGCTTTTGTTACGTCATGTGCGTCTTCTACACGAAATAAAAGCCCTATTCAGTAACAGAGCTGCAGATGACCTGAGATGATACTTATTTTCATTTGCAGAGATAAAATCGAAATATAGCTAGGCGCGAGACCATGCAACGCTTTAAAGGTGAAAAAACAGATCTTAAAATTAATGCGATACCTGACCGGTGACCAATGCAGATCGACTAGCACAGGAGTTCGAGTAATGTTACAGAGCTTTAGTAGGCGAAATATTATGCGGGCAGCAGCGTTCTGTACACGCTGTATTTTATCAAGAGATTATAAAGGTAAGAGAAGTAATCCCTCATACTGGCCCTATTCCCATGGTAATCCCTCTTAGGTTATTTTTAGATGATATCAATTTTCCCGCGGATAATGTTACCGCGCGCGTTACGTGGAAGTTTCGTGGAGGAGAGAAAGTGCAGCAAATTCTGTATGATGCCACTCTCCGTTTTCAAAATTGAGTTTCATGGCCTGATAAAATTCATTGTCTGCAAGATACAGGTTTCAAACACTGGAATTGCCTTGGAATTGCTTAACTGTCTAGTTTACAGAGATACCAATTTGAAGAATTTCCAATGTATCAAACCGTGTTAAATAATTTTGACAGATGCAGATATGTTTACCTTGGTTGCATTGCGTTACTTGTCCATTTTAGTGCGCACTTTCTCATCGTCTACAAAATTCTGTCGCTTACAAAACTAACCCTGTCAAGATACAGTTTGCAATCATATATCATGGAAATCGGTTAACTGTATAATTCACTCCGATACTAATTTTACGATTGTCTAATGTAGGAAACCGTGTTAAATAATTTTGTAAGAGGGAGCTATATTTTACGCGTTCGTTGCAAATTGACCTCAATCCGATCTTACGGTTTTAAAAATTTTTATCGTGCGGTCAATTGAAATTTTCCTGTCATGTGTGGTACTGTTTGAAAGCGTTAGCTGTCTAATTTATGAATATCATAGAATTAAGTCACCATAGTTTAAGTCCGCTAAGAAAATCCACAACGCGTTGACAAGTCAGTTACTATTTCATTGTGTACAAAATTCTGTCGCCTATAAAACTCGTTACTTTGAAGATAAAATATGCAAAGATATTTCATTCAAATCGCTTAACTGTGTTGTTTACAGTGACACCAATTTCAACACTGTCCAAAGTACGAAACCGAGTTTAATAATTTTGAAAGATGCAGGTATATTTAACATGCGTGCTTTGCAAATTGACTTCCATCCGATACCACTTGTTCATACATTAATATTTTTATCGCACTGTCTGTTCAAGTTTTCTTTTCATGTCTGATATCTGTCTAATTTATGAATATCTAAGAATTAAGTCGTCATATTTTAATCCCGCGAAGAAAATCAAGAACGCGTTAACCAAGTCAGCGATATATTACTTGTTGACTGTAGTTTGCGAATTGCCAATGTTTACAAAATTCTGTCGCTTATAAAACTCGATCCTTTCAAGATACAGGCTTCAAACATCAATAACTGAAATCGCTTAATTGTCTAGTTTTCAATGATACCACATCAAGGTTGTGCCATAAACGAAACCGTGTTAAATCTTTTTTTAAGGAGACAGCTATATTTAACATACGTGCTTTGCAAATTTACTTGAATCCGATAACACGGGTTCAAAAATTTTTATCGGACGCTTGATTCAAGTTTTCCTTTCATGTTTGGTACTGTTGTAGAGCTCTATCTGTCTACTTTATCACCATATAAGAATTAAGTCATCATATTTTAATCCCGCAAAGGAAACCGAGAATGCGTTTATTGAAGTCAGAGAGATCGTACTTATCGACGATAGTCTTCCATTTGCCATTCTGTACAAAATCCTGTCGGTTACATAACTCGTTCCTTCCAAGACACAGGTTTCAAAACATAAGTCGTTGTAATCGCTTAAATCTGTAGTCAACAAGTCACTTTCGTCTACAAAATGTATATACGCGTTTGTCTCAACGTCCTCCGCCATTTTTGTTTGATGGTAAATCGCGAACGACGCGAATCATTGCGTGGGAATTCGCTCAGCTGTCAACATTGGTAAAAATGGGGACATGTGATTGGCTATCAGTTAACCCTCGTGGGAATACCGGATCTCGCAGGAGACCTAAAAATAACTTAAGAGGGATTACGATGGGAATAGGGCCAGTATGAGGGATTACTTCTCTTACCTTCATAATCTCTTGATTTTATCCAGCTGCTTGGCCGGCAAGCCGTAAAGGAGGCTATGACAATAGTCGATACAACTAGAAAGGAAAGCATGCACGAGTTTTTCGGTGGTTTCTTTCGATAGGTACTTGAGAGAGAGGATAAAAACAATAGAAACAGGTTGCAATGAATGTGAAAGATATTAGCACATCATCCACTTTCTTTTGTCTTTGTCCTCTGAACCTCTCTTTCAAGCTGAATTTTAATAGATCGAAAGTGGCGTATTGCCAACTCGCTTCAGCTACCTGGTTTGGCGATTTAAATTTAATGAGAATTCTACTGAATTTTGCCGACTCGCTTAACTTCAAGCGAGTTGGACAAGGAACAGTTACTGTTTTCACGGAATTTTCGGTTGTAACTCAATAAGCGAGGGGTCGAAACGACCGATATGAAATGGCTCTACTAACAAACCATAGGAAAAGAAAAGAAACAGTTCAAGCAGCCTCAACCATTTGCGGGCATCTGGCGTCTAGTAGCCACCCACCTAGTTGGCACAAGCTATTAAAAAGGCCATTTTTAAGCCTAAGTGTTAGTATATATATTTTTATCATGCTTTCAGATTTTAATGTCCCGCGAAACCACAACTATGAATAATTACGGCTAGCCTCGTAACTCTTGCATATGCCTAACACCAACAGGTGCATGTTGTCAGGTTAACTAAATGTAAGGAGTGCATACTAATGAGTCGATATTTAGATCGTCAGCATTCTAATGTAAAGCATTATCGAACTTTGTGGTGTTGAATATACGCAAAATGAGAAAAAAAAGAGAGAATATTTTTAAAGTGTCTGAATTATTTGGTATTCAGTGAGTTCCACGTGCGAGTAGCTGTCGCTTTTTCGGTGAGGTAAACATCGTCATCATTAATATAACTCGACCAATTACGATTAAAGTGGCGGATATATATTGCTAGCCGAAGACTTTCAATTTGAATCTGAAATAAAAGTTTGAAGAATTGAATTATTTTCAAAGAAAAATCGTTCAACTTGCTGAAAATCAAAAAAAAAAAAAACAAAGCAGTAGGCGGTTTGACGAAGACAATTATTTGCTTTCAATAAAAATTGTATTTCGGTTGAAACGAAAATGGATTGTATTTTGTTTGCTGTCTTCAGTTCAAGAGGTTGTATTTTAGTGGTTACAGATTAAGTGCAGATTCTTGATTAAAAAAGGGAAGACATTGCAAAGTAAACTTACCAAACATACAATGAATGGTACAGAGAAGGAAGATCAACGCTTGCCTGCGGTCAAACAAACCTTTCTTGGCTCGATTCATTGTCCAAATGCTAAGACGCTTATAAAGGAAATATTATATGACCAAACTTATATGCCGGATTTCCCATTATCTTGAACCAACAAGTAAGGCCCTTCATTTCTCGCACACCACGACCGGCAGTGGATTCAGTTTCACATCCGTAGTTCTTTCGACGATGTCTGACGTTGCACTTTGCCACCAGGTTGAGCAGAAAACACATTAATATTCATGTCGCAGATAAAAAGTGTCTCCCCTTATACTAATACAATGTCATACTGGATTTCTTTAGGATAAGTTTTTGGCAAAGAGGATTTCCGATTTCTTATAAATTTTCAGCCTTATAATGCTTTCAGACCAGGCTTAAGTTTCTGGGAGGAAAACCTCTTAATTTTTCGGTCGTATTTCATCTGCCACTTTTATTTGTGTCTTCAAAAAGAGACGGTGTTAGAAACGAACCTGTGCATCTCATTTTTTTCCTTTGTCTTCTATTCGCTGGGTAACGTTTTTCACTAAAATATTTGGAATGATTGTTGCGCGAAACGTTTTCGGTCATTAAAGCCCTACAGTGAAACGTTCTTTTCGCTTCGTTGAAATCATTTTCACTTCATTCTTTGCCTCTTATTTAAAGACTTACGTAAATTAAGTGAGAATAAATGCCCCCCCCCCCCCCACCCCTCTCCCCTCAAAAAAATATTTACCTATTAATTTCTTTCCAAGTCACAAATGCTAATTAATCAACATGCAAGAAAAAGAAAAAAACGAAGGCTTCACGTACTTTATGCCTTTTGGATAACGGCGCTAACTCCCTTCCTAATTAACAAACACAAAATAAAACTTCACCTTCCAAAACCTATCCGCAAGAAAGCCCTTTTGAAACAGAAAGATTTTAAAAATACCCTTACTGATGTTAATTGTAAACCATCATTACTGTTTTATTTTATTTGACAGCCAAAATTTCTTTTATTTATTTTCTTTTAAAAGGACAATTCTTTAATAGCACGCACGTGATAAGACACCGGATCATGTTTGTGCCAAACCAATAGAAAAATGTAGCTCAAGTTTAGCAT
>OX421453.1:32738102-32743102 GCA_949126865.1 Montipora capitata
CACATCGTGACGCTTATTGAAACTGTCTTGCAAATATTCCCGACCTTTTTCTGGACAGATCTGGGGAGACAATGCCCTTCTAAATGTGAGTTTTTCTGCGCTTTTGTGCATACAGACATCTCCAAGACGGAATTGGGATACTACTGTCAGTGATACGGGATGTATTTTTATTTGAGCTTGTCAGTATTAGTTAATCTAAAGGTAAATTCATTGTTTTTAACCAAGTCGAAACAGCTTGGAAGCTTATGCGTTAATGTCTTTTGAAAACTTTCTTATAGACATTACATTACTTCGAAAAGACAACATTCATTTAGGAAAATTGCGTCTTTAAGTTGTGTTTTTGAAAAGCTTCTTCCATTTTCGTAACATTTTGGTGTAAACAGAGCAAATGTCCTCAAAGAAATTATTTGCTATTCACTTTTTGTTCTCGTTACTTTGAACTTTGCCTTGTACGATTTTGGATTAGCTATAATTAATTGCACTCCTCTCCATTTCCATCAATCTATCATCTACCTAATCACTAGTAAGTCACCGATTTTGTCGACCATCACTTATCAACTGTCTTTGTCAGAGACTGGGAATTTCACCCTCAACCAACAGACCATTCTATAGTTCTGTGCTCAGTTACCAGGAGACTGGAGTTGACCTTGCTTTGATACAAAACCTCACAGCTTTTCTTATGTAAATAGAAACTCGTTAGAATTATAGCAATATGATTTATGTAAGAAAAGCAATGAGGTTTGTATCGAAGCAACTGTCAACTCCAGTTTCGTTTTTATTCAAAGGCCTGGTAACAGCACAGAACTGTAAAATGGGCTATTGTGTTTAGGATCCTTTCTCGTTCATTTTTCATTATAATTATCTTTAATGTAATGTTCATCTTCTACATGTGAAATTTGGATGGCATATAAATGACTTCATCATCGTCAGCTTATTTAGACATTTAATCATTTATTTGTTTATTTTTTTTATTCATTTAACAGCTGTGGTTACAGGGGTAAGAAAAGGAGATCAAAAAAGGAGAGTACGGTATTTCTGTTAGTATCTTGTCAGTATTTCTTTTTCGTTACACATCTATTACATGTGATGTGATCATTGGATACAGAAAATTTGTTGCCATCATGAGCCACTATGTAGTATTGTACAAATTATTTTGCCAGTTCCTTGACGTATAATTTCAACACAACAATATTTGGTAATGGTAACCTTTATGAAAGTATTGCAAGGCAAATAATCATTGGTGAATTTTCCAGTTGAACTTAAATGTCATCCTCCTGTGAGCAAAAGAAGCTGTTTTGTGTTATCCCTCCCCGGGGATTTGGGGAACAAGTGAACATGGCTATTTTGAATTGGGGAACAGGGAAACAAAAAGAAAATATCTTAGGGAACAAGGGAACATACACGTAAAATATTGTAGTTAGGGATGAAAAAACTGAGAACAAGATTGGAATTAATTTTGGGAACAATTAAGGAAACCCAAGGAATTTTTAAAGGGAACAAGGAAACAAAGACTTTCTTTCAACCCCCTTCCCCCCCCCCCCCCCAAAAAAAAAAAACCCACCCCACCCATCCTGGGAGAGCCTCGTTACTGACCCCAAGGTATCAATGAAGGAAATGAAAGCTTGGGATGATGTTTCATGGGCCGTTGGAGCTCAGATTAAGCACTGGTCCTCCTTGGATGATTAAAATTGTTGTTATTATGAAAGTTGAATTTTTGTTGTAAACAAATTTACTCACCAAACAGGCAACCAGCACTGGTCCAACGAAGGCCCACACAAATCCATACGAGAATGAAAACCAACAACTAGAAACAGGAACATCACACCAGATTAAACTCAATTCATGTCAATTTGAGGACTTAAGCTTTGTCTTTTTGGACAGCCTCTTCTTTCAGCTGCTTCGAAAAGTAAGGAGATAGTAAATGTAACCTCTCGCTTTCCGCGTTTGACTGGATCTCGTTTTGTAGCGTTGTGGTACCGGTGCAGATGTAATTTGAATTCGTACTGTGCACAGGGCTGAGGTCACCTGCGCGCATGACATGGTAATCTCAATGTATAAATTGTTCACTCGTTTTGGTCATAGTTGATATAGATGGATTGGTTGTGAAACCCCTAAAACGTTAAAGCGAGAACGGTGCTGTTGCACGTTATGTTAACCATGCACAATCTTCATTTGTCCTCTGTTCACAACTCGTTCGAATGATTTCACCGGAAACAGCCTACGGCTTAATAATAACAATCATAAACTTTATTTAAGTGTAAACTGTATTTGACGACGGGCACTAATTGTTGCCTAGGCAACAAGTATCGCTTCCATTCCCGTGAACTGAAAGTATTCCTCTTATCATAAATATAATCATTTCCCTATTTCCTTTACATTTTTTAGCCTAATCTATGCTTAATGCAGTTATCTAGTATATTTTATTGTTTCACTGTCTAGTAGCTTTATCTATGATTTGATATGTATACTTCTGTTAAGACTTCTTAAATTTATGATTTAGGGAGCATATGATTTAGGGAGCCTATCTCCAGTGGTTTCCCTTGGGCTTCCTCGCCATTAGCTTTTTAATGTTTTAAGCACTTTGTCCTCTGTACTGAGGCTAAACAATAAAATTGAACTTGAACTAGGTTAGTTATTTGAGCCGGAGAGGGGAAAACGAGAGTACCTGGAGCGAACCCTCTCAAAGCAGAGTAGAGAACTAACAAACCGGGATATATTCGTTCTTCTTGATTTGGAATCAACAAAAAAATAATTAAGTTAATCTTTCTGATAATATAGACCACTTGACGCCTTTTTAATGAAGAGTAGCCCAGAGAGATATTTAACAATGATTCCATGAGCGCGCGTTGGATATGAGATGGTAAATAGCCAACGAGGCGCGTAGCGAGGAGTTGGCTACAACCAGTCTCATATCCAACAAGCGCGAATGGAATAATTGTTTTATTAAGTTCCTTAAACTTTAAAAGTTTGGAAGTACGAAATATGAGCGAAAACACCGAGAAAATCCGAGCGAAATCGAAAAAACTTGATTAAGATGCGATGTTGGGTAAAACCTTCAACGTCAGGCTCATCACTAAAACATTTCTTTCCTTTTCACAAACTTTCCACAAAAAGGTTTTCTTTTTTTTTTTCTTTTTTTGCTTCATTCAGAGAGAAATTTCGCTTTCCGGCGGAAAAAAAAAAAAAAGCTTAGCAACGCTTTGCGGAATCAATTGCCCTATAAGGTCAAACTGAGGTATATGAGCTGATAACCGAGATTAAGTGAACCAATCAGAGCACGAGAAATGCATTAACCAAAGTTGAAAATTGTCATCCGTAAGGTTTTACATTTTCTATGTTACTTACACATCTTCTCGCATGCTGGTGTTCATACTTCCGTGGATCAGAGTATTTATAGTAACAGCACAAGTAACCAGAAGAGTTGGAAATCCTGAAAAGGGAAAACGGAAGAAAATTAACGATAATCTCTCAGGGAATCACAATTGTGAAGTTTCATTGAAATCCAGAAGTGAAAATAATGACGTGCAGTCTGAATTCTTCATCATAAAACGAACTATTTACAACTGCAGGAGTCCATCTGGAGCGTGCAACTTCCATACCGCGTCTGTGAAACGGCGTTTTCACAAGTAGGTTTATTTTTAGACTAGCCCTTCCCGCGAATTAGGTCAAAAAACAAAGGCAGTTCCGGTTCGGTGACCCTATGACGTCAGCTTAATTTCTTGTAATTGGTCATCGGGCTCCTGTGGGAGTCTCATTCGCGGGAAATTCAATCTAAAAATAAATCGGTCTGTGAAAACGCCGTTACACGAACACAGTAGAGTTGTAGGCTCCGGGTCATGGTTTCCTGACAACTGGTTGTTTGGTGCGGCAAGGAGTTATATTTAGCTACTCTTGGCACAAAAAAATTAAGCGATGTGTATGGTCTTTATTTCTGTATACAAGTCGGGTGAAAATGCATGGAGGAGAGTCGTAAGGGGGACTCTCCGTAACGCTTAACGAAACCAGAATGCACCTAATATCACTGCACATTTCTGGCCTTCAGTACCATGAATCTTTCAGTGTGTACTCTAAAGCTCTATTCTGCTGTAGACTTGAAGGGCTAGCCCATTTATGGTTTGATGTTGGGACCTACTGCACAGGATTGCCTAATATGGGGCTCTGCTGACAGAGCCAATGTAGTGGGATGTACATAGCTTTATAATACGGCGTTGTCTCCAGTTAGCTGTGATCGGTCACTTACGTCAATGACCATGAATTGTCCATTCGGTAAAACCGACGGACGGGAAAAAACATGGAAGGCACGACTTGTCTTTTCAACTTGGGGCAAATCCATTGTTAAGGAATAGGAAAAAGAACAACGCGAGGTTCTAGAATACTCGTTGAAACAAACATTACATGTATTATTATATTATTACCCCAAGCAAATCCATAAAAATACTTTCTGCTTGTGTTCACGTTGAATACTTTGACAACTTTCAAGTATAGCATAACTCCTTCCATGACCATCCACCCAAACGCAACGAGATAAAAGTAATTAATTGCGATGGCAACAGATAAACACAAAGTCTGACAAGAGAGGAAAAAAAAAAAGGAAAAAAAAATTAAACACGGCAGTACGAGTTGAATTTCAACTACCCCTGACTTCAAGTCAATCACTTTTTGCTTTTTTTCAGGGGAGGTCACGTTAAATTCACTCAGTTGAGTGAAATTAACAAAGTTATGAAAAATTGTGGTCAGTTGTTTGAATTTCAGGGGCCAGTGGCTCCGAAAAGCGTGATTGGCGCTAACCATTTGTTCAGTACTATTAAAACCATTAGGTTTATATGGTATCTAACATTGGTTAGCGCTAACTATGCTTCCCGGCAGCAACCCTGGCCAGGCTATTAAAAGGCATGAAGCTACCACTGAGATAACAGCAAAAAAAAAACTACTTTGAAATGCAGTTATTTACTTATTTATTTACTATTTATTATTTACTATTTATTTATTTACTATTTATT
>OX421453.1:32748102-32755602 GCA_949126865.1 Montipora capitata
CTCAGGTCTGTGTGGGACATCGTTTCTCAGTTATTTGTCGAAACGTTTCACGCAACTTTAAGAGCCTGCTCTGTTTTTCATTTCAAATGAAGATAGTTTCACTGTCACGAAACAAAAATATAAATTCGAGATCGTTCAATGAAAAAAGCCAACAACTTGGAATGTTGTAGAAAGCAAACCTTTTAACCACCTCTCCAATGCTCAAGTCTGTGCGGGACATCGTTTCTGAGTTATTTCTCGAAGCGTTTCACGCAACTTTAAGCAGAAATTACGCGTTGAAACTCTTAGCTGAAACGTCTGTGCAATGGCACTGCGAAACAAGTTTTAGCACGCGTTGCACCGTCGGTTCCATGAAACTTTGTTGAACTTCCATTGAGAGGCAAGTTTCAGGAAAAGTTCTTCTGCAACGCTCGGAACGATCGCAGTGGTAATGAAAACAAGAGTTTCACCGCGTAATACCACTTCCGTGAAAGTGGTCTCGCTCCATCTTGTCACGCTACGCCGCGAAAGCCAGTCAAAAACCGCAACATTTCGAGGCCAATTTCAACGTTCCCACTTTTTGGCAGCGCCGTTGCACATAAGTTTCAGCTAAAAGTTTCAACGTGTAACAGCGGCTTTATAGAGATTTGTAAGGAGACGCCATGTGGTCCAGTTATATGGCGGCAGGTAATCAACGAAAACATCTGAAGTTCACTTTGCGATGAAAGCGCTTACTTTTCGCTCATGAGATAAAATACATGTGTATGACCACATCTCCTAATGTACTTGAAAGGCTGAAACTGCTGAGATTCATAGGGATAGGGTTAAAATCGCAAGGTCTTCTGAATTTTTATCTAAAGGAGGTTGAAGATGACCAAGAAATAAATCTCTTTTTCACGTTTCCAGTTCCATGACGTCTTTCGTTTAGAAAATACAGAATTTTGAATTTCCGAATTGTCACCTTGCGTGACGCCATGATACAAAGCTATTTGGTGAAAAAAAAAAAGAAATCATCTGCATCTTTTTCAACTATAGGGAGAAAAATGCTTTCAATACCTTATTGAAAAATTCCAGAATACACAGTCTGACTTTTCTTTTATGCTGTCCTTCAAAATAAAAATAACAACATTTAGAGTAGATTTAGGCCAATCGCCGCTAACAGTAGTCCATACCTTCTGCCTCTAACGTCCCCTTACGGGCGGGAACTTAAAATGATTTCATTTGAAATCGATCACTGCCTGTGCCAGGTATGTGGATTTGGTCTGGAACGAATATAATGGTTAAATATGGAACAGAAGAGGGTACAACCAGTGATGAAATACAACACCGGACACATTTAGTTGCCATACTTGACAAACGGCCTTGAATTATCGTGTTTCTGACAACTCCGCTACTCCTCAACTTCCCCCTCCCCATCATTCAATGTTTCTTTTCCAAAAAAAGGTATTTTATTTCTGGAATCAACATCGAAAAGGGGAGAAATTTAGTGTTCGCAAATGTGACGGGTACTGTAGTTTTCCCAAACAACGCAAAAAAAAAAAAATACTGAATTCTAGATCAGCGTTCTGTGTTGTCATTAGCATACCTTTTTACTCTGTAACTTAAATGTCACATGATCAGTGAAGACACTTGTAACCTTCGGTGACACAGAACAGGACATTATTTGTGATCCAATTCTGACGTTCTTCCTATAAAACAGAGACAAGATTAAGAGCTGAAAAATCATTTTACACGTATCCGGATATTTTTTAATCCACAGCTTTTTCTCTACGGATTAAAAAAATCCCAACGTCCTTCCGTAAAGTATTCAAATCGAATTTGGCGATCCACACGTATCGATCCGAATTCGTTGTAGTATCCAGGACTCCTCAGTCACTATTCAATGCACCATAAGGCGTGCAATTTGTCGAGAAGAGAAGCGATAGCATTTCGTTCAGCGGTCATGTTGAATATATACGCGGTAAAGACTGGACCTGAGTTTGTACCAGATTCCACCGTCGTCGACACGATTCCTAATTCTTTGCGTGCTGTGGAGAGCGGATTTTAAAATTTGCGGATTCGCATGCGGGATTCTCCGGATACGTGTGGACGGAAGGCGAGTCCGGAAAGAAAAGGTTGCACATTCAAAAATATCCGGATACGCGTAAACAGGGACTGAATGCGGATTCTTTCTATTTCGTATATACCATAGACCTTATTCCAAAATGGCCTGCATTTAAATATTCTTTTGTTTTTTATTCAAATTAGCCCTTGATGCCCCGTTCTTGAGCTGAAAATTCAAAATAATATTTTGCCTTGAACGAGGCATCAAGGTCTAATTTGAATAAAAACAAAAGAATATCTAAATGGCGGCCATTTTGGAATAAGGTGTATAAATAATTTTGACCCTAGATTCCCTTTGAAGAAGGGGCTGACCAGAAGTGAGGGGTCACTTCTTGTTGGGGTCATCCTGATGTCGGGCCGCCCCAACAAAGGGAGAAATGGAAGGCGAAGCAACTTATTCATGGCTTCATTGCAAAAGGCAAAGGATGGACCAGGGACCTGTGCATAGCGACAATTTCTGTCAAATCGCAAACTTCAATGATATAGCGAGCTTTTTTAAATGAGAACGTTCCGAGAATCTCAAGCTTGGAACTGTTTAAAGCTAGTTTTCACTAGCAACGGAAGCACAAGCCGTAAGCACAAACTTAAGCACAAGAGATTTGTGTCAAGTGAAGTAGAACCATAGCGCAAGCAGAAGCACGTGACGCAGAGACAAAAATTCACTAGTTCCATGCTCTCTCTACCAAAGCCGCGGCGCTGTGAGTGGAATCTGGAACGGGTCTTTTTCATTGGACGAACATCACAGCTTGCGTCACGTCCCATTTTCAGAGACCACACAAGCTCAAGCATAAACGCAAACACAAGGAAAAGGGAAAATTTTGATATTTGCGCTTGTGCTTCTCCTTGCGCCAGGCCCCTTTTCACGGTGAAATAAGCGCTCTTGTGCTTGCGTTTATGCTTGTGCTTTGCATCGCTAGTGAAAACCAGGCTTAAAGAATAAAGTGAACCCAACGTTTTCGCCAAAGACGTTTGCCATGACTAATGGATCCCAATTAGCTTTACAGACAGACAGTGCTGTAGAATTTCAATGACAATCTATCGGACTCAGGATAGAGGACTGAAACAAGTCACCAACCTGTCCTTTATTCTATTTGCTTGCCTGGGTAGTAGCCCTGTAACATTATTGTGCCACATGCAAACTGTGTATCGCTCTGCAAGAAGGTAATCATAATACGTAAGGGACTGGTCACGTCATTCCGGTAGAAACTTTCTTGTTGGTTAAGGGAACCATAATCCCAAGCTTATTTCTAACTTAACTTGTTATCATTTCTTGTCATAGTTTACGTTGATCGCTATCGGCGATTTTTCAGTATGCTAAATGTCAAATTATCTTATACAATACAATACATACTTGATTGCCCGCTCCCAATGAGGGCTTTTCAGGGCCAATGAAACACAATCAACGAAACAACAACACAACAACTACAACTGTTAAGAATCCCGACTGGCCAGAGGCAAACCAGTTGGCTATTTACAAGTGCAGCTGGGAAGTTGAACCAGGGACTACCAGGATCAAATTCAACGAGTGGTCAGAGCGGGTCTTGAACCCGGGATCTCCGGATCTCAAGGCAAGGGCCCTAACCACTGGGCCACACTGCCTCCTGAGATTACTGACTTAGAAAATTTCTTTAGTTATGCAGCACTTCAAAGAACAGATTCTTGAAATACCGCGGTCAGTACTTACACGCTAGCAGCGATCGGTGGTCATTTTAAGGAAAAAAATATATAAAATCTTGGTACCTTGGGTGCCAAAACGTATGGATGGAAGTTTGATGAAGTTTTCATCATTTTGAGTCAAGCTTCTCGTGATATTTGTTCCACGCGGTCGGAAAACTACACTCCTGTTATAGTCAGCAGGAATTCTAAGAACTTGAAGAACTGAAAGGAAGAAATGGTGGCAAACAAACAGTTCTTTAAAAAATAAAACGAAAACAAAAAGAACATACGTAATTGACTACTCCCCATAGTGGCTTTTCAGGCCAGTAAAACTCAATCACGACAGAACAGAACATCCAACAACAATTGCTAAGAATCCCAACTAGCTGGAGGCGAGCTAGTTGGCTGTTTACAAGTGCAGCTGAGAAGTTGAACCAGGGACTACAAGGAACAAATTCAACCAATGGTCAGAACGTGTCTTGTACCCGGGATCCCCGGATCTCAAGGCAAGCGCCCTAATCACTGGGCATCACTACCTCTTGACATATTTCCACTCTGTGCGTTAAATTTGCTCAAAGAAAGAAGATTGGTTATGTCAAAGAAGATTCAGTGACATTTCGACACTTCTAAGGCGGTGACTCATGGTTCAACATTTGTTGATGAACGAATGTTGCAGCACTTGTTCGACAAATTAGACTGTGTATAATGTCATGTTGAATGCTGAAATAGGCTACTCAACAATCTGCGCGTTGTTGGACGAAATTAGAGACAAACGCTGTTCCGTTCAACGATCTTCCATTAGTTTAAAGTGCCTATAAACCCGAAAATTTTTTTTTCCTTCGAGAAATCTTTGTATCGCTCTGAGCAAAATGGCGCAAAAAGTTTTTTTTTGGTTAAAACTGGAATTTTTTACGAATTTTTAAAGTGCGGTTTTCTCTGCCCGCGACCGGGTAAAAGGGAGACTGGGCCTAGTGACGTAATTCCCGGACATTAGCATCAGGCAAATCAACAGAGGAGACGCGTAGTTTTGTAGTTTTCCCTGCGTGCCGGTAAAAACAATTTCTGTTCGGCTGACTTTTGTAACCAGCGTACGTGTTAATCAAGAAATGGCTTCGAACGACTTCATTCTGTCCTCCGGTTCAGATACGGAAGTTTCAGAAATGGAAGATTACGAGCTGGAAGTTGAAGGTTCGCCAAACTCGAGCTTTGCGGCCAGCGATGAGGAAGACACGCACGAGGCATATGCTGACGATCCCCTAGCACGTTTCGATTTAACAAAATCGACCCACTTCTTCCTTCGCTTTTGCTTTTCGCTTTCACTTTTACCGTAAAACGGTATGGGATGAAGCAGTATCCCTTTCTCTTTGCTTCGAACATTGCTACAACCGAAAACAACACATTTCTCAGGCATGGTTTCACCTCTGATGGAAGTCACAACTTGCGACACTCACAGTCCGGGTTTTACGTCACGAATTACACTCGACCCATTCCCTTTCGGCAAGCTGACCAACTCGGTAATGGGTTTTCGAATCTCGCGTTTCCGCCACTTTGAAAATTCGTAGAAAATTCCAGTTTTAACCAAAAACAAGAATTTTTGCGCCATTTTGCTCAGAGCGATACAAAGATTTCTCGAAGCAAAACAAAAAATTCGGGTCTATAGGCACTTTAACGGCGTTACCATAATCTGTTGTTTTCCAGTCTCGTGATGAAGATGCCCACGCTTCAACATTTGCTGATCAACAAATGGTATACTCAGTGTTGAACCGTGTGTCACCAGCATGAACTTATAAATTCCACGAGCCTCCTATAGCTTCTTGATAGAACACCCGAGCTAGCATTCTTTCAAGGCTAGTCCGCAGTAAGGGTACACAGGACGTTCGGTTATGTAATTACGGGACCGATTTTTCTAATGAGCAGGCTAAGTTTCTGTCAGGAGCCCATCTGGAGCGTGCAACTTCCATAAAGCGTCTGTGAAACGGCGTTTTCACAAGTAGGTTTATTTTTAGACTAGCCCTTCCCGCGAATTAGGTCAAAAAACAAAGGCAGTTCCGGTTCGGTGACCCTATGACGTCAGCTTAATTTCTTGTAATTGGTCATCGGGCTCCTGTGGGAGTCTAATTAGCGGGAAATTCAATCTAAAAATAACCTTACTTGTGAAAACGCCGTTGCACGAACACAGTAGAGTTGTAGGCTCCAGATGGGCTCCTGTTTCTGTTTAGTACTTCTCAGGTCAACCCCTGTTGTTATTGACCCCAGTTGTTCAAACGATGGATAGCGCTGTCCACCGGATAAATCACTATCCAGTGGATAAACACTAGCAAAACCAATTGAGTTATCCAGTGGATAGTGATTTATCCGGCGGATAGCGCTATCCATCGTTTGAACAACTGGGGCCAGGCCTCTGTTGTCCGAAGTATGGATAGCGCCGCCCACTTGAGATAAATCTATTGGATAACGTAATTGGGTTTGAGAATGTTTATCCCGTGGATAGTCATTTTACGGGATTCGGTTTAAAAAAGTTCAAAAAAAAACCAGTAATATTCAACGGAAAAGAGTTGCAAAAACGATTTGAGTTATGCATTGGAACGTGCGTTATCTACTGTGTAGCTCTATCTACCAATTCGAACAATTGAGGCTTGGTACATAGTACACTGAATTGCCCTTATTGAGCAGTCGACGCTAAGAGAGTAGAACTGTGATTGGCTTAGAGTTACGTTTGAGTGCAAGTAGGTGTTAAAGTATTGGTTTTCGCTATTGATCGCTCTGCGTTGTCTAGTGCTTGCCAGGTCATAAGAAGGCTCTAATTTACTGTCAACTGATTGGTCAACGCATGGTTGCCGAAGCACGCAAAATTGTTTGGAAACTTATACTCAAGACGGACAAATCTAAAGATCACTGTTTTATATCATCAGTTCATCGTAAGAGACACGGTTCCTCCAGTAATCCTTGACTCGTCAGAATTCCAGGTTCATCGCCTGCATTAGCGAAATTTGTGACTCCAGATGATTGACACTTCAATAATTGTGATCAGCTTTACTCCAACGATTTGTTTGGTGCACTTTGGCACTTTGGTGTTTTGAGTGCACTTTGGTGCACTTTGTCACTTTGCTGTTTTGAGGTCTCCGTGGCGATCACTCAATTAAAACAATATCACTTTACGATAAGTTAGTCTCAAGTGTACAACATTTATGGTTTGTTTTTGGCCTCACATGCATCATCAACAAAAAGAAGTCAGACTTCATTACATGACAGTATGTGAGAATACCATTAACAAGATTAATAAATAGTCTAGAAAGAGTAGAAACCTTACCTAATTCTTCATCCTGGATGGAGATTTCTTCCGTAGAGTTTATTATCTTAGCTCTAAATCTTCTTGGAAACCTGGCGTAATTGAAAGCAAACTTCTCCAATTTGTCGAAACGTAGGAGTATGTTAGTTTTCAATCCAAGATGCTGAATTTTCCGAATGTTCTTGAGGAGTGATAATGTTATCTTGACAGCACGCTGGAAAAACAGCAAATCACTAAAATCAATGCCATAAATAACGTTGGTTCCTGTGTGACTCACAGCCACACATCTTGGTTTTTGTGTGCATATTAGCTTGTCTTCGGAGCATCCCATAATATCTTTTTAAACAATAGAAATCAAAATGGCTTCCGAATCGACGAAGTAGTCTAGTCTATAGGAGACAACGCATTTAATAGACCACTTTCGATGTATTAAAATTCAGCTTGGCAGCGAGGCCTAGAGGACACAAACAAAG
>OX421453.1:32775602-32778102 GCA_949126865.1 Montipora capitata
GTGAGCGACATGGAATAATCGCGAAAGACTACGATATTGAAAAGTTATATTTTGAGGTGATGTTTTCGTCGAATCTTGAAGTCCCTATTTACAGAACGCCCAACTGCTATAAAGTTTGAATTTTTAAATGACAAATTAGCCCAGGCATCGGTAATAGAGGCAAAAATCTTGGTTTTGGTACATTGGTTTACATCATATATCATGAACACAAGAAAGCTGTTTATACGTGTCATTTGCATTGCGCATTAAAACATGCATGTTTGTATAATGTAATAAGATAATTGTTTACCCGACACGCGACAGGTGTAACTTAACAGTTGCCTGTATCTGCCAAGAAACGAAAGATTTCGAGCTAAGATCTCAAACAAAGAGTAAATTCGAGGAAAGGCTTA
The DNA here is from genome assembly GCA_949126865.1 of Montipora capitata. Classification (NCBI taxonomy): domain Eukaryota; kingdom Metazoa; phylum Cnidaria; class Anthozoa; order Scleractinia; family Acroporidae; genus Montipora; species Montipora capitata. Next base: position 32,775,995 of record OX421453.1, read on the forward strand.
AAATACATGACAAATTTAAATGATCTACTCGGATAAAAGCAGGAAATGTATTATTCGTAGAAAAATACATAACACGATAGACAAATAAGACGTCGACTTTTTCGAACTGAACGTATTTATTTCTCCGTAAAAGGAGTAATTTCTTCGAAGGATTTGCGTTTTTGCCAGGTTTGTAATATAAGTTAATGAAAAGAACTGAAAAAATAGTTATTTTGTGCTCTTCCCTTCTATATCGTTGACTCAAACTGCCTCCTATAAGAAGATTGCTTCTTCTGCCCTATTCACACCAAACTTTAACCATGTTTTGAACAAGATGTTCTGTTAACACGGTTTCAAAGTGTCTTTTTAATCATGAATACTCATATTCGTCGGCTACAAATTTAGCACAGGTCAAAGCATGTCTTGAAACTCATCTGAATCTCGTGTAAAAGCCATGCAGTCCTACATTTTCTTTTTCTGAGACTGATTTTCATTTTGTAGAACCCTGGTTAATTTAATAAGTCTTGCTGGTGTTGATGGGGTATTAGACATATCTCCTTTTTAATCCTGACAAATGCACGGTGGTAACCTTCGAAAGAGTTCTTAAATTGTCCGTTCAGATGGAAGAGAAGATTCGTAACAAAAGAAAAATAGCCCGGCCTTTCAGTTTCAGAAGGATTTTGTGTTTTTAATTTCAAATAGTTCGACGGGAAATTTATAAAATTAAAGGTAACTTTCAGCTATCAGCTTCATCAGTTTCCCACAGAAAAAAATCCTATTATTCTGGCTTGGAAGAATATCTCGTAAAAAACGTTTTACTTTTTTATTCACTGGATTTCGAAAGAAAACGAAATTGCTTTCCTCATTTTGGTTTGTTTCGAAAATATTCACACGGCCAACGAAAGCTTCGTCAGCCTGATTGAAAGCGGAAAGCTTAGCCGTGCCGGGCTTCCTCAGTTCGTATCAGTGAAGTAATTTATGAGTTGACATTTTTTCTCGATTGAGGTTCCAAAAGTTGTGGTCTTATGTTTGTCTTCTTGGAACCTCAGCTGTAAATCCAGAGACTAGAGCTGAACAATCACGACGTCGACACCTGCCGTGAGCATGGAAAGTTGTCAAAGCGACCAATACATATTGCAGAAAGATGACTTCTTAATCACAGCACAGTCTTTAACCTGACTAAAATAGCTCCTTTTTTGTTAACATAAGGCTGCCATAATAAATGGGACTCAAACTGAAGGAAGTCCAGTAAAAGGACTTTGAATGCGGATTGCGTTGATGCACAAGAACTGGTTTGTCCTAAGCCAATATCTTTGTTGTTTCCATTTGTCCTTTCCAAACGGAAAATCTTGTGGATCTGCCCCTCTTCTCTCCACTTTTATATACCTCCAAGTCGTTCTTAGAAAATTTGGGCAAGTTGTTTTTAATGAAACATACCTTTCCTAACAAATATCAAATGTCAAACCCTTACCAGGAGATCGAGGACCAAGCGACTTCTTCTTTAAAATGGAAAAACTCGGTTATTATCTCTGCTTCAAGCCGGGCACTTCCATCAGCCATCAAACACTTCCCAACAGTCATTAAGGACTTCTTAAATATTAATATCAATTATAACGGTAGTGTTGGATCTAGTATGAAATGGAGGCAAGTTCGGGGTAATCTTTTCACATGCAAATTATTTTCCCAGCATTAGCCTCCATTTCATGCTAGATCCAGTCTAACCATGAGAACACGAAACCGGCCTAATATTCCAGGTGATGTAGCAGCTCTCGTAACGTATGATGTGAATGAACTTGCTACCCTAGCACAAAACAAAAGACATAACAATTGAAACAATAACTTGGATTAAAAAACAATAGAAGCAATACCAAACAATTCTTGGGTTTCACTCACGTGATCAACAGCCATGTTTTTCAAGGAAAACAAAAGAAGACGCTAGCATAATAATAGATTTCAATTCCTGGAGGATTGGATCGGTACACCAACATGGCCACCATTTCATTGTTTGGGGACACCAACATGGCGGCCGTGACGTCATGTGAAATCCAAGAATAGCAGGTTACGAAAGCTGCTACACTATACACTTAATGTATGGTCCCGAGGGAAACAGTTATTTTTGTTTTCCCGAG
>OX421453.1:32783102-32785602 GCA_949126865.1 Montipora capitata
GTAGCTTATGCCTACCTTGGTTTAAGTGATCGCGATTTTGAAAAAAAACGAGTTCAATTAGGCGTGCACAACAACATAAATTCGTTATATTTTAATCATCCGGGGAAAACTTACTACAAGATCATTGTATAATAACTGTGGTTATACACACCTTGGGTTTGGGGCTTTCCGGAGGAAGAATGGCTTGGGTTTGGTTCAGCTTTAATAGATTTCATGTTACCCTTGGGGATGCGGTTACACAGTAAAAGACTCCCCTCGGGGTAAAATATAATTTGATATGAATTTACTGGGCTTGGAAATTAGTTCTGCTTTGTGATTGGCCAAGCCACTTCAGGGAGCAGATAAACCGTACTTTTCAGTTCAGGAACTGTCATGGGAAGTTCTTTTGTTCTTTTTACAATACAATACATACTTGATTGACCGCTTCCCATTAGGGTTTTTCAGGGCCAAAGAAACACATCCGACGAAACAACAGAATACAATAACTACAACTGTTAAGAATCCCAACTGGCCAGAGGCAAACCAGTTGGCTATTTACAAGTGCAGCAAGCTATAGAAAGTTGAACCAGCGACTACCAGGAACAAATTCAACGAGTGGTCAGAGCGGGTCTTGAACCCAGGATCTCCGGATCTCAAGGCTAGCGCCCTAACCACCGGGCCACACTGCCTCTTCCTTTTTGATGTATCTATGGAAATAACCCTAAAGCAGTTTCGGTTTAGGGGAAAGCGGTTACACGCAAAAAACGTCCTTGTCCTTGTCCGTAGGCAAACGCTATTTACCCATGAATAAAAGGGCTAGTGTAACCAAAGCTAATATTAGAAAATAGTGAAGCAGTTTCTTTTTGCTCGATGTTTGTGTCACACGTCAACATGAATTGTGTATCTTTTATTGTCAAAAAAAATATTTTATTTTATTATTTTTTTGATCCGTCAATGGCAGCAACAATTTTTGACTGCGTTAAAGGTGTTATTGATGACTCTGCGTACAGCTACGCGCTTCTCTTTGTGGCGAAGAAAATAAACGATAAAGTTCAGGACTGCGTTAAACATCATAACAGTTTCAATGTAGCGCCAGATTATGGCGTGCAGCTGTGAACTTACACCTGATGATTTGTTAGCGATGTAGTAACCAAACGCTGGAGCATAGCATAAAGCAGAAAGCAAGATTAACAATCCCACCGTTTTCGTATTTTTTCGCTCCTGTGCCTTCCTTTTCTCTTCCTCCGTATTCATGGGCCCAACAATTGCACTTGCAAGACGACGGATCCTAATAAACACTCTTACCGAGGTAAAGATGATAATCGCATGGCTAAAAACTATGGACGAGATTACAAGGGCATGATAATCGATCATTCCTGTGAAAACACAAGCACTTAGGAACAAGCGAAACAGAGCGTACATGCAGAATGCGATAAAAATCCGGGTTTTGGTAACCCATCGATAATATTTAGCGCTGTGTATGATCGCTATATAGCGATCAATACAGATGACGGCGATGTTTTGAAGCATACTGTCGGCAACAAGAGTAACAATGCCTGAGACGATGTTTTCAAGCGAGCAAGTCGCTGACGGGCAAGCTAGGAAGAAGCCAGTCTCTGATATGATCAAAGGTTCCATCACAACACCGTTGAAGAGACCAACAGATGCCAAGCTCAGTAAACACATGTTAAGAGGTGTTTGAAGCGAAGGAGTCCTTGCATATGCAGCAATCCACAATAAATTGCCAGTCACCGCGATCACAGATAGAACGGCGTTGAATGCAATGACGATTACCAGGAGAGGAAGGTAAAGACCATTCGGATCTGAACAAGAGGTCACGGCTGGATGCAGCGGCCAGGAACAGTGACGTTTGGTGACATTTGGAAAATCGTACTCTCCTGGCATCGCTGCAATATTCCTCGGCCTTTTTTCCTCTGTCTACTTTTTGCGAATGTTCTTTTGTCAGCACAGGTGTTATTTAACAATTTCAAGTTACTGTTGCTTCTGTTTGTAGATATTCACTTGTTAGCTTAAAAACTAGGAAGAAATGATGAAACTGGTGATTAGTTTACTTGCATCGAGGAAAAAAAAAAAACTTGCCTCATACACATTTACCGAGCCGTTAGGATCTCGTAATCCGCAAAACTGTGTGATAATTAACAAACATTTGTAGTGAAGATAAAACTCGAGGAAGATAACTGTAAATGATCTTGCATATACGTACTAACTTCAGTCGCCGATTACAAACTGTAAATTCTCATTTACTCCGAAAGTACTTTACAAAAAAGAAGAAGAAAAAAAAATGGCCCGAAACGTTCACGGTTTGAAATGGGACTCACCTTTTGAGCTTGAATGTCTGGTTTCCGCCAATTATCCTCGGGCCAGAATTCACAGCAAACTTTGTCAACTTAAACTCCAAATAATCATTATTTTGTTAAGGTAGATATACGAAGAATCGACCAAGCAGTTTTGAAGAAAACCTACAATTTATTCAAAATAATGTTTTTCGTGGACTTCCGGA
>OX421453.1:32790602-32813102 GCA_949126865.1 Montipora capitata
GTTCTCATTATTGGGAGCATATTCCCGTTTTTACCTGTGTCAAAATTGAGTGGGAAAGATTCTGACAGTACGATGGGACGAAGATAATTAATGATCGTTTTAGTACAGATATTCAAAAATACTACGTTCTCGAAAAGAGATCCATTGACAGATGCAATATGCAATATGCAATATCTTTCCAACATGAATTCAAAGTAATCAGACTCAAACACTAAATTTCAAAAACTCGAATTGTCTGGATGGCCGAGCGGTCCAAGTCGCCAGACTCAAGGTTACGTACCTTTCCATCATTAGCATGGAATCGCGGAGCCTTCTGGTCTCCACTTGGAGGCGTGGGTTCGAATCCTACTCCTGGCATCTTGTTTTGTATCCTGTTACTCAGTAGTGATTCACGATTGAGGAGATTATCAACTGAGACTTTGTTCCAGCCGCTATGACGAAGGACAGAGAGCAAACCCTGAGGAATGAGCCTGAAGTTCTTTGGGACGCTTTTCTAAAACAGCCACGTAGTACACTGGCCAGTTAGATAAATATATTGCAGGTTATTTACGGTCAAAACACTTCTCAGTCATTCTTACGCTATTTGCTAAGGAACTGCCAAACTCTAGTCTCTGCTCATTAGAAGACGACTGAACAGTTATCTGCATGATGGAGGGTAAAAAAAAAAGGTAAAGTCAGCTTACAGGCCTAGTGGCCCATCAGGCCGGAGCTTATCCCCGGTTTCTGTAGCATGAAGTGACTAGGAGTATTTCTACTCCCCTCTGGATGGGATGCTAGTCCATCGCAGGGTTACCCCCAGCATTTCGGTGGTACCCATTTATACACCTGGGTTGAGAGAGGCACCGAGGGAGTAAAGTGGCTTGCCCAAGAACTCAACACAATGTACCCGGCCAGGTTTCGAACCCGAACCATTCGGTCTGAAGTCGAGCACACTAACCATGAGGCCACCGCGCCTCTCCACGCATGATTGAGGCGTGGGTTCAAATCATGGCCCACTCCTAACTCCTAGCAGATTATGATGTTGATTTTTTCTCTCCGTTCTAGGGACCAAAAAACGAGAAAGCGATGCATTACCCCCGTAAACCACATTTTGTGGTTTTGGATCCTTCCAATAATTTGACAGAATGTGATCATTCCGATGAGTATAGATCGGAGAAGAACAGTTCTTTGTCACCTATAGCCATGATTGCAATTGTCATCGAAAAGTAAACAGTTGTCGAGCGAGGTTGCGCTTGGTCAAACCCAGTTTTTAAATTGTTTTAATTTATACATACTCAAATTGCTTGCTTCCTTCAATCCAACAGTGTCGATGTTGTACGGAAGTTTTCGTTATTCAAAGTACATCCCTGTTTTGACCTTAGTCAAATTTGAGTGCGGAAGATTTTGACAGTACGATGGGACCAAGGCAATTATTCATCATTTAAGTGCAGATATTGAAAATCTCTTGTCAGTGGAATCTGTTCAGCAGATGGTTGGATTTTAAGTTCTTTTTTCCAAGAACGATCCCTTGAGAAATTTCTTTATGATGGAATAACTGCCTGCAATATCTCAGTTTAACATGAATTGAAAGTAATCAGAGACAATTACGTAGTAGAAATGTCAGAATTGTCAGGATGGCCGAGCGGTCTAAGGCGCCAGACTCAAGGAAATATACCATTCCATGATTATAATGGGAGTGTGGTGCCTTCTGGTCTCCACTTGGAGGCGTGGGTTCGAATCCCACTCCTGACAGCTCGTTTTGGATCCTATTTATAGCGATTGATGATTGAGGTACCATCAACTGAGACTATGTACCAGCCGCTGGAAAACAGGAAGCAAATTAAAAGCAAACCGAGGAAAGCATGTAAAAGTTCTCGAGAACGCTACTTCAAAACAACCATCTAGAACTCTCTTGAATTAGTTGCAGCTAATACACGGTTCAAAAATTTGTTGATCATTGGTACACTATTTGCCAAAGAACTGCCAAAATCATCAACTTTCGAGAAACGTCCCCAGGGACATGTTTCTGGCAAGTCCCGAAGACTTTTCGGGCTCGAAAGTGGCCTCGTTTCACCTACCCCGTTTCTCGAGAAGTCATTAGTTTCCAGAGTCTCTCTCTGGCATCATGGTGGACTGGAACTGATTGTGTATGTGATGGCGGGAACAACAAATGGAGGCCACTTCTACGATTAGTTTAGACTTTTTACCGCGTTCTCTAAAGAAATCTCTGCTCAGTTTTCAAAAGGAGGGGGTCAGATTTGGGATAAGCAAGCAAGGAAGGTAATAGAAGGACCAAAACGCTTCTAAATTGCTGGAACCTTTTTTAATTTTACGGGAGTGTGTGCATGTGGACCTGGGTGATTTAAATGGCTTTGTTGTTTGAACTCTTCGCATAAGTGACTTTAAATTGTTGAATACGTTTACTAATGTGCCATATATTTTTTGTTATCTTTGGACCTCATAATCGGTGCAGATGTTTAATCGCAGACGAGGTGAGACAACGAGCTATTTACATTTAGTCTTCCAGTAGCATAGTGCTGGGATCGTGTGGGATGTAGTGTTGATAGAGATTTTATAAACCAAAAGAACATGTGCATTGTACTATTAATTATTAAAAACTGGATCATTGGATAATGCAATTCGAGAGTTTTGATTGGCTAAGCCATCATGGGTTATGAGCCATAATACCATGATCTACAAACACGGCAAGCATATGCGTGATTTTTTGGGCCTTTTTATTTTTATTGTAGTCTAGTTTTCTACATTTTGGGGGCGTTTTTAATAAAACAATTATTCCACTCGCGCTTGTTGGATATGAGATGATTATAGCCAACTCGGCGCTATGCGCCTCGGTGGCTATCGATCATCTCATATCCAACGCACGCTCATGGAATAATTGTTAAATAGACCATTTTACAGTTGTAGCTGAGTCACCTGGCCTAAGAATGAAAGCGAGGCTGCCGGTGACCCTGCTACAACAACACGATTTACATGATAAAAGCAGCGAGGTCTGTATCAATACACGGGCACCGGCAGCCTCTCAGCCATTCATAGGTTAGGTCACTGAGCAAACAACTGTAAAATGGCCTATTGTGTTACGTGTAAGTGGAATAGCATGACCTAGTACCTGGCCATTCCAAGCCATTGACATTAAACAGTTTTCTTCTAAAATGTAATCAAAGATAAATGAAGCAAAAATTGGACTTTAGTAGGAATCTAACATTGGAATTCCAGAACATGGATGAAGTATGAAAAGTCTGAGAATTTTTATTATGAGACAATGTCTTTGTTTTTTGTTCCTACCTTTAATTAATGTTCAATTTTTTCTTATTTAATTTCTTGTAAGGATGGAACGGGCCATTGGTTTGGTATGGGCACACTTGTTCTTTTTATCGCAACAATGTTCATCAGTGTCTCACAGCTTCTCTAAAATGTTTATTTTGTTGATAACAGATGGGGCTTGGAAAAACCCTTCAAGCCATAAGCATTGCTTATTACTTGAAAGATGCCTGGCCACTATTGATTGTGGTTCCATCTTCTGTGAAGTTTTCATGGATTGATGAGATTGAAAAGTGGCTGCCTGAAGTCGAACCGCATAACATAAACCTGATACGGTCTGGTAGTGACATCAGGTCAGTAAATAAGGAATAGAGATTGCACTTGTGGAAAGTATTCCCATTTGCCAAAATGGAATTGGACGCTGAGACACGTTTTAATGTTTATTATTTTTGTTGGATAAAAGGAGATCCATTCTGTTCAAAATTCTTACATTTCGCTTTAGAGTTCATTATTTCAAAAACATTTACTTAACCACAAAACAGTGAAATGAAACACTAAAATGCTAAAACAGCTGTTTTTCTCTCCTTTTTTTTTTTTCTGGAACACCGAAAGTCACAAAGAAGCAAATGTTGTTCCTGTTGAGAATGTTGTAGCATCTGCAAAGAGGGCAGGATCAGTGTCCAGTCTTGGGTGTGTCGTTGCACAATCTGGATACAAATTAATTTAAAGTCTTTTTTCGGCGTTTTGGTGTTTTGTTTTGCTGTTTGGCTGTTAGTGCTCTAAGGTAATTTAAAACTAAAAAAAAAAAAATTGAAAGTAAGTTGCAGGATTTGAAACAAAACTGCTACCTCTATTACAGTAACTGGTAATATGCTTTATTTTAGCTTTCAAGATTTGTTTGGTTGAACATTAGATTATTGTTGCTCTCAACCTTAGAAGTGTGATGATCACATATCTCTGTCAATATTCTTATAGGTGTTCCTAAGAGACAGGCTCCCTGTAGGGTTCTGAATTATTTGGACTGATATTGATCAGCAAATGATGACACTTTTTGGAGATGGTACCCAAAGCCCCTATAATTAAAGGAACTACTGCCTTGTCACTACAGCTCCAGATCTTTATCATCATCATCTTCATCATCATCATCATCATCATCATCATTATCATTCTAATAACTACTGTAAACGCTCTAATAAGACCCCTCTCTAACAAACCTCCCCTATTGCCTCAAGTTCATAATAAACCCCCCTCCCCTCCGCTTGAATTTTGTGTAATAAACACACATCCCAAAATATGGTTTTAAAAGCTTTGTATGAACAAACAAGCCAGTCTGCATACCTGCCTAGTGCCTCTAAATGTAATGCTAGGTGAAATGTAGAATTGAATTTGAAGGAGTGTGTGCAAGAGACGAGCCTACTACGATATATATACTGTATGCAAAATTTATTAAAGCTGAGTGAAATTTTGGAAGACCCTCCCCTACAAATCCCAGAATGAAATAAGCCCTACCCCGGGAGCTTATCAGAGCATTTACATTATTAATTTTCTTTTGATTGAATGTCATTAACAGTAACCTTGGCAGAGCTGTCATTCATGTCATTGGATATGGCCTTCTAAGTGTCGCGACATCAAAACTGTTGATGGAAGCCCTTGAAAGCCAGAGGTTTAATGTTGTGATATTAGATGAGTCACATTACTTGAAGGAGAGAAAGGCGGTGCGCACAAAGCGAATTCACCAACTCTGTAGGAAAGCTAAGCATGCTATTCTCTTGAGTGGAACACCATCTCTTGCAAGGCCACGAGAGGTTAGTATGAACATGCACTGTAGAGGGCTGAAAGCAATAGTAAAATGGCTCAGAGGGGCTGCAGTGCATCACACAAAATGATTTAATTTCATGACACCTCAAATGCTCAAAAAGTAGAATGAGACAATTGCAATAACCACTTAAATCTGTTGAACAACATAAAAGAAATACAGCAAAAGGAAAGAGAAGCATGGATGGACACAAATGGATAAGATAAAAGTGAATTGCATTTCGGTATTACTGTAATCTTGAGAAAAGTCAGCCAGGCTTAAAAGTGTGTTTCACATTTTTGGGAAATCGCCTGGATACAGGTCGGTTTTGCTCAGAACCAGTTTGTGATGTACATTTTGTAACAATAATTTTATCAGTACAGGAACTCCGCATTTACCATTACCATTTTCGAGTTTTTAACGTTCAGTTGGGATTAACTTAAGATTTCCCCTAAACACCCTATAAAATAATGTGACCTATGGTAGCCCCTTTAAGTGATTGGAGATTTTGTGCTTTGTCATAATTCCCACCATTGTATGATTTCTGTAGCTTTACATCCAGCTGGATATTGTCTGTCCAGGCAAGTTTGGTTCCTTCAGCAGTTTTGTTAAACGCTATTGTGATGCCCACTCTGTTTACTATCGCGGAGAGAGGCATTTTGACACCACGTAAGGAATGATTTAGAATTATCTTAAAGTTTCAATAACGGTACATGCAGTATAACAAGACTACAAGTAGTCTGTTTTTGTACCTGAAATCCTTTGTGCAACAGGAAAAGTTAAAATTATGCAAATTAGGGGAAGAAACCGAAAAGATGGAATGGGACGAGACAGGAAAAAAAAAACAAAACTTTCTTTTTCCTATTTTTGTGCCTGCCTTTCTGGCGGTTCACCACTTGCCTTTGTCGCTTCCCGCATTCTTTTATTCCCATCGCACGATAGAAAGAGACTGCTCGCAGTCTACAGTGTAACTGGCTGTACAAGATACATGTACTTCTAAAAATAATAGTTTTAATAATTTCTTGATGCTTGTTTGATTTACCAGTAATAATACATTTAATTTAATAATTTAGAATTTATATAGTGCTTATAAAAACAATTCTAAGGGCAGTAAACCTCTAGAGATAACTTACAGTACTTACTGATGCAGTACCTCACCTTCTTGGGTCTTAAAGTGCCCCTGTGACCAAAAAAATACATTCTTATTTTTCTTTGGATTTCAAAGCTACAGGTATGTTAACTGAACACTAAGCGACTAAGTGACTAAGTTTCAAAAAGACACCTGTTTACTTTATTTGTCCAGAATTTTCCTATTTAATGGTCTGCCATTACTAACTTTATTAAAGACCTCGAGACAGCTGGATCGAGGAGAAAATTATGTCAAAGGCTCACCAGTTTAAGAATTTGCAATGCGTGTGTACGCCACAGAATTAATATGCAGCACTGGAGTTTTGGGCTTTCAGACTTTTAAGTTCACGTTTTGCATATATAATAAGCTGCATTCACAACCTGAAATTATTTTGGCCGTGAAGGTAAAGCCACTGATAATTGTGCACACTGTAGAAAAATTAAATTCGCCTTTTAAATTTGCCTTTGAATTCACCAACAACCTTGAAGAACTAAGTTGAACTAACTAACTAATGAACTGATGAATGTTATGTAATTGTCAACTATGCATTTGGCGGTGAAGGTGAGGCACTGATAATTGTGCACACTGTAGAAAAATTAAATGAAATCAAATCAGCTCAGGAGAGGTGAAAACCAGAGTACCTGGAGAAAACCCTCTCAGAGCAGAGTAGAGAACCAACCAACCAACAAACTGACAGCCCATGTCCATATGACGATGAGTCTGGGAATCGAACCCGGGCCACATTTGTGGGAGGCGAGTGCTCTCACCACAACGCCAGCCCTGCCAATGAAAGAAAAAACAACAACAACAACAACATTAAACAACTACTCTAGGGTAATGTACATAAATACATGTATGATGCTTCTCTTGATTGCAGTGGTGCTTCAAATCTTGAAGAGCTATATAGTCTCCTCAAAAGGCATGTTATGATTCGGCGTCTCAAAAAGGAGGTAGGCATGTCAACAAAAGCTTGAACAGTAGAAGAATTATGGCAAAGTAGCAACATTGTGCATGCACTGTTTTAATCTTAACCATGTTACTATACTATACTGTGAAACGTCTTTTCTAGCTACGTTGTAACCAGTAACCATTGAGAACATTGCAACCAGTACTGTTCACAATACAGATGTACAATATCTAATTCCCTGTCCATATGAATGCAACTGGTGTAGTTTATTATCTTTTTACAATGAAAGTCAATGTTATCATGGGTGTATCAAAGCATGTAAATTCCTCTTTCATGCAACTTGTTTCCCATTTTTTGTTTTTTTCTCTTTGTTTGTGTGGTTTAACCTTTTTAATCATTATCAAAGTTGAAGTGAAAGACACAACTTCTACATGATTGTATAGCTGTAGGCTCAAGAAATTGAACAAAGAAAATAGCTACTCCAAAATTATTTAAATGGTATGTTATTTTGCGGTTCTCATTATTTTTTTCTTGGTTTAACTCTTTCCCCCCTAAACCAGCCTAAACTGGGTGTAATTAGTACTTTTATACTCTGTCTAATGCCAGACGATCTTACTCGTCAATGGGGCACCCCCTTGAGTCATTGGGTTAAAATTTTTCAAACCAGTTCAATTTTGATTTTTTCTTTGTGTAACCCATTGACTCTCAGGGGTTCCCCATTGAGGAGTAAAATCGTCTGGTGTTAGAGAGAGCAAAATACTAAGTATGGCCACTTCAAGCTGGCTTGGGAGTCAAAGGTTGAATGAGTATTTAATTAAGTATTTATGAGTCAATGAATCAATGAGTAAATGAGTCAATGAGTTAGTGCAGTTACCCTAACCCATAAAATGAAAGCTAAAATTTCAGAGAGTGCTTAGGCCTAATCACTGAATCGAGGGCTTAGGCTTAATCAATAAATTATTGCTATAATATTGACTGTGAGTCTCATTGACTCATGACTCATTGACCATTTGACTTGTAAATCATGGGACCTCAGGTTGAATGGGGACATTTTTTTAGCAAGTGATTAACCCATTGACTGCCAGGGGCTCCCCATTGAGGAGTAAAAGCATCTGGCATTAGAAAGAGTAAAATACATGTACTAAGAATGGCCGGTTCAGGCCGGCTAACGGAAGTCAAAGGGCTAATATTCATTGTCATAACCTGAAACAAACTTAAGGAGAAATCAAATTTCAACTTGTCTACATTGTGTAAAAAAAATGAACAAAATATATAATACTAGTCTTTATTGTATTATACTCAGTGGGAAAGGAATGGGCAACCATCTAATACATGTAATTACATTGTACCCGTAAAGTTACATGCTTATTGTCAACCTGAAGTACCATTAAGAACACAATGAAGTTGATAATTAAAGTGGCTGGAGAAATAGCCGGTTGGCCATAGTTCTTAGTTTTGCAATAGCCAAGGAGTGCCTTTGTGGACGTTCTTGAACCTGAGTCATCCCAGTTCAGGCCATGCTCCTTCCATTAATTACATGTAAACAGTTTGCTAATTTTACAAGTAGACCTATCATTTTAAAACATGAGCTTTGCACAGCAGAACACATGTACTGTACATACAGTTGTATGTATGTGTAGATTCAAAATCTGGAATCTGTTTTTGTTCTGGTTGTGGCATGATTACTGTCTGCGAAGACTGAAGGTTGACAAAGTGTAACATTTGTTCCTTCAGGTGTTAACACAGTTACCACCCAAGAGGAGACAAAGAGTAGTTTTTGATATCTCTGAGTCTTCTAGTAAAGACAAGAAGGTGGGTGAATTCACAGTGACTTTTGTCATAGATTGTGAAGAATGAGTGCGCGTCACACACTCGCCAGAATAAGAAAAATCAACTACTCCTAGGAATGTATTCATGAACTGAACTAACTAAAAAAAATGTACATGTAAAAGAATAAAAAAGAAAAATATATACCTTTTCTTATACATTTAAATGTGCTGTTTTAGTTTGTTCTCCTTGCTCACAAAGTAACAAGCTTAAAATACCACACATGGTGCAATGGACTTCACCAATAGTGTAGTTCATCTAGATTTACCTAGAAAACATGCATGATTTTGGCTTCTTTTAAAGGGCACTAGGTTTACCAGTAGATTATGAGAAGTCCCTCTATCGCCGCTTAGTTAATTGAGCTCTAGGAGAGGACAGGCGAAGGTCAAAAAATAGCCATGCAAATCCAGATTTCACACAGCCAATTTTCCTAATGCCTGTCTTCACCTCGCACTCAATAATCACCTCAGGTGCAACCAATCTGAATCACAGAGAATTTTCAATAATCACCTATGTAATATATGATAGTAATTGAACTGAATGGAGTGCAATTTGGTCTGAAATCGTAGTGTAATTTCAAAATTTGAAATCACAAGTATGATTTCAGACCAAAATTGCATGACACTCGGTTCACTTTATTACACCCGTTCACTTTATTACATTCATTTAGAAATCACACAGCAGTTATATTATTTTAATCACTAAAATGCAGGATTTTAGTCTGTACCAATATCTTATTGATCCAGTTGGGAACAAAAGATGCAAAATTCGCCACACAATGGTATTTTTTGTCTTTCATTTTCCTGCAGTTTTATTGGTTACCTTAAATAAGCCTTGAAATCTGATTGGCTGTTTTGCTTTAGTGTTCCTTTCTCATTGGCTGGGGAAATGGTGCGATTTAGAGCAAAAAATAGTGTGATTTGGGAGTAAATCACACTGCTGAGAGCAAATCAGATTGCAAGGATCACCAGTGATTTCTAAATTTATGTAATAAATACTAATTAGAGTTAATATAATTGTGACATTGACATTAATACAGTCATGTACTCGTAGATCTTCAACTAGCCAAGGTTGCTGCCTAAGAAAATTTTCTGGGAGCCCTTGGGGCTTCCAACATCATTAAAAGTTAGCAGCCCAAGTCATTTTTTCAAGAGCCCAGAATTAATTAATTCCAGTTGGGATCAAATTTACAAGAAAGTGAGGATGAATCAAGTAATGCGATGGTTCAGGTTACTTGTTCAGAAATTTGGTCGCCTGCGCTCGCAAATAAGGCGCCCCAGGTGACCAGGCGACCGGGCGACCATTAGTCAGCAGCCTTGCTACACTGTACATGTAGCAATTCAAAACAGGACACATTTTAGTTTTCTCTCTGAGACATATGATAATTATGATCTTTTGTATGCTTGGTGACAGTGAATACCATACAACTGAACAAGTGCTTTTAATGGATTTTAGGAACTGCAGCAGGTTATGGAAAAGTTTAGGAAGTGTGCAGCTGTTCTAAGGGGTGATGCTGATGATCCATCGATTCAGTCCCCTATTTTTGAAATGAGAAAATTATCAATTTTAGTGTACAAATACACTGGAATTGTCAAGGTTAGGCATTGGGTAACACTGTCTGGTTCTGTCTTGGACATTTTGAACTGTAACTCATTTTTCATGCTCTCATTGGATACAAATGTACATTGTGTAAGTTTTTTCTTCTGTGAGAGTGCAGACCCACAAGGCTCTTACATTAGGGCATCAATTTAATACTAAACCACAAAACAGTGAAACACTGAAACACCGAAACAGCCAAACGAAGCACCAACACATTATGACCCCACCATACATTGAATACTAACCAACAAAGGTTGGATTTGAGATTAGCTATCGTTTTAGGCCTAATTAGACCTAAAACGTTATTGCTCCTAATTCATTGAGATTAAGATTAGGATTCAGATTAAGACTGAGATTATAATTAGGAGCAATAACGTTTTAGGCCTAATTAGGCCTAAAACGATATTTAATGTCAAATCCAACCTTTGTCGGTTAGTATTCAATGTATGGTGGGGTCATACATGGTGCTTTGGTGCTTAGTTTCGCTGTTTGGGTGTTTAGTAATGTCCATTACATTACATCATTTCTTTTGGCAAAACCTGAACATGAATTTTATTTAGTATTTTGATCCTGTCAAATTCCTTGGATTTGATCAAAGAAGCTAAAATGATAATCAGATGCAGCCTATTAGCACAGCATTTTGACAGTTTAATGATGCATTAATGGAATTAATGATCAACAAGAGTATATAGGCACATTGATTTGTTATTAATTTTTATTTAATCAGCATAATAATTTATTATTCCAACTGGAAATAATTATATATTAGAGGACAGGTTTCTAAAAAAAAGTCAACAGTGTATAGCAGGGAACTCCTTTACATACTCATCAAATTTAACCACCTTTGCTTCATTTAGATTGGCCCAGTGCTGAAATACATTGAAGATCTTGCCCAAGGCATGGAGGGGAAGTTTATTGTCTTTTTTCGTCACCGCGTGGTCCGCCAGGCTATAGTTGAGAAATTAGTGAAACTGAAGTTAAAACACATCTGCATTGCTGGTGATGTGCCTTCAGCCATAAGAGGGGTATGATTGTTGCATTTTTAACCAAAATGTTTATTACTTGTACATGTTCTTGGAAATCGATTTTATGATAAAAACTAACGATAAGAAGTCACGACGTTTCGTCCTTCCGGAGGTAATTTTCAAGTGCGAGTTAAAATGCACCTGTAAATTAGCAGAAATATGTTTGTCATAATTAAAAATAGTTTAAAAGTACAGCTGTACCATGATCACTAAAAAGGCAGTAAAGTATGTAACATAAGTGACAAAATATTTGTAAAAAATGGGGGACATAAATTAATTAGAAGAGTAAACAACAATAAGCTTTTATAATCTGATCCAAACAAATAATTTAGCACGGATGGAATCAGATTGTTTGTTTAGCGTTGGTTTAAGGTCTTTGATAAAAAACATTTCGAAAATAAGACAATCAAATTTGTTTGACATTAATTTCCTTAAAATTCTAAAACTTTGTGCGATTTCGTCCGCTTCCAAATCATGTTGCTCTCTAAGATGGTTTCCGCCTGCCGATCCTTTGTGTTGCTCAATTCCCTTCCTCAATTCTGTTCCTCAATTTGAGAATTGCCACCAAACATCAGCTCTTTCAGTTTGAAGGAAATCTGTATCAACGGGTGGATGGTGTTGCTATGGGTTCGCCTCTGGGACCCCTCATGGCAAACGCCTTCATGTGTAATATCGAGAAACAACTGGAAACAGAAAACAAGATGCCTGACGTCTACAAACGCTACGTTGATGATACATTTAGCGTAATGACTGACGTTGAAACAGCTTCAGAATTCCTAAGGACCTTGAACAACGCTCATCCTTCTATCGACTTCACAATGGAGCTCGAAGAAAACGGCAGGCTTCCTTTTCTGGGAATGGAAGTAATGAAGAATTAGCTTGCGAGCAGGCTCACTTGATAGGCAAAGGCGGTGGAGCCGCAATCGCGAGCCGGCGAAGCCGGCGAAAATTCTTCTCGCCGGCTTCGCCGGCTCTCGGTTGCGGCTCCGCCGCCCTTGCCTATCAAGTGAGCCTGCTCGCACGCTAATGAAGAATGGATGCCGGCTAGACACAAAGGTGTACAAAGAACCGACGGACAGTGGGCTACTGTTTCACTACCACAGCCACGTAGATGGGAGATATAAACGCTCATTACTGAACACCACGCTTAAGCGTGCGTTTAAGCTCTCATCTACATGGAAGTTTTTTCACGAGGAATGTGAACGCCTTAAAGAGACCTTTGCTCGATTGTGCTACCCAGACAATCTTGTGCAGTCTACCATCCGCCAATTCATCGATTCAAAAGTGTCTGAAGACTCACGCGCGCAAATATCTGAAAAGCGAGAAGCTCCAATCAGAACCGTGCTGCCCTTTGAAGATCAAAGATCTGCAAACGCAGTGCGCAGACAACTTGGTGTCCTGAAGATATTAGCCCGGTGTTCACAAGTCGGAAGATCAAGGATGAAATCAAAGTAAGAGAAGACAAGCCGCCCCGGGTGAATCAGCAATGCGTGGTGTATTATTTTAAGTGTGACCTGTGTGATGCAGGTTATGTCGGTTATACGTGCCGACACCTTCACCAACGAATTGAGGACCACAAAGGATCGGCAGTCGGAAACCAGTCGGCAGTCGGAAACCACCTCAGAGAGCAACATGATTTGGAACCGGACGACATCGCGCAAAGTTTTAGAATTTTAAGGAAATGTCAAAACAAATTTGATTGTCTTATTTTCGAAATGTTTTTTTTTTCAAAGACCTAAAACCAACGCTAAACAAACAATCTGATTCCATCCGCGCTAAATTATTTGTTTAGATCAGGTTATAAAAGCTTATTGTTGTTTATTCTTCTAATTAATTTATGTCCCCCATTTTTTACAAATATTTTATCACTTATGTTACATACTTTACTGCCTTTTTAGTGATCATGGTATTTTTAAACTATTTTTAATTATGACAAACATATTTCTGCTAATTTACTGGTACATTTTAACTCGCACTTGAAAATTACCTCCGGAAGGTCGAAACGTCGTGACTTTTTATCGTTAGTTTTTATCATAAATCATGTACATGTAGTTATTAAAATTAAATGCAAAGTGATTTTTTTTAAGAACATACACTGCACATGTATGGAGTTTCATTTTTGGACTGTGGAAGAGAATGACATCAAGATTGGAAGGATCATTGCAGTTAGTTTAACAACTTAAGCAGTTGCAAAGGATGCTCAAAAAAAGAAAGACAACATGCTTTAATGAACGGGGTTCAAATGTGTGACCATGCCACACAGAAAAGGGGTCACAAGAACAAAAAAGGAAACAAAAGGAACTTTATTTAAAAGTCTCACCTTCTAGCACTGGAGCACCAGTTGGGGACACTGTAAACTGAAATCAACAAATTAACACAAATCAAATCAAATGTTGGTTTTTGAGAATAGCGGAAAACCGGAGTACCTGGAAAAAAACCTCTTGGTGCAGAGTGGAGAACCAACAAACTCAACCCACATAGGAAACCGAGTCTGGAAATCGAACCCAGGGTCAGTGATTGAGCTATTGCAGATCCTGGGTATGTTTTATTAATGACAGTGACTTAGAGATGTACTTACAATCATTATTGTGATGATTAGCATGATCTGGATGTCTTAACAGATATATTTAATGTAAAATCGTCTTGATAACTGGATACTGTTACATGTACATTTTAAGATAATTTATTTTGAACGTTTGTTTATTTTCTAGGATTTGGTTCATTCGTTTCAAACGGATCCCCAAGTGCGGATTGCAGCTCTCTCCATTGAAGCTGCCTCTTTTGTGAGAAGCATTTTTGTCCTTCAATAATAACAATTATAGTAATAGTAGATAAACAAATCTTTCAATTTTAATGACCATTGTTTTCATGTATATGTCTCAATGCAAATGATTGTTGAACAGATTAACATGTATCCCAACCTTTGTCTTGGTTCTTAGGGTCTCACCTTGACGGCAGCTCATCATGTGGTATTCGCTGAGTTGCACCATACTCCAGGGGTCATCATTCAGGCTGAGGATAGAGCTCACAGGATTGGACAGACCTTACCGGTTAATGTACACTACTTGATTGCACGAAGCACTGTTGATGAAATTCTGTGGAGCATGATTAGACGCAAGGTGCTGTGCAGTGTTGAAATTGCCCCAGGTTGAGAACTTACATGTACCTGTAGTGAACAAAATAAATTTCTTCTTCCATGACTTGACATCGAGTTTGAAATAAGTATGAATGTGTATAACTCTGTCAAGTGATCATTTTTTCAACGAATACTGAAACAACTTCAACAACTGAGTGATGCTAGCCATAGGCTTAAACACCATGTCTGGAGAGTGCTTAGGCCTTAGTGTATCATTATTAAATCAAAAGTACCTCGGTATGTTAATCAGTAATTGGTAACGGAAGTGTGACTTGTAAAAGAAATTTGTCAACAGTTATGAGTGTGATTTTCATCTGATTGGTCAATAGAATGAGGGGTCGCGGAACTTTTCGGTTGATACTGTTTGGGACTCTGAAATGTAGATGTCAATCATTCAAATGTGTGTTCAATGTGATTGGCAGATTTATGTGACCAGCACCACCCTTGATGGTGTGTGTAATGAGCTAAAAGTTGAGGATGGCGATGAGAATCAAGGCCGCCAACTGTCTGCATGTGCAGCATGGGTGCAAGAACAGGAGGAGGATGCTGGCGAGCTTGAGGAGTTTGTTATGGCAGAGGTGATTACACTGCAGGATAGAATAGCGTGCATTTGATGATCTTTAACCATTTCATTCCCAAGATCGAAACAGTTATTCTCCTAACTAGTACCATAAATTTCTTTGATGGGTAGGCATGGGAATTTGGTGTTTTCAAACGCCAATAATAATTTTCATTCTCAATACCTGTCTGACTGACATTTCATTGAAATTGTGAAGAGAGTTTACGGTTAAATCTTTAGTAGAAACGTCACTTTATTCTAAAACAAACACCTTTAGAGGCTTGTGACAACTTTCGCACAAGAGACGTCTCTAATACCGAACAAAAATACTGCACTGTTAGAAAAAAAACAAATTCTCCTCAAAATGTTGAGATGAGGTTCTCCCAACTTAACATGAACAATCTGAACTATGGCGTAAACTGAGTTGAGTTTGTAGGCAAAAAAGGCGGCAATGTGTGTAACTTAAACGTTGCATTACGGCTCCGTAATTATTTCAAAAAAATTCTTGCGAGGGAGTTTGTCGCTGAAAAGGGTATTAAAGCCTTCGTGGCCGCTTAATGGAGGTGAAAACAATAGGAGAACTCTTATTGGGACAGCCAAAAGGTGGCCGCGGGCGCCTAATAGGTTCGATTTACAATATTATTCTACAATTATTTCGGGACTTTGATTACTGGCCGCTTAATGGCGGGTGGCCGCTTAATGGAGGTTCTACTGTAGTACCATAGATTTCTTTGATGGGTAGGCATGAGAATTTGGTGTTTTCAAACAAGGAAAGGAGAATTTACATACATGTACTGATAACTCCTGGGAGTCAAACGGTTAAAATTCAACCCTTTGAATCCCAGGCAATGATCATTTAATGGTCATGGTCGTCAATATGATTGTCAACACTTATTGACATAAACTCCAGTATGATGACATTGTATTAGTTTTCCTACACACAACAGACTGAATGCAAATTGGGCTTTTTACACCTCAGGCCCATGTAACAATGTCTCACTGGTATTTGCTTCAGAAGTGGCATTCAGAATCAACAATTGTTAGAAATACAAAATTGTACATGTACCATGTTTTCTATTATCAAACTGGGTCTCAGATAGGAGTTGAAACCAAATCACTCTCATGTTTTTAATGAATGCTCTGACCACTGAACTTCCTAGCCTGCAGAGCAGGCGTTTTTAACCCAGAACCCAAGGAAAAAACAATCAAGTGAGCCTGTTTGTATTCTAGCTCTCTTCAACAAAAAACAAGCCTGACGCTGCCCAGAGGGATCTTCGTTCATTTTTTACTCCAACACTGCATACAAGGGCGTCACAATCAAAGTGCACATTGAAGGACGAAGAGAAAAGTAGGAAGATGGATGTGACATCTCTTGATTTTGTGTCTGTCGTGGACAGTGATGATGACGATGATGGATTAGCACTTACATGTAACAATGAAAAAAATGACAAGGATGCTCTGGTGCCGGGTGAGTTGGTCAGGAATTCACTTATATTAAGATTTGAACTGAAGGTACATGTACTGAATCTACACATACACTTGCCAACAGTTTCATAAATGTACCTTTGTACACTTTCGTGCATTTGCAGCTATTGTAAATGCGAAAAATCTTGATTTTTTAGGGCGAGCTTATCCATAACAACTGAGATCCTTCAAGGTTGGAATGGCTGAAATCGGCTGATTCACTCTAGTCTTAAATTGGTAGCCTAGTCTGTTTATGTTGAAGGAACAATGTATGAAAGACATACATATGAACTGCCGAAATGAAACCAGTTAAGTTTTGAGATCATGGGCCTTAATCACATGGCCGTCATGTTGAGTCCCGAGGGATTGAAAACTTTTGTTTTGCCCCACCGAAATTCGTTCCCAAACATTTGAACTCGAAGCTTGGGGTACGAAATCTATATTGTCTATAATCAATATTCCCCCCCGCGAATAAGGCCCATTGTCGCTATGAACGCAGTAACGAAAGGAAAGCCTGAAAAATCCAGGCCTGAATAGTATCCCGACCTGTGCGATACCGGTGCAGTGATCTACCAATCATCGCTGTTCCGACCAACCAGAACCACCCCGTCAAGCCTGAATTTTTCAGTAGCGTTCATAACTGCGATGATCTCAAAACGTAACCTGTTTATATTACAGCCCGTCTTCATTTCCTCTCAGTATCACCAGACGTTACGAAGGAGAGTGTGACTATGGAACAAGCTCTTCCTAATGCAGAGGAAACGAAGGATAAGGAACCTGAACAACCTACGCCAGAGACCATGCAAAGCAATACATACGTTCATAACAGCACCAATGGATCACAGGAGAGGTTCGAGTTGTCTACCATTGATAGTTGTCCGCTTAAGCCTAAAGCAGTAAAGTTCAAGAAGGAGAAAGATGGTAAACTGACTTTTGCGAGAAGCAAATGCTATACTAAATTGAGGGCGAAAGAAAGTCAGTGTAAAGGAAGCCCTTCGGAGACGGCGATGGAAAATGATCCTGATTCAGAGTCACAAACAGTGCGAAGTTATTATGATTGTGAATTGACTGGAGTATCAAATGCAACAGAGGAAGATGTGAGCAATTTAAGGAATGGCGATGGCAGTGATTGTAAACACCACAAACCACTTGATCGTGGCTTTCTAGCTTCTTTACAGGTTGCTGATGTTGAGTGTGTTTCTGTTGTTTGTAAGAGAACCTCGAGCATATCAGCACAGAGTAATGCTATGATATTAGAGGATGAGGATACATTGGGAACAACCAGTCAACAAGAAAAAGACGATCAATTTGCGGATGGAAATCATAAAGCAGATGAGAAAGTCAACGATGGCAAAGTAAACGATTTCAATGGGTATAATTGTGTTTCAGATTTTGTGACCAAAGAGCAATTTGAACCGCAAGAACTCCAAATACCACCCGAGCAGTCTTGCACGGTGCTTGGTGACTGTCCAAGTGACAGCCATGATACTAAGGTGGAAATAAATTCTGTTGGTAATGCAATTGATAAAATGGATGTAGAGGAATCCCATCCAAGTGGGAAAGAAACAGAGAGAGATTGGATGGGCATGAATAGTTTCGTTCATGAGGATGGGGAAAGCTTAAGTGTTGGCATGAATATCACAAGAACGTTGAATCCCCGTAAGACAACCTGCTCTTGTCTTTCATTCGGATGTAGTGATGCCACTCTCTCCAATTTCACAAACGAAGATCCGGATTTCAGGTGCAATTGTCACAAAGAAACGGTCGACGAAGACCTCCAGTCCTTTGAAGAGTTAGACTCGAGCTCCTTAGTGTCTCCTCGTCTCAAAAAGTGTGCGAACAAAAGTGATGCTGACGAGAGAGGGGACAGTACATGTAGATATGAACGAATTGATGAGGTTTCATCCGATGATTTTGAAACTAGATGTGTGAGAAAATATCAAACTGCGGCAAAAGTTAAGCAAAAACCAGTTAAGAGGAAAAGGCGAAAGGCTAAAAAGAGAGTAAACAGCACACCCGCAAGCTTCAATGGCGTTTGTCAAAAAAGCAACAAAGATCCTCCAAGCTGGTCTTGTAACAGTTGTACGTTTATTAATGATGGGCAGCTGCTAGAGTGTTCCATTTGTTTTACACCTCGTATCCTTGTAACTGAGGATGACAAGAGCACTTCGGATTCAAGTAAAAAGGATAGAATTGACTTGCGTGCAAGAACTCGTGATTTTGAAAGAGCTGAAACCTTACGGCTGCCTACGGCAAAAATGGACTCTAATCTCAGTGCCCAAAAAGAAATACAGAGAACGTTGACGAGAAATGAACTGAAATTAGATGAAGACAGCTCAAATGTTGACATTGGAGGCACTTTAGATGACTTTCACTTGCCTCCGTGGCAATGTTCGGTTTGCACGTTCTTTAACATCGCTGAGATGATTGAGTGTTCTATTTGTCTCACTCCGAGACGGAGGAGTCAACGTTGCAGGGAAAGTAATCATTCACATGCAGATAACACGAACATAGACAAGTCGAGTAGAAAGCGGCGGCGGAAGAGGGACACATTGGTAAAGGACGAGAACAAGCAAGTTGATTTCATAAGCCAGTCTTCTTTGAAACGTGTTGACGAAGCCAGTGGCAACGAGATGGAAATAATTGATCAGCCAGTAAGAACTGCCGGAGGGCTAATGTCTGAACAAACAACCTCTTCTTGCGTGGAGACTAATGTCAAAAGAGCAGGAAAGTTGCAGGATGAGCCAGTCCCCTGTGCTGGCGAACTGGAAGGAAGCGACATAGGCCTTCAACGTGGGATAAATGAAAAACACTTAACACATCAGCAAGAAAGGTCATCGAAATGTGATGTCCAGCAAATAAGTGATGACAAAGGTGTAATACTCGAGCCATCTGGGAGACAACATGATCATTCCGATGTTGGTGTAACAAACAATATACAAAATAACGTGACAGTTCCATTAGGCACTTCTAATGCAATAACATCACAGCCGAGAAAACGACTCAAGTTGGACGATTGCATGGTTTCCAGTGTGCTTGTTGATAACTCACTTGTTTCTGAAATTTTGGATTCAGATTCAGATATTCAGTTTAAAAACATTTCATCTGCACTTGCCTCGTCAGTTGGCCCGTCTGCAGTTAATTGGTACTCGACCTCAGACTTGTCCTCTGATGGTAGTGGAGGGACAGGGAAACCAGAAGAGTTTGTTCCTAACACTGCGTGTAAATGGGTGTATTCTAGAAATAATATTTCATGTAAATCTCAGAGACCCCAGAAAGAGACTCACAGTGAAGAAGGTACATGTAAGTGGATTGATCCTTTTAATCAACTCAGTAACGCCGAATGCAGCAGGACGGTGTTGGAAAAACCATTGTCACAAGGTCATGTGGTTAACGATCCCTTGCCTGGCTTACCTGGAAACAAAGAAAGTCACTGCAAAGAGATGGAGCATCTCGAAGAACTAAAAGCTGCGGCAGAGGAAGTCTTTATGTCTGAGTGGGAAGACGATAATGACCATTGGTGGGAAGAGGATAGCAGTTCTGAGCAGAGCTCATATCCTTCCAGCAGTGATGCGGCATCAAGCAGTCATTCAGTTCCTGAAATTAATAAAGGTTTTGTAAAGTGCTCCCAGCTTTACTCAATTAATGAACTAAAGGACAGGCTGCTTTCATCTCCTGAACAATCCAAAGGCGATACCTCATCTGCAGATCGCCCTGAGGTCGTTGCTGATCACCAAACTGCAGCCCCTGAATATCAAGAGGATGAAGACATTGATGAACCAGATGAGATTCCTGAACCAATGAAACTGAAGTTTTGTTTGAGTTTGTACACAGAAAGAGTCTTTTTGTACAAGGAGGTAAGTGTTCGAAACGATCTTAAACACGAAGACTTGGTATAAAAGGTGTGTGCATACGGGGTGCTTTAGGCACATGTGAATGATTTGTCAATCAACCCTGGACGCATATACAGCTCTGTGATAATTTCTGCCATAAAAAGCCCCTAATGGAAATGTGTCCATAATATGTTTCGAGATGTTACAGTATCTGTCGTTCGTTTTTTGAACGGGGAATATCTTTCAGGGTTTCCGTGTCTTTGTTTCTCTTTGTTGATCGCCATCTTGGATAATCAGTTGCCTTTGAATGATGAATGCGAACAAGAGCGGAGTCTGAAGCAACCGCTTTTATAGTGCGTCATCTTGTTTAAAGTGACGATTCGGGTTCTTACCATTTTTAATTGCTTGCGTATTTTGATTGGTTTTCGTTTGTCTTCAGGGACAGATTCTTTAATTTGTTGCTATTGTTGTTGCTGTCTTTGATAGTTCAGTGTTTTGACAATACCAGACTGGCTGAACAGAAGAAAAAAAAATATTTATCCTTGCGGCCAGTAGATGATTTATATAATAGGTGTAAAAGGAGGTCGTCATTTTCATCATCATCTACGTCGTCGAAGTCTTTATCAACTTTATCGTCGCCATCATCATCAGTATCGTCATCACCAAAATCTTCACCCTCATCATTAGAGCGGTTTTCAATTGAGTGTCGAAAGTAATTAGATAATTACTTTGGTTCATGATTACTTCACTCAGTGATTGGTTCAAAGTTCTCGCGCCATTTTTTAAACCAATCAGAAGTGAAACCAAAACCAATCGTGACTCACGCGTGCACATTTTCCCGCGCTTTGTGTCGGCTACGTGTAATTACTTCGAGTTTTGATTGGTTTGCCGGATTGTCTCAGTCCTTTTTGATTGGCCAAAGTAATTACTTTTGTTTTGATTTACGACACTCAATTGAAACTCGCTCTATTGTCGTTATTATCATCATCATCATCATCATCATTTTCCTTGTCGTCATCATCATCGTCATCGTTATCGTTGTCCTCGTCATCATCATTATCGTCATTATCCTCGTCATTACCGTCATCACCAACATCAACGTCATCGTCATCGTGGTCATTATCATCAATCTCATCGCCGCCATTATCCTCATCACCATACAGTCACTGTAGTCGTCGTCATTATCATTATCATCGCCATCAACGACCTAATAGGGAAGATATAGAGGATATTACATGGCCGCTCGGGGATACGAATTTTATCTTCGAGTGCTGAAAGTATCTCTCACTCGTTCGCTTCGCTCACTCGTGAGAGATACTTTCAGCACGAGAAGAGAAAATTCGTATCCCCAAGCGGCCATGTAATGTTCTGTTTATTATATAGATATTGATGAAATGTCTAAATTTAAAACAACTTGTTTTATTCATTTTCGAAATGATGAAAAAGTGTTCACCAACCACTAAAACACGCATGTTGTGTAACATGAAACAAGATATGAAACTTATGAAAAAGAAATCATGATAATGTAAAATTTGCAATGAAAATGTTAATGTAGTAGAGAAGAATTATATTAAAGCACGAAAGTATCGTACAATGAAGAGGAAGCTCGCGTTTTATTGGCTAATCGTGTTCGTTACCATGACGACAGCTATATCCTCACATGTGAAAGATAAAAATGATACGTTCACTGCGCGCGGTGAAGATATGATTTTTTAGTAAAAGGAGAAATCCTGGTATTTCATCAGTATCTATATAATAAATACGTTTACAACCATTGCTTTTGTTATTCAAATGTTCCAACCACACGAACAAAAGACTCTTTGTTTCGACAGCCACTAAGGCTCTGGTTGACACATTAATGACAATAGGTGACGTCAACGATATCTTCCCTATAACATTGTTATCATTCAAATCACAGTTGAGAAATTTACCACAGGCGATACTGAAATGTGGTCGGAACATTTTAGT
>OX421453.1:32820602-32845602 GCA_949126865.1 Montipora capitata
TTTAGTCACATTGGCGACCAGCTGCTCGAAATTTCGGACCCTGATTCCGTTGGAACCTCCTGAATTTTTCAGGGGTCAATAAGAGGCAATTCCTAAAATTTTCCCAGATAAGTGTGAGCTTCACTTCAATGCAGTGTATGCGTGCGTGCAATGTATTTCACTTTCGTCTTTAACCCGTACTTGAAATAAGCATTTCTTTCCTTCAAAACGAAGAAGGCTCTATTGATATAATCTACTCCACCATCTCTCACGCTGGGCTGTGCATTTCTCCATAGACTCGGCATTACCCGTTTATACTCATCAAGGAAGTGACTTCTCTGAAAGCACCTCACAGAACAACACTTGTTACCAGGCCGTAGGGGCCGATAGGACACCCTTGTGCCTGTTCTGCTCGGGTCCAGTTGAGTTTGCAGATAAGCTGAGATGTTCTGACTGGGACAAGAGGTTCTGTTCTCACGATTGTAAGAAAGAGTATCAGGTAATAGCTTTGCACAGCTTATGCATGGTCAGGATTACGAACACGACGCAAACATAGCATTTACACCGGGTTCACATTTATTTCAGTTTTTACTGTGGTTTTAATCAAGGAAGGGAGAATAAATTTACAAACAAACAGCAGTTAGAAAACCTGTTCTAACGTTATTGGAACTATAGAACCTAACAGGATGAAACAACGTAAAAAAATCTTCGTTTATAGTGGAAGTGCACTTAACTATCAAGCTACAACAAGTTGCAAAATTGTTGAGACACTTACGTTAAAAAAACACCTTTTCTGACTTCCAATTCGCCCTTGTCACACGGCGGCCATATTGTCCCGGGAGAACAAAAAAGCTTTGTTTTACCACGCCAAGCCTCAGCCCCATGGTTTCCACTGCAAGGCTTGGCGTGGTAAAACAAAGCTTTTTTGGTCTCCCGGGACCATATGGCCGCCGTGTGACAAGGGCGAATACCCGCCGTATCTAGAATTCCAACCTTTCCCACTCCCCCTCCCCTCTCCCCCTTTCAATGTTGACTGTTTAAGTTTTCAGCCTTTTTTGTCTTACTGGCAACATTGGTAATGGAGGAGAAGGGGCGGGGCTACAGTGTGGGAGATTGTTGGTGAATTAATAACGCCCCAAGAAGGTGAAGTGTCTCCACTAATTTTGCAACTTTTTGTAGTTCACAGGCACCCCACATTTAGGGTGCGTTCGATTGACCCTATTCCGGAATAAGAATACGCGGAGTGATGATTTAAAACACTATGTATGGCGTTTTGCAGCAACGAGAATAATAAAGCTATGTTTAAAATAACATTTTGGCAGATGTTTGACAATATTAATATGAACCCCACAAAAACCAAGGATTTTCAACTTCTATTCCATGTATTCCGATTCTGGAATACGGTCAATCGAACGCGCCCTTAATCTGAAAGAAACAATCCAAACTTAACAGAAACATGATTAAGAACCCCAACTAGAAGGAGGCAACCAGTTGGCTATTTACAAAACGTGGTAGAAATGAATCCGGGACAACGGGAAACAAATCCAAACCAGGGGCCCGTTTCTCGAAAGTCCCGAAACTTTACGGGCCATTTTTGGGTGCCACAATTCCCTTTGTATCTCAAGAACGGAAAGGATTTAAGTCATCAAACTTCACAGACATCTTTCTTTTAGTTGGCTTGAAAACATGTTAAAAGATCGGCTTTCCAAAACAAGCGGTTGGCAGTTTCATTAATGGCTTTTCGGGACTTTCGTGAAACGGGCCCCAGGGGCCCGTTTCTCGAAATTTGTAAAACGTTTCGGGCCCGAAAAGTCATTTGTAAACTTGCCAACCGCTTGTAAAGGAACGCTTATCTATTAACATGTTTTCAAGGTAGCAAAAAGCAAACTGACTATGAAGTTTGACGACTTATAATTCCCCTCCGTCTTTGAGATACAGATGGAATTTTGACACCCGAAAATGGCCCGTAAAGTTTCGGGACTTTCGAGAAACGGGCCCCAGAGGTTAGAACGGGATTTAAACCCGGGGCAACGCCATAACCACTGGACCGTGCCGCATCCCTGAAAAGGTGCATTTGTCACGCTGACGGTGTTGCTGCTTTGA
Organism: Montipora capitata; assembly: GCA_949126865.1. Taxonomy (NCBI): domain Eukaryota; kingdom Metazoa; phylum Cnidaria; class Anthozoa; order Scleractinia; family Acroporidae; genus Montipora; species Montipora capitata. The sequence goes on from OX421453.1 coordinate 32,822,685, forward strand.
ACAGGTTCGTGGGAGCGGCACTGCTGCCAGAAGGGAGCTATTTGAGGCCGAGAAAGGTGTGTGTCAACTCTGCTTTTTGGACGCACACAATTTGTACCTGAGCGTCAAGGCATTGCATGTCAGAGATCGAGCTGCATACTTAGCGCAGACTCCTTACGCATCGTTACCACAACAGATGCTGAAGAAGATGGTTATGGAACCCAAAGAAGGAATGGTAAGAAAGATGGATTAATTTATTGAATTACCGTGTATTTCCGAGTACTGTCAGAGCGGGTATGTACAGAAAACGTCCTAGAGCGGTTTTCAATTGAGTGTCGAAAGTAATTAGGAAATTGCTTTGGTTTTGCATTACTTCACTCAGTGATTGGCTCAAAGTTCTCTCGCCACTTTCTCAACCAATCAGAAGTGAAACCAAAACCAATCGTGGCTCGCTCGTGCACATTTTTCCGCGCTTAGTGTCGGCTACAAGTAGTTACTTCGAGTTTTGATTGGTTTACTGGATTGTCTCCGTCCTAGTAATTACTCTGGTTTTGGTTTTTGGTTTTACGACACTCGATTGAAGCTCACTCTATATACCTAATATGTATACGTCTACAATCTTGGACAAAACTCGTTGGGAAAATGTGACGCTCTCATTTGTCTGTGCGATAAAGAGTAAATTCTTCCTACTTTCCCCCCTCCTCCCATTCCAATGTTGTTTTAAAAAGCAATCAAAGGCTTGCACAGTATTTTGCACCACATTACCAACATTGGTATGGGGGGAAGGGGGAAAGACCAAGATATTTTGTGAGTGCGTGCCAAATGATGCTTAAGCTAGAATTTTTCCCAAGAGTTTTGTCCAAGATTGTAGGAAATCGTTTGTTTTGAAAAACAAATCACGAAAAGCACGAACAAGTTCATACGATTTTTTTTGTGTTATAATGATGGTTGCATCTGACGTCACGGCGGCCATGTTGGATGGCAAGAACAACCTATCTCTTCGCTGGGAACTGAACTTTATTGTTATGCAAAGTCTGCGAATTAACAATTATTGGATGAGGTTGAGCATGGTAGCGGTAATTATCAAGGCCAAAGTTTGTGTTATCTGCTGAAGCCGAAGGCTGAAGCGGATAACAGAAACTGAGGCCTTGATAATTATCGCTAACATGTGAAAACCGAATTCAATAATTGTTTTATTATGCATATTCCTGAGCTGAGCTCCGCCATGACAAAACTGATAAAACTGCTGGTTAATGTGTTACGTGACGTCACTTCTGCATGCATAAAACTATTGTCTGTAGGTATGACGTCAATTCTACATATATAAAATCTATTGTTTGTAGGTATGACGTAAGAGAAACAGAGCAAGCAAGAATTAGCTGCGTGCTTATAGCCAATCAAAATCGAGCTGGTGACACCAATGTATAATAATAGAAATTATATTGTATTGCCATCCAACATGGCCGCCCCGTCACGTGGGCACAAACCAAGAATACTCAACAAAAGTGACTCCATCGTTGTGTTTCCATAACAGCTTGCGTGTTGTACTCTATACCCTCTATTGCACTCTGTATCCTATTCTGCATTCCTTATTGACCAATCATTAAGGCGATATTCTGTTAAGTAAATAATAAATACACCTTATTGAATGGTTTAACATATAATACGCGCGGATATTTGCGAGTTGCGTAGTATTTTTCCGAACCCCGAAGGGACGAAGAAAAATACGAGGAACGAGCAAGAAGTCCGCGCGTATTATATGTTAAACCATTCAATAAGGGATTTATTATTTCATTATTACGTCATTTTCTAGTAATTTGGTTTCTTCCTGCGTTGACGGAGAATCGTATCGATTGCATAATAAGGCGCTTGAGAATGACGAAACCAATATCGACGAAACCATTCAAATGTCCTTTATGTGATTGGATAAACGAAATGACGAGTGACAAGCGGTGACAAGCTAAATTCTCTGGCCTTGCATCTTGTTGAAAACAATTTCTTTCATTGAAAATCTCCCTTTCAGTCCGTATTTGCTCTGTTCTAAACCGGGGCATTACAATGAATTGCCGTCTCATATTTTGCGCGTTTCCGTGACCAAATATGGTAAAATGGCGTAATAGTGGAATAACAAATGGTGTTATTCACAGCTTAAAGCTTGCAGGCTTTGATATTATTGAGTGTATGTTCCTGGTAATAATCATTGCGATTTTTTTGCTTCCTTTTTTGGATTTGGTTCTCTTCCGAAGTATTCTGCACAGAGAAAAATCTCTCCTCAGGACTAATTTCCACTGACGACCCAGGCAAAAAAAAAAGGAATAACTTAGGCCCCGTCCGGTCCACACTTATCCGCAACTTTTACTTTCCGGACTCAAGAAAATTCCCATCCAGACGTAGCGCATTAAAATCGAATTTTGCCCGTCCATACTTATCCGAAACGTATCCGGATTCTTTTCACCCTAGTACTCAGGACTCCTCAAGGAAACAGAGGTAGCAGAGCATGCGCCGTTTGGCATAATTGAAATGTCCAGTGTTCATAGCTGTGTTTAACTGCACACACGTGATATTTCTTGAAATAAGTCCTAGAAGTAAAAAAAAATAATATTGCCCTCGGGATCCATCTCGAGAATTGATTTCACGGTAAGGAAATTGGGCTCGATCTTGTTACGTTATCCGGATAAAAAAAAAGTATATTCCGGATTTATCGTCCACACGGTTTCGGATTCATAGCGGATTAAAAAATATCCACTCTGGAAAGCGTATTAAAAAAGTTCCGGATTCGCCAGCGGATTCGCCGGATACATGTAGACGTAAGGCGTACCCAGAAAGAAAAAGTTGCGTATTCAAAAATATCCAGATACGCGTGGACGGAGATTTAGTAACCTAACCTTTTTTAAAAAGGCTATCTTCTGTCACAATGATGTTGCTTGTATATGTGGTTGCGGTAAAACCCAATCTAGCTTCTGTCTTGTCAAAGCCCGTCTTTTCTTCGAATGTGTTACTGGTGTTTTCTGTTCTACAGTTTTGGGAAGCGGACCATATCATTCCCGTGTCTGAGGGCGGTGGGGAGTGTGGATTGGATAACTATCGAACTCTGTGTGTAATGTGTCACAAGAAAGCAACCGAGGAACTAAACAGGCGATTAAAGCACCGCAAACTCCTGCAGAATGCTGTTGGGTATGGAGATATATCTACCTTCTTTCGACCTTTGTAAGTGGTTATTCGTGAACGATGCACAGGCTTCTTTTGACATAATAGAACTCTTCTTGATGGCGAGGCTGATGGGACACTGACAAACAAAATTTGTGTCCTCACTCCCTCATTACCAGTGTGAAATTTAACACAGAAAAAGTTCCGTATTGTGTCAGCCCGTGTCCTCGCTGGTTACGTCAGTGTCACGTGACACTACAGTTTCCCGCCAAAATTACCTGACCTTTTCTCCGGTTCGTGAGGGATTGAGCTTCCCGGGGAAAAATAATACAACTGTGTTCTGTTGGACCAATGAATTAGTATTCAAGACGTTTTTCTTTTTGTTTCACGGCGTGTCTTCCAGTTCGATTCTTAAGGACGTTCGCGCGAAATTTTTTCAACATTGATTTTTTTCTGAAACTTTTACCACTGTAAGATGATGAGTTAGTTATGTCAGAAATGTAAAAAAAATGGGGGGTCACCGACTTCGTTTTGGATAGATCATGCCCGGAAAAACACCCAAAATGGGACAAAATCGGGCTTCGTTAGCGAATAAGGCCAGTGTCTGTAAACCCAAATATATTGCAATTAAATCTTTGAAGTGAAATCTTCTCTGCCGAATATTGTTTAAGTGGACTTACTAAGTGAATTTAGTCAACTGGTGAGGTTCTTTAAAGATCAAGTTCGCATTTAGCGACCACAGTTTCACGCGCCTTGCAGCCGCAAGATGGCAGGATTTGATGTCCCGTGAGCAGAAATCTTGAAATCTTTTTAACTTCCCACATTGATTTTTTGTTCATTCTTGGACAACGTGGAGATAATTGTAAATAAAATCCGTTTCTGGAAAGAAAAATAGGGGTCACCGAACGTCCAAGACCGTTAAATCCAGGCAAAGCTATAGCAATGGCCTTTTGCCCTATCATCTCTCATTTTATTACTTAGCGCGCGCGCTCGTGTATGACGTGGCGTGTGAATTTGCGTGCGCAGTAAGGATGCGCAGAAACAATTGGCGCGAACGTCCTTAAGTGTAAGTTGTCAACATTCTACAGCGCAAGCCAGATGTAATGCCAATTCTCTTGGTGTTAACATGGTCGTTGTTGAATCTACGTACACTAAGTCTACCATGACGACATCTATTCCTCAGTTTTTGGTGACCTTTTCTCCCAAGTTTGGTCTCTTTATTGCTTTAACATCAGAAACTGCCTCTCGAAATCTGACATTGAAATTCTAGTACATGCTCCGACAATTGCAATTCCTTGTTATACTGACTTCCAAAGTTCCTTATGGATCGCCTCCAAAATGTTCAGAATTCCGCTGCTCGATTAATGACAAGAGAGACGAAATTCCAGCATATCACTCCAATTCTCAAGCGGCTGCATTGGCTTCCTATCTACAAACTCATTGAGTTCAAGATACTGCTAATCACATTAAGACCCTTAATGATCTTGCTGCTTAGTACATAACTGACCCACTGAAACCTTACTTACCATCAAGAACGCTACGTTCTGCAGCAAAGAATCTGCTTGTAGTACCATCAACCAAAGTGGTCAAGTATGGCGAACGTTCGTTCTCTTACGTTAGCCCCAAACAATGGAATGAACTCACTGATAATATATGCGACTGCAAAGACTTGATTACATTTAGATCAAAGACGTTGTTATTTAGAAATGCTTTCTGTTAGGTTACTTTTAAAGTTGTAAAGCGCTTTTTAAGGATACAGCGGTATATAAGTTTATATATTATCATTATTATTATTTATTAATAATAACTAAAGCCCAGGTTGCGCATGAGACCAAAATGATACAAAACCAACGTAAAATAATTTCATTTTATCTCCGATTGTTCAATTTCACGAACAAAAAAAATGTTCCCCCAAACACAGCAAAAAAAAAAAAAAAAAAAAAAGAAGAACCGTAGACCTCTATGGTTCTTTCCCGAAGCTATCAGAGTTGTTTTTGTTTTTTTGGGGGGTCAGTGTCATTTTTACTGTATTGTAAATTAAAGCGCTGTTATCCGATGAAATGTCATTTTACGGTAATTGCGAAATTTAACCTACACCTTACGATAATTAGATTGATTAGGGTCAGCATCTGGATTAAGTTATGTGTTCAGCAATTTTAGAAGGGTTATTTGTTTTAGGCAATATAGGTTTTTATCGTTTTCGACATGAAGATATTTCTTTATCGATGCTGACTTGTGGATACTCGGAAAAAATCCTAACCTCGTTCCCAGTGTCTCTCTTCTTCCTGCTCCAAGGAAGGGAAGAGAGACCCTGGGGACGAGGTTGAAAAAAATCCGAGTTCTTTGCAGGAGTCGAACCTACGAGCTCCCGATTACTAGTTCGGATGCTTTACTACTGAGCTTCAGGAGAGTCCTGAACCTAGTTTTAATGGCCTGGCTTCAGCGAGCCTCCTTATAGCTCAATAGTAGAGCATACGAACTAGTAATCGATAAGTTGGATTCCTGTAAAGCAATTTGAAATAATTGAAATCAAAATGGCCGCCGTATGTGCAAAAAGGTCTATTCCAAAATGTGCTATTACCAGATGACGAACAAAATAGGACATCTCCTCTCCATGGCGTGTCCAGGTGCAAAGTTTTTGTGATGGTGATTAGTTCTACTTTACATATGAATGAAAACTAATTTTCATAAGAAAACCTTAGACACGCTTTGGAGAGGAGGCAGACATGAACTCGGAAATGGCCTATAAGCAAATGGGAGATCTATTCTTTGTGTTCGCTAACATGAAGCGATAGATGCAACCTCTTTCCCGAGGTGCTTCGCGCGAGACATTCAAAATGGCAGCAACATCCGCCGTTTAAAATGCCCCGCATTTTTTTTAAGTAATAAGTTTTATGCAATGAAAAGTATACCCCTGATGACATAGATGATTGAACGATTTAATGTGTATAGTGTACTCAATCGCAGAACTCAATGTAGACCAGCAAGCAATGTGAGGACAGCCGCTGACAATATATAGTTTTCTTATTATTAGTATTCAAACATTATTAACTATCGTTAATTAGAATCGATATTACAGTAGTTGAATGGCAGTTGGGAAAAGACAATTTAAAAGGAATTTTACGGAATTATCACTGAATGTTTACATAAACTTGTAATTAAAAAGCTAACAAATGAATAAAATTATATTATCGCCTAGTCGATTACCACTTTAATGAATTTGCCTGTGAATGCTGGTGAATTCTTCCTATCTTGACTAATAAGGGAGTTTAACATGCTGTTCCTTGACTCTTAAGGTTAATAAGATTCCGTCTTGAATTACATGTAAGAAAAACTCCTTCCAAACGAAGGTCGAAAATTGGGGCCTGGTACCGAGTGACGAAACGAAGATTCTTTTCGGGGCTCTGTCGCGTCCACTTCTTCATCCTTTAAGCGCTGTATCGTCGCTCTGAGCTGAATAAACTGTCTTGTGAGGTACTTGTCTTGGTGCCGCATATCTGACTGTTGATATAGAAATGGAGAATATAAGAGTGGTTAAACATAGCGACGGAATACGAGTCTGCAAGCGGCCGGAATAGTAACAGCGCTTCGGACTTGAAGGCCAACATAAGACGCACAGGGTTGTGGGTTAAGTGTCTACCATCCTCGTCCTCAGAGCCCTCCGTTTCTTTTAGTCACGACCACGTGAACAAATGAAACGGAGGGCTTCGGGTCTACGGCAACGACTTAATTTGCAGTCACAATGCGCGTGCGCGCCAGCATCATGTTGCCTGAGACAGGACAAATAAAATAAAAAAACAACAACAATTTACACATCCAACATGAAAACAAAAGAAGTCTTAGATCGATTGTTCAAACATGATCCAACATCATCCAACATGTTGAATGGTCATCAAACACGGTGACCAAACGCTAAAGTGTTGGTTCATCTCACATGTTTAATCGTCCAAAGGATTAGAGCGTTTGCATTTTCCGTCAGTGTCTTACATATCGCAGATCGATAATCATCTTGGACTATCGTAACTGACTAGAAGCGGAACAATCTAACTACAAATTTCAAAGCTCTATTTTGGTGTTTTATGATTGGTTGATTCTTCCGCCTCGCCTCGTAACTCCGACAACAAGCGTTTCATTTGATCGTAAGCGATGTAGTCCAAATCGGAAGAATCTATTTTAATCCCGAATGTTCAATTCTGACCGAATAGTAAGAGACGTTTTTTTAAAGGTATAAAATAATCGAGTTAACATAAAAGTACTGTTATATTATAGAAATTCTCCAGTTTTTAATGACGTTGTAACGGCTAAAATCACATATATTTAACGTGATTTTAGTTGCGTTCTACGGTCAATCTGAGGAGCCCCTAAAAGTAATGCAACGTTGTGTTGTGGAGTTGCGTCGGAATGAAATGTTGTATTGTACGATATCCAACACTCGTGTTGCATAACGCCTCCTGGCCGTTTCCCTACCACAATTCCCCGTGGCGAGTTAAGGAAAATACTGACATTCGCTATTCACTCGTTCGAATAGGTGGTTTGCAACCAAGCTCTATAGATACGGATTACAATGCAGCAATGTACAATTTCTGGTGGACGAACAAAAGGAGCCAATGAGAGATCTTTTGTTTTCGTCCACCAACATGGCGGTGATGACGTCATGTGATAAAACCACCTATTAATCAGTTCGGGGGTGAAAGCACCATATGTGTTCGCCTCCGGGCAGATGAAGAGAAACGAAATGCCTTCTTTTTCATCGAAATCGCTCCTTCAAGGCATTTTCATATTTTTAGCCGTTTTTGGTTTCCATTTTAGTCAACTTATGTAAAGCCCTATCCGTCTTTGTGTGGGAGAAAGTTATTGTTATCTACTTCCGCTTGCAAGAGTGTGCTTTTTTTTTAACTTTAGAGCCTTCGAGCGATGACGCTGGGAAATTTCTTTGACGTCGTAAGGGCACGCGCCGGTGTAACAAAGACAATATACCGTTATGGCTTTCTGTATCGTCATGAATTAGATGCTAAAAGGATCACAAACAATCATCCCCGTAATTTAAATTACCACGTGTTGCAGCGTCTTGAATACTTGGGTTGCTAATGCACGCAACAAAATATTGAGACTTTTTTGGAGACTCGGCGACTTCTGTTACTGTTTATTTTATTTATTTTATTTTTTTGTCTTACTCTGATTACTCGATTTAAAAGTCATCTCCTGACCGCCACTTCACTGTGATTACAATTTGGTTTGATTATTCTTTGATCAGATAAAATTGTCTCGCGCTAGTGATTTTGCGTTTATTGTATACATTCCTTTTTGTCTAACGCAAACATACCTCTGGAAACCAAGTAGACGATAACAAGATTTAAAACTCTTTCATGAGCGGTGTTTTTTTTTTTTTTTTGGCTATTTACGCTAAAATTGAAGGAAAACGATTCACATGTCAATACGGAGCGTTGAGTCATTGCTACCATGACCGCATGTAATCTAAACAAGCTCTTGACAGGAAAATTTTGGTCAATAAAATCCGTATGGACTTGTTCTCGCGTGAAACAAAAATCCCTCTGTATTACTCTGTTCCAAAAGTTTATTTATTTGAGTTATCAAGTTGTTGAATAGATTTCTTTTTGGCTAACTAGATGGATGTGCATAAAATATTGTATTGAGATAGTTTTACTAACCAATTCTTTTCGTATCCATAAGATGGCTTTTTCTAAGCGAACCTCTCGTTCGGCGCTCGTACCGTCGGAGCTTATAGCAGGAGCAGATTCCACTTGATCGAGGGGAATATCCACTTGAGTGTGTGATGCAGAATTTAGCATATTCCAAGTGTAAACTTTCATGTACGGAAACGAATGACGCTTCTGAAGTTGTATACGTTCCGAATCCATCCTTGATTTCTCTTCCTCCTCAATTGATTGTGGTGAATACAAATATTATTCAAAAATTCGGAATTTCTGAAGAAAGCCTTTGATCGGATGTATGTTCCCAGTTCAGGAGTTTGGATGTAAGAAACTCCCTTTTGTTCGGGTAATACTATTTAGAAACTCGACTGTGTAAAAGGAGCTATTTGCATATTGAAACCAATGGGTCTTCGTAATAGGTAGTTTTGACATCTGTCGTAGATTTTGATCTTTTTGTCACCAGGTATTATGTCATGAAGGCGTGATCTATTTTTCTTGTACATGCATGTAATTTCAATTAACGTAAATATACAAATCGCTATGAAAGAAAATGTAAAAATATGGAGAAACTCGTCCATCAGGAAGTACTTCTTTACAAGCCAATTAACTCAAATTTTAGACACCGAACTATTTACTGTCGATATTCATATTTTTTTAGTACTGGCTAGCAACCACGCCGTTTGACTTGGTGCTTTCTTTGCTTTGAAAAAAAAAAGCTGGCAACTGATTATTTAACGATCAACTTTATAATTCTCCCAACATCTTCATACGCAGCTGACACGCATTTCGTACAGAGAAACGCGGGTTTCATCAGCAATTAGTTCAACTTGGCGTCAAAACTCGGAACATTTATATTGCGATAATGGCCTTTAAAGGATGTTTCTGCAAGTGTATGTAGTAATGCGGAAGATTACATTTGTTAACAGTTACAGAGATCGAGATACAAAAAAATAATCAGCTGCCTACACCATTTCGGAATCGACGACAAAGCGAAAAGTATTAACCAGTTCTCCCCAAGAAAATCTCTCATATCCTCTGTCTACTCGGTGGAAAGAAAATACCATGTGCTTCTATTCAAAAGACTATATTTTTCACGCAAAAGTGGAAAATGGCCGTCATTTAAATATTCTTTTGTTTTTATTCAAATTAGCCCTTGATGCCTCGTTCTTGAGCTGAAAACTCAAAAGAATATTTTGCCTTGAAAGACTATCTAAATAGCGGCCATTTTGGAATAAGGTGTATAAACACCAATGAAATACCAAGTGAGCTTTCGCGCGGAAGCATGATATCTTCACATGTGAAGATAACACGTGAAAAAATCACTGTTGCTATGGTTACATGTGAAAACCGCGCCTTTCGGTGCCTTTCGTAAAGTGATTTAGTATTTCACTCGTGTTGAAAAATATTTTTTAACACTCGAAGAGAAATTTCGTATCTCCGCGCGGCTATGTAATATCCTCGATTTGTTACTATTTTCATCGTGTTACGTCTCCTTTATTTCTCTAAGCTACAGAAAAGAAATCAACTTAATATGGCCAGGGGCTAGCTCGAAAGCCTACCGGTTTATTTCGTCTCTAGGCTCAAACATTCAATTAATTGAAATCGTTATTATGATTATTTTATCTGATTATTTGTGTAATTTGTTTCCTACTCTAAATTGTCTTCATCTTCAATATTTTTGACTTATGACTGTGTATGCTTAGGTGGCCTCATACACCGGACATCACTGCCAAGTCACATTAGAGACATCACTGCCAAGCCGGCCTCTTTTACTGGAGAGAACAGGACAACCACAACACTGGGGACTCTATCCCCTACTCTTTTCGAATAGTGTGTGGGTTCTTCAACGTCCCTCAGGAAACTTATGAACGTAGAAGATATTTGTGAGACTGGGCCTACGGTTTATAGTCCTTATCCGAGAAGACTTGAAAGTCCAACCATTTGCAGATTTCATTACAAAGGCAGCACTTTCTCCTCAGTTATTTTAAGATCCTGAGTGTTGATCACGCATGACAGCCCAATGCTCAACCAACTGAGCCACCGGTGTAACTGTGAACTCAACAAATAAAATTCACCATTGTGGCCCAGGATGGATTCTTGGGCATAACATTGGGTTGGGTCAATCTTACTGGCTCTCTACTCGAGCTTTGCTTTTAGAGGTTTTTCTTCAGGTACTCCGGTTTTCCTCTCTCATCAAAAACCAAACATTCTGCGTTCTCCAAAGATGTGATGATATAGTGTTAACTTTGCAGATACGGCCTGTTCGAAGTACGAGGGAAAAGCTTTATTGTTAAAGCCTGGTTTTCGCTAGCGACGCAAGAATAAGCGCAAGTATAAGAGCGCTTACTATTACAAAACCGATCACTTTAACGTTCGGTAGGCGGATGGACAAGGTAATGGAAATAGTAATGGTAATGAATTTATATAGCGCATTTCCTCTTCACATATTCAAATGCCCTTTTACAAGTAATCAATCTGTGAGTGAGACCGGACATCAACATAATAAACAAGTACAGGCGCCGCTGGCAGCCGCTATCAGTCCATTAGCGAACTCACCCAATGAAGACATAAATGAATGAAATGAGTCCTGGCCGCAACACCGGGAACTCGATGCACTTCTCCTGCATTTTTAAACTGAAACCAATTTAAAGCTTCCCATCCCAAAGTGACCATCCAAAAAAATAAATGAAAAATAAACGGAATAATGAAATCAACACGCATCTCGACAGTAAAACATTTTATCTGCCCAGACACCACGCAAGCAATTACAAACTGTTAGCATCAAGGAAATGAGACACAAAGCTCGGAAAGAAATTGCAAACCTCGGCTGTAAGTTCCTTGCAAGCAAAACCACAGGATGGCAATATCGTCAGTGACGCAACCTTATGTCCCTGTAGCCAAGTTGTCGCCCAAAACGTTAACAGCCATTCCCTTGCTATATAGGACGGTTTCTTCATAGGAGACTGGATTTGTAGAAGCAAGACTGTCTAAGACTAGCGACACACTAGTAGGACTCTTTCCACGTTACACGAAGAAAACAGCTCTCTGGCACAATGTGTCATCACAAAACTGCAAGCAGTCTTGTAAAACGCTTCCCCTTTCAATGCGCGGTACCGGTATCCCAAGAATTGCCAGTAAGGTCCTGACACTAGGAATCACAAAAGTACATGGTTTCATTGAGGATATTCAATGTAGAGCGCCTGATCACTAGCATGATAATCAATCAATCAATCAATCAATTTATTAAAGTCATAGCGTGGGATTGAGGTTGCCCTCAGTATCCGAGCCAGAGGCTCATGTATAAAACGTATGACAAAAGCAGAACTAAAAAATAAAAGTAACCACAACTAAAATATCAAACTCAGTGTAGCACGTCTGCTCTAAGCTAAACGTGTTAACTATAACCAAATCACAAGCTCGCCTACTGGACTTAAAATACACTTGGAAAATCTCAACTCGAAAAACCCGAAAAACGGAAACCTTAGGGAAGAGAAGATTTTGCGTGCCAGGACAGTGGTGACTCCCAGATTCTTTTACTAATTATCTCTAATGGAGAAAAGATGATTAGCAATGTAAATGTGGTTGTGTGAAAACAGGTTAAAACAACTTTTACCTGGCCCGGGTTCGAGTCCCAGAGTTGGCAAACTCCATCTAAACTGAGATGTGTGTCGCATTCCATAATATCACGTCTCGAACAAAGCGGGAGAAAATTCCAGGGAGAACAAGGAATTATTGCTGCTGCAGTGAGTGAGCCTTAAGCGAACGAACGAGGCAGCTCTCTAACATGGGAGAACACATTTTTCTTCGAAATGCAAGGAATTGTGGTCCAAGGGCGCAAGGAGTCGTGGTTATTCGCGAATGGATGAATTAAGATGCGCGGTATGATCTTGTTACTCAGAAGATTGGAGCCTGCTCTAGTTTTTATTTTTATGCTTCTTTTATCCGTTTATACAAACTTTATTGCAGCTTCGTAAAATACAAATAGGAAAAAATGAAGTGATGAATGGTCAAGATTACGTTAAATATGAGTGAAAAAAGGCATATGGCGTCTACGAAAGGATACCAACCCTACCCGACAGGGGTTAACTTCTGTGAACTTTAGTCGTGAAAGCACCTCAAAGGACGATTAGTGAATCAAGCGGTTTTGCGGTTTCTTAATATTGACCACTGTCAAGGTGAATTTGGTGATTCACAAGTCATTCTCATGTATATTACTTCAAACGTTGAACTAATAACCACAGCACTCGCGCTTCAACTTGCTGTAAAAAAGTTTAAGTGCACTCGGAAATGATCAACATGCTCGATGCCAATGTTACTCTGTTCCCCTTTATTTCCTCCCATCTTTCTGGGTTTCGTATTTTACTGGTCTTACCGGACTATTTACGCTGTATCATTTCCTTAGAAACGATGCGTAGTTATTTTTACCACAACTTGTTGTTTTAAATCAAAGCGTCTACTCAAGGGCAAAGTATATAGTTTCAACCAATTGCATTAATCATAGTACTCGGCGCTTATTAAAAAAACAGGCAGGAGTAATTTTCACACTATTACAGCGGTTATCATTAACGCGCCCCTAAACGACATAAAAATAAGTAATATATTACATATTCATGACATATTTTATTAAAAATTATAACGTATGAGTTGCGTAACGTGTGACAAAAGACGGAAAGAGATTTCTTTTTTTTCTTGTCTTGTTTGCTTGATGGTGATTTGCTGCGCTTTGCCTTTTTGAAACGTATTTTTCACTCACCCACATTAATCTCTTCTACTAACGCTGCTGTTCGGATTTTGTATTTGTCGATAAAGATATTTTTTCCTGAGTCATTGAGAATGAAAGAAAACTCGAATTTTTACTTACTATATTAACTTAGTTGAAAGTTACGGACGCAAAATCTAGGTCTGAGTTAAAAGGAAATTGAACTTTAGTAATTGATTCGACAACACAAATCTCCAATTCATTGCAGATTCATTAACAACGGTGATTTTGAAAAGTGCTTTATCAGAAGTCATTTTGTGGTACTCGACTTTAATTAGTAGTTTGATTGTTTCCTCTTCACGCAAATTAAAGACAAATTAAAAACCGGAATGACGAATATTCCATTTAAACAATTAGCACATTAAGGAGTTTCTTTCCGACTCTCAAAACCGGATTTCTTTTTTTTTCTTCGTCTTCTCTTGTGTTGTTTTTTTAAAAATGGTTTTCCTCGCTTATTTTGCTGTTTAATTTTTTAGACATATTTTTCACCTGTCAACATTAATCTTTTGTTCACAGCCTGTCCAAATTTTGCTTTTATTAATAAAGATCCTTTGCCTCAGTCATTAAGAATGAAAGAAAACTGGATTTTTTCCTCTTACTTTAGAATCTTGGATAAAAATCTTCGCGTGCAAAATCAAGGGTTTTGGTTAAGAAAAATTGAACTTGTGGTGCCGGCTCGACAACGCCATTTTCCAATTAATTGCAGATTCATACACCACTGTAATTTTGAAAAACAGGTTATTAGAAGTCGCACTTGGGTATAAGGGATAGTTTGCTAGTTTCTTCCACGCGTATATTTCCTTTTCTGCTCCGAAACACAAAACTCAGATTCACTATCGTTTGTCAGTGAAATCCTTCGATGTTGGTTGGTAACATTTTTAAAATTGACTTTATGTGCATAAGCCTCTCCTGTAAGACCTCTTCAATCTTTTTTTCTAATTGCACATGTTAGTTCACATATTATCAGAAACCCATAAGGGTTGAAACTTGTAACGCGCGTTCACAACTTCCGAATATTCAGTGCGAACTGATTGGTTGAATGTTTCAGTGCTAAGTACCATATTTGAAAAACCCCTCGCTCTTGTTGTTCCAAATATGGTACTTAGCAAATTGAGCATTCAGAAGCTTGTTTCCCAGCACACACGGGGCCGTTACACGTTTCAACCCTTATGGGTTTCTGCTATTATATAATCGTTTCCTTTCAAGCCAACCTTCAATTTTTATGCTTTCCCTGAATACGAAAGAAACAATTGCTATGACGAAGGACGTGGGAAATGTACTGCAAAATACCGAAACGTCTCATTAATTAACACTATCCAAGAGAAAATGAGGGGACAGAGAGGGAGGCTCAGGGCGTTGGCCGGGATATGTCATGTCCAGAAAAGTTATTTTTAGACGAGCGGAAGTCTTTGTTCTAGCGGAAGTCTGTCTTCCGAGACGTCCGCATGCAGTCTTGCCTCGCTCTCAGGTTCTTAGTGAAAAGAGAAAATGGCGGCGCACGTGGAAGGCTGATGAATATTTATTTTCTTTCAAACATCAGCCCGAGGCTGTGGCCTGCATGCGGACGTCTCGGAAGACAGACTTCCGCTAAAACAAAGACTTCCCCTCGTCTAAAAATAACTTTCGTGGACATGACATATCCCAAGGGCTGGACCGGGAGCCTCCCTCTCTGTCCCCTCATTTTCTCTTGCACTATCTTTACAATTAGTTCGGAAAAGAACGATTCTAATGCAGCATTTATTCTGTGGAAGCATCCTTAACAAGTGTTTTATATAGAAGTGATTCGGAAAAGATATCGCTGACTACGTCATATTGCCTCAGCTCTTTTCCACAGTATTTTTTTTTTTAAATAAGAACTTTATTATATATTGAAAGCCATGACAATGACGGCATATTAATTAAACGGGTTATGGGAGAGGGGAACTAAAACCCCATATGAAACCATACCCCTCCCTCCCCCCAACACAACATGCTACGACTTGGCAACACGGATAGTACATGCTCTAATACTATTGATTTTTTGTACCAAACCCAGGCATAAGACGATTTCACCTATGGAAAATTATTTAACTAGTGTACTAAGGAAAATCCTGCATTTTGATTGGCTACGCTACTAGAGGACTATTAGTAATAGTCCTCGAGTAGCGAAAAGCGGGACACTTTCTTTCGTTTTATTCCCAAATAAATATTTCTTCAACTTCATTGTCTTTTCTGTCCGGCTAGTTGGGTAATACTAAAACAATTAGGCCCTTCGCCCTCAAGGGCCACGGGTCTATAGCCCATTCGGCTTCGCCTCATGGGCTATTGGGCTACGGGTCTAATTGTTAATTAGTCGACTGTCTAATTTCCAGTATTTTTACACAATCTTTAAAAGAAGAGTGGCTTTTCAGGGCCGTAAAAGGGGCAGTTATTTTTTGGTGAGAGCGGCGTAAGATAAAAGGCATTCATTTGTAACCATTCTCCAGCTTCGACTGAAATATAGGCCCTTAGAGCGCACATTTTACTGTTATTGTACAACTTGAACACATGCTACAATTAATTTTCAGGAAAGCTTTTGAAGAATTTATTGCGTTGTCGGCGGTAAACACCTTTTTTTTTTTTGCAAGTTAAGAGTATCGGTCAAGAGTTGCCATTGCAGTATCTACGCATCAGTCTTCATGATCTTTTGCAGTATTTCCACACTTGTTTCGCTGTCAGTTTGTTGGCCCGGTCCATCTTCCTTACATGGCTAGCTAAAGTGGCGTTGGCTTTACACATTTTTATAAATTTCCCATCTTCTCACTGTTAAGAATTTCTATCGCCAATTTGTCTGGGCCCGGATGTTCGAAAGGCGATTAACTTAATCCAGGATTAGCGTGAACATTTGTTTATGTTTTCAACTTTTTGGCGAACGTTTCTTTTGCTTATTTTTGTTTTCCAAGATTGACTTCTTCTGATGGTAAAGTTTTCTCGAATATCAGCGTTGAACAGCATTTGGGAGTAGAGAAAGAAACTCCTTGGTTTATTTTTAATCTGGGATTAGTGTTAATCGGCTTTTGAACAACCAGGCCCTGGTTTTTAACTGCAGCTCATTTAAAGGTCAAATTAAAAGTATTTAAGGTGGTTCTTTTCACCAATTTAAGTAGTTAAAACCAATGTACAGACAGCATAATCAGCCATTAAAATATTTTTTTGTCTCGGAACTGGGCAGCTGCAAAGTAGACGTGACCTGTTTTTTTATTATTATTATTGTGTTGTTTTTTGTTTTTGTCTTTAGGTTATTCTTGTCTCAAAATGTTCACAAGTCTACAACGCGTCAATTCCAAGAAGGCGGCGCGAAAATGCCTTACTCTTATCGCGAAAATAATGGGATTTATCAACGAGTTAATTAACATAATTGATAGAGACCACTGACGACCCATGTACACCGCTTCCTTAGATATTTCGTTGGCATAATTCAAGAAGACACCTCTTAAGATGAATAAGGGAGAGCAACATATGACTAGCACAAAAACAATAATAACTGTCAATTTAAATGCTTTCTTCTCCCTTGCAAAGCGTCGTCTTTCTTGTGTAACTTGCTGTGCTTTAATTTGTCGTTCATGTCGGCGAGTTTCAAAGTACACTGTAACATGGAAGAAGACAATAAACACTACATTTACTGGGATAAAGGAATTATTTACCGCAAGAAACCACGATAGTTGAATAGGAAGGAGGATATCGATAACTAGGGTCAACAGCCACGCCAAGGAAGAAACAAAAGTGGTAACGAGATTTGGATGCTTGAAAGGATGTTTTATGGCAATGAAGCGTTCGGCGCTTAAGAGTGTAATATGGTTGAGCGAAACATTGGAAGAGAAAGTTCATGGCAGGCCTGCTGATGACTTGTAGCAAACACACCCAATAGATTTTGTCAAGAAAGCTTGTTGTCAACACGAGGATGAAAGCTGGATGAGCTAGGATCCCAACGACAAAATCAGTGGATGCCAGTATAGTGAGGAGAATGTTACATTTATGTTCTCTCAGTCGCGATTTCACTTTCACAGTGACTATGACTATTGCGTTCAATATAACAGTGACAGGAAATGACAGGATATTGAAAATTATGGCAGAGATGACACCAGCTTTGAAGACGGAATGATCTTTATAATCTTTCCAAGGGAACACGAAGCACTCTAAATCAGTTATTGCCTGGCTCTCAGAACTGGAGTTCATCTTTCTTCTTGACTTGTCCGTTTATTATTCTCTTCTGCGATAATGTTAGCAGCTATTACAATACATGAACGAAGCTCCATAGACGCACGGACATGCGTCTGCAAGTGCTTACGTTCTTACCACAGCGGCTTCCTATTTTTTTCCTGCGATTCTCTTTTTGTAATCCGTTTTTCAGGGTCTTAGACAATGAATATACACAGCAAAGACCAGGAACAAATCTCTATTTGATGCACCAACAAAAAGAAAAAATGATTACATGGAAGAAAATAACCCATGCGGTGATTTCCAGCCTCTCCTCGCTCCACTTTGATGGATCAATCGCGTTATACATAAAAAGTTTTTACGTCAATTGCTTGTAATCTCACAATCTGATTGGCTAATTTGCCGTTCTCTTGACAACGCTGCTTGCGCCATGCTCGCGTCAACGTTTCACGCAACTATGACAGCCAATCAGAAACTCTCATTTTGCTCAGTAAATCATGAAACCAATCAGATTGCAAGGAAGTTGTAGACAGCGCTTGCTCTATCTTTTGTATCACGATCTTGGGCACGCTGTTGAATATTAAAAAGTAAGGTGAATTCTACTGTCAACACCATTAAGGAAGCCACAACGGTCGCTAGTGAAACTGCTGCCATCACTAATAAATAACTACGTCTCAAAATGTTCCTGCACACATAGTCAGATGTCAACACGGTAGATTTCAATAAATGTTACTCTTCAGTTGCTCTTTCCCCCAACTTCAACATCACTCGTGTCTCGGAATACAGACAATTCACGTTACAATATGTCCCCCAAATACTGCTCGTCAAGTAACTTAGGATAAACTGCTGCATTTAGCCTGACCTAAAACTGAATAACGCTAACCTTTAACCTATATTAAAACCAAGTTAAATACTGCGGACTGAGCTATGAGCCCTTCAAAACCGTTTGATGCCAGTGAAGCAAGGAGAATGTTTGACTTTACTTTTGTCAGTTTTCTCAGTCGCAACTTCAGTTTCAAGTTCACATTGACAATCACCAATGCGTTCAAGACATCATTGGCAGAAAATAAAGGATATTTAAGATTATGAAAAATATAAGAAAAGACGGGAAGAGATTTATAATTGTATACATTCCATTTAATCATTGAGTACACTAATAAAAGAATTTCGCTGCCCGACTCTAAAAATGGTTTGAAAGTGATTTTCTGTGCTTAATTTGAAAGGTATTTTTTTACCTGCCAGCATTAATCGTTTGGCCACGGTGTTGTTCAAATTTTGCATTATTATTGGGACTGAAAGAAACTCGAATCTTAACTTACTATATTAGCTTGCTTGAGAGTTACAGATGCAAAATCCAGGGTGTTTTGGTTATAAGTAAATTGACTTTTAGTTATAGGCTCCTCAACGCAAATCTCCAATTCATTGCAGATTCATTACTGTGATTCTGAAAAGTATACTTTAGTAGTCATACTTGAGTACTTTAGTAGTCATTTGGTGGTGATAGAGTTTAATTAGTGTTTTGATTGTTTCCTCCACGTGCCAAAAGCCGGAAATGAGAAAAACCTGACCGAATGACAAATATCCTAGTTAAACATTGAGTATTGTGAGGAGTTTTCATTTTCTTGTCTTCAACGGCTTGTTTGAAAGTGATTTTCTACGCTTACTTTGCTTTTTTTTGAAACGTGTTTTCACCTGCCAGCATTCATCTTTTGTTGACTGCGTTGTCCAAATTTTGCATTTGTTAATAAAGCCATTAAGAATGAAAGAAGACTCGAATTTTCACTTACTTCAAACCTCAGATAAGAATTAGCATTTCGGGTGCAACTGAATCGCGGGTTTTGGTTTAAGGGAAAAATGAACTTTTTGGTATACTCAGGCCCGACAACGCCATTTTCCACTGAATTCGTTGCAGATTCATGAACAACTGTGATTTTTAAGAATAGGTTATTGGAATTCGCACTTGAGTATAATGAATAGTTTGATAGTTTCTTCGACGTGTATTTCCTATTGCCGGACCCAAAGACAACTCAGATTCAATTTCGTTTGTCAGTAAGTCCTTGTCTTTTGGTTAGGTATTCATTTTTATATTTTTACGTATATAAACTTTTTAAGCCGTAAATAGCTCTTCAATCTTTTTGCCAATTGCACATGTTACTTCACATCTATTATATAATCGTTTTCTTTCAAGCTAAACTTCAATTTCTTCCTCCTCCTGAATAAAAAAGATGGAGTTACTGTAGTGAAGTTGGAAAGACGAGCGAATTATACTTTAACATACCGAAAAGTCTCACAACGTTAACACTTCCATTGCAGTTTGTTCGTGGATTCAAAGGATTAAATTAAAGTGCAACATTTATTTTGTGGAAGCATGCTTGACAAGTGTCTTGTAAATGTATAATATTGACATATCGTTTGCAACGTCATATTGCTGCGGATTCACCGTATTTCGAAGCTGTTTTCTAGTTATTTTGTTAAACACATGACATTGAAAAGGCGTCATCCACAAGTTTAAGGCTAGTTTTGACAATACTAGCCTGAAACTTAAGTTCATTCTCATGGCTTTCTCATGTCATCATCCCTGTGGGGTAAAAACTTAAAAAAAAAACGTAAAAGACTGTTATGGTATTTTTGAAACTTGCTTAAATTGCAGTATTTTTACAAAATCTTGCAAAAAAGAGTGGCTTTTCAGGGCCAGAGAAGGCACTTATATTTTTATGAAAGAGGCATGCATCTGTAACAACTCTTCGACTTAAATATAGGCCCATGGAGCGTGCATTTTACAGCTACTATACAGCTTGAACACAAGCTACAATTATTTTCAGGAAAGCTTTCGAAGAATTTATTTGTATTCGCCGAATTGGGCAGCTGCAAAGATTATTCCTGTGTCAAAATGTTCACAAGTCTACAACGCGTCAATAACAAGAAGGCGGCGCGAAAATGCCTTATTCTAATCGCAAAAATAATGGAATTTATCAACGAGTTTATTAACGTAATTGTTCCAGACCACTGAAAAAGTATATACTTCGTTTCCTTAGATATTGCGTTGCCATAAATCCAGACGACACCTCTTACGATGACTAACGGCAAGAAACATATCAAAGATTATTCCTGTGTCAAAATGTTCACAAGTCTACAACGCGTCAATTCCAAGAAGGCGGCGCGAAAATGCCTTATTCTGATCGCAAAAATAATGGGATTTATCAACGAGTTTAATAATGTAATTGTTCCAGAGCAATGATAAAGTATATACCTCGTTTCCTTCGATATTTCGTTGCCATAAATCCAGAAGACACCTCTTAAGATGAATAAGGGCAAAAAACATATCCCTAGCACGGAAAGAATAGTAACTGTCAGTTTAAATGCTTTTTTCTCCCGTGCAAATCGTCGTCTTTCTTCTTGCGTAACTTGCAGTGCTTCAATCTGTCGTTCATGTCGGCGAGTTTCAACGTATACTGTAACTTGCAAGAAGACAATAATCACCACATTTACTGCGATAAAGGAATTATTTATCACCATGGACAACGATAAGAGAATGGGAGAAAGGAGAGGAATAACTAAGCACAACAGCCACGCCAAAGAAGAAGCAATCAATAGACGGGAAGTGGTAACGAGACTTCCATACTTGAAAGGGTGTTTTATGGCAATGAAGCGTTCACTGCTTAAGAGGGTGATATGATTGAGCGAAACGTTGAAGAGAAAGCTTATGGTAGGCCTGCTGATGACTTGCAGCAAACACAGCCAATATTGTTTATCAATGAAGCTTGTTATCAACGCCAGGATTAAAAGTGGCTGAGCTAGTATCCCTACGACAAAATCAGTGAATGCCAATAAAGCGAGGAGAATGTTAGACTTGTGTTCTCTCAGTCGCGATTTCACTTTCACAGTGACTATCACCATTGCGTTTAAGATAACTGTGGCAGGAAATGACAGGATATTGAAAATTATGGCAGAGATAACACCAGCTTTGAAGACGGAATGAGAGTGTTGATCTTTCCAAGGTAACGCGAAGCACTCAAAATGAGTTAGTGCCTGGCTCTCAGAACTTGAGTTCATATTTCCACTTGTCTTGTCCGTTCTGTATTCCCTTCTGCTGTTTGCTGGAAACTAATTTCCTGTACTTAACAGACGTTTTTTGAAACGTAGTTTTCACCTGGCAGGATTAATCTTAGGCGCGGCGTTGATTAAAGTTCTCAATTATTTGTTAAAAACACGCGTGTTGTGTAACATGATATGAAAGTTAGGAAAAGCAAATCATGGTAATGTAAAATTTGGCAATAAAAATGTTAATGTAGTAGACAAGAATTATATTGAAGCAGAAAAGTATCTTACAATGAAGAGGAAGCTCGCGTTTTATTGGCTAACCGTGTTCGTTACCATGACGACATCTATATTCTCACATGTGAAAGATAAAAATGATATGTTCACCGCGCGCGGTGAAGATATGATTTTTAGTAAAAGGAGA
The DNA here is from genome assembly GCA_949126865.1 of Montipora capitata. Lineage (NCBI taxonomy): Eukaryota > Metazoa > Cnidaria > Anthozoa > Scleractinia > Acroporidae > Montipora > Montipora capitata. Next base: position 32,844,880 of record OX421453.1, read on the forward strand.
AATCCTGGTATTTCATCAGCATCTATGTAATAAATGTATTTATTATATGTTAGTTCAGTATCGTCTATCTGTATTTCTTCTGTATGTATTTTTCGTCTTTCTTTTTTTCATACTTTTCACTTGTCGACATACATTATTCATGCTCCGACTACATTAAGTCTTTTAATTGGCGCATTTATTTATTCTTAATTGATATTGTTTTTCTAGTTTTTATTTCAGTAATTCTGCTAGATTATTTGGTTGTCCTCACTAGCCGGGGGAGCGATTTAATTACTGTAGAATCTACGGTTAATCGCTTAGCGCAGAGTCACAGAGATCGGAAATGGAAAATGATATTAGTTGCTATGACAATATATGAACGAAGCTCTATAGACGCATGGACATGCGTCTCCAAGATAACGTGTGTAAGTGCTTACTTTCTTATACAGCGGCGGCCTATCTTTCTAGTATTTTTGTAATCCGTTTTTCAGGGTCTTAGACAATGGATATACACAGAAAATACAAGGAACAAAATCTCTATTAAAAAACTAACAAAAAGAAAAAATGATTAAATGGATGAAAATAACCCATGAAGCGGTGATTTCCAGCTACTCCACGGTGCACATTGATAGATCAATCGCATTATACATAAAACGTGTACGTTAGTTGCTTGTAATCTTGCAATGTGATTGGCCAATTTGCCTTTCTCTAGACAACGCTACTTGCGTCATGCTCGCGTCAACG
>OX421453.1:32850602-32853102 GCA_949126865.1 Montipora capitata
AATCACATTAGTTGCTATTACAATACATGAACGAAGCTCCAAAGACGCATGGACATGCGTCTCCAAGATAACGTGTGCAAGCGCTTACTTTCTTATACAGCGGCGGCCTATCTTTCTCGTATTTTTGTAATCCGTTTTTCAGGGTCTTAGACAATGGATATACACAGAAAATACAAGGAACAAAATCTCTATTAAAAAACCAACAAAAAGAAAAAATGATTAAATGGAAGAAAATAACCCATGAAGCGGTGATTTCCAGCTACTCCGCGGTGCACACTGATAGATCAATCGCATTATACATAAAAAGTTTACGTTAGTTGCTTGTAATCTTGCAATGTGATTGGCCAATTTGCCGTTCTCTAGACAACGCTACTTGCGTCATGCTCGCGTCAACGTTTCACGTAATTGTGATAGGCAATCAGAAACTCTCATTTTGCTACATGATGAAACCAATCAGATCGCAAGAAAGTTGTAGACAGCGCTTGCTCTATCTTTTGTTGTCACGATCTTGGGCACGCTCTGAAATAAACATTTTCTTGGAAGTTGAATATTAAAAAGTAAGGTGAATTCTACTTTCAACACCATTAAGGAAGCCACAACGGCCGTTAGGGAAACTGCTGCCATTACTAAGAAATGGCTATGTCTCAAAATGTTTACACATAGAGTCTATCAGATGTCTCCAAGTAATTAGATATACACGGTAGATTTCAAGAAACCGTTACGAAGTGTACCCAGTTACTCCTTTCCCCAGCTTCAACATCACTCGTGTCTCGGAATACAAACAATTAATGTTACAATATGTCCCCCAAATACTGCTCGTCAAGTAAGGATAAACTGCTGCATTTAGCCTGACCTAAAACTGAATAATGCTATCCTTTACCCTTTGCCATATCGTTAAAAATAGGAAATTCAAAGGGACACTATACGAGTTGGATATCAAAATTAGGCTTGCATCTAATTGCTCGCAATTCTAGACGTAAGTGACTTCTCTAACGGGTTCATTCCACGAGGTCGACGCGAAATTTCCTATATATTCTGACCGAGAACTGAAAATGACAGGAGAGCAAAATATTTCGTGCAGACCACTGACAACTTTTTTACCTTTTGTTTATACTTCGTATAATTTGTTTCCATGCATAGGTGAGGAAAACAATTGTATAGATGAGTAAAGGCAAGCAACTCATCGTTTGGTAGAAAAAATTGTAATTGTCATTTTAATGTTTTTTTTAATTTCGTACGACGTGTCCTTTGATTTCTTGTGTAACTTAATTGCACTGCTTTTTAAACGTCAAACAAATTAAAATTTGTTTGACGTTTAGTGCAACAATTTAGAATACAATTGACACTGAAGTTAGCGCGATAGAAGAATTATCTAGTACAGTTTAAAACAACAACATGTGAATTGGAAAATGCGTAGGGAAGATATGGACAGCAATCACAAAAAGGTGTTTTATAGCGATAATGCGTGCACCGCTTTTACGAGGACCACATGGTTCAGACAGCTTATGGCAGGCCCTGCTTACCACTCACCATGCCCATTACTTTTCGCCAAATAACCTTAATATTATAGCCAGGTTAAATACTGCGGACCGGGCTATGAGCCCTACAAAACCGTTTCGTTTTCTCAGTGGCGACTTCGGTTTCAAGTTAGTCACATTGACAATCACCAATGCGTTCAAGACATCAGTGGCAGAAAATAGAGGATATTTAAGATTATGAAAAATATGAGAAAAGACGGAAAGAGATTTATAATTGTATATATTCCACTTAATCATTAAGCACATGCACTGATAAAAATTGTTTGAAAGTGGTTTGCTATGCTTAAATTGCCTCTTTGAAACATATTTTTCACCTGCCAGCATTAATCGTTTGGCCACGGTGTTGTTAAAATTTTGCATTTATTATTGAGAATGAAAGAAACTCGAATCGAATATTTACTTACTATGCTAGCTTGGTTGAAAGTTACGGTTGCAGAATCTTGGCTGTTTTCTTTAAAAATAAATTGACCTGCAGTTATAGGCTCCACAGCAGAAATCTCCAATTTATTGCAGATTCATTAACAACTGTGAAAAGTACTTTAGACAATTTAGTACTCATTTGGTGGTAATAGAGTTAAATTAATAGTTTGATAGTTTCCTCCTCGTGCAAATAGCCGGAAATGAGAAAAACTTGACGGAATGACAAATATCCCATTTAAACAAAGAGCACTGTGAGGATATTTTTATTTTCTTGTCTTGTTTGTTTGAAAGTGGTTTTCAACGCTAATGTTGTTTTTTTGAAACGTATTTTCACCTGCCAGCATTCATCTTTTATTGACTGCGTTGTCCAAATTTTGCATTTATTAATAAAGATCTTTTTCCTCAGCCATTAAGACTGAAAGAATACTCGAATTTTCACTTACTTTAAACCTCAGATAAGAATTAGCATTTCGGGTGCAACTGAATCGCGGGGTTTGGTGGACGGAAAATTGAACTTTCGGTGCACTCAATCTCTACAACGC
>OX421453.1:32855602-32860602 GCA_949126865.1 Montipora capitata
GAGCAGGCCGTGGGAAGTGAAGATGTTAAAGTCACAAAGATAAATTGAGTGGTTTGTGTTTTGATTACAGATTGCAACAATGAATGGCTGCAAAATAGCTTCAATTACAAAAACTAAAGCATACAACATACTTGGATAAATGTGACTCAGTATAACAAAATGGGTTTTATGTACATGTAATACAAGTCAGTTCTTACAGAAAGAAGTCAAACGTAAAAAAATGGAACATGCCTTAGGATAACTGATGCAAAAATTTTGCCATCGTTGACCTTTACCAATGTGTTCTTTTTTTCTCCAACAGAATTGTTGTCAAAAAGAAAAAAAAAAAACAGAACTTAGGCTGATAATTTACATTAAGAAAAAACTAAAAACTTTTTGTTTCCAAAAAGAAGAAAAAAACCCCTGAGATTAAGCTGATAATTAAGTATGCTCCCAGCAAGACAATTAGTTTTAACAAAACCTTGCTTTCTGCCACAAGGTAAATGTCTCTAGTTCAATTAGTGTGCCAGAAGCAACAATCCTTGCAAATGTTGTTTTTAGAACCTCTCCATTGATTGACTCATCATCCTTAAAAGTAATTAAAGAGAATAATGATTAGTATCACCCCTTCCAAAATTAAGATCATTTGACAATATTCTAACAAAATAGGAAGAGAGCACAAATCTAATACATCCCTAATCCTGAGAAACAAAAGACACCAGCCACCAATTTTGGTGTACCAAATAAATGGAACCACTTGTAATACCGGTACTTGCATGAGATTATATCTGTAACATTGTTCTTGATTCATTGAGTAACTCAGTTAACTATCAAATTAATTTTGTCATAATGATAAAAGTACACATATAGTGGTGGAACTCATGGAACAAATCTTGAAAATATATTGCCAGATGCTTTCTTTGTCTTCAACACTTTTCCAAAAAAAATTATGTGTGATGAGGTATTTAGAATTATCTCATTTAACAGTATTTCAAATTTTAAACTGAAAGCAGATATTGGGTGAGACAATGGATAAATGAAACTGCAGCATCATCTTCCGCTAATCGCTAGGCATTACTAGTCTATACGTACACAGGCCTGTAACTCAGACAGTGCTTTATAATTATTTTATTGCAGTGACTGTCAAGAATTAGTTGTTAAAGTGTAATTTATGTGAGTTATTTGTAAATATCTATATGCATCACTTGTTTAAAAGCAACAATCAGTTTCTAAGTCTTTCAGACTTTCAGCTGTTTGACTGCATTACAGGTTTTTTACAGAAACATGCCTCAAGGGAATTTTTTCATTGCACCAACCTTTTCTTTTATCTGAGGGTTTTCTCCAACTCCTCTTCCATAGATGATACATGTAGTGGTATGTACTGTATGTTGCAAGAAGAAGGCATCTTCTTGCCTAGCCTCAGCACTTTCTGTAACAAACTCTCTGTCCAAACTTCCCAGCAATCTTTTAATGAACCAATTCCCAGCTGTACCCACCTCCAATTTGAACTGTTAATCAACAAATAAATATAGTGAAAAGTTTCAGTTTTCTTGGAAAAAATAATTCATAATCTCAGTCACATTTCCAAACAAAAATTATTACCGCTACTTACAGATAAAAGATGTCATAAGAATTTCATCTAGATAAGAACACTCAATATCACATGTCTCAAAAAAAAAAAATGCTGGTACATGTAATAATAAAGCTGATCATTTCTAAGGTGTATGACAACTGCAGACTGCCTACAAATAGCGATTGTAAACAGTATTTAAGTCTAAGCACCCATTTTAAATAAAACGTTTAGCTTTCAGTAACTGTGAGTTACGGTTAGTTTGGGGTCTGCACTCTGCAAGTGTCAGACACTGTCACTTCTGTTATAACGTAAGTGTTTGAAGAGCAGACTCATCAAAATTTGGCTCCTTTTTCTTTAAAAGCCAATAATAACAATCTCATGCAGGCATTAACATACTATTTGCATTGAGTACAATAGTTTAAATGACAGCTGAAGCTTTCTGCTTTCTGTCGTCATATAATTTACGGTGAGAGCACTCTAATACCAAATTATTTGCTTAACCATTTGATCTAAAGCTTCATTTCTCTTGTGAAATACATACCAATTTGTTAAAGCACTTAAGCCAAATTAAATATCCATGCCTGACAAATTTGGGACTTCAAGGTGCATGTAAAAGGTTTGAATTCTACATAAGCTTACATTAAATTGTCATAAGGCCCGATTCAGACGCCATACTTTTCATGAGCCGAACTTAATACATGAAAAGTTCGACGTTTGAATCCATTAAGAACGGCTATTTTAATTTGGAATGGCTCAGGCGTTCTTTTCAACTGGCCTAGACGGGAATTCGGCTTTAGCATGGCCGTGGATCGGCTTTGATTTCAGACGTCGAACGTTTCATGTGCCGAACTTCATGATCATGCATAAACCATGTTTTACCTTCTACATGAAAATCGCTGACAAAATCAATTGGTGTTCTTGGTAATGGCTTTGGAACTGCTGTGGAGTGGCCAGTTAAGTTCGACTTCTGAATCAGGAGTACCCAACGAAACCGCTCCACAAAAAAGCCGCTCTGCAGGCTGTTTTCGAGCTGGCTGGCTGAAAAAAAATTTCAAGAGTGAGCTGGCTGGTCTTTGACACAAACCGCTTCTGGCTCACTGAGACATGAAAAACGTTTTTCCTGGCTGGCTATATAAAGCTCAGATTCTTTTCCTGGCTAAGACATTGTTCACTTTGTCCACTGGCGTAAAGTTCTTTTAGCTCAAGCATGTAATTAATTGGACAGAGGAACGATAGAAAATTTCCTTTTAGTTTCTGGCTTCTATCAATCAAGATTTCGTCACGCAATGATCTCCTTCAAAGAGGCGGGCGCTTCTCATTTTTGCCTCGCCGTGAGAGACCTCTGCTAGCAGGGAAGCAGGATGTTTCGTAGTATTTATTTTGATCAGATTGTGGAAAAGTCCTTATGGAATGATCGCAGAATTTGATTTTAATTCCGTACTTTGCAATTCAATTCAGTGTTTACCGAAAGGATTTTAGGCTACCGCTGTTTTGGACAACATCAAGGACACAAAACGAGAAAGGTAACGTGGGCTAAAATTTCGCATGGAACTGTTAATGTTTAAATTTTGTATTTTTGTATATTGAATTACCTATCGTTGTGTCTCCTTAAACAAATCGCCATCGTTTCTTGAATAGGTACCGGTTTACCTTTCGGGGTTTTGTCAAAGTTCTGCCACCGGCAATTTAAGATAAGAAAGAGAGACGTTGGGAATGGAGTTGATTAAAATTCTGCTACCACGCTCCATGGTTTTTCGTACAACTACCCAAACCCTAATGTGAATTAACAAAAACTTCGAAATTGAGAACAACCTCTCCAGAATATATTGCTCGTTCTTTAAGCCACGCGCAGATCTGGCAGATAGATATCCCGGGTAAAAAATCGATTCTTATTCATCCATAAATGGCTGCGCACCGCGGTAGTAGTCCATCTCACTCTTTCTCCTTATTCTCATTCAACACTAAGGATCATGGTGGCAGTTTATTTAAGTACCTTGTCAGTGAACGGGTAAGTAGAATCGTTCCATTTTTTTATTGTTACGATCATGGTATTTTATTGTACGCTGGGGATGGTTCAAAGTACAACGCAACTGTTTTTTTCCAGTGTCGCTACAGCTGCAAATATGATTACTCCCTGTTTAATCAACTTTTGTGGCATAGTTAGTAGAGGTATAACTGAAAAGGACAATTTTCTCTAAATGCATGCATTTTTTTCACTTCGATTGAGCCGCTTATAACATCTCCAATATCGATTCAACACTAACCTGACTATCACTGAGATCTAAGATAGCAAAAAAAATGCTCGAACTTCGCTTGCCTGGATATGTACATGTAATCGTGCATTTGCAAAGCAACAGAAGAGGAAATCACTGAGGAATAGTAAGCGTACAAAGAAATATTTAATGAGAAAATTTGTAACGTCAAGAACTTAATTAGTTTCGTTTAAATTTCTTTAAATTAAACAAGCCGCGTCTCTCTTTTTTCCCGTAAAAACACTGGTGCAAACGCAAACGCAACTGTGCCTCTTGTCTGAATTCTGCGTTCAAAATAATCGGGCTAAGTTGATGATTTCACAGGGTTTAACCATTTGGTTGTGGTACGAAATTCCCTCAGAAGCAATGGCCACTGAGTTACGAGTTAAAGCAGTTTTATTTCACTTTATGACAGATACATGTCAAGCTGTGCAAAACTGTATACTTTTTTATTGGTTAAGACCTGAATGATAGTTTGGATATTTTAGAATCTCTCGTTTATTTTACAATGTCACTTAAATAGTAGCAATTTACATATGTTCGTTAATTTTGTGATTGTAAATTTTCCCTGTTACTTTGTACGTTTCAAGCTTGGTACCTCGCGAGCCAAGGAGACTGGCGTTTCCTTTTAAGATAAAGTGGGCGCTTTTGCCGCTTTTCCGCCCGGTCATGTCAAGCAGAATTGATACTATGAAACCATTTTTTAATGTTCGTAATTAATTATAATTCCGGAGGGAGGTAAGCCTTAGTTTCAACCGTAAACCCTTTTCAGTTTGGCAAAAAAATTTACCACTTCAAACTGATAAAAGTTTGTCAACTAAAGATCCGCGCTTGTAGTTTGGACTGCAGGTCTGTTTATTTTCACGCCCCCATATCGCGTACGCTTTTAGAGGCGGCTGCCAACCGGATGCCAATTTTGTTTTGAGCGATCACCCCAAGCTTTGATTCCAGTGAACGCTACGAACTTACCGACGAACTTGGCAAACATACACCAGCATCGAGAAATTTTTGGAATCGATCTTTCCTTAGAGAAAATTCAGATTCACAGCAAACTGGAACAAGACGTGTCCGTTCCTTCCTTTTACCAAGAATGAAAAAGGGTGGCAAACAGAAATGGAAAAACGAGAGCAAAATAAAACTTGACCGCCATTGAAGACCACGTGGTACTTCGCTTCGCGATGTTCGTCTGTTCAGTT
>OX421453.1:32868102-32893102 GCA_949126865.1 Montipora capitata
GCAAAGTCATTGCCTTTGAATATTAACTAGTACTGAGTAAAAATTACTCTTAGTGGAGTTAAATTAACTCCTCTTAGGAGTACATTTTACTCCGCTTTATTTTACTCCACTTTTTCACTCCAGCACTGGAGTGAAATTAACTCTTTGAAAATAACAGTGTTAGTCCACTGTCCAATGGGCCACTTTTAAAATACCATAATAATGTTTCTTTGCCCTCCACCATTTTGCATAAGCATTGTTTTTATTTTCTCTTGAGACCATTGTAAGTCCCAAGAGAAACTGGAAAACATACTAATACAAAATTTTGGAGGGCAAAGAAAGACTATTACGGTATTTTTTAAAGTTGCCTAAAATGCAGTATTTTTACAAAATCTTGTAAAATAGAGTGGCTTTTCAGGGCCAGAAGAGGCACTTATATTTTCATGAAAGAGGCATGCATCTGTAACAACTCTTTAGCTTCGACTGAAATATAGGCCCTTGGAGCGTGCATTTTGCTGCTACGATAGAGCTTGAACACAGCTACAATTATTTTCAGGAAAGCTTTCGAAGAATTTATTTGTTTTCGGCAATAAACGTTTTTGTTTTTTACAATTTCAGTGTATTGGCCAAGATTTAAGTTGCCAAATGAAGCATCTATACACATCAGTCTTCATGATCTGTTGCAGTAATTTGGTTGGCTTCAGTTTGCTGGTTTTGTCCATCATCCTTCATGGCTAGCTAAACTGCCATTGCCTTTACACATTTATATAAAGTCTCCATCGTCTTACTGTTCAAGGTTAAGTAGTTAGTAAAACTATATAGAGACAGCATAGTCACATCGTTTAAAACTTTTTTTTTCCCCGAATTGGGCAGCTGCAAAGCTTATTCCTGTCTCAAAATATTCACAAGTCTACAACGCGTCAATTCCAAGAAGGTGGCGCGAAAATGCCTTATTCTGATCGCAAAAATAATGGGATTTATCAACGAGTTTATTAACGTAATTGTTCCAGACCACTGAAAAAGTATATACTTCGTTTCCTTAGATATTGCGTTGCCATAAATCCAGACGACACCTCTTAAGATGACTAACGGCAAGAAACATATCACTAGCACGGAAAGAATAGTAACTGTCAGTTTAAATGCTTTTTTCTCCCGTGCAAATCGTCGTCTTTCTTCTTGCGTAACTTGCAGTGCCCCAATCTGTCGTTCATGTCGGCGAGTTTCAACGTATACTGTAACTTGCAAGAAGAAAATAATCAACACATTTACTGCGATAAAGGAATTATTTATCACTAGAGACAACGATAAGAGAATGGGAGTAAGGAGATGAATAACTAAGGACAACAGCCACGCCAAAGAAGAAGCAATCATTAGACGGGAAGTGGTAACGAGACTTCGATACTTGAAAGGGTGTTTTATGGCAATGAAGCGTCAGTGCTTAAGAGGGTGATATGGTTGAGCGAAACGTTGAAGAGAAAGCTTATGGTAGGCCTGCTGATGACTTGCAGCGAACACAGCCAATATTGTTTATCACTGAAGCTTGTTATCAACACCAGGATTAAAAGTGGCTGAGCTAGCATCCCTACGACAAAATCAGTGAATGCCAATAAAGCGAGGAGAATGTTAGACTTGTGTTCTCTCAGTCCCGATTTCACTTTCACAGTGACTATCACCATTGCGTTTAGGAGAACTGTGGCAGGAAATGACAGGATATTGAAAATTATGGCAGAGATGACACCAGCTTTGAAGACGGAATGAGAGTGTTGATCTTTCCAAGGTAACGCGAAGCACTCAAAATGAGTTAGTGCCTGGCTCTCAGAACTTGAGTTCATATTTCCACTTGTCTTGTCCGTTCTGTATTCCCTTCTGCTGTTTGCTGGAAACTAATTTCCTGTACTTAACAGACGTTTTTTGAAACGAAGTTTTCACCTGGCAGGATTAATCTTAGGCGCGGCGTTGATTAAAGTTTTCATTTCTTTGTTAATTTTGTACCGAAATTGCTATTGTTTAAACATACCTTTCACATGAATGAAATAAATAAAGGATATAACATGCCGCGCGGGGATACGAATTTTATCTTCGAGTACTGAAAGTATCTTTAAACTTTAATACAGATATTGCTGAAATGTCCAGATTTAAAAAAAAAAAAACTTGTTTTACTCATTTTCGGAATCACGAAAAAGTGGTAAACAACCGCTAAAACACGCGTGTTGTGTAACATGATATGAAAGTTATGAAAAGCAAAATCATGGTAATGTAAAATTTGGCAATAAAAATGTTATTGTAGTAGACAAGAATTATATTGAAGCAGAAAAGTATTTTACAATGAAGAGGAAGCTCGCGTTTTATTGGCTAACCGTGTTCGTTACCATGACGACACCTATATTCTCACATGTAAGATAATCAAAGTGCCACTGTCGTTACTCGTGGATATGAAAGTTACCGCGATTGTTTACAATTGGCAGGCTGACGTTTTCCTTATGCATTAGCATTGATAGTTGGATAATTGTGTAACAGCACGGTGGGCTCTCATATGCAACTAGATACCCAAAATAATGCATGTATGTGAGGTAATCCACTTTGCTGGAATTCAACCCTGTGAAATAAGTATACCATTTCTCCAATAAGCATAAGATTACTCTTTAACACATCCTCTATAAAGAGCTGTACCTTGTGTTCAAAGTTCGTTTCACAGATGACAAGGTAATTTTGAATAAGGTGTGATTTTTGTTGCCAGGTCATATTGTTAATGTCATAAGGTTTAGCAAGTAGAGCAGATCCATTTAGTAATATTAACACTTTTTGTGCCAGTTATACATTCCTCCAACAAACCTTGCGAATATTTATCACTATATTTAATACTGTTACCCTTAGAAACAGATGATCTGAACCATAGCTGATCACAGCAAGTGCCGTTAGTTGGTAGGAGCGTTGCGTGACGACCCTGATAACGGCTGCGAAGGAGACTACCGAAAGACCCGCCGAAATCAGTAAAGAGCTGCACCGGTGACTGCTGGCCAAAACGGCTCACTAGTTTCCAGTCTGTTCTCTACTGTGTTATCCAAGATCGCGGGACAGATCGCGGAGGATAACGACTTTAATTACCGCGTCGTCCAATTAAAAACGAAAAAAACCAGCAAGATTCAGAGCGTCTCATCGTATTAACCCTTACTAAAATGTGGAAAGATACCGGCCTTTATTAACAGGATTTTAATCCTGTAAAACTGTTGACTTGGAGGGGAGTATACTCTACTCTTAACCCTTTCAGCCCCGTGGGGTTCCCCATTGACGAGTAAAATCGTCTGGCGTTAGACAGAGTAAAATCTTCTGGCGTTAGACAGAGTAAAATCTATAAGTGGCACTATTGGGAGTTAAAGGGTTAGGGGGACATAGTTTTTGAGTGAATCCAGCTGTTGTTAACCCTTTCAGCCCCGTGGGGCTCCCCATTGACGAGTAAAATCGTCTGGCGTTAGACAGAGTAAAATCTGCTACGATAGAGCTTGAACACAGCTACAATTATTTTCAGGAAAGCTTTCGAAGAATTTATTTGTTTTCGGCAATAAACGTTTTTGTTTTTTACAATTTCAGTGTATTGGCCAAGATTTAAGTTGCCAAATGAAGCATCTATACACATCAGTCTTCATGATCTGTTGCAGTAATTTGGTTGGCTTCAGTTTGCTGGTTTTGTCCATCATCCTTCATGGCTAGCTAAACTGCCATTGCCTTTACACATTTATATAAAGTCTCCATCGTCTTACTGTTCAAGGTTAAGTAGTTAGTAAAACTATATAGAGACAGCATAGTCACATCGTTTAAAACTTTTTTTTTCCCCGAATTGGGCAGCTGCAAAGCTTATTCCTGTCTCAAAATATTCACAAGTCTACAACGCGTCAATTCCAAGAAGGTGGCGCGAAAATGCGTTATTCTGATCGCAAAAATAATGGGATTTATCAACGAGTTTATTAACGTAATTGTTCCAGACCACTGAAAAAGTATATACTTCGTTTCCTTAGATATTGCGTTGCCATAAATCCAGACGACACCTCTTAAGATGACTAACGGCAAGAAACGTATCACTAGCACGGAAAGAATAGTAACTGTCAGTTTAAATGCTTTTTTCTCCCGTGCAAATCGTCGTCTTTCTTCTTGCGTAACTTGCAGTGCCCCAATCTGTCGTTCATGTCGGCGACTTTCAACGTATACTGTAACTTGCAAGAAGAAAATAATCACCACATTTACTGCGATAAAGGAATTATTTATCACTAGAGACAACGATAAGAGAATGGGAGTAAGGAGATGAATAACTAAGGACAACAGCCACGCCAAAGAAGAAGCAATCATTAGACGGGAAGTGGTAACGAGACTTCGATACTTGAAAGGGTGTTTTATGGCAATGAAGCGTTCAGTGCTTAAGAGGGTGATATGGTTGAGCGAAACGTTGAAGAGAAAGCTTATGGTAAGCCTGCTGATGACTTGCAGCGAACACAGCCAATATTGTTTATCACTGAAGCTTGTTATCAACACCAGGATTAAAAGTGGCTGAGCTAGTATCCCTACGACAAAATCAGTGAATGCCAATAAAGCGAGGAGAATGTTAGACTTGTGTTCTCTCAGTCCCGATTTCACTTTCACAGTGACTATCACCATTGCGTTTAGGAGAACTGTGGCAGGAAATGACAGGATATTGAAAATTATGGCAGAGATGACACCAGCTTTGAAGACGGAATGAGAGTGTTGATCTTTCCAAGGGAACGCGAAGCACTCAAAATGAGTTAGTGCCTGGCTCTCAGAACTTGAGTTCATATTTCCACTTGTCTTGTCCGTTCTGTATTCCCTTCTGCTGTTTGCTGGAAACTAATTTCCTGTACTTAACAGACGTTTTTTGAAACGAAGTTTTCACCTGGCAGGATTAATCTTAGGCGCGGCGTTGATTAAAGTTTTCATTTCTTTGTTAATTTTGTACCGAAATTGCTATTGTTTAAACATACCTTTCACATGAATGAAATAAATAAAGGATATAACATGCCGCGCGGGGATACGAATTTTATCTTCGAGTACTGAAAGTATCTTTAAACTTTAATACAGATATTGCTGAAATGTCCAGATTTAAAAAAAAAAAAACTTGTTTTACTCATTTTCGGAATCACGAAAAAGTGGTAAACAACCGCTAAAACACGCGTGTTGTGTAACATGATATGAAAGTTATGAAAAGCAAAATCATGGTAATGTAAAATTTGGCAATAAAAATGTTATTGTAGTAGACAAGAATTATATTGAAGCAGAAAAGTATTTTACAATGAAGAGGAAGCTCGCGTTTTATTGGCTAACCGTGTTCGTTACCATGACGACACCTATATTCTCACATGTAAGATAATCAAAGTGCCACTGTCGTTACTCGTGGATATGAAAGTTACCGCGATTGTTTACAATTGGCAGGCTGACGTTTTCCTTATGCATTAGCATTGATAGTTGGATAATTGTGTAACAGCACGGTGGGCTCTCATATGCAACTAGATACCCAAAATAATGCATGTATGTGAGGTAATCCACTTTGCTGGAATTCAACCCTGTGAAATAAGTATACCATTTCTCCAATAAGCATAAGATTACTCTTTAACACATCCTCTATAAAGAGCTGTACCTTGTGTTCAAAGTTCGTTTCACAGATGACAAGGTAATTTTGAATAAGGTGTGATTTTTGTTGCCAGGTCATATTGTTAATGTCATCAGGTTTAGCAAGTAGAGCAGATCCATTTAGTAATATTAACACTTTTTGTGCCAGTTATACATTCCTCCAACAAACCTTGCGAATATTTATCACTATATTTAATACTGTTACCCTTAGAAACAGATGATCTGAACCATAACTGATCACAGCAAGTGCATATATATTCAGGGCCATGTGTTATCTTATCACGAAAAAGACTGAATCACTTTTGACATGGAATGTCTAATAGAGTCTTGACCTTGACAAATTTCAGTTTGGTTTAGCCTTGAGCTCTGCATAGCTTTCCTTAAATGGTTTTGTGCTTTTCTGTTTAGGTCTCTTATATATTCTGGATTGCTTTTCTTTTCCTATTCCCTTTCTGCTTTAATAGTTTCAGATCTGTTTTGGCGTTTTGCATTGTTTTTCTTTTCGTTTTTCAAGTGATTTTGTCTCTTCCGCTTGATAGATTCTCTCAAATAAGCTCTTTTTTGCCACTGCTTTGTAGAAATTATTACTGACACTCACATCATTTTTGACCATCGTTAATTAATCGATTATTACCAGGCTCTGAATAATTGTTGACATTGGAAACACCGCTGATTTCATAACCTGAAATACTGTCATTATAATAATCTAACTGAAGTGCTGAAACATAGTGTCTTCCATCTAGATGTCCAATGTTCACAGTAGCTCCCCGTTGTCCGCTTATAGGACTGATAACAGTTACTGGTGCCCACCCCTCAATGGATTCATTTATATGTATAGTAACATTTAATACATTGCAAACTGCTTGCACAATAAGTGCATCACACCATGTATGTTGCTCCGACAACAAACGCACAATTGCTCTGTAATGATGGGTCCAATATTAATTTTGACGGTTGTTCCTGATGGATTCAACGCCAGCAGCATGCAAATTCATGTGATAGGAAGGATCATTGTATGACTGGTGGGCAACAGAAGAAAAGAAGCATGAACCATCTGAGGTACATTCTAGAGCTTCAATCCTTTTTGAGCTAATCGAGCCTGCAACAGTGCTATAGAAGGATTTCTCAGTATTGTATGTACTGTATGTGTACTCGTTCCATGAGCAACAGGGCCTGGGTTTGAGTCAATGTCTCCTGATATCAATAGCTTTTCTCTTGATACACAATAATTCTCATTTTGTCGAATGTGTAGTAGCAGATCGATCTTGAATACACAATAGAAATACAAGTCTTTTTAATAAGATAAAAATGACGATTAGAATATCCTACTCTCGAAGATTGTTACGTCTGAGTTGCGGTCTAGGTATAGAGATATAATATTTTCCAAAAGCAAGAGATAAACAGAGACTCAGTACGTCCTTATTTAAATAATGCACCATACACTTTCTAATTACCTTTCTGAAACAATGGCAGTGACCTTCCACATGGAATTTATTTATCCCCCGTGAGCTTAGGGGATGGATCAACAGGCACTGTCTTCTCACCATGTGTCTGTCGATTCCATTTCTACATGACATGTATTAAAGTCTTCACGTTGGTTAGTGAAAGGCGGTGCACAATTAATTGCACCAATCCGTACTTGTTCAGAATATTTTGCTTCACCTTCGAAGAAAGCCACTTCTTTAATTCTTCCGTTTCTTGCTTCTAAATGCGGCGAAAGGTGCTCAAACAATTAATATAAAAGCGACATACAGCAATGGCGGCGCACAACCTCGCGAACAGGAAGTCACAGCTTTCTATATCCATCCTGATTGGCTTATTAGATCGAACTTCCGGTTACGCAGGAGTGACACATTTGCATAAAGAACCTCACCAAAACTCGTGGATATATCCACGAGTAAAAATGATATGTTCACCGCGCGCGGTGAAGATATGATTTTTAGTAAAAGGAGAAATCCTGGTATTTCATCAGTATCTATGTAATAAATGTATTTATTATATGGGAAAACTGGTCCGAGATGAAAAGGAGAATCTTGATTGGTTCTTTGAGTGGTCCGAATTTTGCAATACGGACCGCTAAGATGAACCGGTTGCGAAGCAGCGTATTTAGGTTGCCAAAATGTTCCCATTTTCCCATAGGCAGCCCAAGCTCGCGTCACTACAGACAGCCGTTGAGAATTTGAACGCGTTATAAGACTTTGTATGGGAAATCAAATACCGTCGATTATAAAGCTTAAAAAATGGTCAATTTAACTTTCATTCAATAAATTGAATAAAAATGACTCACCTCTGGTGTATTCTTGTGCCTTTTGGAGCTTATTACACCGTTTCGGGAATTCTGTGTTTTCGGTGTTTTCAATGTTCTAAGACGAAGTCAAGGCTGCACACTACGATTCCGACCGTTGTCAGCTCAGAGGCGGTTTGCGACTCGAAAATCCATCCCAGCCAAGATTTTTTCACGCAAAGCTAAAGCCACATCATTTGCGAACCTCCGTGAATGTTTCATCGTCAAAAAACCCCACGCACTTCGCTGGAAATGAGCATTTTCTGCTTCGATTTCCACGATAGCCGATGAATTTAACTGCAGGTGATCACCGACGAGAACACGGAGCTTGGGTCCGAGGTCAAATTAACTCCACCCGATGGAGGTACAGTCATTTCATGTACAACACTTACCCCATCCCCACAGCGTCACTCGTAACCATGGAGCTGTTCGAGAAGCCGCTGTGGGGATGGGGTAAGTGTTGTAAATGAAATGACTGTACCTCCATCGGGTGGAGTTAATTTGACCTCGGACCCAAGCTCCGTGTTCTCGTCGGTGATCACCTGCAGTTAAATTCATCGGCTATCGTGGAAATCGAAGCAGAAAATGCTCATTTCCAGCGAAGTGCGTGGGGTTTTTTGACGATGAAACATTCACGGAGGTTCGCAAATGATGTGGCTTTAGCTTTGCGTGAAAAAATCTTGGCTGGGATGGATTTTCGAGTCGCAAACCGCCTCTGAGCTGACAACGGTCGGAATCGTAGTGTGCAGCCTTGACTTCGTCTTAGAACATTGAAAACACCGAAAACACAGAATTCCCGAAACGGTGTAATAAGCTCCAAAAGGCACAAGAATACACCAGAGGTGAGTCATTTTTATTCAATTTATTGAATGAAAGTTAAATTGACCATTTTTTAAGCTTTATAATCGACGGTATTTGATTTCCCATACAAAGTCTTATAACGCGTTCAAATTCTCAACGGCTGTCTGTAGTGACGCGAGCTTGGGCTGCCTATGATTTTCCTTTTCTACTTTGTTCGGAAATAAAAATAATAATAATAAATGCGAGAAATGGTTTTATATAGTCATGTCGCAGTTCCAGTAAGAATTTTATTTTCCAGAACCGTTAACAGAAGCAGGCGAAGAGGCAAGTACTGAAATAAAATTTGAAGAAGGTAAAGGAAACACTAACAAAGCCGGCGGCCGCGTATCAACAATACGTTAAAAGCCTTATTGAACTAGCTTGTTCGGTCGGTACTGGGAAAATAATATTGGTATCGTTCCTTTTTTGCAAGTTTATGGACCTAGCCTAAAAACTTGTAAAAAAAAGGATCTCGACCAATATTTTTGTACTACGGACCTCATGTTAGTTCAGTATCGTATTCTGTATTTTTTCTGTATGTATTTTTCGTCTTTCTTTCTTTCTTTCATACTTTTCACTTGTCGACATACAATACTCATGCTCCGACTACATTAAGTGTTTTAATTAGCGCATTTATTTATTCTCAATTGATTTTTTTTTTTTCTAGGTTTTATTTCAGTAATTCTGCTAGGTTATTTGGTTGTCCTCACTGGCCGGGGAACGATTTAATTACTGTAGAATCTACGGTTAATCGTTTAGCGCAGAGTTACAGAGATCGGAAATGGAAAATCATATTAGTTGCTATTACAATACATGAACGAAGCTCTACAGACGCATGGACATGCGTCTCCAAGATAACGTGTGCAAGTGCTTACTTTCTTATGACAGCGGCGGCCTATCTTTCTCGTATTTTTGTAATCCGTTTTTCAGGGTCTTAGACAATGGATATACACAGAAAATACAAGGAACAAAATCTCTATTAAAAAACCAACAAAAAGAAAAAAATGATTATATGGAAGAAAATAACCCATGAAGCGGTGATTTCCAGCTACTCCACGGTGCACACTGATAGATCAATCGCGTTATACATAAAAAGTCTACGTTAGTTGCTTGTAATCTCGCAATGTGATTGGCCAATTTGCCGTTCTCTAGACAACGCTACTTGCGTCATGCTCGCGTCAAGGTTTCACGTAATTGTGATAGCCAATCAGAAACTCTCATTTTGCTACATGATGAAACCAATCAGATTGCAAGAAAGTTGTAGACAGCGCTTGCTCTATCTTTTGTGTCACGATCTTTGGCACGCTCTGAAATAAACATTTTCTTGGAAGTTGAAAATTAAAAAGTAAGGTGAATTCTACTGTCAACACCATTAAGGAAGCCACAACGGTCGCTAGTGAAACTGCTGCCATTACTAAGAAATGGCTACGTCTCAAAATGTTTACACATAGAGTCTATCAGATGTGTCCAAGTAGTTAGATGTACACGGTAGATTTCAAGAAACCGTTACGAAGTGTACCCAGTTACTCCTTTCCCCAGCTTCAACATCACTCGTGTCTCGGAATACAAACAATTAATGTTACAATATGTCCCCCAAATACTGCTCGTCAAGTAAGGATAAACTACTGCATTTAGCCTGACCTAAAACTGAATAATGCTATCCTTTACCCTTTGCCATATTGTTAAAAATAGGAAATTCAAAGGGACACTATACGAGTTGGATATCAAAATTAGGCTTGCATCTAATTGCTCGCATTTCTAGACATAAGTGACTTCTCTAACGGGTTCATTCCACGAGGTCGACGCGAAATTCCCTATATATTCTGACCGAGAACTGAAAATGACAGGAGAGCAAAATATTTCGTGCAGACCACTGACAACTTTTTTACCTTTTGTTTATACTTCGTATAATTTGTTTCCATGCATAGGTGAGGAAAACAATTGTATAGATGAGTAAAGGCAAGCAACTCATCGTTTGGTAGAAAAAATTGTAATTGTCATTTTAATGTTTTTTTTAATTTCGTACGACGTGTCCTTTGATTTCTTGTGTAACTTAATTGCACTGCTTTTTAAACGTCAAACAAATTTTAATTTGTTTGACGTTCAACAATTTAGAATACAATTGACACTGAAGTTAGCGCGATAGAAGAATTATCTAGTTCAGTTTAAAACAACAACATGTGAATTGGAAAATGCGTAGGGAAGATATGGACAGCAAACAAAAAGGTGTTTTATAGCGATAATGCGTGCACCGCTTTTACGAGGACCACATGGTTCAGACAGCTTATGGCAGGCCCTGCTTACCACTCACCATGCCCAGTAGTTTTCACCAAATAACCTTAATATTATAGCCAGGTTAAATACTGCGGACCGGGCTATGAGCCCTACAAAACTGTTTCGTTTTCTCAGTGGCGACTTCGGTTTCAAGTTAGTCACATTGACAATCACCAATGCGTTCAAGACATCAGTGGTAGAAAATAGAGGATATTTAAGATTATGAAAAACATGAGAAAAGACGGAAAGAGATTTATAATTGTATATATTCCACTTAATCATTAAGCACATGCATTAATAAAAATTGTTTGAAAGTGGTTTCCTATGCTTAAATTGCCTCTTTGAAACATATTTTTCACCTGCCAGCAGCATCAATCGTTTGGCCACGGTGTTGTTAAAATTTTGCATTTGTTATTGAGAATGAAAGAAACTCGAATCGAATATTTACTTACTATGTTTGCTTGGTTGAAAGTTACGGATGCAGAATCTTGGCTGTTTTCTTTAAAAATAAATTGACCTGCAGTTATAGGCTCCGCAGCACAAATCTCCAATTTATTGCAGATTGATTAACAACTGTGAAAAGTACTTAAGACTATTTAGTACTCATTTGGTGGTAATAGAGTTAAATTAATAGTTTGATAGTTTCCTCCACGTGCAAATAGCCGGAAATGAGAAAAACTTGACGGAATGACAAATATCCCATTTAAACATTGAGCACTGTGAGGATATTTTTATTTTCTTGTCTTGTTTGTTTGAAAGTGGTTTTCTACCCTAACGTTGTTTTTTTGAAACGTGTTTTCACCTGCCAGCATTCATCTTCTATTGACTGCGTTGTCCAAATCTTGCATTTATTAATAAAGATCTTTTTCCTCAGCCATTAAGACTGAAAGAATACTCGAATTTTCACTTACTTCAAACCTCAGATAGGAATTAGCATTTCGGGTGCAACTGAATCGCGGGTTTTGGTGGACGGAAAATTGAACTTTCGGTGCACTCAATATCTACAACGCCATTTCCACTGAATTCATTGCAGATTCATGAAAGCCGGTGATTTTGAAGAATAGGTCATTGAAAGTCGTACTTGAGTGTAATGAATAGTTTGATAGTTTCTTCCACGTTCATTTCCTATTTCCGGACCCAAAGACAACTCAGCTTCACTATCGTTTGTTAGTAAGGCCCTGTTTACAAGCAGGTAGGGTAACCCTAGTGGTAGGGTTACCCTAGCAAGAGGGTTACCCTAGAACTCACACATTTCTTTTTTTTTTTTTTTTCATCGACGTGTTTACAAGGTAGCTAGGGTTACCCTGGCGCTAGGGTAACCCTTTTTGAGTGCTAGGGTTACCCTAGCTCAAGGGTAACCCTAGCTGCCTTGTGAACGCTCTGCTAGGGACAACTCGCCTACCCGGGACAACTTTTTAGCGGTTTCCATTGTGTTTGCGATACTGGCGGTTACCAAGTACGCAAAGTTGTCCCAGGTGGTAGGGTAACCCTACCTGTGAAAATTTGCTTGTAAACCCGGGCTATGTTCGACCCTCCTGATAGGGTAACCCTAGCAGTAGGGTTACCCTACCTGCTTTTAAATAGGGCCTAAGTCTTTTGGTTATGTATTCATTTTTTTTTTATATTAACTTTACGTATGTAAGCTTTTTAAGCCGTAAATAGCTTTTCAATCTTTTTGCTAATTGCACATGTTACTTTACATCTATTATATAATCGTTTTCCTTCCAGCCAACCGTCAACTAATTTTTCTGCTCCCTCTTAATAAGAAAGATGCAATTACTATAGCGAAGTTTGAAAGACGTGCGAATTATACTGTGAAATACCGAAAAGTCTTACAACTCTGGCACTGCAGTTTGTTCATGGAAAGAATTCGAAGGATTAAAGTGCAAAACTTATTTTGTGAAAGCATGCTTAACAAGTGTATTTTAAATGTATAATATTGACATATCTGTGGCAAGGTCATATTGCTGCAGATTCACCGTATTTGGAAGCTGTTTTCCAAAGTTATTTTTTTAACGCATTACATTGAAAACGGCGTAATCCACAAGTTCAAGTCTAATTTTCACAATACTAGCCTAACATGAGCCGCAGGCGAGTGTTTCCACAGCTTTTTCGAGTTCTCCCAAACTTTCACGAGTGTTTCTATAACTCGATAGAAACACGGAGTATATGTTTTCTATTTCTTTTATTAAACAACGCGACTAGAAAAAGGAAACCAACTTGTTAACTCTAATTATCAAAATGTAAATTCTCTTTGCCCCGCGCCATCACTACGTCAACAGCTCGTGCTAGTTCTCAGTGTCTCCATCGAGTTATAGAAACACGATTTTTAACCAGTCAGCGCGCGTATTTTCTTAGGACTGTTTTCTAAATGCGTTTGGTTCGGATCATGTTAAGATCGGGGTTTGACCCAAACGTGATTTTCAGCTGTTCAAAATAAGATCATTCGAAATTAATTGGGTCAAACCAGGATGGGCTCCTAGTCAAATGCAATACTTCACATGAAATTAATGAGCTGAGTTCGACTGAGTTGAGTTCCGCTCATGTAAAGTACGGCGTTTGACATGTGCTTTAGAAAGGAAAATGCCGGAAAAAGAGAAATACAATAAACTTGATTGGACTTATCGCGGCATGGTATAAATGTGTACTGTTCCGTACCAAACCTGGATATAACATATAACTGCGTGTTTTCACCTCTGGAAATTTAATTGCCTAAAGGTGATTTATCTTTTTTGTTAAGTGACCGAGATCCGACAAAGGAACATATTTTACAAGCAAAATCCGTTCTCTTTTAGTTCAACGTTCGTTTCGTTTCAAGTGCTGAAAGAACCAGTGAGACGTCTAATACGTTATCGCTCATTAGTCCACTGTCCAATGGGCCACTTTTAAAAATACCATAATAATCTTTGTTTGCCCTCGAAAATTTTGCATAAGCATTGTTTTTATTTTCTCTTGGGACCATTGTAAGTCCCAAGAGAAACTAGAAAACATACTAATACAAAATTTTGGAGGGCAAAGAAAGACTATTACGGCATTTTTTTAAAATTGCCTAAAATGCAGTATTTTTACAAAATCTTGGAAAAAAGAGTGGCTTTTCAGGGCCAGAAGAGGCACTTATATTTTGACGAAAGAGGCATGCATCTGTAACAACTCTTTAGCTTCGACTGAAATATAGGCCCTTGGAGCGTGCATTTTGTTGTTACGATACAGCTTGAACACAAGCTACAATTATTTTCAGGAAAGCTTTCGAAGAATTTATTTGTTTTCGGCAATAAACGTTTTTGTTTTTTACAATTTCAGTGTATTGGCCAAGATTTAAGTTTCCAAATGCAGCATCTATACACATCAGTCTTCATGATCTGTTGCAGTAATTTGGTTGGCTTCAGTTTGCTGGTTTTGTCCATCATCCTTCATGGCTAGCTTAAGTGGCATTGCCTTTACACATTTATATAAAGTCTCCATCGTCTTACTGTTTAACGTTAAGTAGTTAGTAAACTATATAGAGACAGCATAGTCACATCCATTACAACATTTTTTTTTCCCCGAATTGGGCAGCTGCAAAGCTTATTCCTGTTTCAAAATGTTCACAAGTCTACAACACGTCAATTCCAAGAAGGCGACGCGAAAATGCCTTATTCTGATCGCAAAAATGATGGGATTTATCAACGAGTTTATTAACGTAATTGTTCCAGACCACTGAAAAAGGATATACTTCGTTCCCTTAGATATTGCGTTGCCATAAATCCAGAAGACACCTCTTAAGATGAATAAGGGAAAGAAACATATCACTAGCACGGAAAGAATAGTAACTGTCAGTTTAAATGCTTTTTTCTCCCGGGCAAATCGTCGTCTTTCTTCTTGCGTAACTTGCAGTGCCCCAATCTGTCGTTCATGTCGGCGAGTTTCAACGTATACTGTAACTTGCAAGAAGACAATAGATCGTTTTCACGTGACGTCATCATTTTCTAAAATCCAAAACTAAAGAGCCACGAAAGTTTTTATCCTCATCAGGCATAAGAGGCGGTAAATTTGTATCCATTTGCAATTTTAAAGCTCAATAGCGTGCTTCGTTTGGAAACCAGAGCATTTTGAATTTCTGAGTTATAGCGGTGCTTGACACGAGGCGACGATCGAGTTTATTGAGAAATATATATTTATCTCATGGTTTTGAGCCTTTTTAGAATTTAAAGCATTAGGAAAAGTTCTTAGGTAAATAGCTGTTTGTTCAGTACAGGTGATCACTCGTCTAGATAGCCAAAGTAAGTAACAGATGTTGACACTATTTTCCGGCCGCCATATTGGTGCACCACAGAGGTACACCAACATGGCGTTTTCATACTGGGCTCTGTAAATTTCTGCGAAACATTTCGACGAATATCTGAAGTTTGGGGAAACGCACAGGCCTAAAACATGGAGAAGTGTCTTCTTCATTTATCTTCTACAACATCACGAATTCTTGACTTTTTCCACTGGATGGTTTTCGATTTATTTTTTTATTGCGTGACAGTGAAAACGATCTATAATCACCACATTTACTGCGATAAAGGAATTGTTTATCACTAGAGACAACAATAAGAGAATGGGAGTAAGGATATGAGTAACTAAGGACAACAGCCACGCCAAAGAAGAAGCAATCACTAGACGGGAAGTGGTAACGAGACTTCGATACTTGAAAGGGTGTTTTATGGCAATGAAGCGTTCACTACTTAAGAGGGTGATATGGTTGAGCGAAACGTTGAAGAGAAAGCTTATGGTAGGCTTGCTGATGACTTGCAGCGAACACAGCCAATATTGTTTATCAACTCGGAAGCTTGTTATCAACACCAGGATTAAAAGTGGCTGAGCTAGCATCCCTACGACAAAATCAGTGAATGCCAATAAAGCGAGGAGAATGTTAGACTTGTGTTCTCTCAGTCGCGATTTCACTTTCACAGTGACTATCACCATTGCGTTTAGGAGAACTGTGGCAGGAAATGACAGGATATTGAAAATTATGGCAGAGATGACACCAGCTTTGAAGACGGAATGAGAGTGTTGATCTTTCCATGGGAACGCGAAGCACTCAAAATGAGTTAGTGCCTGGCTCTCAGAACTGGAGTTCATCTTTCTACTTGTCTTGTCCGTTCTGTCTTCTCTTCTGCTGTTTGCTGAAAATTGATTTCACTTAAAATTACGCTTTTTTTGTTCAAAAGTAGTTTTCACCGGCCAGGATTATTCTTAGTCACAACATTGTTCATATTTCTCATGAAATGATAACTTATCGGTCCAATTAATGTTACTTCGGCTCTGTTAACTTAATTTGTAATTGTTGCACTGAAATTGTCATTTTTGAAACATACCTTTCACCGCCGAATGAAGTAAATTTATGTATCTTTCGTGTTTCTTTCTTTAATCATGATACCTTTCACCTGTGAAGATGCAATATTCATTCTCCGACTACATTACTTAGCGCCATTTATTTATTCTTGCTCTTCAATGTTTTTTTTTTTGCCTACTTGATTATTTGCATTGGTTGTAATCGCCGACCGGAGGGGACTTAATTACTAAATTACTATAGAATCTACGGTCAATTAGCGCAAAGTGACCGGAGATTGCATTTGGAAGATCGTGTTTAGCCAATAGGATTGGCGTTTATTACAACACGTGAACTCCATAGCCTCATGGACTTGCGTCTTTAAGGTAACGTAGTTACCACAGCCTTTTTTTCTTTGCGATTCTATTTTTTAATCCGTTTTTCTGAGTCTTAGACAATGAATATACACAGCAAAAACCAGGAACAAACCTCTATTTCGCCCACCAACTAAAAGAAAAATGATTACAGGGAAGGAGATAACTCATGAAGGGGGGATTATCAGCAACTCCACGGTCCACATCTATCGATCGTCAATCGCGTTATGCACAAAATGTCGCTGCAAGCTGTTGCAAAGCTTACGCTTCTCTTGCGCTTTCCCAACTTTCCTCGCGTGTATACCCAACTCGATAGACGCCCTTTACCTCTGCGACGAATAAATTGTAGTTGCTGGAGGTCATCCGCTTGTGGATATCGATAGACCACTATCTTTTAGCAAATCATAAGCCAACGGTTGGAGTTCAAGTTCGTGTTTATTTTTTAGGAAACACATTGGAGAAAAGAGGTAATTTGTTGCAAAAATTAGAAGGAAAGAAAGAAAGAAAGAGAATGAATGAATGAATGAATGAATGAATGAAACAAACAAAGAAAGGAAACTTACAGATAGCTAATCAAATGCGATCACTAATTTATGGCACAAAGTACTTCATTGGTGAAACGTCATACTCACGCGTTGCCGTTCTACATAAACCCAATTTAAACTACAGGCAAATATGAAAATCGGCAAGAGTAGCTAACATTCTGGTAAAGCAAAGATCGTTTACGCATACACCTTTTTATTCTCGCTATGTTTGTTTTAGGCAAGGCTATTTTGCTACAGGCAAGGCTTAGAATTGTAACAGAGCATGGGCAGTTTGCTAATTCAACATGGCGACGGGCTTGTCCTAACATCCTTGCCAAGGAAAACGAACAGCGACAACGTGGAATAAAAAAACAGAAAAACGAGGATTTGAGGAGGAAAAACACTGTTTCTTCTCATGCTCGCGATGTCGACGCTGATTAACCATGCAATCAGAGTTTGTAAGGGAAATGAAAATTGAATGATCTCCTCAGCCTAAGAATACATTAATCTTTCTTCCTCTTTGTTAGTTCACCTTCCTTTCTCCGCCATTTTGAATCTACCACCACTTCTGAGTATGAATTGTAGAGCTGTGACATGCCCGGAATGATCAAAATTTGTCTTCTAGGCAAGCAGAAACGTTTACACTGGCACGTTCTTTTAAAGAGCGAGGTGCAAGTTTTCGGCTTTGCCTTACCGGTTTCTGCAAGAGCGGGTCAACATGTACAAACGTCACTGAAACGTGGTCCCAAATAAAATCCGAGAATTAAATTGTCACTGTAAGACAGCTTTTGATGGTTTACACTACGCATTTTATACTTGTCTTGCCTAAAGTAAAAATTGCATTTGCCGGCTTTCATCCTTGCCTTGCCTTTTTTTTCCCTGTAGTGTAGATGGGGTTATAATTATGATAACGGCTATGTCCGAATTTTTCATTGAAGGTATATTATTATCTAGTAAGCACACGATATTCCTCGAGCATTCTGGATTAGATAAGCCATTAATTGTGGTTACACTAGCCCCGGGCACTAGCCCTTTTACCCATGGGTAAATAGCGTTTACCCACGGGCAAGGACGTTGTCGGTTGTTGTTGTCGGTTAAAATTTTATTACTTTGTCGGCTGTCGGTTAACATTTTCGACCTTTGTCGGTTTTCGGTAAATCCCAGTTAATTTTTTTGTCGCTAGTCGGTATTTTCTCCCTCGTTTTGTCGGTAGTCAGTAATATTTTCTAGCCCTTTGTCGCTAGTCGGTTAACGCCATTCACACCCTCTTTTGTGTGTAACCGCTTTCCCTAGACCGAAACTGCCCTAGGGTTATATTTCCATTGATAGTTCGGTTTATCTGCTCCCTGTGGTGGCTTGGCCAATCAAAAAGCAGAACGTAGCTAATACCCGAAGATCCCTAATTATATTAATTATACCCAATTATTTTACCCTGAGGAGTCTTTTACTGTGTAACCGCATCCCCAAGGGTAACATGAAACCTGAGCTGAACCAAACCCAAGCCACTCACCCTCCGGAAAGCCAAGGTGTGTGTAACCACAACTACTGTAAATGTTTTCGATGACGACAAATTGCTCTCGGTTTACGGGCTCTTGCAATGTTTTTTAGTCTTTAAGAAAAAATACTTGTGCTCATTAATTCTAAATTATACTGAAAATCATGTGATTTCCTGTACTTGCACGGGGCTACTATTGTGGATGATCTCAAAGTGGTCGTCACTTCTTGCAAGAATTCAGTTAAAATTGAGTTTCTTGGGACTTATGTCCAGAAATATACGTAAATAGATATTTCCCCAGTTTTCACACAAAGTGTCCTTAAGTCGAACCATTTCCTACTGACATTTACGGAGCAACAAGGTAAATGTAAGGATTAGCGGTATTAGCCATATTTTTTTCGGTGACGGAAAACACATACAGGATATTACAAGGTGGCGCAAAGATATGAATTTTATTTCGAGTGGAGTGTTTTACTCACCATTTGTCTTTCTAACACCAGCACAAACTTTATTGCAAATTCTTACAGATCGGCGGCAGGAATTTCTTCAATTTTCGCATTTCTTCTTCACTTGCAAGGAACTCCTTGAATAATTATAAGTTGAATGAAGTTTTATTCTTCGTGTTAGCACTTTCTTGTTTCTCAGAGAAGGATTTTACGTCAGCTTCAGAGAACTTCACGAATCTATCGCCAGTAAAATATTCCTGTCTACATAATAAAGCTGTTTATCTTTACTTTAGAACCGGATTCTGATGTTGAAGTTGAAGAGAAGGGTAAGGGAAACTCTTTGACGAATATCAAAATCCTCGTGCACTTCAATCTTTGAAACATAAATCAAGTAGAATTTCGGAAATTTGACGGTGATGAATTTCACACTACTTCTCTTTCAAGTCTAGACATATGCCTTTTAATATGGAAGACGAAGTGATCTTGTTCGCCGGACATGCGCACTGACAAAGGAATAAGAATATTTGCCGTCAAAAGACTGAAACATTAATCCAATCACATGAATTGTTTGCCAGTGAAAACAACGGCAAAGCTCCGTGGTTTCGTTTAGGTTTCATCCCGAACTTTTCTCTTTATCTTGTAAATTTGTATTCTTGTGATGGATGCAGTATAGCAAAATGAATTTACAAAAAAAAAAAAAAAAAAAAAACCCGCCTCGCCAGGAGATCATAATTAGAAACGTCCATATCTTTTGGTAACTGCCACGAGCTTACGACTTGAGGAGGTTATTTTAAGTTGTGTCAGTGTTGGCTTTGGCAGCATTTCTTGACATAACAAAGAGGATTTAACGACGAAATACAATCCTGCTGCAAACGCGGTGCTGTCGGTTCTTATATTAAGTTAAATCTGTTTCCTCGCGAAGAACAAGCGAAGTAAAATCGATTATTCAACGTATAATAGTAAACATAAGGAAGATGAGAATTGCAAAAAGTGAACATAAATTGACCTAAAGCCGGTAATACACGGTTCAACATTTGTTGATCAACAAATGTTGCAGCTGTTGTTGAACAAATGTTAAACAGTGTGTCATGCCATGTTGAATGTTGAAATATGCCATTCAACACGTTGAACGTTGTTGAACGATGTTGAACGATGTTGAACGAAAATAGAGACCAGCTCTATTTCGTCCAACACGTCTATGCAGCATTGTTCAACATTTTGTTGAGCAACAAATGTTGCAAGATGTTGAACCGTGTGTCATTGGCTTAACTGAAATAAATGTATGTATTTTAATTAAAGCAAGTAGAGTTCTTAAAAATAGGATCAGTGTGAGCATCATAATTGGACCTGCTTATTAATCTTTATCGCTCGGTTTTGTAGAATTACGTCTAGTCTTGCGGACAGTCTGGGAACGAAACTTTGACCTGGGCCAAGTTTTATATACTTTATTTAAAGAAGGTAGCCATTGTTATAGGCGACAGGTTATGGCCTGCCTGAACGCTCTTCGATAGTTTGTACTTTGAAAAGCATAAATAAAAGGATTTAAAATTGACGACAGAAGTACAAGGATAAGCGAGAACACGTTGACTTCATTAGGAACTAGTGTTCCGCTTATATCCAATCCTCTAACAACTGAAAACGGTAGGAATGACAAAATGAAGACTGCGGTCACAACGACAGAGAGTTTTATAACCTTCTTTTTCTCGTTTGCTTCTATTTCAAGAGGAATGTTCATCGGGATAATTCTTAATCCGAAATACAGCGTACGTATGATGCGAACATAGCAGCAGAGGATAATCGACAAAGGAACACCAATGCATATTACTGAGGCACAAGTCCAGAAGTAGGCTCGCACAATTGTACTCCATGTCCTAATACATCGATGACTAGAGTTGTAATCGTCGAAATAAACCAAAGGAGACGCCAGAGCGAATGATAAAAACCATATGCCGGCGCAAAAATATCGTAAAGTCCGTTTTCCGAACTTGAATCCTGGACGCAGAGGCTTCACGATCCCGTTGTATCGCTCCAGCGCGATGACGGTGAGCGTCAGAATGGAACAAAAGGAAGCCGAGGGAAAATACGAATTCACTTTGCAAAGAATCTTACCCACTGCCACAGCTGGCATAGGAAAAGTCCTAGCAGTTGCCACTGAGTATCCCAGCACAGATGCCAACAGATCCGAACCGGCTAAGTTAGCGAGCAAGAAGTTTGTGTTGGTGCGAAGAACTCGTTTTCTCTGAACAACAACAATAACAAGTAGATTGCCAACAATGCCAATAGGTAATACGACCGCCGTGATGCCAATGAACATTACAAAAGAAAAAACTGGAATTTCTTGTAATCTTGTGGATGAATTCGTAGCACTTTGGTTTTCAACGGAAATATTCATCTTCCTTGATTACGCTGCCAGTGTAAGGAAGCCAAGGCTTCCTTTACAGTTGTCATATTTTAGCTACTATCGGAATTCATAAATTTCCTGGGTCCAATACTGGTTGCTAAGATCTGTGATTGCTAATATAAATCATTACTGACTTACAACAAAGTCAATGATATTCGAAAGGTATAAAAATAAATTTTCTGGTCATCTCAAATGGTTAAAAATGATATTTTGAGTGTCCATTTAGGAGCCGCCTTTGTCCACAACTTTCTAATTGATTGACAACATCTGTAGTAAATCACGAATATTGACAAAATTGCCTTTTGATATGGTAAAAGGTTACCCTAGGGACGTTTAATCATTCACTTTTGGTTTTGGCTTAGACTACGACTATTTATTGTTGACACGCAAAGAAAAAATAATGAATCGGGCTCTTTAGCGTTTATACTGAGTATTTATAGTTGTTTATAGAGATATTTAATAAATTTTACCTTGTAACTACGTCGCCGTAAACAGTTATGAATAGTTTCTGCATTCTGCAGTTGTTTGAAGGAATCACTTTTTCCATTATTTTGAGATTAACCGCAAAAGCGTTCCTTTGATGTTTTTTTTTTTAGAGATAGCGTGACAATTTCGTAATGAAACTGACCAGAATCACCTCTAATCCTCCAAAATAATACCACCTGTCGCAAAATTCACGGTTACGTATTCGAAAGAAACCGATATTGGCAATGAGCGTTTTTAGCCATTTGAATAACCCCTTGGTGTGACCAGCATCTAGTTTCTCATTACAATATCATCGCTTTGTCAAACAAAGACGTTATGACCGTAAAAACGAACAATTACTCAAGTCAAAGTTTCCTAAATTGTTCACAGATCCTCCTTAATAATGCTAAAGCAACTGTATGGGGAACAGTTAAGAGAAAATGCATTTTGATTTTTCAGGTTTCTTTTATTCTGTTAACTGTTTATTCCCATAGAAACTAACAAAGGATTAAATGAATATGTGAATTAGCCAATATCAAAAATACCATAATACTCTTTGTTTGTCCCTTCAAAATTCTGCATAGGCATTGTTTCCAGTTTCTCTTGGGACCATTGCATGTAAGTCCCAAGAGAAAATAAAAATGATGCGGCTTATGCAAAATTCTGCAGGGACAAACAAAGAGTATTATGGTATTTTGATATTGGCTAATTCACTACTTGCACATATCCCATAATACACCTCATTTACCCTCCATAAATCTGCATAGGCATTGTTTTCGACTTCTCTTGGGACATTTTCATGTCCCGGGAGAAATTGCAAAAAGTGGTTATGCAGAAGGTGTTTTTTCTTTTTTTTTTTTTTGGGGGGGGGGGGGGGGGGGCGGAGGGGGTTATAGAGGTGTATTATGGGATTATGCAAGTAGTGAATAAACAGTCTTTCCCCTACCCCCTACCCCATCGAAAGAAAGAACCTCAGGGTGTTCAATAACAATAATAATTATCCGTTATCATGGATCATTCCAGACCCAGACATAGCAGTTCTTGAGAAGGAGATTAGATACCGTAATATTATAGATGTATCATGCATGCCCTTTTGACACCCGTGTTGTTGAGAAAGAGACAGAAAAGGTGGTCAGATATCAGGATCTGAAATGGGAATCGAAGAGGATTTGGAGCCGCAGTGAAGTGATGGTGATTCCCATAGTATTTGGGCCTTTGGGTACGATCTCCAAGAATTTCAACCATTGGCTAGTTAAGACCAGCCATAATCTGAACTTTGGAACCCTCCAAAAGGCCTGACTTCTAGGAACGGTAAGGATTTTGATTAATGCACTGAACGTCCAAGGCTTGGTCAGTGCGCAGTTGAACATTACCAGAATTTTAAAGAACCTTTGAAGTATAAAGTATCTTTTGCTTACTTTAAGGACCTTTCAAAATGATGAAGAGTGGTGTTTTCTTTTTTTGGAATATCTTCTTTTCTTCCAGAGATACAACCTCGTTCCCAGGGTCTCTCTTCTCTGCCTCCTTTGGTCGTTGGAAGAGAGACCCTGGTTGCGGCTGGTCACGTGACCACCCATGGGTGGTAAAAAAATCTGCTGGAAGGGTGGGGTAACAGGGTTTTTGATTGTCACAGTGACAAATTTACTAAGGCAGGGACAGAGCGGTATGTCGCTTGACTCAGTAGTTGTTGTTGTTTTAGAATTGCTTCCTCTTAGGGATAAAAAAATTCAAGTCCCGCTCACAAAGCAGAATCTTAGTACCTCATAGGAATTCTTTTCAACATTTCCAATGGGCATCCCGATCCTTTTTGTATGAGGTTCCCCCCGGGCAGCAGCGATGATTAATGAACAGTAAACTGATTTGTCTATCAACTCTTCATTGTTCATATATTAGATACGAGACAATATATATTTTACAGATCCACGTGAAACTAAATGTGGTAAATATAGCTCTGGGATGAACAACTAATTTTATTTTTTCGAGCGCCAGTTTGAAACCAACAATTGTGCAACTTCACCTTCCCCCGGATGGTATTTTATCGTCCTCTCGACCAAATGAGTAGCCACCCAACCTGCGGTTTTGGATGGATTGATGGTCACGTGACCAGCCGCAACCAGGGTCTCTCTTCCAACGACCAAGGGAGGCAGAGAAGAGAGATCCTGGGAACGAGGTTGCCAGAGATATTCAAGTTATTGTTTTAAAATGATGACGTCACAAACTGTAAACATCACTGCAAATTAATAAATCACAAAATTAGAATATCTCCGAAATTGGATGAGTGTTGTTCAAACTTTGCACCGGTAATCTACGTCAGGTAAGGCACTAAAAAAATGATACCCTCTACGCTATTGCCATGGCAACCATTGTTGCTGCTGGGTCTATTTAACGCATGATTGATTTTGTAGTTATTGTTGGTTTTCACTCACGTGATCAACAGCCATGATTTTCAACGAAAACAAAAGGAAGCGTTTGCATAATAATAGAGTTCAATTCCCGGAGGATTTGGTCGGGGCACCAACATGGCCGCCTTTTCTTTGTTTAGGGGCACCAACATGGCGGTCGTGACGTCATGTGAAAACCGAGAATTGTCGTGATAAGAAATGTTCACTCTCGGTAAGCTTATACAGAGATATAAAGCACTATGGGCAGCACATGCTTTCAAGTCTGACCATCTGCCTGCACATATCTGTTCAAAATCCGAGACATTTGGTTTATGGTGGAGAGAGACTGAAAACGATAATTTTGCCATGGCAACAACTTAACGGGTGTTACTTTGTGCCTTATCTGATGTACATTACTGGTGTCAAGTTTGAACAATTTGGAATTTATTACAGGCATTTGTTCAACTAGTGACGTTATCAATTTTTGAACAAAAACTTAAATAAAGTCTTGCGCTTCGGCCATCGTACCTTAATTAAGAATGAAATACAACCAGCGGAGATAAAAATTGAAAAAAACAAACTTTATATTAACTTGACGTTTCGTATGCTT
>OX421453.1:32898102-32915602 GCA_949126865.1 Montipora capitata
ATCAGTTGAATGAAGCCGAAAATCGCCCCTTGCAAATTACAGTAAATATATGAGATCAACAACCGTGTCAAATATCGAGACGTCACTCGGCCTCGAATCCCTAGGGTTTTGCAGCGTACGTAACAAAGCCGGCAAGATATTTGTGACACGGAGTTGGTCTACTGGTCCATGCTCATAAGTTCCCTGTTAAGGAACCCACACACTATTTGAGAAGAGTAGGGGATGTATAGTTCCTGGTGTTGTGGTTGTCATTTTTCAGTTTATGGATGGGTGGGTATAGCAGGTCCACATCAGCTGAATAGCTGCCAAAACTTAAATCTGCTCAAACGAATAAACAACAAGCGAACATATCCAGTAAGCAAGTACTTTCAAAACGGTATTGCATTGTATTGTATTTTTTTAACGAGGGTGAGAACTCACAATAATGTTGGGTTTGGCCGACGAAAGAGTCGAATATGAGCGTTATTTACAGTGATAGAGAATGACTTTTGTTGATTGAATTAACATAAACTATTTACAAAAAATTTGGTTTTGTCAACGGAGTTGATAATGTAAATTGGCCACCGTACAGAGATTCTAATCTCTGTACGGTGGCCAATTTACATTATCAACTCCGTTGACAAAACCAAATTTTTGTATACTACTTCCCCACCGACGCAGCACCACAGTTTCTTTAGAAACTACCCCTTCATTCATCTATTTACAAAAAAGGTAATTTACAATGAAAACAGCCTGGATAATCATCATTCCCATCCCCCTTCTAAAAAATAATGAAAAATCAGCGATTCACACGAACCTTATGGCGGTTCTCAGTTCATGAGCAATTTCTAATTTGTAAAAGGTTTGTTAGTTATATATACTTTACGTGATGGCAGAAAGTTTCACTATTGTAACGCAACGTCCGTCACGCAATGCTCCGTACTGCTTGCTTCTCGGACATGTACGTTAAAATGAACTTAATTTATATTTATTTGTAATTTAAAATGACTTTGCAAGTCCCCTTCCCTTCCTCTGAGTAAATGAAATATGAGTGTGCCTAAAGTATTGGATTATATTTGAAATTAAAGTAATACAAGCTTTACGCCATTACAGAAGTTTTGCTTTCTTTCAAGGGAACTAACCCTAGGTTTCTTGATTGTATTCACCAAATAAATCCAGGGTTGGTTGTTGTTTTTTTTTTTTGCTTCTGTTTACATAGAGTGCTTCCTCCGTCTGACCTCTTTATCTCTTAGTTGAAGACCTGCATTAATTCCATTCCGCTTGCCCATGTCTTCAAATGCGCTATACGAGAAGCTGTTTGGTCGCAGTTGAGGAGCTTCGCTACAAACCTCGTCACAATATTGTTGCGTCAGTGATTTTGCCAGCCATGTTAGATATTTCATTCCCTCTGTGACAGCCCTTACGTGCGATCGCAGGCAACCTGGCGCTGATGTCTTCCTACCTGTAATCAATTCTTCTTTAACATCTAGCAGCATATGATAAGTTCCATACAGACTTGAGTCTGTCAGTTCTTTGCTTGGCTTCACAGGAGCTATATCTTTTGAGGTCGCGCATGGACAGTTTCCAACAGGGAGTTTATTCTCCTCCGGTATGTCCACTAATCGTTGAGGAACCAAAACTGTATTACTCATTTCTTCAATCGCATTCAAAAATTCATTCAAAGAATCTGGTAAGTTAGCTAGGGGCTCCATTCTTGACGATGCCAAGATTAAGTTGCTAATAAAGCAACTTACTTCAACCTATTGTGACCTCACTTTTGCATGTCCTCCGCCGACAATCGGTTTATTTTGGGAAATTTCCTGTTAATCAAACACCGTCATCCAATCACGCGTGCGTTGATAGACTTCTCCTGTTTCAAAAGGGAATGACTTCTGGATTTATGATGTCAAATTAAAAGCAACTTTGTTACGAACGTGTAGCTTCTTGTCCTTTTGCTTTCATGTGACCCTTGGAATCGGCCTGCAAAAATGGTATGATTAAGACAAAGTTCTTCAGAGCGTAAAAACAACACGTATACTCTTCATGGCTCGCTGTTTACATAGGGGGAGTCAAGTAGTTTGAGACGAAACTTGAAACTTTATTTGGTTGGCGTAAAGGGGTGGATCTGGGGGTTTGTTGGGGGCGGAATTGGATCATAAAAACAAAGCTGTGGGATAAGCTGTGGGATGGATGCTTGCAAAACATCCTGCAACGTAGACAGCCATTTTCGTCCAACAAATCGATCAGCAGGTCCTTCTTTTCATCGCTCCATTTTCTTGACTTCATTTTGTTTCCTTTTCACTTTAATGTAGGCGATTGTGCGATTAGATTTTCTGACGGAAAGACAGGATCGTCCCCTCCAATTCGCCATCTTGAAATAGTGACTGCGTGATGCCGTATCCATGGATACTCAAGATGCATGCTTGTGAAGAATTCTTGGTTTTCACGTGACGTCATCAAAACTAAAAAATAAGGAATTATCAATCCTTTTGAGATTTTAGTTTAGTTAGTTATCACGTTAAAAGAAGTGTTTTACGACGTTTTATCGAATTTTCCACTTCAAACTTTATCCAACATATGTTTAAACATCACCAAACAGGGTGGCCAACACGTTTCCTCGCAAAAAAAACCTCCCGGTTTGGACAACTGGATGCTAGACTGCGTGGCGCGTCACATGTTCGATCGAAGAGGTTCATGGTGCAAGACTTGTGACTCCATCGAATAGTCTCTGTGGCTTTTCATTGCTATACTTTTACGTTTACGTGCATTGGGGATACGCTTGTGATTCCTTCACATGACAACATGTGAAGTCTACATAAATCGAAAGAAATCTTGTAAATTAGTATCTGGAACTTTGAACTTGAGAATAAGTCAAACCAGCTCACGAAAACAAGCATTGATTGATTTGAGAACTGAGTACTTTCAAGTGTTGTTCCTATCACGCTGAAGACAACAATGTCAAACTTTCTCTTTAGTGCATTCGGGTCCTCAGTCTTTGTATAACTTACATTTACGATGCCGTTCATCTCATCGTGTGCAATGACATTTCTTCCCTCACGCGCTGTGATTCAACATTAGATTTTGTTACAGCCACGGCCCGTGGCTGTAACATCACATGTGATGTAACATCACATCACATCACATCACCGGGTGGCTACACATCACAGTTTGGTAGAGCATTGCACCGGCATCGCAGAGGTCGATAACAAAGAGACAATTTCCTTAAATTGTCCAGATATGTGATAGAATCCTTTCTTCCTTTCTTATATTCTTTTCTTTGACCTTTAAGGCTTTTAACTCAAGTAGGAAGCGTTTCTCAACCTCATGTCTTAATTCCGTGATTTCTTAAGGGCCAGCTCTTAGGGCAGTCATGCGTGTTCAGTGGGCAGAACTGATCGAAAGCTAGGAAATTTCGATTATTAATGTTCGTGGTTAGACGATTTTGATGTATCGGAAATTTTCCGAAGTTTTCAATACGGAGTCAGTATATGGAGTTATTGACTCTTGGATATTTTGCCGTGCTACACTGATCTTTCTTCTGCCGCTTCCGGCATTAAGTTGTATTATTATATGGCTAGTGTTTCTGGCAGATATAACACATGCTGTGATTGTTTATATGGTCTCGGGTACCCGAGACAACCCTCCCCGCGAGTTACCCTGGGCGAGATATTTTTCCACTCATTTGTCTACAACATTCTATCAACCGTTTACATGAGGTGGGCGAGACAACTCGGGAGGGCGAGACAACTCGGGGAGGCGAGTTGTCTCGCCTCGGCAGGTAGGGTAGCCCTGGGAGGCGAGACAACTTTTTCGCATGGAAACAGTTTGGCTCGACTACCCGAGACGAGACAGCAAAGTCTTAAATGCGCACGCATAAAATAAAAGTCAAAGAAGCAACAATTTGGGGGCTTATACATGTTGCTAGCTTTTGCTTTCGAATGAAAAGGTTTTACCCGCCAAAATTCTCACCGCAGTCAACGGAAACTCTCGATTCAAAAACATCCTTTTATTTAAACTACATATTTCCGCTCCGTTAAGATTGTCAGTCTACTTTCTGAACGGGAAAATGCAACTATACTTAATTAAAACGAACTAGAAAGAGAGAAGGACAAATTATGATAATGTATTTTTTGAAGATGCGTTTTAAAATATACGCATAATTAAGTAGGATCAACTTTGTCTCGGTCACGCAGTTCTCATATAGACGCTCGGTAAAGTTGTCTCGGGAAGGAGGGCTGTCTCGGGTAAACGAGACCATATAAACAGGCCCTAAGAGCAACTAAGCGCCAGGGCATTATTCTCCCGTAATGCCCACGGGCCGATTATAGATTATGCAAATTAGTTTTTTTCTTATTTGTAGCCGTTCTGTTAGCCATATAATAAACAACTTAATAACCTCGACCGTTCGGCCGTTACAGCAAAATCTCAAACCTCGGCCTAGCTGTATTAAGTAGTTAATATCTAGACTGATTCTTCTACAATAATTGTAATTAGTATCATACTATACTAAGCCTTCCGGTTGATCTCTTTGATGAAAAAAAATAAGACTCTTGTATATTTTCCCGTTCATTCTGATCTGCATTTTTTCCTCTTGTCGTTTCCGCCACTAAGTTGTTATATAAACTGATTCCTCTACAAAAATCGTAACTAGCATCACTCTAAGCCTTCTTGCTGATCTCTCTGATGAACAAAAATATGAGGGATTTAAAAGTTGTGCAAAGCCGAAAGACTGTAAAAGTTGTTTTCCTTATTACACGTAACGACGACAGCGAGGGATACGATAGCCTGCCCACAGGCTCCCCCTTGGGTTTAGGGCGAGTTAGCCGAGTGTTCGCGGGCTAGGGCTACGAGAATTTCATTCAAAACGAAATTTTGAGTTTGCAAATGATCAGAAGTCCTTCGGTATAAAACTGAGTACTAAGTTTTCAGGAATGGTGTGGATGTTTGGAGAAAAAAAAGGAAAAAATTATATTATCCGGTTTTCACTTCGGCTCCAAATAACTCCTAATTTCGTCATATCAAATCCTTGTGTGGATGACATTGACGAAATAATAAAGCAGGCAACGTGAAAAACACACCTACGGGGGGGGGGGGGGGGGTGAGGAGCCGTTGTCGGTTTTCTTTTGTTTTGTTTTGTCAGTTTTGTCTTTTTTTGTATTCTGTTGCTCTCGTTTTCTTCGATTTCACAGGTGCCGATACTCCCAAGCAAATGTCATAATCATACGAAGACCATGCTTCGCTCGTCGTTTATTAAGGTTACCGTATACCTTCAGGGGTGTCTCGCGTCCGAGCGATGTAGCTCGTCC
The DNA here is from genome assembly GCA_949126865.1 of Montipora capitata. NCBI lineage: Eukaryota > Metazoa > Cnidaria > Anthozoa > Scleractinia > Acroporidae > Montipora > Montipora capitata. The sequence goes on from OX421453.1 coordinate 32,903,388, forward strand.
GGTTTAAACTGTAGATATCTAAACCCCTATATCAAATTAAAGCTTATAGAGCTGGCTATCAAATCATATCAAGAATTTTGAAATTAAATTGATTGTCGGATTTTTACTGACGACCTCTAAATGCGAGCGTCTGAATCCCCTTTTCAAAGCTACAAGGCAAAGCAAATTTTGCTTTTCGATATTTTATTTTGTTCCTCCGTTTCCCTACCCAAGGCGCTAAAAACTTGTCTCTGCGTTTTGCCATACTCAGTTACAGAGAAAGGTTATAGAACGTTTTCGAAATAGCATTAAAAAAATGTGAAGTGTTCGTACAAAAATCGCTGTCAGAGAAAAAAATATTGTGAAATAAAAAATTCGCAGACACTTTTTGTTGTTTATATGTTAATCTAGCCACTGTCAAAATTTGGGGGCAATCGGACAAATTTCCTTTGAGTTTTAGCTCTTAAAGTGTCCGCTTCAAGTGAAAATTTTGATTCGAGAAAACAGCGCTAAGACTACCCGTAATGACAAGGTGTGAAAACGTGTGAAATCTTTTCTGCCCGAAAACTCGGGTTTTATTTTTCCAGGAATAGCTCCTCTTCAAATGAATTTATAGGATATGTAGATTTGTCGGATTTCTACGAATTTTGGCCAAAATGATAGTAGGATATTGGTGCACGAAAGGGTGTCGGGCTTTTAAAAAATTCGAAATATTTTTACTTTGACGCGAAACGGAAAATTTCCTATTGGTCAGAGGCTGCCTATTTAATACGAGGTTGACTAGCAATAGAGTTATTTTCATAGAGTTATGACATTAGAGTTAGAGTTAAGTTTCCAAAATCCTGAATTCAAGATTTTGAAAGGCCTAAATCCTGAATTAGGAAATACAGAAAGTATCCTAAACATGCATAAAAGCTAACCATAGGCCTAAGGTTAGCTTTTATGAATGTTGGCCGAGGATTTTGGAAACTTAACTCTAACTCTACGACATAACTCTATGAAAATAACTCTAAGAATAGCTGTCCCCATTTAATACCGAGTTAGGATTTCGAGTTGGATTTTCGAGTTGAATTTCGAGTTATTTATCGAAAGTGGTTCAGCGTTGTCTGTTCTCTTATCGACACTGATATTCGTCATCGCAGTGGTCAAGATGTTGTGGACCTCCAAGGGGCAGTGAGTCCACAACAAACGCTGAACTACTTTCGATTTGTTTTTACCACAATATTCAACGACAAAAAAGTGCTTATTTCACAGCGTGACCAAAATCATGACACAAAGAAAGAGCAAGCGTTGTCTTTAACTTTCTCGCAATATGATTGGTTTATTTCCCAAAATGAGCGTTCTTGATTGGCTATTACATTGCGTGACAAATTAACGCGAGCAAGCGCTGTCTGGACTCTTATCGACAATGGCAAATTAGCCAATCAGACTGCGAGATTACAAGCAATTGTGGTAAAATTGTTTTTCGACTTGGTCAGTGTAAAATGTAGACTGCAGACCAGGGTTAAAATGCAGACTAAGGTTATAATGTCACTGTTGAAAAAGCCCAAACCTTTTAGAAGTGCTAACAGTTAAGCCAAAATATTGTTTTATGCCTAATTAGGGCTATAAGGTTGGTTGGAGACTTCGAACAAAGGATATTCTTCCCAAAGTAGTCAATTCTTTGAAACCTATTGAGAAGGAATAAACACGAAACCACGAAACCGCAGCCATGAAGTGTACGAAGAAGAAAACATCGACTCGAATGCTTCATGTGGGGAGTTCCCCTCCTAGAACACAAAGTTTTTGCGTCAAGTAGTATGTCACCTGAATCGCCCATATAACCCGCGTATATCGTTTTGGAGTAATCAAATCCCGAGACTGCCTTTTTGGACCACTCAAGCCTAGATCCTCCTCGTACGAGATTTTGATTCCACCGGAAACCGGTGCCTTTCTTTTCGCACTTTCATTTGTCGTTCACTGCTTGATCGCGGGGAAACAAAATGAAGACTTCGCTCGAGATTGAGAAATGATTCGAAGATAGCAACTTTCGTAGTTTCTGGCGAGGACCCTGGAAACAACGTTCTAGGAAAGAACTGCGCTTTCTAACTTGTGTTGTTCTTTTTTATTTCACTACTGTACTCTGTAAATGAAACTTTCTTGAAAAAAAGTCTGTATAATCCATGTTATTGTTTTGTTTGTTTCGTAGGGGTTTTGATTTAGTTCTGCTGTTTAAAAGGCCGATGTTAACCCCAATATAGCAGAAAGACCCTTACCCCTCCCTCGAGCTCCCCCCCCCCCCATCCCCCTTCTTTACCCCCGTCTTCCCAAAGAATACGGCTACACTTGAGCCAACTAATATCTAGCTTGCATGACAGGCGCTTTATGAGCCAAGCGGGGCGAATGCGGTATCGATATCGCGTTTGCCCCGCTTGGCTCATAAAGCGCATATCATGCAAGCTAACGAATATCTGGCAACAAACCTTGAGGCCTTGCGAGTTTCCTGTACCCAGAAAGGTTGACTTGAAGCCTATTCCTTGCTCCCGGGGGGGGGACTCCCATATGAAACAGACGGGGATGCTCGTCGTCTCGCTTAGGGGTGTAAATTTTGGATTTTGGTCTCGCTTAGGGTGTTCCGGGCAAAGCGCCAATATTTTATGCCACCAAGGTCTCGTTTAGGGTTCCGCGAAGTAACACAGAATTACGCGAAGAGAAACAGAAGTCAAATTTCCTTTTAAATTTTCTTTTTAGATAAAAGCATTCGATGATTATGCCTTTTTATCATTAAAACTCATTGCGTGTCGTATTTTTGTGTTTTTAAACGGTCTCTTTTAGGGGTCAAAATTTGCTTAAGCCACGCCTAGATTGGTCTCCTTTAGGGGTTGAATTCAAAATTTCCGACGAGCATCCCCGTCTGTTTCATATGGGAGTCCCCCCCCCGGGTCCTTGCTATCCTAGGCGTTTCTGGGAGGTGTCAGTTTAGCATCAATCAAGTAAGGTCAAATTCTCTTAGTTGCCATGCATGTAAGGTAAACCACGAGGCTACATGAATTCTGATCTCAAAATAGTAAGGGGTCTGGGGCCTGTTTTTCGAAAGTTTCTTAAACTTTGTTTCTTATAAAAAACTGGTCTTTTAAAATGTTTTCAAAGAAATGATTGTGAAGTATCATGGCTTAATTAAAGTTCTTCTTTTTTAACAAAGAGAGGGAAATTTGGCATTCGAAAAGTTTGGAGGCTATCGAGAAACAGGCTGCTAGTTTCCGGAATGATCTTCACGTTAACGGCCAGTTTGCCGCATTTTTTTCTTTGGGTATATATTCATCTTTCCAATTACCCGGATGTCTTCTCCAGTCCCAAATACCATAATACTCTTTGCTTTCCCTCCAAAATTCAAAATTTTACGAAAGCATTGTTCCAGTTTCTTTTGGGACTTTCAATGGTTCCAAGAGAAAATAAAAACAATGCTTATGCAATTTTTTTGAGGGCAAACAGAATATTATGGTATTTTTTTAAAGTGGTCTGTATCCAATTAAAATAATGACCTGTGAAATCTCCAAGTATCCTGAGTTCGATTCCAGGACTTGATGTCATTTGGCTCAAATTTATTGGTTCTTTGCTCTACTTCAAGTGATTCTTCCCCAGATCGTTTACTCAGAAACAAGCATTTGATTTTTTAAGTTAATTAAACTGTAATTTGGTTGGATTTCATTGGATTTCAAATGGGCCAAGAGAATGCAGTCTAATCGCATGATTAATACAAACGTTAAAACCCAGAAAAAAATAGATGCGTGCAATATACAGGAGCAATCCTCTCTTAGTGGACCACTATCCTCTCGAAAAAGATGGCGACAAGTTACAATATTGTTAATAAGGCTCATCCCTCATAGGATAAGAGAAAATCCAAAACCGTCCTGAACGACCTCCCTCGCCACCTTGGGTGGTAGGGTAAGGCAGCATTTTGTAGATTCCTTCGCACCGTCTTTGGGCTCGTCACGCAACTCTTCCTGCCTTTAAAGGAAATGTTGCATGACGCCCAAAAAACGGCTGCTCAGGGGTTAAAGAATTTTAGAGAAACGTGTCCCAGAAATATTTTCATTTTCAACTAAAATAAACACATATGGTAAGGAATCTTTATTTTATTCTGGAAGCGGAGATTTTACAAGCTTGTTGCCAAACACTGCAATTTTTTCCAGGAAGCTGGCACACAGGTCTTGAAGCGCACGTGGGAAGTTTTGGGTGGGCTTACCACCCTGCATACCATTGAAATCAGTGCTTAATTAGTATTCATCGTGGACTTGTGAACTTCTTGTTCAAACGACTCCATTTTGGAGGAAACAAACTCTGAAATACAAAACTATATTTCCAGGAAAATTGCTTAAAAGGAAGGTAAGTCCACTGATAAATTATAAAGGTTACATTTTAAAGTATCTTGCTGAACGAACGGCTAAAGACGTTTACCACTCAGGTCTCAACAATCGACAGCTTTCTGTTCCCTCAAGTAAGGTTCAATTTACGCGTCGTCTTGTAGGATTTGTGAAAATTAGGACTGCTCTTGTTGGTCAAAATGCTAGGACAGCACAGTTAACCTTTAATTTAAAAAATCTGAAATTGAGAAAGATTTGTTGAACAGAAGTTATGCAATTTTTACATGTGGGGAGTCGTTAATGGGCGTACGGCAGTTTGGACTGAACCGTAATTCGAGCAACTATTGTTAAATGCTCAACTTCCACAAAAACTGAACATTTCGTAATTTCATAGGGCTAAATGGGTTGTCGCAAAACCTGTGTTTTCGGTAGCTGTTCACAATAAATTTCCATTCCTAATCTGTTCCTCAAAGGATGTGTACTCAATTTTACGTGGAATTCCAAGGTTAAAAGAACAAACTTGGGATTAATTAATTAAAGACTGAAACAACGAGGAGGTGGAATTTTGAAGACAAGGTTTTCGTCTCAAATTCTCGACTGGTTAACAAGTTAATGAATTTCAATTTTCTTTTACATCGTCAGACGATTACAAGCAGATCTGTGGATGGAGCTGCAAGGCTCCAGACTTCAAGAATTTTAAATTAGTCAAAGCTTGGACATTTGCCCTCCCCTGTATGGGATTCGCAAAATAAGGTAATTTCCATAAGTATTTTTTAACTGAAGTAATTGACTGCTTGAACTGACTGTTAAATGTTGGGCGTGTTTCTAGAGCGTTCTCCTTCGTGCTAGAACTCGCGCCGGTGGCATCAGACGACTTCCAATTGCGTTATAACTTTCAAGACGGCCGCCACCTTTATCAGCCATTTTGGATTTCTTTAGTTTTCTCAACACTGCTCTGTGTTTAATTTTTTGAGCCAATTGTTAAAAAAACCATCTAAATTTAACGCAGGCTGGCTAAATAAATCATATTTCCTCTCATTCAGGAAAGCTATTGGCACAGAGGTGTAGACAACAGTGAGGTCAGCGAAGGCCTATTGGTATGATCACAAGAGAGGCCAGGGACAGTACTGAAATGATAAGAGCTAGGTAATTATTCAACGGGTTGTTACCCAACTGAGTGACTTGCTTGATGTCTTAATAACTAGACAATAGCGAAGAAATCGTTGACGTCACCTATTGTCATTAATGCGCCAACCAGAGCCTCATTGGCTGTCGAAACAAAGGGTCTTTTGTTCCTGTGGTTGGCACATTTGAATAACAAAAGCGGTTTTTGTAAACAGATATCATCCCTATTGAGCAATACTATGTTCTTTCGTCAAATCTCCATAGTTTCATCGCCGCTTACTACGAATGCGGTACCTCTGTTCTTGGAAAATTACCACTTTTAATAAACCAATTTCGATATATCAAAATTCAGTCCTAAACAAAAGGCGTCATCTCGAGGCTCTGGGGAATAAATATAAGGATTTGTATGAGTTTATTCCCCAAAGCCTCGAGATGATTCCTTTTGTTTAGGACTGAATTTTAATATATCTAAATTGGTCTATTCTAATTCGATCTGAATTTAGGGGGAAAATGCCACTCTATGAAGATGCCTTTACTATTTTGTCTTTGTTAAATTAATTAATTAATTAATTAATTAATAATTAATTTATAGATTAATGAAATAATTAAGTATTTGCCCAACCTACTGCTCTCCACATCACCTTGAAAAAATTAAATTAAAAGCAACAAGTGTAGCAGGAGCACGTGACTAGTCCTGGACTCCTTGTGTAGTGATTGTTTCCTACTAAAATCTGATTTTAGAGATGGTGGATTTGTTTAGTGTTTGGATCTAAAATGACTACCTTTCATTTCACAACAGAAACACTGTCCCATTGTCTTATGATTGGGGGAGAGAACTTTGAGGTTAAATGTCAATACTGGGAGGGGCGTGCGATTAATGAAATAAACAAACGGTAAATCTCCCCCCCCCCCCCCCCCCCGGATAATCGCGAATTCATGGGCGAGAACGTGTTGCCAAAACTCGGGAGACTAAAAGCTTGTTGCTCAAAGGAAGTCGAGATATATTGGTATAAGAATTCGGGTGTCTAGTTAGAAGTGCTCAATTATTGGACGAGAATTTTGTGAAACTGGAATTATAAAGGTTGAAGCAAGTGGAATCGGCCAGGCTTGTTCAACTGGTTATTTTAGAGAAATCGAGCAACAAACGTTTCTTTACGTAGAAAATCTGTATTTATTTCACAACAGAAACACTGTCCCATTGTCTTATGATTGGGGGAGAGAACGTTGGGATTAAACGTCAATACTGGGAGGGGTTTAATGAAATAAATGCGATTAATGAAATAAACGAACGGTAAATCCCTCCCCCCCCGCCGCTTCCCCGCTTCCCCGCCTCCCCGCCTCCCCTCTCACTTTTCAGCTATTTTATCTTTCTTTGCCAGTAAAAAGGTACCCGGGGAAAGAATGTACCTCTGGCGAAGGAGAATTCCACGTTTTCTCGTGGTCATTTTATCAGAGCAAAATGCGACCGGTGACAAAAACAAACTCGCGGTGGTTTGTTTTTACGACCTTAAGCTTGCTTAGCTTTTTAATGTTTTGATGAAAATAACGTCCAATTCTTACATCGTTCATTTGAATTTTCAGAACAAGAAAGCAAAGTGTGGACATTATGATACAGGCTAAAAAAGAGAGAAAGTTAAACAAGTCGGCCATTTTGCGAGGTAAGAACTTTCTTTTGATTCTTGAGCGATTGGAAGCCACGGCCTGAAGTTGACGCCCATTTTGCCAACTTTTTTGAGTTTGTTTTTGCCACTTTTTTTAATGGGAAAGTAGCCATGAGAAGATAGGAGGTTCAGTGCAGTGTCCTGAACGCCTACCGTGTCCGAGTCAATTTTTCCGACTACCTTTTTACAAATAACGAACATTTGCAAATGGAGTCAAAAATCTCACAGATTTAAATATAAAGGTGAACTTAGGCTCAACTGCATGACTTCAACAGAAAACCTGCAGACCTTTTAAACAGGATTCAGTCAGATTTTCAAGTAAAAACCGCTGAATTCTGCACACCTTATTTGTAATACAAAATTAGCTTTCCTCATGTTATAAATTTATAGAAATTTTTTTAATCCGTAATAAGTTCATGTGCATAGAAGACAGCCTCCGAGTCGGCAAATTGAGATGTATTCCTACTCCAAGTCTTAGTTTGACGGAAACGGATATATTTAATTCGACACGTTTTTTATCGAGATTAAGCCCTGGTGAGGTAAACGCGCTTCTGGAGAAAATGATGAGTGAGAAATTCTTGACCATCAACGCAAGCTTTTCTTTGCAATGTACTTTTTGGAGATTTTAATCTTCCGGCCTTTGACTCGATATCAAAGTTAGGACCTTTTGGAATGTGTTTCCTACTCATTTTAGTGGAAGACTTCCTCGAAGCCCAGTTGTATTTGCTAAGCCATAGCTTTTGAGGATATAAAAGAACTCTTCCAGTGGAAGGTTATTCTACTTTTTTGTTTATTGTCGATGTTAAGTCCCATTTAAGGTAGAATATACATCTATAACAACTGCATCTTCCAATTGCGAACGTGAATCGCTTTTCATAACCAAAATGCCATTGCATTCGATGGAAACATTCAAGCAATAGACCTTACCGTGTTCTCAGTATTGGACTGGAACTAGCTTGCAATGGAGGCTAATGCGGGGCAATATATTACAAAGTATTTGCATTTGAAAAGATTCTCCCGCATTAGCCTCCATTGCAAGCTACAATTGTAGTTCCATTCCAATACTGAGAATACGAGTATGGTGTATTGTTGTAAAAAGGGCAGGAAAAAATCAAAGCCTGAACGCGGGTTGAAAGTCCTCTTTTATCTTTTAAAGTGCCCCTGTATTAAAAAAAAAAAAACAACTCCCTTTTTTCCTTCAGATTTTGAAAGTGTGTTTGCTTAACACCTGACTGGCAAAATTTTGAGCTTTGATTTTTATCCAAAGGCCGTTTACTTTGAGTGTAAGTTTTGGATTTCACGGTCCGCCATTACTCACGTTCAAAACTGACCGATTGGACCTCAGAAGGTTGGATCCAGGGAAAAGTGACGTCAGAGGCTCACTAGCTTAAAATTTCAGCGTGTGAACGCAGCTTATTATATATGCAAAGCGTGAGTTTAAAAGTCTGAAAGCCCAAAAGCCCCGTGCTGCATATTAATTCTGCGGCGTACACACACATTGCATTCTTAAACTAGTGAGCCTCTGACGTCATTTTCTCCTCGATCCAGCTCTCTCAAGAACAGAATGTTAGTAATGGCGGACCATTAAATAGGAAAATTACAGTTAAAATAAAGAGGTGTCTTTTTGAAATCAAGGCTTAAAACGTGGGTCGCTTAGTGTTTTGTTAACATAGTTTTGAAATCCAAAGAAAAAGATGAATTGATTTTTTGGTCACAGGGGCACTTTAAATGATATGTCAATTTGGCAGTTGTTGTTGTTGTTGTTTTTCTTGTTCGTTCAGTAGTTTTCTTCATGAAACAGCCGTGGCTGTCTTGTTCAACTTCAACTATCTGCCAGTGGTGGATCCAGGGGGAGAGTCGGGGGGCGAACCCGCCACTCCTTCTCTTCTCTAACCGTTTCTCTTTGCCACTAACCTAAATTCCAGCCATATTTCACAATGAAAAGTTATGACGGTACCTTCTGAGGGTTCGTGCGTCTGCTCGCAGAGGAGAAGGAATTTGCTGAAAAAAGTTTCTGCAGTGTTTTCTGAGTCAAAGTTTGGACCCCTTGTCAAAAATTCCTGGAACCAACCCTGGTCTGGTCTTTTCACTGCCATAATACCAAAACAAATCTACGACTTATAATAGCCCATTTCCGGGTTCATGTCTGCCTCCTCTTCAAAGCGAGTCCTAAGTGCGAAGTTTTTGTGATGGAAATTTAATTCTACTTTACATATGAATGAAAACTAATTTTCATAACAAAAACCTGGCACTTAGACTCTCTTTGAAGAAGAGGCAGACATGAACTCGAAAATGGCCTATTCAGCCTTTGACATTCGCAATCCCACCCTGATCCACCCCTGCACGTGCTGTGATATAGGCAAGCATAAGAATTGAGAATTTTGACCTTTTTCCCCTTGTTAGTTGGATGACCTCTAAGACTTCATTGAAGAAACACAAGAAGTGTCTGTTTTGCCCGTTCTGTTGGCAAGTATTTTAACAGAGTTCTTCGATTTCCCGCTGTCTTTTCATCTGTTTTCCCCATTTAAATTACAACAGTAGCAGGCGCACGAGTTAATGAAAAATTGGAGAAGGGCAAAATAGGAATAACATGAACTCATGCAATTCAGATGAAATTTTATTTTTATGATAAGAGAGAAACGATAACGAGAAGGGTGATTTTAATGTTACAAAGGCAGCATGGTTAAAGTACAATTAAAGAATCGATTAACCCAGGGAAAAGTAATTCTGAGAGTGCTCTTTATCTTTGAAATAACTGTTTGGTTGGAATTTTACTTATGAACAGAAACATCACTCAGTCCAGTAATAATTATATCATCAAATAATAGAACTGTAGTTCACCAGTGTGCCGTAATATAAGTGGATGCAGAGGAATCACACTAGAGCGAGCTTTTGTGGATCCCTTTATTACTTCCATCCTGGAAACGTTTTGTCGTAGTCTTATTGTTTGTGCTATATTTTCCACTTTGATTGTTTCGTTCTGTGGTTGTCTTCATAGGCGAACTATTTGAGTCGCCGGAGTCAAAGAATCTGGCAAGAAAACTAAGTTTTGAGACGATAGGTGTTAACATTGGGCCTCTCCCGATATTACGCCATGCGATCTTTGACCACATATTCGATTTTGGAGCACTAGGTTACATTGCGAGATTTTCTTTTGCCTTTTGAGCAAAATTTAAGCGTTTCTTGGCATTTTAATTTTGGCAACGTACATCCTACCTTTTTACTCGTATTTTTGGCACGTTTGCAGCAACACTGTCTTAAGAAACAGCCTTTAGCAAACTGGGATTCTTTATGGTTGTGGAAGTGAGCGATTCAACACAAAAAAACTACGACTACGCCGTCGAAATGTGCCTGAGACAATGTTTCGTTTAACTGTAAAGAAATTTGCAATCACGTCGGTCTTCATAACTACTCTTTTTTTCTTCGTGATACGTTGCTATTCTACTTCTGTGATCAGTTTCAATCAAAGTAGGGACAATAGCTTGCTAATGGGAAAAATTATGAAAAGCTCAAAGGAAATGTTTCAACATTTTTAGCACCTTTTGAGCACCATTTGTAAATTTCGAACTTTATTTGAGCAAATTTTTGTCATTTTGGAGCACTTTTCGCAATTTTTTTTTTTTTATAGCCATCGGGTGAGAAGTAGGGACAATTGTTGGTAAACAACAGGAGAAAATTTTGAATATCTCCAAGAAAATGTTTCAAAATTTTGTAAACTTTTGAGCACAATGTTTAAGTAGGTGGAGGGGGGGGGGGGGGGGGGGGAGGAGTGGCTCTTAAATATCAACCATTGCTAGGGACCCCTTCAAATAGTCATTTCTCGAGTCCCTTTTACTATACAGTTATCATTTTTCGCCAAGGGTGTTTTATTTAACACTTCTTTTTTTGGTTCGACTCCTGCACAACCATATTTGGCAATCACGTGACCAAAACAGAAAATGCTTTAAAACTCGGCGAGTTAACTATGTCTCTTACTATTTTTTAACGCAACAGTATGAGAACATTCTAAAACAAAATCTGTAGCATGGATTTTTAAAATGAATTTATTTTTCCAAAAAAAAAAATGACGTCATAAGACCCTCCTTTGATATACGTTTCAAAATATGAGTTTATTTTTTGGCCAAACAGAAATTCCATGCTACAGTTTACGAAACATGATAGGACGGTTCCCGTCCAGTGGAAAAAACCGCCTCTTCCTTTCCTTTCCTGAGAGTTTTTCACTGAAACGCACGGCAGTGGATGGGTACTAGTTGCGCATGCGCCCTGTGATTGAAGTGATGTCAGATGTCCATCGTAAAAGCTATCCATGCAACCTTTTTGTAGGGCTCGTTACTAAAAATCTCCCTCAGCAACCATTGTCTTCTGTAGTTAAGAGCCACCCTTAAAATTCAAGCATCTCCTGTTTGGAATTTGAGCTTGAAGGCCAGTAATACGGGCAACATAGCCTGCGAGCAGGCTCTTTTGTAGCCGCTCGCAAGCTACGGGCGACATTTTTCGTGCAACTTGTCGTGCAACAATGTTGCGTTGCAAGTTGAGATGGTTTGTTGCGAGTATTACCACCTTCTTGCGCAACACATTTTTATGTTGCAAAAAGTAGACGTCGCTTTTACTTTTTTGCAACATAAAAATTTGAGTTGCGCAAGAAGGTGGTAATACGCGCAACAAACAATCTCAACTTGCAACGCAACATTTTTGCGCGACAAGTTGCACGAAAAATGTTGCCCGTATTACTGGGCCTTTATTTCAGTTTTTTTGTCATTTTTAAATGTTCGTTTTTGCGATCTTTTCAGAGCAATCGGTTGTGTTAAGGGATATTTGCTTGTTAAAAAAAATAGGCATAATGATGAAAATCTCCAACGAAATCTTTTGACATTTTTGGCAACTTCTGAGCTCCATTTTTAAGTTTCAAGCAGTCATTTTTTTGCAAATACGAGTTTTCTTTGAGCTCTTTTTGTCAATTTTGAACCACTTTTTTGAGACTTTTTTCAGCGCAATCGTGAGAGGCCGAACCCGCCTTGCATATATGTAGTATGGAACAAGATTCTATTCATTTGGATTTGCTTATTTAAAGTGCTCCATTAAGATAGGTCACCTGCAAACTGTTCCT
>OX421453.1:32928102-32998102 GCA_949126865.1 Montipora capitata
TACCTTTATTACTGACTGCGTAAATTGTTCGTTTGTTTGCTTCACACTCGATCAATTCACATGTTTTTCCCGCCTCCTTGTACTGCAACCAATTAGATTTTTTGGCGACACGTGCAGCCAACTCGCCATCCAATCAAATTTGTTGCGTGCACATTTTGTCTGAGAAATCCTCAGTTTATTCTGTCCGTGAAGTGTGTCTTTTCCCCTCCCACCCTCCCATTTGATCTAATAGGGTTATCTTCATGATCGCATTATTATCAGTACTTGTAGTTCTTAACGGTGGCTCATCTCTTACTGGTACATTGTTGTCACATATATGTACATATGTATCTATATAGTATCATTTTTATCAAAACTGGTTTAGGGAGAAGTGTTGACGACGCTAAGCCTTCAGTTCCGCACTGAAGGGATGCCGGGGTTGCCCTTGCTTGGGTGAGAAACGATGGTACGTCCACTTCTCCCTGATGCCCAAACCTTCTAAGAGCTTGGCATAGGTACACGCTGCTCAGGGCAGCTGTGCTCCTTACGCAACCAGTTATGCCATTCGCGCACACTAGCTTAGCCCCAGTGACTGGCCTCGCAGTGGCAGGTGGCACACTTTATCCCCAGCCTTTTTCCTCCCACTAATACTGTGTCTTCAATTGTGTCTGACATTAACGATATTCAATCATTTTCTTTTGTCCAGGAATGTTAGAAGTTAAGAGCAAGGTAAGGATAGAGTGAACCAACTGGAATGATCCAAAGACAAGGACGGGACCCAAGGATGGTAAGAGCTTTTTAATTATCCAACGAGTTTCTATCCAACTCAGTGATTCGCTCGATATCTGACAAACTTGACAGTAATGCGATGGTATATGTTCCCTACACAACCATCCACACTTTGTACTCAGCGTACTAGTGTCTCTCTCTTCTTTGAAAATTAGCATCTTTTATTCTAATTCGCTCTGGATTTAGTGGAAAAAGCCATTCTACAAAAGTGCCTTTGTTTTTGTGACAAATTAATAATTACAGCTGTACAGTGTAATCAATTGATCACTGACATAATTAAGTACATGTCGTTTCCCTTAACTTCGTCTCTCCACATCCCCTTCAAAAAGTTGAAAGCACTGAATCCAGCAACAGGTTTCCTGTACAGTAAAATCAGTGATCCTGGCTTTGTTTGGGGTTTGGATCAGAACTGGCTATCTTCCATTTGCCATCAGGAACACCATCCTAATGTCTCATGATTTAGGGTGATAAATATGGAGTTAAATGTCAAGATTGGAGTGGCGTGCAATCAGTAACTTCATAAATCACAGTAAGCCCCCATCCCTCCCCTGTTTCCACGCTTTCCTCTCTCTTGAGTTATTTTCTTTCTCTTTACCAGAAAAAAAAGTATTCGGAAAAAGAATGTTCCCCTGTAGAGAAGAAAACTGCTATGTGATCGCTGTTTATTGATGGGTCTGTCATTTTACCAAAAAAAAAGTGACCGGTGACGAAAACAAACGCATGGCGGTGGTTTGGTTTTTCAACCTGCATGCTCAACCTTTCACAGTTTCTGATGAAAATTTGTATCAAATTCTTAATTTTTTATTTGAATTTTCAGATGAAGAAATCAAGGAGTGGGCGTTCAAATACAGGCTAACAAAGAGAGAACGGCAAACAAGGCTGCCCACTTTGCGAGGTAAGAACTTTTAATATTTATTCTTGTGCGATTAGAAGCCTGAAGTTACGGTTTTTTTTTGTCCTGAATGCCTACATATATGTTGTTGTTTTTTTTTTTCTACTACTTTCTTACAAACAAGAAACCTTGGTAAACTAAGCAAAAATCTCAGATTTAATTGGAATTAGGAGATAAATTCGGGCTTAAATACCAGAAGCACTAAACTCCCCTGAAGTACAATGTATATATGCTGATTTAGGAAGATGAATTAAATAATTCAGTCACAATTTGAAATAAAAAAGTGCTAAATTTGTGCACTACATGGAAATACAAAGTTATCTTTATTAAGGTTGTAAATTCATGGGCAATTCTTTTATTTGAAACATGTTTTACATGATTATACAGCTTTATCATGCACATACATGTAGAAGACAACCTCGGCAAATTGAGATGACCCGTTTTACCAAGGTAAAGCCTTAGTCTGACGGAAACGGCATGTTTAAGAAGGCGGTCTTTTTCTCAGTTATAGTGAGGGCTACTGGATAAACAGGTTAGAGTAGGGAATTCTAGACTTTAAAGCTAAGACAAAGTTTTCCTTGTGATGTATTTTTGGAGATATTAGTTTTCCGTCCTTTGCCTAGATATCAAAGTACAGTCCTTATGGAAATAGCTTCTCACTTTGTGGGTGACCTCGCCGAAGACCTTGCGGTTCACAAAGCTCTTTCATTTTGTTTCTGAGCCATATTCCACGAAGATATAAAAGAACTCTACAGATGGAGGCTATATATTCTACTCTCAATTTATTTATTGTTGATAGAATTTCCATTTTGGGTAGACTGTATGAAAGTCATATGTACCGTGTATATTACAAATGCAATTATGAATTAATGGCAATAGGCAGAGGTCTAGGGACAATTCTTTGATAAAGAAGGCATGTACGCATGCCGGATTAACACTTCTATATGGGGAATCAGCAGATGGTTCAACAAAACAAGAACGACCTTATATCCCTTTTAAAGATAACATACAGAAAGGAAATTCTCAAGTCTAGAGTGGTATGGCCCTTGAATCATTGACGGACAATATAATTGTCCTTACTTTTTGCTAAAAAAATAGGCATAATTGTGAAAATCTCTGAGTAAGGGTTTAAAGAGATTTAGCAACTATTAAAAGGGCACTGTCATGCTTAATTTGCTCTTTTTACGTCAAAAATGGGTAAAATCTAAATTCGTACTTCAGCACACACCTACAACATTCCTAACAATCCACTGACAAGATATGAAACATATATATGGCACAATATAATATATGGCACAAAGAGCTATCCGTATATAATTTTTGGTGTCTTTCTAAAGACACTGCCTCTAAACTTAAAAAAACTGGCCAGTTTTTTCAAGTTTCCATCCATTTCCATCCTCTCCATCCTTGGTTGCAAACAACAAAAAATAGCTTCAGTGCACTTCAGTGGTCATTGGCAACAAAATTACAGTCCTTAGTGTTTTGAAGTTTGATTGAAATAGCGTGACAATGCCCCAATTTTATTTCAAGCACTTTTTTGTCATCTTTCAAGAACTTTTACAACAAGAAGTCTATGAACGAAAATAAAATAAGAAAAAATAAGAATAATAATTATGAAAAAGCGCCAAGTAACAATTTTCTCAACTTTTGACCGTTCTTTTGAATCTCAAGCACTTTTTCTTTGAAAATTGGGACAGTATTTGCAGAGTAATTGGATGATGTGTATGGTAAATTCTTTGATAAAAAGGAAAAGGCCCAGTTATGAAAATCTCCAGGAGGTTTGAAAATTTGTAGCCACATTCGATCACCATTTTTAAATTTCGAACGCTGTTATTTGGAAAGTTGGAGCTGTATTTGGACATGTTTTGTGGTGTTTTCAGAGCAGGTGAGCGACGCATGTGGAAAATCTTTTAATATGAAAATCTCCAAGGGAATGTTTGAAAATTCTTAGCAACCTTTGATCATTATTCTTTTTAAATTTCAAGCAATGCTTTTAAATTTGAGCTGTACTGTACATGTATTTGGACACTTTTGCAATGCTCTCAGAGCAACTGGGTGACTCGAATGGAAAATTCTTTCTTAAAAAGAAACGGGCCCTGAGTAAGTCATGAAAATTTCCACGGGAATGTGGATATGTTTGGAAATTTGTATTAACGTTTAATCACCAGTTTTAAATTTCAAGCACCGTTTTTTTTTAATTGAAGCTTTATTTGGACATATTTTTAGAGCAATTAGCTGATGCATATGGAAACTTCTTTCAATTGGTATAAACAGAAATGATTCAAATCATGAAAATCTGGAAAAAAAATTGCAGCAACGTTTGACTACCATTTTTAAGTTTGAAGCACTTTTTTTTAATAGTCTGAGCTGTATTTGGACACTTTTTGTGACGTTTTCAGAGCAATTGGGTGACACGTATGGAAAAATCCAAAATCCAAGCGAATGTTTGAAACTTTTTGCATAATTTGATCACCATTTCTAAGTTTCAAAACTGTCTTTCTAAAAGTTGGGGCTGCATTTCGATTTTTTTTAGAGCAATCGGGAAAATTTCGTGGTAAAATAAAATACTCATAAATTTCTGCAAGGGAATGTGTGAACATTTGTAGCGACCAAATCTCCAAGAGAATGGGTGAAAATTTGTATTAACGTTTCAATTCCAGTTTTAAATTTCAAGCACTGTTTTTTTTTTAATTAAAGCTATATAGACACTTTCTGCAGTATTAATTTTTTTTAGACCATTGGGTAATGCATGTGGAACTTTTTTTTTTTTTGTAAAAAGAAGCAGACCCAACTGATTATCAAAATGTTCATAGGATTGTTTGAGAATTTAAAGGAACATTTGATCAACATTTTTAGATTACATACACTGTTTTTCGGAAAGTTGTTGCTGGATTTGGACACTTTTTGCCATCTTATTAGAGCAATTGGGTGATGCATTTGGAAACTTCTTTCGGCGACACAAAAAGGCCCTATCATGAAACATCCCAAAGGGTATGTTTGACAATTTGTAGCAACATTTGTTACGGACATGTTTTTTAAGAAATGGATCTCTATTTCGATACTTTTTAAGACTGTACATGTATGTATAAACAGTCCGAATTATGAAAATCTTCAAGGGAATGTTTAAAAATTTGTAGCAAGTTTTGATCACCATTTCTAAATATTAAGCACTGTTTTTTTTTTTATTTTGGAGCAGTATTTGGACACTTTCTGCGATGTATGAAAAATTCTTTGGCAAAAAGAAACAGGCCCAATTATAAAGATCTAAGCGAATGTTTGAAAAGTTTTGCATAATTTATCAGCATTTTTAAGTTTTAAACACTGTCTTCTAAAAGTTTTTGCTGTATTTAATTTTTTTTTTTCGAGCAATCGGGAAGATTGCTTGGCAAAATGAAATACTCATAAAGATCTGCAAGGGAATGTGTGAACATTTGTAGGGACCAAATCTCCAAGAGAATGGTTGAAAATGTGTAGCCATATTTGATCAACATTTTTAAATTCAAGCATTGTTGTTTTATAAGTTGGAGCTGTATTGGATACGTTTCATAATGTTTTGAGTAATTCGGTGACACAAAAAGAAAGAGGCCCATTTAAAAAAATCTCCAAGGCAATGTTTGAAAATTTGTTCAAACACTGTTTTTTTGGCAGTTGGATCTGTATTTAGGACCTTTTTGTGATATCATACTTTTACAGCAATTAGTTGACGCATATGGAAAATTCTTTGTTAAAAAGAAACGGGCCCTGAGTAAGTCATGAAAATTTCCATGGGAATGTGGATATTTGTAGCCACATTTAGTCTTCATTATTTTACATTTCAAGCACTGTTTTCTTTTCACTTGGAGCTGTATTTGGATACTTGTTTATCTTATTACAATAATTTGATTGACACTTATGGAAGCCTCTTTGATAAAAAGGAACAGGCCCTACTAGTAAACATCTCAGATCCTGGGAATGTAAAGGGGCAACTTTTGCATTATTATTAGAGCAATTGGCTTGTGCATATGGGAATTTCCTTGGTAAAAAGAAACAGGCTTAATTATGAAAATCTCTGAGGAAATGTGTAAAAACTTGTAGCAATATTTGATCACCATTTTTAAAGTTCAAGCACTGTTTTTTGAAAGTTAGAGCTGTATTTCAACACTTTTGGCGATCTTTGAGCAATTGGATGACGCTATTGGAAAATTCTTCGTTAAAAAGAACCTGGGCCGTTATGAAAATCTCCAAGGTAATTCAGTATCTGAAAATTTGTATTAACATTTTAATTCCAGTTTTAAATTTCAAGCACTTTTTTTTTAATTGAAGCTATATTTAAGACACTTTTTGCAGTATTCATTTTTTAGACAATTGGGTGATGCATGTGGAACATGCAAAAAAGAAACAGATCCAATTGATTATCAAAATGTTCATAGGATCGTTTGAGAATTTGAAGGAACATTTGATCAACATTTTTAGATTGCATGCACTGCTTTTCAGAAAGTTCTCGCTGGATTTGGACACTTTTTGCAATCTTATTAGAGTAATTGGGTGACACGTTTGGAAACTTCTTTCGGCGAAACAGAAAGGCCCTATCATGTAACATCCCAAAGGGAATGTTTGACAATTTGTAGCAACATTTGTTACAGACAGGTTTTTTAAAAATGGGATCTCTATTTCGATACATTTTTGCGACTGTACATGTAGAAACAGTCCGAATTATGAAAATCTTCAAGGGAATGTTTCAAAAATTTGTAGCAAGTTTTGATCACCATTTCCAAATTTTAAGCACTGTTTTTAATTTTGGAGCTGTATTTGGACACTTTTTGCGGTGTTTTCAAAGAAATTAAGTCACGTGCATGGAAAATTCTTTGCCAAAAGAGACAGGCTCTATTGCGAAAATCTCCAAGGGAATGTTTAAAATTTTAGCAACAATTACACACCATTTTTAAATTTCAAGCACTGTCTTTTTGAAAGTTGGAGCTGTATTTTGGCACTTTTTGCGATGTTGTCAGAGCAGTTAGGCGATGAGCGTGGAAAATTTGTTGGTAAAAAGAAAGAGGCCCAATAGCCCACTTTTGATATATTAAAATCTTAAAGAAATAGTAATTGCCGAGGCTAGGAATGTGTTTGAATAACTTGAACTACTTGCAGAATAAGACATCACGTCTCGAGTATCACATTCGACGCAAGTATAGAAAATGTAAAAATAAAATAACAATATTAAAATTCAGCTTAAAAGAGAGGTTTAGAGAATAAAAACAAAAGAAACAGGATGATACGTAGATATTTTTCACATTTATTCCAACTTTTTTCTATTGTTTTTGTCCCCTCTGCCTCGTTATCAAGCTGAATATTGCTATTTCGAAAATGGCCTATTATGAAAATTCGTAGCAACATTCGATCTCTATTTTTAAATGTCAAAAACGGTTTTTCCGAATGTTTGAGCTGTATTTCAACACTTTTTACTTTGTTTTCAGAATATTTGGGTTTTGCATGAGAAAGCCTTTGGTAAAAAGAAGATCAATTTAAGATTAATAACAAGGAAATGTTTGAAATTTTGTAATGTTGAATATTTGATCACCATCCTTTTTAAATTTCAAGCACTGTTTTTTGAAAATTGGAGCTGTATTTGGTGACACCTAGGGAAAATTCGTTTTACGAAAATCGAAGTTTTACTTGTCGAAAATAAAGACCTTTGTAGGACAGGGTTGAATGCAAGTCGAGTATCGATAATTACAGCGTGACGTGCACAACCTCGTTCCCAGGGTCTCTCTAGAGGCAGCGAAGAGAGAAACCCTGACAAAGAGGTTGGAAGTGACACAATGGTACATGAGTCACACAGTGTACCTCCACCCCACTTCTGAGGGTGTCAAGATCGCTTCAATCTCTTACAATGATCAATCATCTTCAAAGAATCGATACGTTTTTGTGCGAAGTGGTTTCTTCGTTTACACCCGGTGACACGATAATCTTTGTTGCAGGCGCAATTCGCGTGGACGAGTGTTCGAATCCCATCTGGGGCTCGGATTTTTCCGAGTTCCCAGTGGGTTCAACACCTTTCATTTAATAAAAGTGAAAATTGAAAGGCATAATTGGACACTTTTGGCACTTTATTGAATCATTTAATTTTATAATTATCAAGAGTAACTTTTGGACAACTTTTTTTTTTCAATCTTAGCAGATTCTTTGCGAACTTTACCGACCAGTTATTTGCAGTGTCCTTTTCGACCTTTTTTAGCGACTTTTGCGTAAATAGCCGAGCTTACTGTTTATTCTTTAGCTTTTTTGTTCTGTAGTTCACGATTAAAACGCTGCTATTGTCACTTTCCAGTCTTAACTGACTTTTATTAACGCTTTAAATATTTTTCCTTTCATATTTTAATATTCATCCATATTATTGGTTGACTGAAACACGCATGGAGGTCCGAGAACCGTAATAGACATGTGTGGCCCAGGTTTTATGAACTCTTCACCGCGCTTGATTGTGGTTTCCTTTAACAAGTCCCGAGTTGCGCATGCGCTTTTGAGTGTCAGGTTTATTTATTGGCAACACCTACTACAATTATAAAAGAGCATTATCAGTGGTTTTTTTTTTTGTATGGTAGTAAATTACCCATGTACTGACTTGTTCGTAAAGTTAAATTGGCACTGTTGTAGAGGGATCCTTATGGGTGACTGCCGCCATTTCTATGCCAGTATGCTCAGAAGGACTTAAATTAGAGCCGGGCTTGTATCTGTTTCATATCAAACGTCGATATTAAAGACTGTTTTTGTCTCTGCGCCAAACGTCTTAAAAAGGGCAAAAAAATGACCACATTCATAAGACGATCCTTCAGTATTTGCAAGATTGTGCTTCGTCGCGGGAACTGATCATTTGTCTAGTCGTTTTGAGTTTCTAGGATCGCATTGTCAATGTTGATACTCGTCCACAAGAGAAGCTTTCTAAAGGATCGTACTTAAAGTGCCCATAACCTAAAAAGTTTTATTTTCCTATTTGAAAGTCCATATTAAAACCTTTGGCGAAAGAATTTTTCAATTCCAGTGAGAGGCGAATTTTCTACGATTCTTTCAATCCTACTTTTATTTGGTACACCCCTTCCGCTGGTCAGGACCTCACGGGCTCGCTGTGACGTAGATTAAGGAATGCTTGTTGGCGTGGGTCTAATCTTTTCTTACTAACCAACGCCAAGGTATCGCTCAGCGATCGTTTTTGGTATTTTTCAGTAAACAAAAAAATCAATCATGCCTATATTTATCATCAAGGAAAGTGCCTCTGAATCTGGAAGTGAATAAACTGGCGATTTAAAAAAAGGAATTTGAGGCGAGTAGTTGCCGGTCTCGACGACTCAGCCAGCGCTAGCACTGAAACCCAGAACTACACGGAACCCTACGTGGAAGAACCATTAGCAGACGAGGAATGGCTACAAAATTACAGAAAAGAACAAGAGGACAAGGAAGGTCTCGCGAAAGAATTAAAGTCAACGCTTATGTCTGTTCCTGTAAGCGAATCTCATCCGTCTTCAACGATCTTTTCGTTTTGCTGTCCATACAATACTGAAAGTCATACTCTTTGAAGTGAATCTAGCACAGTGAAGAAGTTTTACTGGGCGTCTTTTTACCAAGACAAAATCTGCAGCCATTTTTCCTTCTTTTTTGAGGTATTGCGTTTTGCGAGTCGAAGGATTCCTACGTATACTTATTCTTTTTTTTAGGATCAGCTGTGTTGTTACATCGAGTGGTTACGCATCTTTTAGGCATTTTCAAGGGAATTATTCCTTACTATACTGTTTATATCGCTATTCCCTTTTCACTTGAAGTCACGTGTTCCTTAATCTACGTCACAGCAGTATTGTGACCAAGAAAAATCGATAGAAGACTAAGGCGAATGGTGAGCCAAAATGGCGGCAAATTTGAACGTTTTCTAATTTCATTTTCAAATCGCGTTTTGGGAAAATCGCAATATTTTTTTCGCGAAACGTCTATGAGATATGTGTAGATTCAGATGACTAAGTGAGAAAAATTAGGTTATGGGCACTTTAACGGTGACAGAAACAGTGCTCGTACACATGTACTTAAACGATCTTAAAAGCATACGAATTTCACGTTGTGTTGTTGCCTTTGCCATAAAGAAGCCAGTTTTGTAAGAATTGTTTTGAATTTTTACCAAAGAGTGAATAGGGAAAATTTGTTTTTTTTAAATATGTGCGTATGATCGAGTCTCTTTTTTGACCATTTCTTTCCAACATTGATATTTGGTTCAGGTCTTTTTAAAAAGAACTATTACTGAAGCCGACCTTGAACCATATGAATTTCACATTAATGTCTTTTTATCCTCTGCTATAAAATAAGCAAGTTTTATAATTTTTGGGTTTTTAAATTGTTTGGACCTTTTACTAAAGGGAAAATAATGTGCGTTTTACCAATTCTTGAGTGGCGACACCGAAAAGCCCGTGAAGTCTTCAAACGTTTTCCCTTTTTCCTTATCCGAGTTTATGAAGATTCTCAATGTTTCAATGTTATTATTTTCCGAAAAAAAAAAAAAAAAAGAAAAAAAATCTGCTGGAAAAAGATGCATCTTACCGGGTCTTGAACTCGCAACCTCGACACTCCCGTTGACTCTCCCAAGCTACAATTCTCGAATTTGGAGATTCTAAACTTTCTAAAGCGATAACTTTACGGAAAATAAAAGCAAAAGTGGCTGGTATTTTCGGAGCTACTTTAAACAAACGACGGCAGAAATAGGCCGTATGTGAGTTTGTAGCGTAAGCTTTAGACCGCTAGGCTATCGCGAACTTCACGGAAGATGAGGGACAAGTTTCATTAGAAGTAGGTTGGGGTCCCATTGTTTTCTATTCTTTGTTCCAAAGTCGATGATGAGTCATGTTTTATTAAACAGCCCGTGCTTTTGTGACCATGATAATGTAGGTCGGCGAGCGTGCAAAGTGTCTGATATCATTGTCGCGTTGTTAAAAACTAGTGTCTTGCAATCAGAACATGATGCTTTAAATGCGAGTGCATGACTTAGGAATCTCTCACTGTTCTCTTTAGATGGATACAAATTACGGTTCTAGTTTCTACTGCACTGTATGGCAATTCAGTGTGTGTATAAATGATTTGTGGCGTTGAAAACTGTAGCTGCAAAAACCTTTAATGCGTTCTCCATCTTTTCTTAATTGCTATATCAACACCACGGAAATAATATTCCCTCAAAATCTTATAACTTGAAAGCGTGAAGACAATGTTGTCAAGTTCGGGTTTTTCCAGTTAAAGAGCTGTTACTGACACCGATCTTCAAGCGAATGAATTTGACGTTGCTGTATTTTTATCCTCTACTATCAATAAGCATTTTTTTTTTATTTTTGGGAGTTTAAACTTTTACTAAGGGGTGAATACTTTTACTAAACGGCGAATAATGTGCGTTTTTAATTATCGATTCTTGAACGGCGACCTCGATCAAATCGAGTCCATCAAATCTTCAAAGGTTTTTCCTTTTTCTTTATCTGAGTTTTTAAAGCTTTTTACTTTTGTGTTAAAAAGCAATTATTTTGCATGAAAAAAAAAATGAAAAAAAATCAGTGGGAAAAAACTTTCTTTTGCCCGGTCTTGAACTCGCAACCTCGACACTCCCGTTGACTCTCCCAAGCTACAATTCTCGAATTTGGAGATTCTAAACATTCTAAAGCGATAACTTTACGGAAAATAAAAAGCAAAAGTGGCTGGTATTTTCGGGGCTTTACGCCATGTCGCAAAGCCCCTCCAAAGCTACCTTAAACAAACGACGGCAGAAATAGGCCGTCGTATGAGTTTGTGGCGTAAGCTTTAGACCGCTAGGCTATCGCGACCTTCACGAAAAAGAGGGAGAAGTTTCATTAGAAGTAGGTTGGGGTCCCATTGTTTTCTATCTTTTGTTCCAAAAGTTGATGATGAGTCATCATGTCATGTTTTATTAAACAGCCCGTGCAGTCATAATTTTCTTGTTCACCACGATGATGTAGGTCGAATAAGCGTGCACCAATATTTTTGCGATGCATAAAACTAGTAGACTGATAATTTTTCAGGCTTTAAATGCGAGTGTATGATTAAGGAAAATATCGGTAATATCTTTTGAGGGAAACAAATCACTCTTCTAGCTGCTACTGCAGTGTGATTTCATCTTTCACTTGTGTGATGATTTGTGGCGTTTAAAACAGTAGGGGCGGAAATTTGTAACGCGCTCCTTAGTCGTGTATCTTTATTGCTCATGTAAACACCTCGTAAATAATATTACATCAGATCTTACAACGTGAACGCGAGAACACAATCTTCTGTTTGCTTGCTTGGTTTCTTTCTTTCTCATAGTGATAGTTTCACAGTTTTGTGATACATGTAGTCAACATCAGGATTTTCCAGTTAAAAAACTATAACTGAAGTAGATCTTAAAGCGTATTTGACCTTAATGCGTTTTTATCCTGTGCTATTAATAAGCAAGTGTTCTGTTTTTTGGGGTTTAAACTTCTACCAAAGGGTGGATAGGAATTGGAATAAGGTGCGTTGAATCGATTCTTGAACGGCGACCGTTGACAAGTCCATCAAATATTCAAACGTTTTTCCTTTTTCTTTATCTGAGTATATAAAGGTTCTTACTTTTGTATTAAAAGCAATTACTTTTCATGAAAAAAAAAGAAGAAAAAAAAACTTTCTCCCCGGTCTTGAACTCGCACCCTCGACACTCGCGTTGAGTCTCCCAAGCTATAATTCTCAGATTTAAAGATTCTAAATTTCCTAAAGCGATATAACTTTGCGGAAAATAAAAAGCAAAAGTGGCTGTATTTTCGGGGCTTTACACCATGTCGCAAAGCCCCTCCAAAGCTACTTTAAACAAACGACGGCAGAAATAGGCCGTCGTATGAGTTTATGGCGTAAGCTTTAGACCGCTAGGCTATCGCGACCTTCACAAAACAAGAGGGACAAGTTTCATTAGAGGTAGGTTGGGCTCCTATTGTTCAAAAGCTGGTATTATTAAACAGCCCGAGCAATGATGAATATTGTCACCACGGTAATGTAGAGGGAGCGAGCGTGCAAAGTATCAGATGTATTTCCAAAACAAGGAGGTATCATTTGAGTAAATTCCGTGATGCAACTTCACTAATTTTTGTGAAAGTAAGCAAATTTGCTGTCCTCAACATTTATGTAGGTTGATTGTTTGTGTAGATAGTGCCCTTCTGAATGAGTCGGGGAGTTTTTCCTTAAATCACAACCACCCAGACTACACATTTTTTTGTTGTGCAACTGTAAATACTAGCTACAACCATATCGTGGCGTTGATGTGATATGAACGACAGCTTTTCTCTTTTTTCTAGCTCTGATAAGGAGAAGATATGAAACTGCAAAGGAACAAAAGTGACTTCCTTTAAACGAGTAGACAACTTAATGGATGGGTCATTTCCGTTTTCGGTGGATTCGAAAATCTAAGGTACTTAAATGTTATGTCGGTATCATAAGGTGCGGTTACACTCACCATGGTAAATGCCATTTCCCATGGTAAATTATCCCGCGGTGCCTCACACTTGAGTTTTAGTATACCGCGTTAACTAGGGGTCACACGTTACGAAGATTACCGAGGTAAAACGAAATCTCACGCATTTCATTGGCGGGAAATTTAATCACAACTTCATCAGCATAGCGATTGACTCTTGTACCTCGGGCATCACAACACCCTTCCAACTTCCCACGTTAAATGTCATGGGCGCTTCCACTGATCTTTTTGACGTATCCATGGATATTTAACACGGGATATTTACCTCGGGAAGCGTCGGTCACACTACTAAATACAGTTTCCCGTGGTAAAAAGGCAATTTACCACGGTAAAAGTGCCCCGTGTAACCGCACCTATAGATTCGATATACTATAGTAAATCAAATTATCTGGTTTTGTTCCGAATTTTGTAAGGGCGCCCAACGACTTCGCAGTAAACAGTTGGAATTGATTTTTTTTTTTAATGAAAAAAACCAAGTTGTTGATTTTTGTAGTAAGTCTGTTCACTTACTTGATGTTTGAACTGTTTAAAAAAACCAAGTTGCTGATTTTTGTACTAAGTCTGTTCACTTACTTGATGTTTGAACTGTTTAAAAAAACCAAGTTGCTGATTTTTGTACTAAGTCTGTTCACTTACTTGATGTTTCGACTGTTTAAAAAAACCTAGTTGTTGATTTTTGTATTTCATATGCAGTAGTATATCAATCAATAAAGCAAGTACAAAGTAGTGTTTGGTTGTCCAACTTTATTGAAACTGTCAGTCAACGTGTACAGGGGGACTAAGTTCTAGTTATTTTTGAGGCTATCTCTTTTTTGGAAAAATGGCAAGGAGAGGTTGCCAAGAGGAAAAAAAGTCCTGCGATTTTAACACAGGTTTAGTGTAAAATCAATACACAAGCTCTTGAAGGGAAAAATCTGCTTAAAATGTTAGCGGATTTTTTCCACCAAAAGACTTAGTATACGTTTGATTCCACACTAAGTACCCACATCAAAAGCACAGGGCTTTTTTTCCTTGGGAAAGACAAACGCAACATAACTGGCAACTAGTCATAAACCTTCCTTCAAGGAACGTGTTTGTTTTGGTCTACAATAATCATATTATTTGACACTTTTTAACCTTTCATCTGAGCTCCTTTTTCTATCATTACGTTGCAGTATTTTTACAGCTAGATGTCGATGTTCTTAGTCCAAAACATGCCTTTGAGTTTCTTCGAGTGTACCTCCTGCATTGCCCAGGTTGAAAGACTCGTCCTCCAATCTTCATGTCTGTCAAAGCTGTTCTTTCAGTAGAGACCTGAAGGCTGAAGCTTGTGTATAAACAAGCTTGTTCAAGTTTCTTCGAGTGAACAGAACAGTCTTTTCACCTGGGAATGCATACACACTCGAAGAAACTTGAACAAGTGTGTTTAGGACTTAGAACTATAGACTGCAGAACAGGGACATTTTTGTGCTGGTCGAACTTGTCGGCGTCAAGCAAAAGGTTTGGAACAAGGGTGAAAACAAAGATTGAGACTAGGGAGAGACGAGCGTCTCTCCCTAGTCTCAATCTTTGTTTTCACCCTCGCGCCAGACCTTTTGCTTGACGACGTCGCGTTTGACCAGCGCAAAAATGTCCCTGTTCTGCAGTCTATAGTTCTAAGTCCTAAACACCCTCGTTCAAGTTTCTTCGAGTGTGTATGCATTCCCAGGTGAAAAGGCTCTTCCTATGTTTATACTCAAGCTTCAGCCTTCGGGTCTCTACTGAAAGAACAGCTTTGACAGACATTGGAGGATGAGTCTTTCAACCTGGGCATGCAGGTAGTGCACTTGAAGAAACTCAAAGGCATGTTTGGGACTAAGAACATGGACATCTAGCTGTAAAAATACTGCAATGTAACTGTCGGTACTGGAGGTCATGAGAAACGTTAAGAAAGTGCCAACTAATACACATCTCTAATTACTGAAGACCAAAAAAAACAAGAATTTTGAAGGAAGGTTGCTCTTAAATGAGTCTGGCTACTAAAAGTACTGTCTCAAGCAAATGCACTGAAAAGCCAATCTATTTGAAAACTGTGAAGTAAAATTCTTATAGCTTTGAAAGAAAAAGAAAAAGAAAAAAAGAACTGAAATGCGCCAACCTTTTTATTTAATCTTTATTCTTTTGGTCTTGAAGTTTTGTCTTAATGTTTTGTCACAGTGTACTATGGCAACAATATTATGTGGTGAGATTATGCCATTATGCGACAAGGTTTGGTGGTTACGTGTTGTGTTTCCATCATGATGTGTTGAGGTCTTCTTTAGACGTGCTGTGTTTATAACCACACGAAGGGAGAAACTCAACGTCATAAAACAACCTCACCACATAAAATGTAAACATGGCCATTCAAAAGAAGACCTCAAAACATCATGATGGAAACACTACAACTAATCATCAAAGCTCATCACATAATGACAAAACCTTACCACAAGACGAAACCTCAAGAGCAAAAGAATAAAGATTACCCAAGTTAGAATTTGGAATCTTGGTGCTTAACATCTTTTAGTAGCCAAACCCAGTAATTACATACTCTAATAATACCCACAAAGAGGCTTAAACTTATAATAAGTCTACCTACAGTATTTACTCCATGAGACGCCGCATATTAATCTATTGCACATTTAAGTGCACCCAAGATAAACCAAACACATTTTGCCTCTTTTCCCCTCACTGATTTTGCCTTGAATGCATCATAAAAATTGGCAAAGCTAGCAATAATTTGGCACAGAACCACAGTATTGAGAGGCAAAGGTGTATTTCTTCAGTGACAGCACAAACCGATTTACAAGGCATAATTTCTTTAAAAACAGGATTGCAAATCACTTTGTGATAATCGCCTCAAAAATAAACCAATATCTCTCAGTGGCTGGGTTATGAGAAAAATTAACTGTCAGCTTTGTTTACTTTTTTAAGTTGTGTGACAGATAAAAGGCAAAATTTTCAGGAAAAAAAAAGCAAATAGTAAGTAGGAGAGATTTATCTTGGTGATAAGAAAAATTAATAAATGTCTCATTCTAAGAACATTAAATAAGAAAAACAATTGCGACATTCATTCAAGGAAATACAATAAACCTGTGAGACATAAAAAAGGTCTGCCTCCTTCCCATCGTTACTGTTAGGTAATATCAAGCTGTAGTGAAAAGAACACTCTCGAATAAATAACAATTAAATTCTTTCAATTAGATCCTAGCCCAATTGTGTAGTGTGAAGTGTGAAGTGTGTAGTGTGTATCTGATGTTTCCGAACCCACTAAAAAAGAATTATAAACCAGATCTTCAAAAACAGCTTGCGTAGGTAGCGTTAGCAATAAAAAATGTAACCGATAAAATAAATGCTACTGTGGAGTCCTTTACCCTTGATGGTGTATGTGATGCTATGGTAAGTGGTTTAAACCTGCATGTACAACTGTTGATGAAATCTAAAACAGTAAACAATGAAATGATTACTACTGTGGAGTCTTTTACCCTTGATGGTGTATGTGATGCTATGGTAATTAAGTGGTTTAAACCTGCATGTACATCAGTGGATGAAATCTAAAAGAGTAAGCAATGAAATGATTACTACTGTGGAGTCTTTTACCCTTGATGGTGTATGTGATGCTATGGTAAAGGGTTTAAACCTGCATGTACATCTGTGGATGAAATCTAAAAGAGTAAACAATGAAATGATTACTACTGTGGAGTCTTTTACCCTTGATGGTGTATGTGATGCTATGGTAAGTGGTTTAAACCTGCAAGTACAAAATTTACTGTTGATGAAATCTAAAACAGTAAACAATGAAATGATTACTACTGTGGAGTCTTTTACCCTTGATGGTGTATGTGATGCTATGGTAAGTGGTTTAAACCTGCATGTACATCTGTGGATGAAATCTAAAAGAGTAAGCAATGAAATGATTACTACTGTGGAGTCTTTTACTCTTAATGGTGTATGTTATGCTATGGACTATGGTAAGTGGTTTAAACCTGTACATCTGTGGATAAAATCTAAAAGAGTAAGCAATAAAATGATTACTACTGTGGAGTCTTTTACTCTTAATGGTTTATGTGATGCTATGGTAAGTGGTTTAAACCTGCATGTATATCTGTGGATGAAATCTAAAAGAGTAAACAATGAAATGATTACTACTGTGGAGTCTTTTACCCTTGATGGTGTATGTGATGCTATGGTAAGTGGTTTAAACCTGCATGTACATCTGTGGATGAAATCTAAAAGAGTAAGCAATGAAATGATTACTACTGTGAAATCTTTTACTCTTGATGGTGTATGTGATGCCATGGTAAGTGGTTTAAACCTGCATGTACATCTGTGGATGAAATTTACAAGAGTAAGCAATGAAATGATTACTACTGTGGAGTCTTTTACTCTTGATGGTGTATGTGATGCTATGGTAAGCGGTTTAAACCTGCATGTACATCTGTGGATGAAATCTAAAAGAGTAAGCAATGAAATGATTACTACTGTGGAGTCTTTTACCCTTGATGGTGTATGTGATGCTATGGTAAGTGGTTTAAACCTGCATGTACAACTGATGAAATCTAAAAGAGTAAACAATGAAATGATTACTACTGTGGAGTCTTTTACCCTTGATGGTGTATGTGATGCTATGGTAAGTGGTTTTAAACCTTTACATCTGTGGATGAAATCTAACAGAGTAAACAATGAAATGATTACTACTGTGGAGTCTTTTACCCTTGATGGTGTATGTGATGCTATGGTAAGTGGTTTAAACCTGCATGTACATCTGTTGATGAAATCTAAAAGAGTAAACAATGACATAATTACTACTGTGGAGTCTTTTACCCTTGATGGTGTATGTGATGCTATGGCAAGTGGCTTAAACCTGCATGTACAACTGTTGATGAAATCTAAAAGAGTAAACAATGAAATGATTACTACTGTGGAGTCTTTTACCCTTGATGGTGTATGTGATGCTATGGTAAGTGGTTTAAACCTGCATGTACATCTGTGGATGAAATCTAAAAGAGTAAGCAATGAAATGATTGCTACTGTGGAGTCTTTTACCCTTGATGGTGTATGTGATGCTATGGTAAGTGGTTTAAACCTGCATGTACATCTGTTCATGAAATCTAAAAGAGTAAGCAATGAAATGATTACTACTGTGGAGTCTTTTACCCTTGATGGTGTTATGTGATGCTATGGTAAGTGGTTTAAACCTGTACATCTGTTGATGAAATCTAAAGGAGTAAGCAATGAAATGATTACTACTGTGGAGTCTTTTACCCCTGACGTTGTATGTGATGCTATGGTACATGTAAGTGGTTTAAACCTGTACATCTGTTCATGAAATCTAAAAAAGTAAGCAATGAAATGATTACTACTGTGGAGTCTTTTACCCTTGATGGTGTATGTGATGCTATGGTACATGTAAGTGGTTTAAACCTGTACATCTGTGGATGAAATCTAAAAGAGTAAGCAATAAAATGATTACTACTGTGGAGTCTTTTACCCTTGATGGTGTTATGTGATGCTATGGTAAGTGGTTTAAACCTGTACATCTGTTCATGAAATCTAAAAGAGTAAGCAATGAAATGATTACTACTGTGGTCTTTTACTCTTGATGGTGTATGTGATGCTATGGTAAGTGGTTTAAACCTGTACATCTGTGGATGAAATCTAAGGGAGTAAGCAATGAAATGATTACTACTGTGGAGTCTTTTACCCTTGACGGTGTATGTGATGCTATGGTACATGTAAGTGGTTTAAACCTGTACATCTGTTCATGAAATCTAAAAAAGTAAGCAATGAAATGATTACTACTGTGGAGTCTTTTACCCTTGATGGTGTATGTGATGCTATGGTACATGTAAGTGGTTTAAACCTGTACATCTGTGGATGAAATCTAAAAGAGTAAGCAATAAAATGATTACTACTGTGGAGTCTTTTACCCTTGATGGTGTTATGTGATGCTATGGTAAGTGGTTTAAACCTGTACATCTGTTCATGAAATCTAAAAGAGTAAGCAATGAAATGATTACTACTGTGGTCTTTTACTCTTGATGGTGTATGTGATGCTATGGTAAGTGGTTTAAACCTGTACATTTGTGGATGAAATCTAAAAGAGTAAGTAATGAAATGATTACTACTGTGGAGTCTTTTACCTTTTTACCCTTTTACCCTTGATGGTGTATGTGACCTTTAACGTCCCACAGGGAACTTATGAACATAGAAGATATTTGTGAGACGGGACCTACGGTTTACAGTCCTTATCCGAGAAGACCTTAAAGTCTAACCATTAATTTTTGCAGATGAAATTACAAAGGCAGCACTTTCTCCTCAGTTATTTTAAGATCCTGAGAGTTGATCCGGCCGGGGTTCGAACCCGCGACTTCCCGCGCGACAGCCCGACGCTCAACCAACTGAGCCACTGGTGCAAAATAAGGATAGTGTCAACTATTAATTATTATGAAAAAGGAGGTATTAAAAATTAATGGTAGATGTTGAAAGTATGATCCAATCCCTTAGACCTCCCTGGCTTAAAAGAATCTTTTAGCATTAATGCAGGCACATGGAAAACATATCTCACACACATTTTTAAAAGCCTCAGGAGGCCTTTTGCTCTTTTACTTTCGCTGGAATTATGATAATTATTAAAGATCTTAACATTAATTAGCAGCTAGTTCTATATGGAATTGCTACATTGGTGGTTCCGTGATGATTTCGCAATCGAAAAAGATTGCAAGTTATTCTTTGAAACAATCAGGCAATTAGAATAATAATAAACCAATCTTTTACAAGAAATATTATAGCGCTGGAATTCTAACAGTAAACAATCTTAGATTTGACCTTAGTAACATCAAATCCCTTGAATTACATGTAATTGCTAAGGATATAGAAAAGACAAATTTTCTTGCTTGGAAAGGTATTCGACACTCTATACTGTCAAGGTTAAAAGTACAAGGAAACAGAAATTATACCCTAGATAACATACACTTGAATTTGTCTTTCAAAGCTAAGAATGATATTTTTGATACAACAACAAAAAAATCAAGAGATTATTATGCTCTCATAATTAGTAAAAAAGCACTCTCTCCATGCAACGGGCAAAAGTTGAAATATGGATTTGATTTGTCTGATGATGATTTGAAAAAAGTTTTTTCTCTGCCCCACTCTATCACTTTCGAACCTCATGTATGGGCCTTTCAGTACAAGGTTTTAAATTCTATACTCCATACCTATTATAAATTACACAAGATAGGTTATATTCAAGACGACTCCTGTTCCTTAAATTGCAAACTCGAACCCGAAACACTGCACCATTTTTTCTTCTATTGCACTTATGCCCGACGTTTTTGGGATGAATTAGAATCTTATTATTCTGGCAGAACAAATCAGTCAGTGCGCATAACTCTGAGAGACATCTGCATCAGAATTCTAAATTCAGAATGCCCTTTACTAAACTATCTATTACTCATAGGAAAATTGTACTTGTGGGATTGTCGAAGGAGCAACAAACTTCCAAATATAGCAGGATTAAAAGTTAAAGTTGATATTAAATATCAGATAGAAAAATATGTGTGTACAAAAGATAATTCTGAAGTATTCTGAAGTATCGGTGTATTTATTGTGTGAACATGTGTGTGTGTACAATGTATGTGCGTGTTTGTTTATTTTAATTTGTAAATAGAGAGTAAGTATTGCATTGTAAGTAGTGTACGTACTGCATTGTAAATATTGTAAGCATACCCTTCCACTGAGCAATGTGGCGTCATACTGAATCTACGTTGGGCATGAGTGAGGACTGAGGCTTGCAGTAATGCCTGACCTCAGCAAAGGCTGTGACAAGTCTAAAGCCACCACTTAGTTTCTTGATTAGAAAGGATGGCTTAAGATATTCTACCGACACGCTGAAATCCTCAGGATGCTAAAAAATGCAGAGTTGTTCCAGCTCATTGAATATTTGCTGAAGCAGTACTAGTTCTCCCTTTGCCTATTGAGGGAGGCAGCCTTTGTGCTGAGGTGGTTCCACAGGGTCCATGTTGACTTTCGCTTTGATTGTGCCGGCAGTGCCGTTATAACCCTGAATTTGGAGATCTAAGACTTGGTTGTACTCACCCAGTAGGGTGTGGAACTTGGTGCTGGTCTTACAGCTGTAGGTGGTAGTAAGTTGTTGGGGTCTATTCAGACCATATCGGTGTGCCTGGCTTGAGGCTGTGGTGACCTAATGGGAAGCTGTTGGGGGGGGCTGCTCATCCGTGAGAAAATGTACCTGGTTTACTTCACAGAAATGCTCATTCCCCTTTGAAGACTGAGGCTCAGAAGAGAGATTCAGGATGAGAATCTTGCCTGCTACACTTGACACTAGTGTATGTGGAAGCCATATGAACTCTCCTGGCCACACAGTTGTAGAGCTGGCAGTACAGTAGCACATACTGTAAGACCATGGGTGAGCCGTAGACGAGGGCTGTACCGTCTCCAAATAGGACGCGCCTTTCAGCAGGCCGCATGGCTACACCTTTCATGGAAGCTCATCGGGCAACGACCATGGCTGGCTTGATCTCATGACCGTCTCATGATCACAGTCAAAGTTCACTCCTCGCTGAGATGCATGCTACTTTGCCGATGTATTGTTGACCTACTTTTTTAGTTTTTAAAAATAATAAAATTTGAAAGTGCAAAAGACTGGTTTTGAAGTGTGCTCTCCTCATTAATGTGAATGTGATGTTGAGCTATTGTTATCGCCCCTTTTTAAAACTAAAAATTAATGAACTGTAAATTGTTCTTGTTGTTTGTGATGTGTTTTTGCTTGGTTTTTAGATTTGAATGGCAGAAGGGAACATATCTTTCTTAGCAGGTTTCGACCCTAAAATAGTACTATCAAACCGACAGACAGACAGACAGACAGACCTTTTTATAAGCATACATGTACCCTCTAATGCCTTGATGCAGTTGTTCAAATAACTGGTCAGTGTAAAATGCAGACTGCAGACCAGGGGTAGAATGCAGACTAATTAAGGGTAAAATAAAAATAATATTAATAACGAAAAACAATTAGTCATAAGGATAAAATAAAGAATCTTTGAAACCGGTCAGTGTAAACTGCAGACCAGGGGTAAAATGCAGACTGAGGTTATAACGTAACTGTTGAAAAAGCCCAAACCCTTTAGAAAAGCTAATGCTAACCTTAAGCCTAATTAGGCCTAAAACAATATTTTAGGCTTAACTGTTAGCATTTCTTATGGGTTTGGGCTTTTTCAACAGTTAAATTATAACCTCAGTCTGCATTTTACCCCCCGGTCTGCAGTCTGCGTTTTACACTGACCGGTTTGAAACACAATCCTGTTTTACACCTGTCAACAACTCACATTATCATGACTGCAGGTCGCTGCACCTGGGGACTTTGCTGTTAAGAGTCCATGGAAAATGCGATCATTGAAATCATCTGTGCTTTGTTTTTGCGCTCCCAGACGCATTGAGATGTTCAAAGTGATTTCTCACACCCATGCAGTGCATCGAGCGATATCGATCGAAAAACCAACAATAATATTATTACTTGGAATACCTGAAAGGTATCAGAGTTATAATCCCGGTTGTCTTTTGGATGCAACGAAATGCACACAGAATTCCATGCATTCTAAGCAATTAGGACGCGGGGATTTCATGCGTGATAACCCCTAGGGAGAGGTTGTAATTGAAAATATAAACATCTTCCAGATGCAAAACAAACGAACTTGTGAACTAAAGGATAAACATACACGTAATGTACGTACACAAAAGCGAATGAAAGGATCCTAATAAGAAATTTTTACATCTCAGTGATATTGGTTTAAACCGACTGAAACGTTAAATTGTTGCAAAATCCACTTTATCTCTGTATACATGTGTTAATTGGTATTGTAGCCATGCGTGTCAAAATAAATTGAGTTATTGGGTAATTACTCGGTGACTTTGTTCGGTGCAGCAAAATGGACAGTAGAATTACGGGGTGGTGATTTCTTTGCCTAAAAGCAACTCACTTAACGAAACTATACTTTTTCCAATTACTACAACAAGAATTCAAACAGCTCCAGTTCTTACAGAGCTGAATGAAAATACGGATTTTTAACATGCGGTGGGGCAACCAATGCGAAGGGAGCTGTGTTTGGGGTTTCAGTGTGAAAGTACAAACGGGTACGAACACTCTTTATTTTATCCTTATGACTCGTTTTTCATTATTAATATTTTATTTTACCCTCAGTCTGCATTTTAGCCCCGGTCTGCAGTCTGCATTTTACACTGACCGTTCAAATAACCCATTGTAACTTTAAATACGACTAAAGAAAAACGGAAAATTTTCCAAGCCACCCGTAGGTCTTACCCTTACCTTGCCACTTCCAAGGAGAGTGCATAAAAACCGTGGAATTGCATCCTGAAATTAATGGTTACAGCGCCAAAGAGTATCCGCCATCTTGAATCTGTAAGTTGCAAGGCATTCTGGATCTTCCAATAGGAAAAGATCCTATATTGGACAGGACTTCGTGGTTGACAAACACGGATTTTTCAAAAACTATTTCCAAACTGATCACTAAAATACTTATATTACCCTTTTGACAACTGCATACAGGCAAGTTGGAAGAGTTGCATTCATTTATAGCCAGAAATGACCTGGTTGCTTTTTCAAGAAAAATATCTAAGATTCCAAGAAAAAATGTTTTGCGTTTATGGTGTGCGAATGCGCGCAATATCTGAATGCAAAGTCTGTAGACCTGTACAGATTGTGCTCCTAAATTTAAGCCTGCTAAAAACTCAATGGTTAACAGGTCATTGCTTTACCAATGCAGAAAGAATCCTAAACAATCATTTAAGCTAACCTTAGGCCTAAACAACTGAAAGTTTTTGGGCCTAATG
This sequence comes from Montipora capitata, assembly GCA_949126865.1. Lineage (NCBI taxonomy): Eukaryota > Metazoa > Cnidaria > Anthozoa > Scleractinia > Acroporidae > Montipora > Montipora capitata. The sequence continues at coordinate 32,952,117 of OX421453.1, forward strand.
TTAGCATTTGTAAACTTTTAGGGTTCTTTCTGCTTTGGTGAAACAATGACCTGTGACTTGTGTGACCCGTGAGCTGTGACCTGTGTTTTGTACTTGTCCCCGGTAAGGCGATGGAAACGGGTCAATGGAGTCGGTTCTCAGTTTGTAAACTGTCTTGTGTTTCCAGTTCATGGCGTTATTAGTGTATTATACTGTATGAAACACCTTTAGCTGAAGAGCTCCATTCCATTCTGTGGTTCTTTTAGTTCCTCAAAGGTTTTTATTAATCACTCGTTCGAGTTGAGTGAGTCGCAAGTTCAAATTCGACAAATTCCTGCCGGTTTCACGAGTGTAAGTGACTTGGAAGTCGCTACCTCAGTTGCACCCATCTGTCAAGTATGGTTCGTCTCTATCTATTTGTCAAGTCGTAAAGTGTTAGAATTCCTGTGAACAACACGTATTCTGTCAGTGTTTCTTTTTTTTCTAAGGTATGATGACCGCAGTTTTCCAGTGTAACTGTCCTATTAAAGTTGGCCTCGCTGAATAGGGTGTTACTGTGAATGCTTTTTACTTAAAAAATCTGTTGCAGTTGTTCGTGTTAAAAAACATTATCTGTGTACTTGGTTGCGCCGGTCTGATATTAAAGCTTTCAGGTATGTCAGGAACTAGCTGTGTCTTCTTCTTGCATGGGTCTATATTATAAGTTTCTGTATTGCAAGTAACTTTTAATGAGTGAGTTTTTTTTTGTTCTGAGAACAGCAACAAAGGGTTTATACAGTTGACTGGTTCAAGATCCCAAAAACGTGATTCTGAGACTCCCAGCTATTCTAACTTCCAACAATTTTGGCTTTTCGTTTGTTTAGTTTCGTTTGGCGCTTGCATGTCCACGACATTTGCGAATTCAGTCTGTTGAAAGATGCTGTTGAACATCGCTGTGTAAGGGAAGAAATTGTGTACTGTCGCTTATTCCGTCAGCTCCGAAATGGTATAGTGGTCCCTTTCATCTTCTGCGCTCTCTGAAGGAAATACAAAACCAAAGCTATGCGGATAAGAGGAGATAGAAACAGATGTCGAGATCTTTGCGAAGAGAGAACTGAGAACACCCAACTCCGAAAACCGATGGCGCACGAAGCAAATAAGCCGCTAAAGTTGGACTTTTTAATTTCATTAAGTTTCCTTTGAAATGTTAGAAGCCGTTAACGTTTAGATGAAGTTGTCGCCAATGTCAACGAGTTCCATTTTCATAGGAAGTTTTTCTTTTGGCAACGGGGAAAGAACAATTGAAGAATCACAAGGCAAGAATCTACGTAAATCTTCAGTAACTCCGGTCATATGCTTCAATCATTGAGCTACAAGAACTTCACAGGACCCAAGTCGCTTATCTAGTTCTCTCTTTCTCATTGTAGTATTCGTTGTCCACAATAATGAAGACTCTTCATATACACTGGAATTTTGACAACATCTCCGGTACCTTCCTTCTTCAATTAGCTGTTGGCCTTTGGTCAGGTTAGAGTCAATTCGAGAGGCTTGTAACCACGCAGTACGTTATCATAATTATAATTACCGAAGTTATCATCGGTCTATTTTCACACTTAGCCCTCTTTCACTTCACTGACGAGACAGAACTTTGTCGCTACCACTACCGCGATTAATACATTCTGGATTGTTTTAATCCGCGTGAAGAAGTTTCAATTTTGTCTAGGATTTGTATTGTTCGCATATAATTTTTTTTTATTTGGAAATCTATGAGCTTAAGTTAACTGTGTGTTAGTCTTTTTGACATTCAACGTGCTAGTTGTTGTTTTTTATAAAGTTGGATTTAGTTCACACCACAAAAAGCTGCTCAAACACTATTGCAATCGTGGCCAAAATTTCTTGAGACACCTTCAACAATTAATAGGCGCAAACATCCCTTATATTTTATAATAATTCTCCTTACAGCCTCCAATCAAGTGCCCCTCACCACCCCAAGCAATGTTGAAGCCAACTGAAGCTTTTCTGAATGCTTCCGGAATTCAAATCGACATTGCAAGGGGAGAGGGGGTGAACGTTATGCCTACGCGTTGCCTTTGCATGAAACAGCTCGTGCTTTGTTGACTTCATTGTCACAATAATTGTTTCCAGGATTGTAGCTCTTGAAAGATGCCCGACACAATCTGTAAAGGCCTAGGGTTAACTTTGCTTTTCATGCAGCGCTGTGTAGAAAGTTCGCGGGGGAAAAGATGGAACCTATGTTACGACATTCGTCTTTTGTTTTGATTCTCAGCGATAAATTTGATGCAACTCTACCATGAAGCTAACACGAAGATTAAACCTTATTTCCAAATGATCCAATTGATACAAAAATGCAATTCACAGTCTTCAATCCATGATCCATGATCCGTGATCCGTGATCCAAGTCCCTTTAGCTTCTGCTTGTGCCCTAATAATATGAAATAAAATTGTAAAAACGATTGCAAAGAAAATGTGCGTTCTCAAAAATAATTAGCTGAAAATAGTGTAATTCTATGTTTTCTACTGAATGATGTAAAAGTCATTAGTTAATAGCAGAAACCCATAAGGGTTGAAACGTGTAACGGCCCCTTGTGTGCTGGGAAACAAGCTTCTGAATATTCAATTTGCTAAGTACCATATTTGGAACAACAAGAGCGAGGGGTTTCCAAATATGGTACTTAGCACTGAAACATTCAACCAATCAGTTCGCACTGAATATTCGGAAGCTGTGAACACGCGTTACACGTTTCAACCCTTATGGGTTTCTGTTAATAGTGATAGCTTAAATTACAGACTTATACGTAGACCTTCAAATGAGCCAATCATAAGTCGCTAAACAAATAAACGCAGCCAGGAGAAAAGGGCGGGAAATCGCGTGGTTGGTATTACTTCTGATTGGCCAAGAACTAGAGATGTTTGAGGACAATAAGCCAGTTCGCAGTTTCAAAAGAATACGTGCGCGCGTCGAGATAAAAACAAGCATCTATTGTTATGGAAATTGTTTGCAGAAATTCGCTTTCAAAATCTTTTGTATTTTAAATATATGCTTGATTTTATACCGACGCGTGCACGTGTTTTTTTGGAACTCCGAACTGGCTTATTATTAAAATAAGGCATCATCTCGAAGCTCTGGAGAATAAACTCATACAAACCCTTCATATTAATTCCCCTGAGCCTCGAGATGATGTCTTTTGTTTAGGACTGAATTCTAATATATCGAAATTGGTCTATTGCTTTCGAATCTTAATTTTAAACCTCTCAATCATATGAAACGTTTTTAATTACGGAAAAAGTATTGACTAACCTTTTGCCATTTCGAGAGCATAGGCTTTCAGCTCCCTTGAACGTCTGTGGGGGGGGGCAGCTTTCAAATTTGCCCACCACTCTGTGTGCTGTGTTCTGCATAAGACGTAAAACAATATGAACTTTTTAATTCTACTTTTCAAGCCCCAAAAGATAAGTGTGAGTGAAACAGCATCAGTTTGCCAAGCGGAGAGTAAAGGTTGACCAACTCCAAGAATCGTCAATTTTTCTAACGAGTATAGGCCACTTCGGGAAATACCATAATACTCTTTGTTTGTCCCCCACATTTTGCATAAGTATTGTTTTTGGGACCATTGTAAGTCCCAAGAGAAACTGGAAACAATGCTTATGCAAACTTTTGGAGGGCAAACAAAGAGTATTATGCTATTTTTCGAAGAGGCCCATTAAGGAGGCTCGAAAGGGTTTCAACACTCAGAAGACTCTCTGTTTAGATCGAGTAACGCTACAACTCTGTATCACGTAACAGCAATGTTATGGTACCATATGAAACACCGATTATTTCCAAACAAGATGTGATCCTTATAGTGATGTAATAAGTTTCCTTGGCAACGGGAAAGCCCAGCAAAAACACCCTATATTTTGGATTTAGTTGCTCATATCTCAAAAACGACCTCCGTTTTTTATTGCTGAAAAGTGATTAGAAGGCCACGACGAAACTTTAGACAAAGTTTAAAAAAATTCTGTAGATAGGTCTCAGAGCTATCTTTAAAAAATCACAAAATTAAGGTGGCTCTGAATCCACTAAACAGAATTTTTTTTTCAACTTTTTTAGAAAGTTTCATCATGCTTTCTGATTACTTTTCAGAAGTAAAAAAGGGGGTCACCGAGTTCGTTTTTGAGATATAAGCAACTTAAGACAAAATAAAGGGTATTTTTACAAGGCTTGCCCGTTGCCACGGTGACATTATGTCACAATAATGACTGTATCTTGTTCAGGAATAATTCTTGTCTCATTTGGTACCAAAATATTGCCAATACATGATACAACGTTGTGGTGCCAATCCTTCTAATATGAGCGTCACTTCGAAGTGTTGAAACTGGTTCGAGTCTCCTTAACAGAGTTACTTTTGAAATGACATCTAGTAACGACATCTCAGATATTGAGAACGATAAATTTCAGGCAGCGATCGCCGTTCACTTTTAGGGGAGGCGGGTGGGTAGGGTTCACCTGGAAAGTCACGGCATATGGTTATTTCGGATTTTTAAGAGACCATGAGGCTGCCCAACCTCGTTCCCAGGGTCTCTCATCTTAACGCCTTGGGCGAGCGAGGAGAGACCCTGGTAGGGTCTGGTCACGTGTCTCCCAGAATCTGGGAGATGGAAATTTATCCAATGAAGGGAGGGGACCACCAAAACAAACGTTTTTAAAATTCAATTATTTTAGATGCAATCGCTTTCATTGGAACAAATTCGAACAATTTTGATTGTAAACATTATGTTCTGTTGTTTAAAATTATTTTCTTGTTGTAGTAGAGGTTCACTTTCAGCTTTTATAACCAAACATATTAGTCCCTATTAGCCACCTGGCCGGTTGGCCAGACTGCTAACTAAACCAAATTATGGTTGATCAAATAAAACGAAAGTCCTTGATGGGAGGGGGAAACCGGAATTCCCAGGGGAGGCTCCCTCGGAACAGAGTAGAGAGAAACAACATATGTGTATGGCAGTCCAGGAAATGATCCGGGGCCATTCTCCGTCCGGCCCGGTTCCACCATAAACCATGAACCACGGCCTCTACTTCCCAAGCCCCTGATGCCTGCTCCCCTCCTATGCGATGTGTTGCTCATGTCAGGGAAAAACCATTGGGTTTGCATGTGGCTGCCCCGGTTTAAATTCAGTTCAAGCCTCTGGTTTGGATTTGTTTTAGGTTTGAGGCAGTGCGTCCCAGTAGTTAAGACGCTTGCTTTAAGATCCGGAGTTCCCGGGTTCAACTTCTTGCCCACACTTGTAAATAGCCAACTGGTTTGCCTCCAGCCAGTTGAGATTCTTAACAGTTGTTGTTGTGTTCTGTCCTTTCGTTGATTGTGTTTAATCATTGGCCCCGAAAAGCCCCCGTGGGGAGTGGTCAATTAAGTATGTATTGTTAGTATTGTATTGTATTGTATGTCCCGAATTCAACTCTACCACGCCTTGTAAGCAGCCAATTGGTTGCCTCATGCCAGTTGGGGTTCTTACTCAGGTTTCTGTTAAGGACGGTTCCTACTATTTTTGCCCCGGTTTATGACTATACGGAAAATGTAGATCTTATCAAGTGTTATTGAAATCGAAAAAGAAAATTGGGGTAACCACGCATTTTTCAAAGATAATTCATGAACAATATTTGTAAAAAGCTTTAAAATACAAAGCCATGTATGGCGTTCTTTCTCAAAAAAAAAAGGTAAAGTCAGCTTACAGTCCTAGTGGCCCATCAGGCCGGAGCTTACCCCCGGTTTCTGTAGCATGAAGTGACTAGGAGTATTTCTACTCCCCTCTGGATGGGATGCTAGTCCATCGCAGGGTTACCCCCAGCATTTCGCTGGTACCCATTTATACACCTGGGTGGAAAGAGGCACCGAGGGAGTAAAGTGTCTTGCCCCGAACCCGGACCATTCGCTCCGAAGTCGAGCACACTAACCATGAGGCCACCGCACCTCCCCTCTTTCTCAAATTGAAGCTTAATTATCTCTGAAAAATGCATGGTTGCCCCCAATTTTCTTTTTGGAGACCAATAATACTTACTACGATCTACTTTCTCTACATAATATATCCCTTGCAAAAATATCTCTGTATTAGAAAGCATCACCGAAAGAAATCCGAGTATCTCGAGATGCGCAGAACGTATGCGCAATAACATCGTAGGCACCGTCCTTAAGTTTGAATTCTTTCTTTCAGACTATCGAAAGTGGGGTGCCTGTGAACTAGCTTGCTCGATAAGTGCACTTCCTTTTTTTTTTTTTTTTTTATAATATATCCACAAAAATATAAATAAATAAATAAAATAAAATAAATAAAAAAGTGCACTTCCACTATAAACAAAGCATTTACATTTACTTTTTTACCATTTTCAAAAATTATTGTAATTTAATTTACATTTAAAGACCTTAATGAACAGTATTAACTCACCTTTGTACATTTCAGAGTAGATCATCATTAGATACAGTTTTCTCTAATTTCCTTGGTGGGGTGTGTGTTGTCTGCAAGAAAAATGAATTAAAGAGTTTTCCTCGATTAAAGGGGATGGTATGATAGTCATAATTACATGTAACACGAACTAGCTGTGACATAGAGCGCTACTCAGTGGGTCCTTTCTTCGAACTGATCAGTGCAGATGGGATTTGTTGGAGACAAAAAGGGTACGAAGTCAGATGAGAGGAAGACAGTTACATACGACAGTCCAGGGGCCCGTTTCTCGAAAGTCCCGAAACTTTACGGGCCATTTTCGAGTGTCACAATTCCCTTTGTATCTCAACAACGGAGATGATTTAAGTCGTCAAACTTCAGTTATTTTTCTTTCAGTTACCTTGAAAACACGTTAAATGATCGCCTTTCCATAACAAGCGGTTGGCAGTTTCACAAATGGCTTTTCGGGCCCCAAAAGGTTTTCGGGAGTTTCGAGAAACGGGCCCTGGGCAGGAATCGATCCCGGGCCATTCTCAGGGTTGAGTGGTGACTATTCACTGCTCTCCGAGCGATGTGCGACATATTTCTCACGTTGGGAAAACCCCTTTTTAATTTGACCCATGTTCCTGTAAGGCGAAGCCTTAATGAAATGGTAGTCCTTAAAATAGAAAGATACGCGCAAACGTTCACTCAAGGATATGGCGCATAGGGACTCCAGGTTTATATTTGGACAATATTAACTCACCTAATTTTTTAATAAATCTCCATCAGGTTTTCTATATTTTACGTGGCAGGATTCCATCATTTGCCGGTATTGTCTGCAAGGAAAATGAATCCAAGTTAAAGAGTTTTCCTCGTTTAAAGAGGATGTTATGTCATTCATAATTATCACAAGCTGGCTGTGGCATGGAGCTCTTTTAGTCAGGCATTCCTCGTAACAGATGAAGACGAGATGTGTTAGAGAGAAAAGATATGTACGAGGTCCAATAAGGGGAAATCAGTGAAGGAGAGAAAATATGGAAAAGCCCCACCACTGTCCCATTTTTGACCCCTTGTTGTTTGAAAAGTAAAGGCTAAACTAGTGTAAATGCGTCACGCAGGGCAATATATAGCCTGGGTTACACATACACCAGTAAAAGCCTTGTTTAGATTGAACCGTGTAAACTGTTTAACAATGTAAGCAAGGACTAGCAACTAACAAAATAGAAATACTGGATCCTGGTGAAGGATATAATCAACAATGTAAATATCATTAAAAAGCCGTCCAAAAAGAACAACAATGATTGAACGGTGAAGGAATATATTTATCTAAAGCCAATATTTTGAATGGCACCACAGGCCATAATTCGAATGCACTGTCTACGTAACGATTTGAAGGGTTTACACGGGAAACATGAAATGCCGAAAAAATCGGCTAATTTTAGTTTACAGCGAGGAAATAAATGAAATGAATGAAATAAACTTACTTTTAATACACCTTGTGCCCTTGTGTCGACTTGAGGCGCTCTTGGCTAGTTTTGAAATTTAAAGGATAGGAGCAAATTTGAAAACTAGCCCAGAGCGCCTCAAATCGACACAAGGTGAAGTAAAGGTAACTTTATTTCATTTATTTTCCCATATAAACCATGTAAATCGTTACGTTGACAGTGCATTCGAATTATACGTTTGGGTCGCCTGTGATAGCACTGTCCTTCTTCATCATAAAGAGATGATAAAAAAACCTTGATAAAGGAATTCGAAGTTAGTGCCTTTCGAAATACTGGCTTTTGATAATGTATTACTTTGATTCAACCAGCCGTGCTCTTTCAGCCGCCATTTTAGATTGAACAACTCAATTTCTGGGTTATCACCAACAATCTGTAACGTTTGCATTCGGGGCCGACTAAAGTGGTTTGATCGTGTCTTGCAGCAATATGAAATGAAATCCCTTTAACGCTAAGAAATCTTACAAAAACCCGGTACTTGGAAAATAACAAAAAATCTTTCGAGATTTTAGTTCTTGAAGACCCTTATCTTGTCTGATATCATTCGAAAAGTCAAGTTGAAATAACTCTCCCAATAATTGTTATTTGAACGAGTTTCATTTCTTAATTCTGCCTTACAAATACCGTCTAGTTTTAACTGAGTCGAACAACATTTCCTCAGCATATTGCCAAACATTCGTAAACGTAAATCCTATATTAATTTTTAACTTTCTTTTAATTTTGAGCACATGTAGGAAATATCTAATTTTGAATCTTTGAATTATTGTTCCACCCGAATCGATGAGCTGTGTTATCTTTGGATAAGCAAATTGCAATTAGTATTAAATAAAGTCGCTGTTGTCGTTACCATGCGTTGTTTTTATTTTTGTTGATTTTTGAGGACACTAGTTGACATGAAATACTACTGTCTAGTATGCCGGACACTTTCCCATCTCAAATACCTCCCTAATATTAATGAACGTGATCTCTGTCCCATTATGGCTCTTGACGTGATTAGAAAAGAACAATGCAGTTAATTAGTTCTGCCAGGTTCCCATTCAAAAACGATTCAAGGATTCCGAATTTCCCTAGATTTTAGCTCCATAACATGACGATTTATGCCTTTATTACATCCATTTAGAAATCGCTGGTGATCCTTGCAATCTGATTGGCTCGCAGCAGTGCGATGTATTCAGGAATCACACTATTTTTTGTTGTAAATCGACCAATCACTCCCTCCCTCACACCACCCTACCCACTCCGAAAAACACATGGCTATCTGCGGCCTTTCCCTACATCAAGGTAGGACGGAAAGCCGCAAGAATCAGGAACAAACATTCACCTTCCAAATCGGCACCCCTAATCCTCACGGTATTAAAGAACGCTTTTCATTTAACTAATGTGTTCATATTTTTCACGTTGCCATGTTAACACCAATAGCGTAGCTCCTACTCTACTATAAAAACTACACGTAACCCACAATTCCTCGATTCGCTCTGACAAAGGGCTAACGCTCGAAACGTCAGCTTTTATAATCTCTGTACGGTGGCCAATTTACATTATCAACTCCGTTGATAACCAAATTTTTGTATACTACTTCCCCACCGACGCAGCACCACAGTTCCTTTAGAAACTACCCCCTTCAATCAGATTTCAAGACTTGTTTAAAGTAACCAATAAAATTGCAGGAAAATGAAAGACAGCTATTGTGTGGCGAATTTTTCAACTTTTGTTCTCAACTGGATCAATAAAATATTGGTACTGAATAAAATCCTCTTTGAACAATTTAATTGTGAGATTTCTGAATAGATGCAATAACGTGGTTTTTGAACTGAGTGGAGTGCAATTTTGGTCTGAAATCATACTTGTGATTTCAAATCGACCTCGCGCTGCGAGCTCGTTCCATTTTGAAATCACACGTATGATTTCAGACCACATTGCACTCCACTCAGTTCAATTACCATTACTGACAAAAAACTGAAAAAGGTAATCTTAAAAAGAGGGCATCTGTCAAGGCACTTCTCATTGCCCAGAGCGAAGACACATGGTCACACATTGCCCACAAGACCAGAAACTTTGCTTCGGAATGTAGGACTGAACGTTTCCATTGTAGTTTAAATTTTGTCCCGAGCACTACCGAATTGTAATTTTCGATATATTCAACAGCTTCTTATTGCGAAAAAGTTATTGAAAGTAATTTCATTATATAACGATATTTTTAATATGATTATATACCAGTTGATTTTGAACAACGCCGCCTACGTTGTTCAGGAAGACGCGGAAATAACAAGCGAGTCTCAACATCGTATTGCAGATGGAGGGGAGGCGTAACTATAAGAATTCCATCATGAAAAAATAAAATATTTTCGACTTGGAAAATTAAATGTCTCAAGTGTTACAATATATCTCAATTATCCAGAATTGTAGCTTCTTTTATTGTTTCGAAGTCTAAATCATTGTTGTTGTTGTTAAGCTCTAAGCTTTCGGTTTACTAATATAACACGCGAGCTGCTTTTTGGCTCGTTCGGTCAAACGAAAACTGAAAAACAACGAAATCTCCATAGAAAAACTAGGCAACAGCCACGTTATCGAATTTCCTCAGCAGTAGAAACCTTGTAAATTCTTAGCTTTGCCATGCAATGGTTAGTCAGTATGAAAAAATGAAAATATATATAATATGCTACTACAGTAAGAATGTTTTATTCTATAGTTGTCTTGCTTTAATAATTTCATCGAGCAGTGAACGGATGTCCTGTTGTACAAAAGGATCATAGTTTTTAATTCCGAAGACGGAACCCCAAAGAATAATAATAATAATAATAATAATAATAATAATAATAATAATAATAATAATAATAATAATAATAATAATAATAATAATAATAATGGTTTATTCACAGTTAATCATAGGCGGGAAACAAAGAAAAACTAACAAAATACATTAACAACTACAAAATCCCATGAAAAATTGTGAAAGGAGGTGGAAGAGGTTAACCCTTTCTAGTCCACCTCCTTAACTTAAATAACAATCAATTCTATCAGTTTACAATCCTAAATACATGAATCTATCAAAATATTTATCTACATTTTGAAAACTATGTACAATTTCAGAATAGAGAATTTCAAGAGAATTCACTGACCAATTTAATTTTGAGAGATTTTAAGTCTTTTGCTTCAGCAGTTTCTTTCCTTAAATTGTTCAAGCAATAAAAGACTGGAGCTGCAGGCCCCTCTGTTGTATTATTGTAGCGGATGCGAACGGCTTTGGAAGTGTTTGTACACTGTCCAGTTGTTATGATTTGATAATACGTTAACTTTAGCAGCTTAAAGTAAGTGCTCATTTCTTCCTTCACCAGCGAAAAACAGAGCACCAGTCGATGAATGAACAGAGAGAAAAATATTAAAATTTTGTTCAAATACCTTGAACACGTTTTGAAGTTGCCTTCGTATAAAGTGTCCAGCCAAGACTTGGTCGGTCAACCCGCAACCCTTTGCTACCAGTGTCAAAACGGACGTCATCCAATAAATATTCTCGACATGTCACTCCAGATGAAACTTGGTTAGCACTTTTTCAGAAAAAGTATCAAAAAATGTTCTCAAACTTAGCTGTTTAATCCGCCATTACGTTCCTTGAGTTGTAACGTGGTAGGAAAAAAAACGCATAATTTAAGACTCATTTACAATTCAAATGCACAAAGATGAAATTTCTTTCAAATGCAAAGAACAAAGGGAAAATATTTCTTCAAGGATATAGCCTTCTGGGAATTAACTATCCTTTTCACTCAACGCGTTTTACTTCTGTACCTCGGTTTGTAAAGATAAAGACTTTATACATAGTGCTTAACAGCGCCAAAAAAGTTAATCGTTCCTGGCTAAAAGGAAACTTTTGCGTCCCTCTTTTTTATCGCGCTGGAAGCCCCTTGTCTTCCTGAATTATCAAGAACTGCCCCTAATTAATCTCCTACCCTCCGGTTTTCCCCTTTTTGTGCAATTTTTCGCGAGATGTAAATATATAGGGCGAGAACGAAAATGGACGCAAAAAAGCACCTCCGAGACGGCATGTTCTCCATCATCGTCATCATTATCATCATCATCGTCGTCGTCATCGTCATCGTCGTCGTCTTCTTCGTCTTCATCATCATCGGCATCAGCATCGTCGTCGTCATCATCGTCGTCTTCGTCTTCATCATCATCGTGATCGGCATCGGCATCGTCGTGTCGTCATCATCATCGTCGTCGTCGTCGTCATCGTCGTAGTCATCGTCGTCATCGTCGTCATTGACATTACTCTTTCACGTTTCGGAGAAACTATGTAATATACAGTGAACACTTCGGAAAACTTACTTACCCAAAAGCAATATTTAACCCACTGTGTGATGAGCTCGGAGAACTGGAGAACTGGAGACCTGGAATGTAAACTGGCCACCTAACTTGTGAGGTTTGTAATGGCATGCATGCAGATGGAATTTCCATTTTGGTCAATAGCAGGGCGGCACTTTAAGGATAGTTGTATATTCCTTTAATATTAAGAAAAACGTCCCCTCTCTGCAACCAGCTCTATTTAACGAGAAAAATCGTCCAGCACTCGATAGTAAAACGGGCGAAGTTGGATGGATCGGTCGGCTTCGTCCAGTGATATTCGCATTGAAATTGCATGCGGTTGCCAAAGATTGAAATCTCTAAGCAATCGCCAGATTTGTCTTTCAACTTGGCCACCAAACTTTGTATGTAGTCAATAGTTGCTGGCAGTTGGCGCTCTCTTATTGCGCAATTCTATGTTTTGTAAATCGCGTTGCTAAGTTACACAATCCGATAATACGCAATGATAGGACGTACTGGAGAGGAGACCATGCGCACTTGCCAAGATGGCCGACTCGTATTTATTGCAGCTTTGCTGCTTTTAAACAAACTTGATTGAGATTCCAAGGCAGTTATGTTAAGACTGAATTGTTCCATAGTTCGCATGCTAAAGAAAAATACCATTGAACTGACTTGATCATTTCCGCTACAAACAAAAAAACATCTACATTAATTTCCAGAGTTTTGAAGCAAGCAACCGTGGACAATTTTCCTGTCGGTGTACGTTGGATCAGTGGCTTGATCTGATCGGCGTTATTTCAAGTTGAGAAACTAAATATTTTAAGCAAGAGCCGATACAACGGAGATTTGATTTTGGTGGTGTACTATATTTCGGCTGGCAAAACCAGACTTCTTCAGGTACAATGAGAGTTTACATTGAATTGCTTCTATGTACATATATATATAGTAAATGGACGCTGACGTAATACTGGGAAAAATGTGATAAAACATGGCAGTTACAACGAATTTGAATTAAAATACTAAGAGTCACGGAAAAATAACGGAAATCCCTAAAATAATAGACTGAAATCTAATACGTTTCTTCGCGGATATTAAGACCGTTGGGATCAATTGTCCTGCCTTTTATAATTAAAAAAGCTTCCGTGGCCTTACGAATCGAGTCTCTGTTAGAAAATATTTTTTCGATAGGAATTAACCCTTTGATTACTATCTGGCCAAATACGTTAATTACATGTCCTTGGAGATGTTGTGGGGAGAGGAGAAGAAATGTTCTGCGACTGTAGTTTGGTGTTAGCGTTATCTAAAGTGCAGAGAAACTAAACGACGTTTAAAAGACCGTTTTAATGAACACCGCCGCGCTTTAGATAACGCTAACACCTAATCCGAAACCACTACAGTCGCAGAACATTTCCTCTCCTCTCCGCACAACATCTCCAAGGACATGCAATTAATTCCTATCGAAAAAATATTTTCTAACAGAGACTCGATTCGTAAGGCCACGGAAGTTTTTTTTAATTTTAAAAGGCAGGACAATTGATCCCAACGGTCTTACTATCCGCGAAGAAACGTATTAGATTTCGGTTTATTATTTTAGTGATTTCCGTTATTTTTCCGTGATTCTTAGTATTTTAATTCAAATTCGTTGTAACTGCCATTTTTTATCACATTTTTCCCAGTATTACGTCAGCAACCATTTACTATATATATATATATGTACATAGAAGCAATTCAATGTAAACTCTTATTGTACCTGAAGAAGGCTGGTTTGGCCAGCCGAAATATAGTACACCACTAAAATCAAATCTACGTTGTATCGGCCGGCTTGCTTGCTTGTGTTTCTCTACATTAATGGATGGAGGATACCATTTTTTGTTCACTTCAAAGATTGGTATAGGTGAATTTAGGACCTCCGAACACTGAACCAGTTGGTTGTCTTCGTTGATTTGAAACCGAGCTCTGGGCCATGCAGCCCTCAGTTGCTTCTCCGCCGAGTTGGCCGAGAAAAGCCCTGGGAACGAAGTTGAGAAATATGAAATAATATGTTTAAGCACGAACGTTTGGTTTTATCAAGAGTTTACCACCGTAAAAGGAAATTAATGAGCTAACATTTCGAGCAAAACGTCAGCTAGACTGCAAAACAGTCGTTTTCTTCCATTTTCGGAAGGCGCGAAGCGCCGTAAACGTGATCCTCGCGTGTGAAGCGCGCGAGCCTCACAAGCCCGTCAATTTACCTTTATATATCAACTCTTCTGATAAATCCAAATTTGCTTGTTTCACTCCCCACCCACGCATGCGCAGCACAACAGTTTCTTTACGAACTAATCTCTTCATCGAGTGCAAACACGAGTAATGTTTTTCAAAGGCGAACAAAATGGCACGAGCCCGTAGGGCGAGTGCTATTTGTAATCTTTGAAAAAAAGTTCAAGCGCTTATTTATTCCAAATGGGCCACTGTCAAAAATACCATAATTCTATTTGTTTGTGCCTCCAAATTTTGCATAAGCATTGTTTTTGTTTTCTCTTTGGACCATCTAAGTCCCAAGAGAAACCGGAAATAATGCTTATGCAAAATTTGGAGGGACGACTGAAAGAGTATTATGGTATTTTCCAAAGTGGCCTATTGCACTAGAAAATCATGTGATTACTTATCAATAATATACGCGAAAATTTCGAGAGCAACGTACTCGTATCACGCAATCATGCACACAAAGATTGCACCATCCAAGGCTCTCATTTGATTGGCCATGTGAGAGTTTGTTTGCTCATTGACCAATCAGAGTGCTTGGTTTTAATATTACATCTTTTTGCACTCTTTTCTGCCCAATGTTACCTGAAAACTGCATTTCTCTTAGCCAGTCAGAATTGAGTAATTTTTTCATGTCTATTATGAAATATGAAAACTTTCCACTAACACAACTGACACTTGTACCGTGAGAGAGAACCTTTCCAACAGGCCTCATATCTGCCGCTTGTACGAAATACCTCAGGCAAATCGACCTAAGTTAGGCTCATTCATTGTACTCTTCAAAGCTCTCTTTCCGTGGGAGGGGATGACCAATAGAGTTGAATTGTCTGATGCATGCAGCTTAGTGAAATCGCCACATGTCACACAAAGCTAGACCTCAACCAGAGCCTCACCAAATCGGTGGTGTAAAATCAGAAGGTACAATTTCTGATTCCGACGCACATGCAACTAGAAGTACTTCATGACTTTCTACCATTTACTTGCGCATTATTTGTTGATTTTTACAAGCCTGTCCACAACCCCCCCCCCCCGGGGGGGGAAGGCTCGATATATCCCTGGGTGGGGAGGTGCGGCGCAGCCCCTCATACCCTGACCCTGTTTAGACAAATATCGCTCATTTTCCTACTCTGTTTAAGACAGAATTCCGACTTTTGATACCCTGTTTTAAGACATTTAACCCAGTTTAAGACAAAATTTGATAAATCGATACCCTGATTAAGACAAAAAATGATACACTCGATACCCTGTTCAAGACAAAAATCCCGAAAAACATACCCTGGCTGGCCGCACGTCCCCATTAAGCCCTTATAAGGGAGTATCCCCCCTCCCCCCGGGCATAAAACACCCAGTTACATACAAATCCACTTCATATACATTATTACTTTCCATGGAACCCCTTCCATGCATGAACGGGCTCTCTCCATTTCATTCTCCCTTCGCTCCCCTCTATTTCATGACTTTGAGTAGCTTTATCAAAACTTTAAGTATAGGAAATCGTATGAACGCGAGTGCATTTCGTGATTTATGGGCACGAGTGATGTTTTGAAAGTTCTCAATTTGTACGAGCCGTAGGCGAGTGCAATTTGAGAACTTTCAAAACGTTACAAGTGACCATAAATCACGAAATGCACGAGCAGGTTCATACGATTTTTTATTCATTTCATTCTCAACAAAATTACTCAAACGCGCTACTTTGTTCGTGCTCGTATTCTTCCAGTTTTGGGGATAAACACTCAAACCACACTAAACTGCCTAATTTCAAAATTTAAGCTTTGTTGTCCCCACTTCGCAAATATCTGCATCGGCTCAGTTCATCAAAAGGATTTTCAGCAGCTCCAGGCTCTTCCTCCTTCACTTCAGAGCTCAACACATGCTCACTACTAGTTGTATTTTGGCTGATCGACGTCTGAGATCTGAACGGAACATCAGGATGGCTTTCCTTGACGCTAAGACCCTTCAACAACGTTGGATCAACAGGAAGTGACGAACTCCTTGTCCTTTTTAAAGGTGATTTGAGGTTGAAATTGTCATTGTCCGGTCTCTTAGGTGATTCGATTTCCATGACAACAGTAAAATGGCTTGATGAGGGGTCTGTATCCTCGATATCATCCTTAAGCTTGCTTTTGTTCTGTTCGCCAGATTTTTCCGGATGATCGATATTATGCCCATTGTTAGTTTTGTTGTGAGAATCTTTATCTTCGGCTTCTTTAGCGTCTGGTGTCTTGAGAGATCGGCGATACAGTTGTGGACTTTTCTTCCGAACGTTTAACAAATTATCCGAACGTGACGACGAAGTTGGAAGGTCATGAATCGACAGCCTGTAACCATTTTTATTCTTCTGCAAGTTCGTTCCTCGTGAACGTTGTTTTAGAGAACTCGTCGGGTTGGATAACGGAGACGCTTCAGTCTGTGGTCCGCTGGTAAAGGCTTCCTTCGACGGCGAGGATGAAACATATGCTTTAGGAAATGTTCCTGTGTCTTTCGGGTTTCCGGAGAGAAAGGTCGGACGATGCGGTACGGAATGTCGCCGAGTTCGGGCCTCATAACTGATGGGAACTTGTAAATGATCGGAACGGGCGACAGAAATGGTTGGAAGGGAAGCGTTGTTCTCGAATTTCCTTCTCCCTTCTGGGGTTAGTGCTTTTCTACTGCCATTCAACTGTAGAAGTGATGATTCTCCTGTATGACCTGTATACGTAGATGTATCGCTTTTCCTTCTAGTGAGACTGTCTTCTTCCTCCGACCTTAGTTGAGCTTGTATTTTGTCCTTTGCCAAGTTTCTCATGGAATGTCTTGCTTTTTCTTGCATGCTATTTATCTCGGCCAAACGGGTGGCGTATTCTTTGTCGAATTTTTGGAACGTTTGTCTCAACTGGTTGCTATCACGTGATACAAGGTCGCGAATTCTTTTGTTAAATTCGAACTTGGACACCGTTCTCCTGTTTTGTGCCATAAGTTCCTCTGCTTAGAAGTTTAACAACGTGGCTAATCTCAGAAAAGCAGATTATTCGCGATAATTATATGCTATCTGTTTGTATTCGCGTCTTTCAGCCACGATTATAATTAGCCTCTCCTCGAGCCCTTTTGATTACAATGATCATAAAAATTGTTGTGAAACAGAGGTCCAAAAATAAACAAATGCGACACTTATGTCACTGAATTTAATTAACTTATTCGGTAATGAGCAGATCTTGGCTGATTCACGTAATCAGCTCAGCAAACACAAATTCCCATAATCAAACAGATCACTCACTTTGAGGTTTCTTAAGAGTAATGTTGGTGACTGTTTTTTTTGCAAAGTAAACACCGCGATCCGCATTGATTCTCCCCGCTAATTTCTTTGCTGATTCTTTCTTTGCGAAATCTATATACATTTCCCGAGCTAGCGAGTACCGCAACAAAACAATTCATGATAGGGAATGTATGGAATAACATATTTTGGGTTCTGCTTGTGAAAATTTCTGTGAGAGAACAATGAATGAGTTGCCGGTCCCCAGGCCCCTTTCCCCTCCGTTTGCAAAGACTTCTGGGATCGCCAGGGGGCAAACAAACTCGTCGACTCCACTAAAAATTTGAATCCTTCGAGTTTAAGAAGTAGTCATGGGTGTGCGGCGACAATGACCGTCGATATTCAGAACGACAGATCAAACAAGTAATGTTTTGAGGTTTTACTCTCCTCGATCCAATAAAGCTTAAGACTTGAAATGGCAGCTGGAGAGAAACAGCTACAAAGAACAAACTTGAAAGTCACCAAGAGCACTAAAGTTTGCTCTAATCATTTCGCCGTTGGATATCATTGTGATACTTGCGAAAAGCCTATTTTGTATGTGAAAGGTCAAGTTATCCAGACGAGGGCAACAATGTGAAATCATATGCTTCGGTGCCGGCTAAAGCAAAGCTAGCAAAGAGTGTCAACACTGAATAATCTGTTCTATGTATACAGAAAACCGATTCAAACCAACCCGCAGCTTGCGGAACTTCCTGAAAAAAATAAAAACCACCTCTTCCGAGCGTCAATAGGGTCGATTCACTAAATTCGTCTGGAATTCAACCCGCGGTTATATCTCACCTCAAACCATCAGCTACTTGTGATCAAGAATATACATGTAAAGGCTTATTCTGAAAATGTGACAACCATGAAAACGGAAATGAAACCACGGCTTCAACTGTAACTTCCAAAAAGCGAATGGCGTCACAAACAGTCTTTGAAACGAAAATCAAAACTGATCAGAAACTATTCCTTTCTTCAAACCGATCTATTGCTAATAAACGCAATACACAACTGAAAATAAAATGTTTTGAACCATTATAACAAGACTGATTGTGATTCCGTGGTCTAGAGTACAGATGCACGGCTGACGCCACTCAAAGATTTTGCGAAAATGTTAGCCGAATGAGTGAGGAAATCAAGAATTTCTTTATTATAAAACAAATAAAGAAGCCTCACCTGTGATCTGTTCTGTTGTAAAGCACTTAGGAAGCGGATAGAGTACTCAAAAAGTAGGGAAAACACTCGACTACGCACTTCCTGCTTGCGGAACAGATCACAATCGAGGTTTTTTAATCTGTTAATTGTTTCTTCGTCAATAAATCGCTCAACTGCCATTGTGATAGTTTATATTACCGCACGCGAAGAAATCATTCTGGAAGATATGACGTCATCTTTGACCAATCAGAAAGTGAGCATTTCTCTATGTCACCTTACTAAAAGAATCTGGTATGGTTCTCATTACTGACACGACACGAACGTTTCAATCAATCCTTTTTTCGGCGGTGGATGTTTAAAAAAACTGTTCTGACATATTTTAGCCAAGCTTACGCCAAAAAAAGACATTTCCTTAGAGACTATTGAGCAAATTTGGAGTTTGGATGATAATGATGATGATGTTGATGATGATGACGATTCAACTGTTTTGTTGAAATAAGTAAGGTTACAAAATGGGAGGCGCGGTGGCCTCGTGGTTAGTGCTCTCGACTCCGGATCGAGTGGTCCGGGTTCGGGTCCTGGCCGGGGACATTGTGTTGAGTTCTTGGACAAGCCACTTTACTCTCACGGTGCCTCTCTCCACCCAGGTGTATAAATTGGTACCGGCGAATTTAATGCTGGGTGTAACCCTGCGATGGACTAGCATCCCATCCAGGGGGGAGTCGAAATACTCCTAGTCGCTTCATGCTACAGAAACCGGAGATAAGCGCCGGCCTGAAGGGCCTTCTAGGCTCGTAGCAGACTTTACCTTTACCTTACAAAAGGCTAACGAGTAAGATTTGCAAAAAAGGTAGTTGTTTATGTTATTTTTTGTTTTCAGAAAAAAAAAGCGTTTTTACTTTTGTTATTTTTTTGTTTCTTTTCTTCTTTTCATAAATAACAACTTGAAGAATTAGACTTCATTGTGGTGTCGCATTAAAACGATTTTTTTCTTAACGGTATCTTTAAGCCCAGTTTTCATTTGCCGGGAAAATCTCAGATGATCGGGGATTTCGCAGTTTCCCGACCGTCCCAGATTTTGCCGACTAATGAAAACCATAAATCGTAGACATCCCCAATAATCTGGGATGGTCGGGAACGAATCGGGAAAATAGGAAGCGTTTCTATTTTCCCGACGTGTCCCGATCATTCCCGACAATTGTACTTTCGGGGAAGTCGGCGATGGTTTTTAGCTCGTTACCAATCCTCTAAATCGCGTGTTTCAATTTTGGCGCACTTTCCATTTTCCGCCAAAGTCACTATCGGGAGAATATTCTAGAACAAGCGTCTCGCGGTTTTCCGATATGTCGGCAAAATCTGAGACGGTCGGAAAACTGTGAAATCCCCGATCGTCTGGGATTTTCCCGACATATGAAAACTAGGCTTTAGAAAGCAATATAACCCATATCGATAACATGTGTGAATTTCATGTAATTTATGTCTGGCGATCCCGAAAACCGTAATATTGGCGCACATTTGTCCCCAAGTAATTGCTAAAATGCAGATGTAAATATGAATGGCCTACTGAGAAATATATTGTTGTTATTCGGCCTTCATAAAACAAAACAAAAAAATGAATTTTTCCAACCAGTAGCAGGTGGCTCATTCAACAGGCGCAAGACATGTTACATCCTCATTACATCGCCAGGCAACGGGAGCAAACACATCAAAGCCAGAAATCTTGCACGTAACAAAAATACGCTTTCACTTAAATTTTATGCCTTAGATCCGGGGTGATTTTGAGAGCCAGCACATGGAACGTCCTCGAGATATAGATATAAGAAAGATAATCGAATGTTAAACGTGAGATTGTCACATTGTCATTGTTACCCGTGACATATTGTTGCTATTGTCAAACAATTCTGATTGAGCCAAATGAGCTAAGTTCTCGCTGACAGCAACAAGATTGACCATGTCGTCTGATAAAAACAACAAGGCAGAGAAGCCAGTGGGAGCTGCAGGAAAACGAATTTCTGCTCTAAATGTCCACGAGGGACACATCCTACAACGAAGAATACAAACATATAAAAAGATTCACGACAAGGAAATTGCTGAGGTCTTCAACAAAGTCGAAGAAATCCGGGAATCTATGAGAGCTCTCTCTACGGATCCTTTGTACGGAACGCACGCCTTGACGCATGAAGTCAATGCTCCTGGAAGCAAATCTAGCGCCCCGGCCTTGGATCAGAGACAAGATTCCAAACTAAAACGTACTTTGGGTTTTCCAGAGAAGATAGGTGAATCAGATAACGGCGGTGTTTCAGCGAAAAACATATCCTTTCCGCCGCTTCAAGGTGAACGCGATGCTGCAGCCATAGATCTTGTTCTCAAATCAGGCGGGAGAGGGTTAATCAAAGATGCAAGAAAGTCGAAGTCCCTTGATTCTCATGATTATCACGAAGACAATGAGGTCGAAAAAGAAAAAAGCGACATGAGAGGACAAAGACATAGAAAGCTCGAAAGGTGCAAAACTGCTCCAGTAACAAGGCTGCAGCCATTGTGGAAAACAACACCAGAAATGTTGACGAAGAAATTCTATCTGCCACCAAGCTCAAATCGATTAAACTTCAAAGAATCTTTTAAAAGAGCACATAATTCGCCGCGTTTTGGAAACAATGGTCCGTGGAGGAACTCGCCAGAGGTACATCGCACTCAGACAGGTGCAGTTTCGTTGCTTCATCAACGTACAGCAAGTCTTGATTCCTGCGAACATACGGTCAACGCGAAGTCAGCATCGCAATCTGGATCTGAATCCAAGACTGCTCTTCTGGTTAACCGTGGTCTTACCAGCGCTAGAGATGATTTAAAACAACATGGCTATGTGAAACGACTCGAAAGGAGGTCATCTAGTAGCGAAATTTCAAAGTCTTTTCAAAATTCCAAACAATATCCTCCTAATTCGGATAAAGGGAGTGATGAACCTGAGCATAAAAGCATCAGCGACTTAAAAAATTGTCGTTATTTGAGGTTCACAAGCCAAACACAGGAAAGCAATCAAATTTAAGAGCTTCCTACATTAACTGGAAAAAAATATGGTATGCAAACCGTGTTAAATAAGTTTAAATAAACAGGAAAAAATTAGCGTAATATATTTTATGGATCACCCACCCAGCTTTGTCGGACCGAATGCAATTAATCAGTTAGTCATTTTATCTAAGGAGGCCATATTAAGAAATAATCTATGCTTTCAATGCAAGTGAAACTACGTAGCCAAAAAATATGTAAAACAAAACATTCAGGTTCTACTGAATACTAATTGCAGCTCATTTGTTTGTTTAGTATTTCATGAAGGCACGTACCAAAGACTTTTCCTTAGCAGGATATATATATATACATATATGCAACAATTCAATTTTACTATCAAGCTAAAAACAAATCCGGGATGTTTATATCACTCAAAATTCTCGACGAGTTAAAACATAATTGGATGCAAAACACATATTAGAGTCATTCATCGTAATAAAGGAGCAGTAATATTAAGCTTTACGTAGCCTTATTTAAAACTTAATAGCGAATATTATTATATGGACGGGAGCGTTTTACCGGAAACTAAAACATTTGTACATCCGGGAACCGAGTGACGTATTTTTTGTATGTAACAGGAGTCGTCATAAGTTGCATTGAGCAATGGTTGTCACGATTCCCGCCTTTTTTGTTGGTATTAAAACCAAGTATTTGTATTTTAAGCCTGTTTTTAAATCTCTACCATGTATATTAAAGTGTCATGGATTGTGGTAAAAAAAAATGGAATGCAAAAGGAGACCTGTTTAGCGATGTCAAACAAAATAATGGCCATATTTTCTTCAAAACGGCTATTTTAGCTCACCGTTCTTAAGTGTTAAAGTTTGGTTACGCGTAGCAAAGATTAAAATAAATGCCAATTTGAAAACATCGGGCCGACGTTTTCAAGTACTCCCTTGCATCTTCGATAAATTCCGTGTGGCTCATTTTTCTTTTAAAATTTGATCGATTTTTATCTGATTGCGGTGATCCAGAAGCAATTTAAGAATGGAAAAGTCACTGAAAATCGATTTAGCAAGTTTATGGTCAAAATAAAAGGGATAATTCCCATGATTCTACCCCTTTAATTGTCCATAAAATAAAAAGAAAATTACACTTTAGCTCGAAGATATGAATTTTATATTTGAGTGGCAAGAACAATATCTTACTAGTAGGCGCAGCGAACGAGTGAGATACTGTTCTTGCCACGAAAACATAAAATTCGTATCCTCTCGTCACCGAGTAATATCCTTGTAATAACGTGCAACTCTTTCCCTTGGAACAAAGCTGAGGATTTTAGGACATCAATTTTGTGCCCAAATATGGACAAAAATAAGATCGATGCTGCACGCGCGGGAAAATGCACGAACTACGTAACGTCCAAATAAGGAAACTTTTGGACCCCAAAAACCCCAGATTTGAACGCTTCAAGAACATGACCTTCTGCCTCTATTTACGCCAAAAAGTCAACATACCATAATTACGCTGACGACCACTCCCCCTGGGGATTTCAGGGCAAAATGAAGCACATCAAGAACAGAATAACTTTCACCAGAGTTAGTAGAGGTCCAACTTGCCGGAGGCGAACCAGTTGGGTACTTACATTTGAACCAGGTACTACAAGGAATATATTGGTTTCCTTCGACTGCTACAAAGTGAAAGAATATCGTCTTTTATTTTCAAGTCATTCGTCGTAATAAAGGAGCAATAAAATTGCGCTCTACGTAGCCTTATTTAAAACGTAATAGCGAATATTATCATATGGACGGGAATGTTGGTGAGTCGAGAATAAATTTAACGTGAGATTGTCACATTGTTATTGTTACCCGTGAAATATTGTACATATTGTTAAACAATCTAATTGAGCCAAATGAGCTAAGTTCTCTAATTGTGAAAAGATACTTGGCAGTATAAATGTGGTGGTGCCGAGACAAGTTAAAGCCGTAGGAAAGCAGCCAACTTCCGGTTGCCGTCCTTGGTGAAAAGAGGCTTGCAGCTACCTAGGCTACCACCCTGGGGATTCAGGCCTCCACTACTTCACTAAACAACTCATGGCAATTCTCACATTGTATGTGTACGTCCATGACCCTTGAAACAGCCTCCACCGACGAGTACAATCTGGTGTTAATAAAATTTGTTGGTGTCACTCTTTTAAAAGGTACAAAGCTTAAGAGTTGACGTAGATATCACACTTTCGCCCCTGCGAACAGGCTACTAAGCAAATCGTCAGGTGTTACCCGGAAGATCAGTATAAGTGTCGCTCTCGGGAGGGAATGGAATAGTGCTGCTAAGCAAACGAAGCGAAGGTAGGAACGACTTGAAAAGTAATAAATTTCTCTTCGGTAAGACAAATGAGGCTGCTTGTCTCGTGAACGATTATTCCCTGCTAGCAGAGGTCTCTTTCCTTTCGCGTTCGCTGGTGTTGTTTATTCGTCTGTGGCACACTGACGTACCCTGACCTGTGTTTTAGACCCGCCGACTGGCGTGTTATGTTTTGGGTGACAAAGTTGTCAAATACGAACTGAAAATTGCTTGGTATCGTCACATAAAATGTGGCAAATTCCAGGCAACCTCGCCTTGTTTCAGCTTAATCTCTGCTAATGCAAATGGTCAACAGTTATTTATTATGCTATCTACACGATCAAATTATTGTATTTTCACATGCATAAAAACTGCTCTTGTGACCCGGCTTTAGACCCGATAAAACACGACCTACAAGTTTATCGAACGACTTCAGAAATATTCCACGAAAAGCGTGTCTCTCTGGAGTCTGAAACGTTCAAATTGTGAGTGGAGAACATTAGCAAACAAGAAAAACAAGCTGTGCATCATAATATTAGGGGGTGTTTACATGAGAAAAAGTCGCACCGACGCGAGTTTCACACCGGAGTGACTTCTTGATACTGCGTTTACATGATGACGGGGTGAATTCGCATCGTGTTTACCTGAAAGGACACCACATATCGATAAAATACAATCGTGATATGGCGTCTATCACGAAAAGTACGCATGTGCTACCCGTTCCAGCCCACCGGGAGCCCGATTTTCCCGACAAATGAAAACTAGGCTTAAGAGAGGGAACCGGAGTAAACTCGCGCTGGAGCGAAAGTCGCCCTGGTTTCATGTAAACATCCCCTCCCAAATTTGAGGTTTTAAGTTCTGATTTTAAAAATACACCTGTTTATTTTAACTGGAATTTTCTTATTATTGATCCACCATTACTAACTTTAAAATCTTGAGACAGCTGGGTCGAGGAGAAAATGACGTCAAAGACTCACTACTTTAAGAATGAAACGCGTGTGTACGCGGCTGAATTAATGTGCAGCACGGGATTTTCGGACTTTCAGACTTTTAAACCCATGTTTAGCATATATAATAAATTGCGTTTACACGCTGAAATTTTAAGCTAGTGAGTAAATTACGTCATTTTCTCTATATTTATCTCCTCGATATTTTCGCAGTGTACTTACCTTCCCTTTAAGCAATTTTCTTACAAATAAAGTTTTGTTTTGGTCCCTCCCAAACGTTGTCGTTCGAACAAGAAGTTTACACGTACACGATGAATACTAATTAACCACTGATTTACTATGCAGCGTGCCCCGGCTGCCTGAAATTTCCCACGTGCGCATAAAAGTTAACATAGAACGAAACAAAAAATATACTTAATGGGCAAAAGCAGTGACTCGGCATGCCCCGCAAGTGCGTTTTTCATTTTGTTACAATCCTTTGCCCTTATCGTTCTCACAACAACGGGGTTTTATCAAGGACACGAGCACCCGACTATATATTATCAGAAACCCATAAGGGTTGAAACGTGTAACGCGCGTTCACAGCTTCCGAATATTCAGTGGGAACTGATTGGTTGAATGTTTCAGTGCTGAGTACCATATTTGAAAACCGCTCGCTCTTGTTGTTCCAAATATGGTACTTAGCAAATTGAATATTCAGAAGCTTGTTTCCCAGCACACAAGGGGCCGTTACACGTTTCAACCCTTACGGGTTTCTGATATTATCAATTTTCTCCCCAAACATACACATCGTTCGTTCCAATTTTATTCCTGAAAGTTTCTTACAAGGCAGTTCTCTGAATTCTTTCCTAGAAATTTGCACCGGGGAAGGTGTCTAGTAACACCATAGCCAGATGCAATCACCTGAGTGTCGATTTTCTTAAAGGAGCAAACCGGGGAAACCCAAAGAAAAACCCTCGAGTTAGACTGAGATCGATTAAAACTCAGCCCATATACAACTGCACAGAGCGAAGGCGAAGATGATAGCCACAACACCAGCATGACTGTCCAAGGCGTACGGCACCGGGTATTCTAGAACGACCACCCATGCAAATAACAGCCACATTCAACAGGACTCAAACTGGAAGTTTTAGCACCGACCACGCAGCGTCACAAAACAAGGTCCAAAGAAGATAAATAATCTTGTCACATTTGCGGAACCGTCGCACTTTTCCGTACAATAACGTGAATAAGACACTTTATTTTTATGACAACGTGAGCAAACAACTAAAATGAATCGTTCATTTTTCTATCTTCACTTTAAAACGGTTCAAACTCATCCAATTGCGGGATAGCGCGCCCGTACGATAACGCTTTAAGTTTGTGTGCTGCAGTTGCTTTATATTAACTCTATAACTTTGGTGAAAAAACGGGAAACCAGTGGTTTTACTTTGGGAAACCCGTACGCCTAATGATTGATTAACACAGTTCGCCCAAGCATTGATTAACACAGTTCGCCTAACATTTATTAACACAATTCGCTTAATAACTAATTGACACAGTTCGCCTAATCATTGGTTAACGCCTTTCGCCTAAAAACTGATTCACACAGTTCACCTTCACCTAAATATTTTGGTTTTATCAAAAGCTGACGTTTCGAGCGTTAGCCCTTCGTCTGAAGAAGGGCTAAAGCTCGAAACGTCAGCTTTTAGAATCTCTGAACGGTGGCCAATTTACATTATCAACTCCGTTGATAAAACCAAATTTTTGTATACTACTTCCCCACCGACGCAGCACCAAAGTTTCTTTAGAAACTACCCCCTTCACCTTTACATAGTTCACGCAATGATTGGTCAACACAGTCCACATAATGACTCGGATTAACGCAGTTCGCCTAATGATTGATTAACAAAGTGGATAAACATAACCAAGCAGTTAATGTTGGTCGTCATGTTTAGCAGCCTGGTAGTTCCTTCAAATAGCAGATTTTGGCCTTCTCTCAATCCATTCTGAGATTTTTGGCTCATCTCGGACTTTTTCATACAGCGCAGTTAACCGCGGAAAATTCTTTAAGGCGTCTGGTATCGTACGCTCGTCTTTTGCGGAGTAATTGTTGAAAAAAGTGAAGAAATATATATCTGCGTAGCTGAGCTGTAAACAGAAAGAACACAAATGATTTTCCATGTACATTTTCAAAAGATGACCCCTTAATATTTTACAAATTGAAAAAATTCGTGTGATAAAAACCCAAGTGCTAAATTTTAAGCTGTCATAGTGGCTATTCAGGAGGAAACTGTTTCGTTTGGATTTCAAGAATCCCCATTACTCCTGTTTACAACTTATAATTACCGATACTTTCTCAGACACCTGGACCGAAGTGCAAAATGGAATCCTAGCTTCAACGGTAAAAAGCTCTCGTGCATATAAAGTTTGTTAAACGGCAAAAACACTGCGAATGAAATAACCTACGTATATGTTTTGGTTTAATTTTGTTTTTGGTTTGAATTTTTTTAAAACCGGTTCATTTTTTTTCAAACCAGTTTATATTATATTAGTTTATTAGTTTAGTATATGTCTTTTTTTAATCAAATGTCTAAAAGAGGGATTTTCCTTTTTTTTTAATTTTTAGGGGGTTTAACAAAGAACTAGACATCCGTTTCCTCCCTTCCACTTGTATAAGGATCGATCTATGTCGAAACAATTAACAAAATGGAACAACAGATGATACCTCGAAGGAAATGGGTTTACAGTTACGGCAAACTCTTCGCAGGAAACAACAAGAATGTTGTTGCAAAACGGAGCTGTTTCAAGTCTTGTCTTTGCTCGTACTCGAGCACAACAGCGGTTTTCACGGAAATTCTCCCAAGACCTTTCCTTCACTCTTCTTCTTCTTCTTCTTCTTCTTGAGCAGACGTAAATAGTCCGTTTATAAGTATTAATAATCTTATATCTCTCCTTTTATTCACGTCCCATTCAAATCAGGTCACCATTTACTTAGCTCTCCACGCAAGCGCTCATGAACAACAGTTTTCAACTGACAAGCATAGCTAATCGACCTTAAACTGAAACGTTAATTCTCAGGCAAAAATTATTAGCCAAACAAAATTCAATGACGCAAAGCACATCCAAACTGACCTTATTTCCCACACAGTAAACTTCACACTTTTCATTTTTCTCCAGAATTTTCTCCAAGTATTGAGCCGACGTCGGCACCGTCTCAGAGAAAAATTTGTCCATTAGATCTTTCTGTAAATGAAAAAAGACCAAATTATCACCAATTGGGGTTGAATGACAACGTCATGGGTAAATTTTTTGTTTTGGGAATGCCAATCTCTGCAACTGCTTGAGTTTTTCACTTTAATTCTATGATCACTAAAAAATAGATATATTCAATATCCTGAAATTTCACCTTGCTAGCGTTGAACTAAAACCAAGTAATTTCTCTGACCAAGTCATAACATTACTAGTAACAAGGAACAACTGTACTATTTGGCTATTTAGAAGGATTGAATCTACCCAACTGTTTCACATAACGGGAAAGTTATGTTAAGGGCGTTTTCAACGGGCCCTCTTGTTGTCATGGTAACCTATTACGTCACATCGATGAGCGCATGTTAAAGTGCCCCTGTGGCCAAAAAATCAATTCTTATTTTTCTTTGGATTTCAAAACTATGTTAACTAAACACTAAGCTAAGCGACCAAAGAAATTAAGACATGATTTCAAAAAGAAACCTGTCCACATCCAATTGATCAGTTTTGAACGTGAGTAATTGCAGAGTATGATAAAAGTCAAAGCTCAAAATTTTGCCAGTCGGGTGTTATGCAAACACTCTGAAAACCTGAAAAAAAAAAAGGAAGTGATTCTTTTTTTAATCACAGGGGCACTTTAAAGCAACTATTGATGTTTCATTTAGTCCATAAAATTGACGTTACGTGAAACGGTGTTGTAGAGTTATGTAGAGTTAATTCTTCTAATAAGACACTCCCCCCAAATTGTTGAAAGGGTTTGAACCAGTTTGAGTTACGGTTAAACGTACGTTTTCTTCTGGGTTGGAATTCAAAAGCGCTCGAATGAACCCGTTTTCTAATGCATGCACTTCTTCAGCAAACGCGTCTGCTTTGGCTAGCTGAATTTCATCCTCGGGGGACAAGCCTGTCAGAGAAAGAAAGAAACTATTCTATGAAACACTGAATTTGTAAATTGCTATGAGACGTACTTCAATATAGTATAACGAGAGGAAAGCCTGAAAATTCAGTTCAGGCTTGAACGCGATTTTGATCCCATGACCTATCTGTTAAATGTTAATTAAATGTTAGAGCGAGTTTCAACTGAGTGTCTTAAAACCAAAACCAAAGCAATTACTTTGGCCAATCAAAAAGGACGGAGACAATCCAGTAAACCAATCAAGACTCGAAGTAATTACACGTAGCCGACACAAAGCGCGGAAAAATGTGCACGCGCAAGCCACGATTGGTTTTGGTTTCTCTTCTAATTGGTTGAGAAAATGGCGCGAGAACTTTCAACCAATCACTGAGTGAAGTAAATGCAAAACCAAAGCAATTCGCAATTATTTTCGACACTCAATTGAAAACCGCTCTACTCAAAATAAAAGCAAATAACATAAACTATGAAACCATGAAAATAACAGTTTGATTTCTTTTTTTCTTTTCATTTCGTTTTATACGCTCAACTTTTGCTGTAATTGATTTCTTATTCATGTATCACCAAGGAGACCTCTCACCATAATCCCTGTGGTTTTTTAGAGGACTCCTCGCCACTAACTGTATGTTTTAAAGTTTATATTATTTATAATTGAGTCATATCAGGAGCCCATCTGGAGCGTGCAACTTCCATACAGCGTCTGTGAAACGGCGTTTTCACAAGTAGGTTTATTTTTAGACTAGCCCTTCCCGCGAATTAGGTCAAAAAACAACGGCAGTTCCGGTTCGGTGACCTTATGACGTCAGCTTAATTTCTTGTAATTGGTCATCGGGCTCCTGTGGGAGTCTCATTCGCGGGAAATTCAATCTAAAAATAAATCGGTCTGTGAGAACGCCGTTACACGAACACAGTAGAGTTGTAGGCTCCGGATCATGGGTTCCTGACCCGTCATATAAAGATTGATTGAGTGAATACAGTAAAAAAGAAAAAAGACCTGTGTGATACCGATGCATTGCTATGAAGCCCCTCAGTTAGGAGTAGGTTAATTTGCTGGGATCATGTGCTCCCAACTGACTGGCCTGATAGCTCAGTTCGTAGAGCATTCCCGGGGGGGGGGGGGGGGGGGGGGTACTCGACATATCCCTGGGTGGGGAGGTACGGCGCTGCCTCTCATACCCTGACCCTGTTTAAGACAATTATCGCTAATTTTCCTACCCATTTTAAGACAGAATTCCGATTTTTGATACCCTGTTTAAGACATTTAACCCAGTTTAAGACAAAAATTGATAAATCGTTACCCTGATTAAGACAAAAATGATAAATTCGATACCCTGTTCAAGAGAAAAATCCCGAAAAACATACCCTGGCTGGCGGCACGTCCCCATTTAGGCCTTATAAGGGAGTACCCCCCCCCCCCCCCCCCCCCCCGGGAGAGCATTACACCGGCATCGCAGAGGTCATGGGTTCAAATCCCGTTGAAGCCCCATAAATTATTCAGGTTTTATAAGAGTCAATTGTTTAAATTGTACAGGTAAGTAGGAGGGTCATTTCTCCCTTTTATTTATAGCCCCCACTTCAAAAAACATACATTTATTTCAAGGCTACATGGGGAAGACATAAAGAGGCCATTTTCGAAATATCATTATCATCATCATAGCGAGGCGGCAGAGAGGACAAAAACAATAGAAACACGTTGGAATGAACGTGAAATATATCAACGTATCATCCACTTTCCTTTGGCTTTGTCCTCTAAACCTCTACATACAAAATACATATTTAATTGACCGCGCCCCATGGGGGCTTTTCAGGGCCGATGAAACACAATGAACGAAACAACAACTGTTAAGAATCCCAACTGGCCGGAGGCAAACTAGTTGGCTATTTACAAGTGCAGGTGGGAAGTTGAACCAGGGACTACCAGGATCAAATTCAACGAGTGGTCAGAGCGGGTCTTGAGCCCGGGATCTCCGGATCTCAAGGCAAGCGCCCTAACCACTGGGCCACACTGCCTCCTGAAGTTTAATATCTCGAAAGTGGCCTATAGATGGTTTTCAATCACTTGATGAGACGGCCATGTTGGTGCACAAGACAATAGCAAACTATAACTCATGCTGTGCATTACAATAGAGTCAAATTTCTAAGAGACATTTTTCTCTGCTCTTCTGTGCACCAACGTGGCTGCTGCGACGTCTGGTGAAAACCATCTATTCAATTGTCACTTTCCCTAACTGCCAATCAACTTGCAAGCTTCATTTTGCAGTGTGCCCAAATAATTTAAGCATTTTATATTATTTCACCACTGTTAGGAGACTTAAAATCATGAAGAATACCAGGAACACACACGCGACTCGATGGACACAGATTTAAACCACAAACGTATACGTAGATCGACTTTACAATTATATTAATATGGCTGACCTCTCTTTCACACCCTTTACATCATGTAAAGCTACACGAAACATCCTACAGAGTCAAAGCATCTGCAACATGAATTAATCTAGTCTCAAGTTTGATTATTACTTTATATTTAGGAACACCGGTCCTCTCAATTCAGTCAGTGGATACTTCAGCGAGTTTTTCGAAGATAAATGAACAAAAAAAGGTGGAAAATAAGTTGATTTTGCAATTTTCAATGAAGCTGCATTTGTCACTTATTACGTCGCCGTCTTAGACCTTTGGGCTGCCAAAAGTTAAGTTGTGGATGGTTATATCGATCTTCAGTTCCAAAAGAGATTATGGTAGTTTTAGTTTATCTTCTGTGCAATGTGAGCTAATGTCGTAAATTCAATTTTACACGCGCTAACGAGTCTTGTCCAGCTGGTCAAGCTAATTAACACAAAGACAAAAGATAATTTGTTGGCGGCCATTTTTGCATTCGGACAATTGTAAATATTAATTAGCCTTTGGAATTTATATCTTCTCATTCACTCGTCCTAGTTTTTCCTGAATTTGCTTAAATTATAATCATTTCATTTTAGCACAATATTAACGGATGAAGAGCCACCTGGAATGTGCCGGAAGAAGGCACATTTATCCCTGGAATAGAGTTATTACACCTTCCAGGAACCAACCCTTGGTAAAGATACTGTTATTATCACCGTTTCTTAACGCATTTAGCAGAGAAACCCTCACAAAAGTACGACGAACCTTACAAGTTTGTTATTACATGGCTCAGAACACTCTTTTCCTTTGAAATTTTAAGATCAGTGCATGGAAGTGTCAGGGGCTTAACGACACCTCTTCACAAGATAGTAACTTTACAGGCCGATACACACTAGGCGACCAGTCGCAGCGACAGGTCTCTGCGATAAGTCGCTCTTTGTGCACTGTTTGCAAAACAAGTCCCTGTTCGATGCACACTCAGTGATCTCGTATGAGGAGGAATGTAAACTAGTTTTCTAATTCAATATGGCGGACGATATGAAGCCCTCTCATTGGTTCATTTATATTTTGCCACAGCGACTTGTTGCCGGAAGTGTACACACGGTGTGACAAAGCTGCTTTCGCTAATTGTGTCGCTTCGGTCAGTCGCACAAATTCACACTGATTTGAATTCGTGCAGCTGATCGCAGCGACAATGATTTTCACAAAATTAATCGTATCACAAGAGGCGAATTTTTCCGGCAACTTGTCCCCGCGACGTGTCGCAGCGACTTATCGCCTAGTGTGTCCAGGCATTACAGACGACTGCTGCGTAAATGTTAATACAGCGGCATTAACGAGAAGTGATGTCGGCGATGCCTTTTCTATACTACATGGTGGCTCATAATAATTGCTAATGAGTTTTACAAACCATGCCTCTTGGCCACAAAACGCAGAATCGCCATTGATTGGCTCAATGTCACGCCATCGACTTCAAGAATAGGCAGCGTACCAAATGGAAATTTTCCACCTGAAAGAGAGGAACGATCTAATTAAAGATCTTCCGACCCTGTTGTCTCATGCTATTGGCTTCTGAAAGCCTTCACGCTACCATAAAAAGTCAGATGGTTTTGACATGACGTCATGGTCGCCATGTTGGTGTCCCCAAACAATGAATCATATCCAAGCCACCAGGAATTGAACCCTACTATTATGCAAACTTTTATATTTGTTTTCGTTGAAAAGCATGGCTGTTGATCACGTGAGTGAAATCCAAGAATAGGTGAGCATCGAGAGCGATGGACTCTTGGCAAACATGGCTTTCCCGTTACGTCACCGCCTCCATGTTGGTGGACGAAAACAAAATGACTTACGCCCCGTACAAACAGACGCAAGTTGGCCGGTAACTTCTTTTGTTCGCCAACCAGCACTTGTACATTACATTATTCTCACCTCAGTTGAAAACCACCTATAAAGTTGCCTGCAAGGGCATCCCAAGGAGGCGTGACTAATGCAGTCATGCCGGGACCCAGGGGAATAAAAAAAAATTGTCGTTGGCACCCCGGTGGGGCGCAGTTTGCTGAGCGTTTGGCTCCAAAGGTCAACCGTCCAACATTGCTCCCTCATCTGTTGATCAATTTAAGCGAAACCTGAAGAAGGTATCCAGCATATCGGATTCCTACACGGCAATCACGTAAAGCAGTTGTAAATAATCGTTAGTTGCTGTCCTTCAGTAGCATATTG
The DNA here is from genome assembly GCA_949126865.1 of Montipora capitata. Taxonomy (NCBI): domain Eukaryota; kingdom Metazoa; phylum Cnidaria; class Anthozoa; order Scleractinia; family Acroporidae; genus Montipora; species Montipora capitata. Next base: position 32,985,999 of record OX421453.1, read on the forward strand.
ATAGTAATGATTTCAAGTTCGAGTGAGGCCTAACGCTACTGTGAAGGTTTTTATACCCAATTGTTCCATCAGAGATCAACCCAGGTCAGAGTTTTCCTCTGTCCTTGTGTGGGCCCAATTCCAATACTAGGGTTGATCTCTGATGGAACAATTGGGTATAAAAACTTCACAGTAGTGTTAGGCCTCACTCGAATTTGAAATCATTACAGTTGTAAATAGTTTTAGTTTTCAACTTGTAAAGCTGCTGCTACTACTACTTCTACTACTCTCCCAAACATCTTTCTAAAGCCAGTCTGGTTGGTTTGGGAATATTTGACTCAATCTGGTGAGCTCCTGAGAATTTAGTGTGCAGTTTTGGGATTTTATAATACCGTTGACAACGCAGGAATCGAAATCGCGTCGAATCTGCAGAAAAACGCACAGGAAGGAATCGACACACAATGGGTCTTCGGGTTGCAAGGCAAGCCCCCTATCCACTTAGACCAGAGTTAATTAACTCTGCTAAGACTTACACAATCTCGACCCCAGAGCTCTTGAAAGAAGTGCTCTGGGGAACCCTGAAACAAAGTGTCCTCTCATTGGTTTTCATGAAGAACAATCAAAAGCGTCTCTAATTGGTGCATTCATGTTAGCACTAGGAGTGAGCAGGCGCCGTATGGTTCAAATAGTCAAATAGCCAATTTTTAGCTATAAGAACCCTACGGCGCATGTTCTTCTACACAGAGTTTCCCAGAGCCATGGGTCAATCCAAGGCTCTGGTGACGAGAATGAGACTTACAGTGCTACTACGACCAAAAACCTACTCCTCGTTGATCTTCACCTGTCGAAAGTGCATATGCTGAATACTCGAAATGCGAAAATTTACGCAATCGTTTCAAGAGAAAAAGCATTCATTTTGGCGGCAATTTTTTCTTTTAATTGTCCACCATTACTGGGTGTGGTTCTGAGAGATAAGCCCTCGGAGAACTGGATCGAGGAGAAAATGGACTTGTTTAAAAATGAAGTGTGTGAATGCGGCTCAGTTAGTATGCAGAACGGGGGTATCTGAAAAGTGCTGCATACTAATTAAGCCGCATTCACACGCTTCGTTTTTCAGCAAGTGACTCAGTAAATGAATGAAGGGGTAGTTTCTAAAGAAACTGTGGTGCTGCGTCGGTGGGGAAGTAGTATACAAAAATTTGGTTTTATCAACGGAGTTGATAATGTAAATTGGCCACCGTACAGAGATTCGTCAGAGCGAATCCGTTACTTCCTCCTCGATCCAGATCGCTGAAAGCTTATCGGTTGAAACCGCACCGAGTAATGGCGGACAGTTAAATGAAAACAGTGGAGTGAAAATAAACAGTCTTCCTCTTTAAGTTACTACAAAAAATTTCACCTGTTGAGAATTCGACGCAAGTACTTCCGACGTATGAAGAAAAACGAGAAATGATTTTTTCCATCGTAGAAGCACTTTTAATACTTCGTGATGTTGATCACGAAATTTAAAGCAAAGGAAACAATGCAACGTGTATAACAAAGAGCAAAGCCATCTTGAGACAAGAAAATTTTTTCACCAGCGTAGATAGTAGGAAAGGCGATTTGTTTTAGGTCCTCCTATTCTCGTATTTGTTTGTAGGACTGAGGGGGAGGGGTTGAGCGTGCGGTTTTGTCTGCCACCATAGTCAGTGCTGCCACAGCGCAGGCTGTGAGTACGCGATCATGATCCCGGAATCTCCAAGCCTCTTGCCTTCTCCATCAGTTTCCAGCGCTCTCGCGCGTTCATTTGCCGGTCTAGTTCGAGTTTACGCGAGCCTTCTAAGGAGCCATCCCCGCTATTCACGGGTTCACGAAATCATTATTTACAATTCTTACATCTCAGTGAAATGACAAAACGATTTTACTTACTGTTCTTTATTTGAGACCATTCGCCTGTAGCTCGATTTTCCCAACTGATCCTGACATCTTCATATTTGACTCCGGCGTATTCAAAGGCAATCCGTATTGCCTCAGCTCGACCTTTTAAGTCGAAATATGTCAGCTTATAACGGGAAGCCATTGCTTGTGATGCACGTGTTTTCAGTTCAAACTTAGTCGAGTGTATCCATTGCTCATTGCCTTTTATACACTCTCGACTTAATTAAATGATTAACTACGTGGTATGACTCAGCGATTGTAAATAACGACGTTATGGTAATGTGTCTGGGAGATCAATATAATACGGAAATTTTTCTGCATATTTGCACTTGGCCTTTAATGCTCAATATCTTTACTAAACAGAAACGTTGGAGAAACAAAGCGCAAATTAACTTTATTCTTTGTGTTTAAGGCTGATTCACAGCTACAACATACGTCTTCATAAATGTCTCACAGCTGTTGTAGGCAACACGAACGAACTGCGTTTGTAGAGAAACTAGACCTTGCCAAACACTTTGTTATTCAAATGTAGTTATCACTGGAGCAGATTAAGGCCGTACTCATTAGTTTGTTTCCATAACCAATGAAACTCTGGTAAGTTCATTTGAATGCTCTAAATTGACGTCAACAATATATTGTATCCGTAACCATAGTTAACGTTTACTTGACATGAAACTACCCAACCAGAACCCATACGACTCGTAAACCTGCCATAAAGGCATATCAAATCACTTCACTCTTTTTTTTTTTTTGAGCTTCCTCCGCTCTGTAAGACATGCATGACAAACACAGGTTGTTCGAGGTGCATGCAATACTCGTTTATTCTGGCTGGATTAGTTTAATTTCAATTGTTCAAGATAGTAGTTCAAACATATGAGCCATCCTTAAAGGGGCTAGGTCACGCAATTTTAGGCAATTTCAGCACTGATCGAATGGTCATAGAATTAACTAAAATATCAAAATGACTGTCCGAAACTATAGAAGAACTCTAATAAAACACAGAGAAGCCAAGAAGGGACATGGATGGACAAAACTGGAGAGAATTAAAATGGATTGAATTTGGGTAAATTTGAAAAACGTCGGCCCACCTTTTTTCAAATTTATATCAGTCTATATCAAAATGTCATTTACACAGATGGAAAATCATTTTCAGTTGTTATGTGGCCGTGATTTTGCAAATGAAAGACTCTTGCTCTGCCAATTTGACGTTTAGAGCTCATAATTAACAAAATTAAACAAAATTACCTTGTAAATCATAAATTATCATCATAATGATTTGGTGACGTCACTATTAACGATTCATGCAATTGCAAAGGCATGGTACTTTGTCCACAGTAATTTTAAGACCGTCTTGAATTCGAGCGCACGATCTACCGCTTAATTAATGGTCCAATGCTTACGGAGCCTCTCTATCAGTCGGAGGTGTCAGGCTGCTGTGACGTACCATTCACTGTTCATAAATCAGATTTCCTGAAGTCATGAAATCACCTGATCAAACATGACTCGTCATACTAAGTCATGATGAATCATCCAAAGAGAGTTAAATTTGGTGCGGTCTTGATCATTTGAGCTTTCTAATTTTACAATGTTATGATAAGTCAGCACAAAATCAGTGCGATGAGTTATGGCATAATATTTCAAACTGAACTCACCCACGGTGTCTTCTGTCAATTGTTGGTAAACTTTAAAAAGAGCTTTTAAGAAAAAAGGCACGTTTAGGGAATTTCAGAGGAGGAAATTAGGCACTAAATTCTTTCACAGTCAGAAGGTGTGCAACATCGCGGTGATCTGTTGCGAGTTACCCATTCAGCCCCTATAGTCTATACCACCGAAGTCCGCTATGTTATTTTTTTTTGTGTTTAGATAAAAAAGAAAAAGTAAAAAAGAAGAAAATACAAAAAAAATTCGCCATCTCACCGCCAAAGTTGTTAGAATGCCCCTAATTTCAAACGAATCCAACTGAGCAGTCTTTTGTATCGAAATCAGAAGATCAAGACACCGCCTTTGTCATAGATTATCGCTGCTGAAGAGTAATAAGGCCTAAGCTAGATTAACAATTTAGGCCTAAGCTTTGATTTTAAAGTGTTTAGCTTTGTCGTGAAGTTTAATTTGGAAACCGACCTTTTGTAGTGTTTAATGTTGTTTGTTGGCAAGTGATAACACAGCATTATCAAATAGTGTTTAAAATGTTGTCCCTGAGCAGCTAGCGGTGTGGTGGTCGAGTGGCTAGGTGACGGGTTAACAATGAACAACATTCCCAGGTTCGAGTCCTATGTCCATACACTTGGATTATCTTTTCAAACAAATATGACCATAATCCATATCAAGCTTTCAGTCTTCTAATCCCGAATTCAAGGGCGAGAACGGGTTTGCGTATCAGAGGTCAACTCAGAGCACTGCTGGCGATTTCCTGTATTAGCTACGATCTGCTTTATGATTGGCCAAGCCACCTCAGGGAGCAGATAAAGCGTACTTTTCAGTTCAGGGGCTGTCATGGGAAGTTCTTGTATGTTTCTTTTTATGTATCCATGGAAATAACCATAAAGCATTTTCGGGCTATGGAAAGTGGTTACACACAAAAACGTCCTTGCCCGTGGGCAAACGCCTATTTACCCATGAGTAAAAGGGCTAGTGTAACCACAGGAGTTGTACCCAATCAAAGCCTTAAGCCCCGGCTACGCGTTGTAACATTGTTAGAAACACGTCACTTTAGTCGCGCAACCTTATGATGGCGTATGTTTTGTGTGTGTTTTGGAGCCTGGGCCCTTAACTCTGATAGGTCTTTAAAATACAACATTGTTGAAAGGGCGGCTGCACGCTTCAACATTTGTTGTATGTTGGAGAAAATGTTTGATCGAAATCAAAACATTCTTCCAACTAAAAATGTTGAACAAACGTCATCAAACATGCATGCTACACGTTCTAACATTGTTGATCCAACAAATGCTTTATGACAATGTTTGAACGTGTATCTGGAGCTTTATGGAATAAAACGTTTTGTTCCAGGTATTTCCATATCAGTTAAATATGAATGCTACATTGGCCCATATCACTCAATGTCCAAACAAAAGATTTTCCCGTCGAACCTCTCATTCAGTGTGAGGCTGGACGGGCAAAGACAATGCAAAGACAAAGCCTTTATTCCCCACGGACTCCAAAATGGCCGCCGAGTGATAAAGGTGAATTATCATGCAAAGACAATACACAACGAATCTTAATTCCGGGAGATTTGAATCAAGTTGGGTCAGAAACCCATAAGGGTTGAAACGTGTAACGCGCGTTCACAGCTTCCGAATATTCAGTGCAAACTGATTGGTTGAATGTTGCAGTGCTGAGTACCATATTTGGAAACCCCTCGCTCTTGTTGTTCCAAATATGGTACTTAGCAAATTGAATATTCAGAAGCTTGTTCCCAGCACAAAAGGGGCCGTTATACGTTTCAACCCTTATGGGTTTCTGGTTGGGTACAATAGCTGTGGTTACACTTTGCCCTTTTACCCATCCATAAATAGCATTTTCCCACGGGCAAGGACGTTCTTGTGTGTATTAAACCGCTTTCCCTAGACCGAGACTGCCCTAGGGTTTCTTTAGAAACTAGAAATTTGTTAACTTCGTTAAGGTCTCGGTAAAGTAAAATGAGGCCGCCGCGGATAAAAGAAAAATTGTCGCGCCGCTAGTTTTGGAATAGGGTCACACTATATATCATATTAAAGCGAATAGATTGGATTATTTGAATAAAGTTTTAGTTTTTTGGTATTTACATTGCCTTTTAGTTATGAGTCCTCAAACTCAGAACGACCGAGTCTGCTGCAGAAGCTCTTGCCCTTTCACTTTATTGCGAAAACAACCGCACTTTGATGCATATTGGTCACAGGTGAATGCACTCTAATACCGTGTGAGGAATTTTTGATATGTTAAGAATACTCCATTTTACAGTTGTTTGCTTAGTTACCTGGCCTGTGAATGAAAGTGAGGCTTGAGTTCACCTTGTTTTGATAGAAACCTCACTGCCTTTCTTATGCAAATTGTTACTAATTAGCATGACAACAACATCATTAACATAACAAAAGGCGGGAGGTCTGTATCATAACGTGGTCAACACCAGCCTCACCTTCATTTAAGGGCCAGGTAACTAAGCACAGAACTGTAAAGAGGTGTATTGAAGGAAATATCACGCACCAAAGTCGAAACTTTTATCTCATACTTAATTTGGACAGAAGAAGTGCCATAAAATCAGTCTCCAAAGGCAAACGAAAAATTCCTCACATGGTATTTGGGGTAGTGCAATCATCTATCAGAACTGAAACTTTGGAAGCGATATGTTAAAACCCGTCGGGACAGGAGGTCCGAGAAGTTGTAATTTCGGCGTCAAAATAAAGCCCTAGCAAATCGAGATTGAAGATTTCGCGTGCGATTCACTGTCTGCTGAATAACTCCGCCCCCTATTTAAAAGCCCGTTTGGGCTCGTGCTAAGCTGTCAATTGACACCCAATCCTTTCACGTGTGCTGACATGTACGCCAATCATTTTTCGCAAGCAGATTATGGCGGGAAACAAAAGAAAAAGCGATTTTAAAATTAATTTCTCAGATGTTTTCTCTTTGGGGTAATATAATTCACAGCCCACCGATTCAAGATTTGCAATTAAACAAGAAATTTGAGCGCCGCGCGAATAAGGCCCATTATGACACATCTGCTACACTTGTGTCATGGGTTGGGAACATTAAAATAAATATTCACGGGTACATTTCTGCAAAGAGGAACAAAATTACGGGCGAGAGCAATTTGTAGTCTGAAAAAAAAAATTGCATTCCTCTTAGCCAATCAGAATGGATAATTTTTTAATGTATGTTATTTAAGGTGAAAGTTTTAATAATGTGAGAAACATTGAAGAAAAAGTGCACAGTTAAGTTGTCCCTTAAAATAAAATGTACGAGAAAAAGTTTAAAGCCTACTTGATATTTAATCACCTGCTACATCATCGTTCATCTTTCCTTTTTACAACTCGCAAATATCGACAATTTTTCACTTCTTCAATGGCTTCTGCCAGCGATTTATTTTCAAAACGTTTATTGCGACCAATAACTTGAGTCGATCGCTTGTAATCGTCGATAAGGGACTGGGCTTTTTTCGCTGTTTTATCCGAGTCTTCAAATTTGCGAAGCAAAGCTGCGGATAAAGAATTCGATGAAGAAAAACCGATTCCATGATCGGAACTTTCTGTTTTAAGATCAATCAAGCTGGTTTCTTCTAAAACAGACTGAGATGACGTAACGTTCAGAGGCATTGAGCTCGAAGAACGACCCACGGTTCTTGAACGAGCTGGTGATGAGAGCGCGCCATCACGTTTACCACCGTCTGCAGTTGGAGATAAAGATGATCGAGACCTTCCCGGTGTGCTTACATTGGACGTTGACGATGATGAAACTGCAGTATCAACTCTTGAAGCGCAAGATTTTGGTCTTGTTTGTGATATCCGTGTTCGCACATGGCTTATTGCAGGAAATATCGGTTTGTCTGAGATAAGTTCCTTCTTTCTATGACGTGCGTATAACATTTTCGGTAGCGTGACATTGGAAACTGCGACATGTTCTCCCACACTTTCAGTATGGGTTCTAGATGAAGTTTTAAATGGCTGAGGTTCTTGACTGCGGATCATCGTCTTTCAGATGGTGTCAGGGATATGTCAGTCAAAGATTTGTTGAATCCGATCTCAAGACACTGCCCTGATACGTGTTTATGCTTTCTCGCTCCAACGGCACTGTTTAAACTTTTCCCCCTCTCCGTTTTTGGACGAATTGAATAATCGACAAGAGAACGACTATATTTGATAGTTTTTTGGACGTTGCACCTGTTCTTCACACGTTAAAGACATCGACATCTACATAATTGTCACTACCTACTTCCCATGACTGCAATGGATTTATTCATTGTTACTTTTTCTCAGTCAATTTCAATTGTTATTTCGGTCTTCTTTTACGCTATTCCTTCTCTTCCTTATTCAATAAAGAATAAAAGCAATGGTTCCACCTTTAAAAATTACATTATCACAAAATTTCAGGCGGTTTTTAAATTAAAATCTTAAGGGTCAACATCTTGATTATATAGAGATGACATGTCGCCCTTCTCAATACATCATATCCGTCTTGCCTCACGAAAAATAACGCTTTTGTTGGGAAGGCATTGAACCAAAGACGATCCCAACACCTCTTGTATACGTTAAAGAAACAGCTCTTAACTCTACCGAGAAAATTTCCCAACCGCTTAAAGGATTTTTGCTTTCGCCTCCAGCGAGTCCATAGGTCTGCTTTGTGGGTGCTAATTACGTACAGTGAATATTTGCACAAGAAGCAAAACCCAACAATAAAATAGACATCCTTGTTATCAGTGTTATTGACACAATCTGGCCATTCTCTGGGGGGTGGACCATGCAATGAGAGTCCTCAAGAGCAAAGAAAAACGACATTTGTTTTTAATTTAGTAGTTGTTTCGAAACATTCTGTGTTACATGGCGACATACAACGGCATAAAACTCCTTCTTGACAAAATCAACCCTTTGAGCGGCTAAATGTCCCGAACAGTTACTACAATACTTTGATCAATTTAGGGGTCTATGACTAGGAGCGCATACGTACAACTTTATTGTATTTCTGGAACGGCGTTTTTACAGACCGAGTTATTTTTAGATTGACCAGACCTTTCCAGCTAATCACAAGTCTTGCATAGGAAATTATTACCCATGTGATTGAGAATGGTCTCTCGTACAAACCCAATCTCGACCCCAGAGCTCTTCTCTTGACTGAGGGAGAGAAGAGCTCTGGGGAACCCTGAAGCGAAGTGTCTTCTTATTGGTTTTCGTGAATAACAATCAAAAGAGTCTCTAATTGGTCCATTCATGTTAGCACGAGGAGTGAGCAGGCGCCATAAGATTCATGTTCTCCTACATAGAGTTTCCCAGAGCCTTGGGTCGATCCGAGGCTCTGGTGACGAGAATGGTACAAGCCAAGTCGTATATGAGAAGTCGACTTAAAATAGCTTGATCTGTTGAAATGCCGTTATATAGAACTGTGATGGGGACAAATTCCTTGGGACAGTAGAGGAAATAATAAAAAAAAAAGTTACAACATCGTTTACAAAAATCGAGCGAGAAAGTCTTATTTCGCGATAAGTAGGTGTTCACTGTCCCTCCCCCTTCAGGACTTTTCAAGGACTTTCAAGGGCGAAAATTTGAAATTTCTAGGACCTCTGTTTTATTTATTGGAATAATCTACCCATGGAAACAGTCTGACACTACATTTCTTGCTCATTTTCCGTAAAGCACGTGCGTGAAAATAATGCAAAGGCACTGGTAACCATTCTCGACCAAACAGCTCGTCGCATTTGTATGGCATGACTTGAGTTGCTGATTATTTTCACTGAAGTTTTCAAAGATTAAAAATGCGTGTCACAAACATGAATATTAAGGACTTTCAAGGACCAGGAATGAAGAGCGGAGAATTTCAAGGACTTTCAAGGCCTTGAAAATGTACTTTCAAAATTCAAGGGTTTTCAAGACACGTACGAACCCTGCCCTTCCTCCCTATAATAGGGAGTTTTAAGAAACCACGACGCCTACGGCAACGAAAGCGTCACTTCAAATTATAAGTTTGAGTTATTCTAAGTATTTCATGATTATTCCATCTTTTTTATATTATACAATATGGGCGAAGTGTCCTAAAACTAAACTGGTACGGACGCATTTGAAGTAAAGAGTGAGAATAAGAGATTCACTGTTGTCAAAACCTTAAATTTGGTTATTTCACGTTAGTAGTTTTGACGACTACGGGAGAGAAATGTTCAAAAATACGTGCCGCACGTGCATTTTGCTTCTTTTAACCAATAATATTACTGCTTTTTGGCGTTGCAGTTGCCTTAGCCGTCGTCGTTTCCTAAACTCCCTAATGTTGTTAAAAGGAAACAGTTGTACAGGAAGTTTGGGACGTACGGCACACAAAATTCAACATTGTTTGGGGGAAGGAGGCGGTAGTGCCATATATTTATCTTCATGGCGCAAAATGTCCTAAGAGTTTAGACCTCCATTGAAGTATTGGAGCTGTCAACTGTAACGACGACAATCCAACTCTTTTGAGCTCCTAAAATGTCCCTTATGTACTGCCACACTTTGGTCAACTTTAATGATGATGACGACTATACAACAACCCTTATTGAACAGTCACGAAGTCACGGAACTAAGCTTATCGGTGGGGCATTAGGTAATTCCCTGTGCATCAGAAGAGAGGAATGGACTATCAACCCCTGAGCTTGACCTTCCAAACGTAAAGTGGCTGTGCCAAGGCAGTGCAGTTAATTTTTAATGTGTAGTTTTATCAAATACTCGCCCTATTCGCTGTGCACGGGAGGCGCGGTGGCCTCATGGTTAGTGCGCTCGGCCCCCGATCGAGTGGTGTTGTGTTGCGTTGTGTTCTTGGGAAAGACACTTTACTCTCACGGTGCCTCTCTCCAACCAGGTGTACAAATGGGTACCGGCGAATCTAATGCTGGGAGTAACCCTGCGATGAACTGGCATCCCATCCAGGAGGGAGTAGAAATACTCCTAGTCGCTTCATGCTACAGAAACCTGAGATACCTTTACAATTCGCCACGCACCTTATTGTTAACCCAGAAGTTACTTTTAAACAACAAAACTCAACACTTCGTGACAAAGATTGTCTATCGAGCATACACAATTCAAGCTACAAACAACAACGATAAACTTTGCAAAAACTGTTAGGCCGAACAGTTTTCAAAAATCCCAATACAATTATTTCCAAAATGGCCCCCATTTTAGTATTCTTTCGTTTGCTTTCAAATTAGCCGTTGTTGCCTCGTTCAAGGTTAAATATTCTTTTGAATCTTAAGTTTAAGAACAAGGCAACAAGGGCTACACTGCAACGAAACAAACGAATACTGCAATGGCGGCCACATTGGAATAAGGTGTATTGCAAGCCATTTTAATCTTCTTTAGTTTTGCCCATCCGTCCCTCCTTTTGTATTTGCTATTTTATTGAATCCTTCCTTTAATCTCTTGAGTAGTTATTTTTACGTTTCGTTTGATGATTCGCCAGTTCCCGGCCGCTGAATTTGGCTAAATTTCATGACGCAACCACTTTAAACAACCAACAAAAATTGATTTCTTGGCAAGAGTGTATGGTACACGTATTCTAGGGTCTGGACGCCGGTAACACAACGCCTCTTGTGATTGGTTCATACTATACCGTCTGATAAAATCGGAGGTGGTAAACAGTTGCCTAATTTTGATTTCAAAGGTGAGCAAAACGGCACTGACAATTAACATGGTCAGGAACCCCCAAAAATAATATAAAATACACGTAGCGCCAATGGTTGAAAAATATAGTTGCTGTTTATGTAACGTCATCGTCAGCTTGATTCTTTATTTTGCTTAATAAGATTAAGTCCTTCAGCAGTTTCTAAGGCTCTTTCTGCGCATGCTCGGATCATAGACATTTCAGGATCCTCGTCTTTGGAAAAAACCATCAAAATCTCGAGAACTTCGCTTTCAATGATCTGTCATAGAAGAAAAGGAAACATCATGGTAGAAGGCTAAAAAAACACTTGTCCGTCGATCGGTCGATTAATCGGTTATTGTTCGGCTAGGTTACTTCGTTAATCAGTTATATTTTCGGTTTCCAAAATCGCCGCGAATTGACTACTGCTTAGTTTATTCGACAGTCCTTCGTTCGACTGAGAGCTTGACCTGTATGTGTCTTTAGTAAGTTGATGGTTAGGACAGGGCGGCTGCTTGATCATAAGCTTAAAAATCCAATCACAATAGGCCTTTTTCGAAATATCAAATATTCAGCTTGATAGTGAGGACAAATACAATAGAAACACGTTGCAATGAATGTGAAAGATATTTACCTATCATCCACTTTCCTTTGTCTTTGTCCTCACTGCCTCATTATCAAGCTGAATTTTAATATATCGAAAAAGGCCAATTTCTGAGCGTAATCAGAGGTGCAACAAAGAAAATGTGTTTTGCTCCCATGTTTAGTGTTCTCGCGTACTTCGCATCGGCTGGATTAATTATTTGCTTCGCACTGATTGGCTACTTTGATTGCCTTTACGTGTTGTGATTGGTTCATGGCACCAAGTTGGAGACCGCTCCACGGATCAAATAAGGAGCTTCAATAAATTACGCCCATCGATTACT